>JAOPSE010000247.1:0-600000 GCA_029449295.1 Zea luxurians | reverse complement strand
CCTGATCACTATCATTGTCGGGACAGTTAGCAATAAAATGACCAAGCTTACCGCATTTGAAGCATGAGCGCTTCCCCTTGGCTTTGGTCTTGCTTGGCTGTCCCTTGCGACCCTTAAGCGCCGTCTTGAATCTTTTGATGATGAGGGCCATCTCTTCATCATTAAGTCCGGCAGCCTCAATTTGTGCCACCTTACTAGGTAGCGCCTCCTTGCTTCTTGTTGCCTTGAGAGCAAGGGGTTGCGGCTCGTTGATCGGACCATTCAAGGCGTCGTCCACGTACCTCGCCTCCTTGATCATCATCCGACCGCTAACGAATTTCCAAGGACTTCTTCAGGCGACATTTTGGTGTACCTGGGATTCTCACGAATATTATTTACCAAATGAGGATCAAGAACGGTAAAGGACCTTAGCATCAGTCGGACGACGTCGTGGTCCGTCCATCGCGTGCTTCCGTAGCTCCTTATTTTGTTGATAAGGGTTTTGAGCCGATTGTATGTTTGTGTCGGCTCCTCGCCCCTTATCATCGCGAACCGTCCAAGCTCGCCCTCCACCAACTCCATCTTGGTGAGCAAGGTGACGTCGTTCCCCTCATGAGAAATCTTGAGGGTGTCCTAGATCTGCTTGGCGTTATCCAAGCCGCTCACTTTGTGGTATTCATCCCTGCACAATGAAGCTAGAAGAACAGTAGTAGCTTGTGCATTCTTATGAATTTGTTCATTAATGAACATGGGACTATCCGAACTATCAAAGTTCATTCCACTCTCTACAATCTCCCATATACTAGGATGGAGAGAGAATAGGTGACTACGCATTTTGTGGCTCCAAAATCCGTAGTCCTCCCCATCAAAGTGTGGAGGCTTGCCGAGAGGAATGGAGAGCAAATGTGAATTTGAACTTTGCGGAATACGAGAGTAGTCAAAAGAAAAGTTCGAATTAACCGGTTTCCTTCTCTCGTAGTCGTTGTGGTCATCGTCCTTTTGGGAAGAAGTAGACTCATCGCTGTCGTCGTAGTAGACGATCTCCTTGATGCGCCTCGTCTTCTTCTTCTTCCCTTCCTTCCGTCTATGGCCCGAGCCGGAGTCGGTAGGCTTGTCGTCCTTCGGCTCGTTGACGAAGGATTCCTTCTCTTTGTCGTTGACCATGATACCCTTCCCCTTAGGATCCATCTCTTTGGGCGGTTAGTCCCTTTGTGAAGAGAACGGCTCCGATACCAATTGAGAGCACCTAGAGGGGGGGGGGTGAATAGGTGATCCTGTGAAACTTGAAAACTTAAGCCACAAAACTTGGTTAATCGTTAGCACAATAATTGCCAAGTGGCTAAAGAGGAATCCTCAACAAAGTTGGAGCCTCTCGCCCTTACACTTGAAATTCACAAAGAACACGGAGCAAGGGAGAGATTAGCAACGTACTCAAGACAAGAAATCACAGCGACACCACGCACACAAGTCGCAACGAGAGCTCACAACACAACTCAATGAGTTCACTACTCAACAAGAGCTCTAATTGCTATCGCAAAGAATCAAAGGCGCGGAATCGATGTCTTGGTACTTAGGAATGCTTAGGAGATGCTTGGTGTTCTCCTCCATGCGCCTAGGGGTCCCTTTTATAGCCCCAAGGCAGCTAGGAGCCGTTGAGAGCAATCTTGGAAGGCTGATCTTGCCTTCTGTCGACTGGCGCACCGGACAGTCCGGTGCACACCGGACACTGTCCGGTGCCCGATTTCCTTCCATAAATGGCACAGTCGACCGTTGGCAGCCAAAGAGCCGTTGGCGCACCGAACATGTCCGGTGCACACCGAACAGACCGGTGCCCGCTTCTAGCCGTTGGCTCGGCCACGTGTCCCGCGCAGATTGCGCGGCCGACCGTTGGCCCGGCCGACCGTTGGCTCACCGGACAGTCCGGTGCACACCGGACAGTCCGGTGAATTTTAGCCGTACGTCGACGATGAATTCCCGAGAGCGACGAGTTCGCCTGTGAACGGCCCACCGGACAGTCCGGTGCACACCGGACAGTCCGGTGAATTTTAGCCGTACACCGACGTCGAAGTCCCGAGAGCAGCTACTTTGTCCAAGCCAGCCTGGCGCACTGGACACTGTCCGGTGCACCACCGGACAGTCCGGTGCACCCAGACTGGGCAGACTTTGGCTGCTCGAGCCATCTCTTCTCCAACTCGATTTTTTCTGTTTCCAGCACTTAGACACAATACATTAGTCCATAAAACAATGTACTAAGTCTGAGAAACATACCTTTATCCTTGATTTGTACTTTGTCCACCATTTTATAATTAGGCACCTGTGTTGGGCACTAAATCACCAAAATACTTAGAAATGGCCCAAGGGCACATTTCCCTTTCAATCCGCAGATCCAGAAGCTACTCTACGCAGTGATTCTGACACGGCGAAAGTTGTGACACTATTTCGAGTCTCATTCGGTGACTGTGGTGTCATCCTTTCCCCTGGGGGAGATCATCCAGTGTCGTGAGGTCTCGGGTAGGATAGCAAAGTGGGCGGTGGAACTCATGGGCGAAACGCTATCATTCGCCCCTCGGAAGGCCATAAAATCCCAGGTCTTGGCAGACTTCCTGGCTGAGTGGACTGACACCCAGTTGCCAACAACTCCAATCCAACCCGAGCTTTGGACCATGTACTTCTATGGGTCATTCATGAAAACAGGAGCAGGCGCTGGCTTGCTCTTCGTTTCACCCCTCGGAAAGCATCTTCGCTACGTCATACGCCTCCATTTTCTGGCATCAAACAACGTGGCCGAGTATGAGGCTCTGGTTAACGGGCTGCACATCGCCATCGAGCTAGGGGTCCGGTGCCTCGACGCTCGTGGCGACTCGCAACTTGTCATCGACCAAGTCATGAAGAACTCCCACTGTCGCGACCGGAGGATGGAGGCCTACTGCGACGAAGTCCGGCGCCTGGAAGACAAGTTCTATGGGCTGGAGCTCAACCACATCGCCCGACGGTACAACGAGACTGCGGATGAGCTGGCAAAGATAGCCTCGGGACGGACGATGGTTCCCCCGGACGTCTTCTCCAGAGACCTACATCAACCATCCGTCAAGATTGACGACACGCCCGAGCCCGAGGAAGCCTCAGCCCAGCCCGAGGTACCCTCGGCCGAACCCGAGGAGGTCTCGGCCGAGCCCGAGGTACCCTCGGTCATCAAGGAGGAGGCCTTGCCCGTCGAGGGAGAACAGAATGGGGTCACACCAGATCCGAACTGGCAGACCCCGTACCTAGAATATCTCCTCCGAGGAGAGCTTCCCCTCGACAAGGCCAAAGCTCGGCGACTGGCTCGGCGCGCCAAGTCGTTCGTCTTGCTGGGTGATGAAAAGGACCTCTACCACCACAGCCCCTCGGGCATCCTTCAACGATGCATATCCATCGCCCAAGGACAAGAGCTGTTGCAAGAAATACACTCGGGGGCTTGCGGCCACCATGCAGCACCTCGAGCCCTCGTGGGGATGCTTTCCGACAAGGTTTCTACTGGCCAATCGTGGTGGCCGACGCCACTAGGATTGTTTGCTCCTGCCGGGGGTGTCAATTCTATGCGAAGCAGACACGCCTGCCCGCTTAGGCCCTGCAGACAATACCCATCACCTGGTCGTTTGCTGTGTGGGGTCTAGACCTCGTCGGTCCCTTGCAGAAGGCACCCAGGGGCTTCTCGCACCTGCTGGTCGCCATCAACAAATTCTCCAAGTGGATCGAGGTCCGACCCTTAACCAGCATCAGGTCCGAGCAGGCGGTGGCGTTCTTCACCAACATCATCCATTGATTCTGGGTCCCAAACTCCATCATCACCAATAATGGCACGCAGTTCATCGGAAAAAAGTTCCTGGACTTCTGCGACGACCACCACATCCGTGTGGACTGGGCCGCCGTAGCTCACCCCATGACGAATGGGCAGGTGGAGCGTGCCAATGGTATGATTTTGCAGGGACTCAAACCGAGGATCTACAACGACCTCAACAAGTTCGGCAAGCGGTGGATGAAAGAGCTACCCTCGGTAGTCTGGAGTCTGAGGACAACGCCGAGCCGGGCCACGAGTTTCTCGTCGTTTTTTCTAGTCTATGGGGCCGAGGCCGTCCTCCCCACGGACTTAGAATACGGCTCCCCGAGGACCAGGGCATACGACGACCGAAGCAACCAGACCAGCCGAGAGGACTCGCTGGACCAGCTCGAAGAGGCTCGGGACGTTGCCTTACTACATTCGGCACGGTACTAGCAGTCGCTGCGACGCTACCACGCCCGAAGCGTTCGACCCCGAGGCTTCCAAGTGGGAGACTTGGTGCTTCGTCTGCAACAGGACGCCTGAGGGCACCACAAGCTCACTCCTCCCTGGGAAGGGCCCTTCATCATCGCTAAGATTTTGAAGCCCGGAACATACAAGCTGGCCAACGACCAAGGCGAGGTCTACAGCAACGCTTGGAACATCCAACAGCTACGTCGCTTCTACCCTTAAGATGTTTTAAGTCGTTCATGTACATCGTTTTCTTTACATACACAAAGTCTAACCGTCAAGGAAGGGTCGGCCTTGCCTCAGCAAAGCCCGACCCTCCCTCGGGGCTAGAAGGGGGGAACCCCCTCTGTGTCAAAATTTTCCTCAGAAAAATTTTCTACCAAAACGACCTTTGTGCTTTCGACTTCCGTGTCGATAGCGGGATCCTGAGAACGACGAGAGTACAAGTAAGCGGCAAGGCCGACCGAGCCGAGGGACTCCTACGCCTCCGAGATACGGATACCTCACTCATCACCTTCCACGAGAAGTAACGCACGCTCGGGTAAGCGATCCTGCTACCAAACAAGTCCAAACACTCGGGTAGAAAACGACTTTTGTGCCTTCTCAACCGTATCAATAACGGAATCCTACGACCAAATGAGAGTGCACGTAAGCGGCAAGGCCGACCGAGCCGAGGAACTCCTACGCCTCCGGGATACGGATACCTCACTCATCACCTTCCGCGAAAAGTAACTCTCGCTTGGATAAACGATTCTGCTATTGACAGAGAAGTCGTGATGCTCAAAACGAGAGGAAAGAAAATGCAGCTTTTTAACACGACGATAAAGTGTTTAGGCCTCGGCGGCCGCGAAAAACATGCGCATGCTACAGACAAACTGTTCCTACAGGTTCAGGCATCGGCAGGGGGAGCAACAGCACCCTCGGCGTTGTTTCCACCCTCGATAGAACCTGGCCCGGCCTCGGACGGCGACCTGGGCGAAGGGACCTCCACCCAAGGGAGGACGCCAGCACCGCGCCAGCGGATGTCTTGGCCAAGCTCCAGCTACTGCTGCCACATCTTCCTCGGCCTGGGAAGCCGCCAGCTCCCAGACCGATGAAGTCTCTTTTCGAGCCGACTTCGCCTCTATCCGCGCCAACACCGCTGCCTCCGGCTCTGGCTCATCGCAGAGCAGCCGAGGGTTTTAAAAACTAAGCAAGAGAGGCCTAGAGCGGCAAGGCCGACCGAGCCGAGGGACTCCTACGCCTCCGGGATACGGATACCTCACTCATCACCTTCTGCGAAAGGCAACTCACGCTCGGTTAAGTGGTTCGGCTAGCCAACATGCAAGTCCCAGTGCTCGGAATGAGGAAGAAACACAGCTTTATACTTGAATACCCAAATGTTCAGGCCTCGACAGCCACAAAGAACAAACACATATACTTGGGGTAACTATGCTACACAGACTTAGACATCGGCAGAACCCTCGGCGGTTCTCCCAACCTACGACAAATGTCTAAGTACTTGAAGCGGTTACATTTTGCTCCGGCAAAAACCCAGTATATCCCCTTACAAACGGGACTCCGGTTCCTCTCCCGCGAGTATGAACAACCTCCACACCAGAGGGCCTGCGGGACAACGAACTCCAAGCGGCTCGCCGGCAACTGCTCCAGCAGCAGCGACAACGACCTTTGTCTCGGGCGGCTAGACAACAGCAGCGATGGCCTCAGGGCAAATGCTACTGCTGAAGGGCCTTCGTTCATGTCCCTCATGGAGGGCGAGAACCAGCCATTAAAGCCAAAGAGCCGGAGGCCTGGAGCGCAGGTGGCGCCGACGGTCTCGTCGGCAGAGACAACTGCTGGTGCAAGAGGAAGCCTCACCTATGGCGACCACCACCTTAGCACCGACGACAGCGGCCACCTGCCTTCCAACTCCATGCCGGCGAACAGCGGTCGCCCCGAAGCGCACCGGCAGGTCCTCACTCCCGTCCTTGCCACAAGAACGAGAATGGGGCCATCCCAGAACACGAACGTCGCCCTCGCGGCGTACGACGTGTTGGGTGACCCCCAACAGTCGGCGGCATAGTGAGAGCCGATGGTGGGGGGCGGCACCGGAAGCAGCGCCAGAGCCGCTCGTGCCGGGGAGCCAGACGCGCGGCAGCTGCCGAGCGCCACAGGCGACGAACGCCCTTTTCCCCAGATCACTGAGGGAAGGAGCGGGCCGCTGCCTACGCAGAGGCAGGCACCGACTCGGCTCGCCCTCCACCACAGCAAGGATGACGAAGATCCTTGAAGCTGAGGGCGGGGCGGAGGCTGCAGCCTAGCTTGCTTCTCCCCACCAAACTGACCATTGGTGAGGGGATGCAGCCGGGCTGCACGACGAAAATCCTTGAAGCCAAGCGATGGCTGAAGGGCGCCGATCTCCACGAGGCCGCGCTCCTCCAATGACAGCAAGAGCAAGGCGACGCTGGTGCACCCCATCCGGGGGCTCGAAAGGTGGAAGGACGCAATGCATGAGGGGAGAACGAAGGCATGGCCACTTCCCGGGGATCGATCCCCTTTTATAGGCAGACCTCCTAACTTGCACCCCTTAGCGTCACAGGCAAAGTCTGCACTGACATACTCCAGGGTTCTCCCCGTATGACACGGGGGCTGGGTCCCACACATCATACGAGCTGATCCGAAGCGCGAAGAAGGTGAACCGCTACACATGAGGTATGTAACCGTCCCACGGTTACAAGCGCTCTCCCATCTTCGCAGAAACCGGTGGTCGAAAGGGTGGACTGCCATGCGACAGGCATCCAACTGCACCGCAACTGTGCGCCCTTTCGGCTTCGACCACATCTGGTAAACCAGCGCAAAGGAAGCGGGCCTGCATGTCATGTAACACCCCTGGTGTTACTGTAACTAAAACTTGAGCATGGCATCATAAGCATTGACATTGCATATGTTTGATACACCTAGAGTGCATTCACTAGGTAAAATTTTCAAACAAGTTGTATTGTTTAAGTGTTTTTGCAAATAGAACCCTGGTTAAGGGACTTGACCCTAAATAGAGACTAAAGGGGTAAAACCTAACCCAAGATGAGAAAACCTAAAGGCTTTAGGGAAAGAGTCATATAATATCCCCAAAAACAAGGTGGAATTACATTTATGCCCCTGGGACATCAAGAATCTCAATTAGAACCCTGAAAAACCCTAAAACTAAAACCCAGGGGCCTATGTGCAAAATTAGTCCACTTTTGGACTAAAGTGCAAAAACCAAGTTAAATAGGTATCTTAAGTCATTTGGGTCACAAATATGTGAGTTTGCAAGTTAAACCCTGAGATTTGGACTTATGTGCAAAAGAGCCACACTCTTTCTCAAATGCCTAAGTCTGATTTCAGTGATATTGGCCCAACTTTGGAGTCTTGTATCTTTCAAATTCTAGGATCTTTGCCCTAGGTCACCACACCAAATTTGTAGAGCAATTAAAGGAGAACAACTTTGCTTAAGAGAGTGAGCATAATTGTTATGAAGAATTCTGAGATAAATGAGCCTAAAGTTGGACTGTCAGGCTGTTATGGTCTGAATTTTCAGACTAGCAGTGGACTAACCTCGACTTCAAGCTAAGTTCTGAGCATGATCTAGTGGAAATCTACCTATGGTTGCCATAGCAAGTTTGTAGTTAGTATAATGCTCTACAAGTTTGCTGCAAAGATTAACTTGTGTTACCACAGGAATTTTGCAGAAAATCGACCCTCAACTCTGGCTGTCAGGTGCTCTGATGGGGTGTTCACCATGGTACAGTAGCCTGATAGGATTAGAACGCCAGCGCGGCTTGCTCACCGCCGGTGACCGATTGTCGCCGCGATTCGTGCGACTGCCGGCCCGACTAGTGCTCAGGGTCAGTGGACAATGCCTGGAGATCACCGCCGGTGAGCTGGAGATCACTCCGGTGACTCCCCGTGACTCTCTCTTCCTCTTTGCGGCTGAACGGATTTACTCACCGGTGACCGCCGCCTCCCGGCCGTGCGCCACGTGGCTTAGCCTTTCCACCGCATCGTCGTGACCTCCTCTAGCTTCCCGTCGATCACCGGAGTTACTGCCACGTCGTGGAACACGTATTCACTGCAACCGTCTTCTTCTTAATTTCCGGCCGCCGCGCGTCCTCCCAAAATTCACTGGCCACCGCCTTGCCCTCCTATAAATTGAGCCCGTGACCAGCTCCGTAGGGTTATCAGCTAACCAGCCACCGCCAATTAGCCACAATCGTTCGCCGGAGCTCGGGAATTTCGCGTTCGCCCCAAATCGTGTTTCCGCCACCGTAGAATCAAGCTCACCGCGGCCAGCCCATTCTAGGTCAGTTCATCCCTCCTTCTCCTTTGTTCGAGCACTCTTGTCACTTAGTGATGCTGACCGAACCGCCAATTGGGACGGGATAGCTCTAGATCACCGGGAATGCATTCATCTGTCCGCCACCTATTCGGTTCACGCGGACAGAGCTTAATAGGTCGCCATTCGTGCAATTGGGTTGGGGGAAATACTCGGGGTAGATCCAATCTGGTGTCTGTTGCTCGGAGAATCCAGCCGTGGCCCCAATCGACCGGTACAGGTGCTCGCCGGAGTGCTCCCAGCGCTGCCGTCGTCGGGGATGTGGGCGTGCAAAGAATTAGAAACCAAGGGGGCTCGGTGTAAAGTGTCAGAGACCCGTAGGAATAGTGGTTGAACCCGTTCACAGTTAGATAAAAACGCGAGGACCCCGGTGCAATTCTGCCATCGCGCGCGGGCGCGGGCACGCGTTTCCTGTGTTATTGGGCCATCTGGACCAGATTTGGCCCAGCACTTTTACATCTTTTCTCTTTTTCTTTTTCTACCCAGCTTTAGAAATATGTAGAAAAATGTAGAAAAATGGTAAAATTGTGAAACCAATTTTCCTAGGTTTCTTATTTTCCCTAGAATTTAATAAAAATAGTTTTGTGATTTTTAGGTTAAATAAGGAATTTTAAGGCATTTAAAGTAGTTCAAAGTAGTAGTTTTGGATTTTTAAAAGATAAGTTGTAATCCCAAAAATGCTCAAAATTTTTATATGAGTTCCTCATATTCTTTAGAAGCCTTGGGTAGAGTTTGGGTTGATTTGGACCTTGTTTGATCACCAAACCCCAAAACATCCCCCCTGCCCTATGAACTCCTTTACTGACTCCGGAAACCCTAGGTTCTCGGAGTACCGTGAAGGAAAGTTGTACTCAAGACTTAGATAACAAGTTTATATTATCTTTGCACCCTCATGAGCATCCCATGGCATCCATTCTTATACATCTGTATGGTTATGATTAGAACGTGAAGAAGAAGTAGAAGTCACCGAAGAAAGGACACCACCACCCTCGGATTCTCAAGCAGGCAACTACTTCTACTTTGATATTTGCAGATCCGAGCCAGACTCACCTGTTAACAAAGGCAAGCCCCAGTGCATGCAACCCCTTTCCTTGTGTTTTTAAATACTTTTCGCACACTTTAAGTCAAGTGAAATGTGCATTAAGTTCATAGGAATTGCTTGGAACCTTTTGATGCATTGCTTTCCTTGATATCCACACCTTTATAGATACTTCTGGTGAAGTATCAAAATTGTTTTACAAAAATGCTTAGCCCTGCTTAGGTCTTGTGGATAGAGGTTGTCTTTTGCTGTACTGCCTAGCTCAGGGGTTATCCTGAGGAAAGATGACTTCTACCTGCAAGAATATTTTCTTTTGGAGCAATGGTGGGATCTTACTGCAAAGTTCCCTGTGATGCTCTTTTCATCCTAAGGAACAGAAACAATCCTAAGGATGGAAGTACTTAAATCGAGACTTGGGTTAGGAACAGGTGATGTTCTACCCAGGTTGATTAAGGATTGAACGTGTATGTAGGCGTGCTGATCGAGGACCCTTTAACTGGTCACATGCCTCGTCATGGGTAAGCCTTGCCTCGGGCAGACTAAGGCCAGAATAAGATAACACGAAATGGGCGTGGAGCGGTGGCGGGAGTAGCGTGTACCCACCGTGGCAAGAGGCTGGACGGTGGTGTATCTGTGCTCTCGGTTTGCGTGAACTTGATTTGGTCTTAAGAACCCTGGCGGTAGGTTGACATATGCAATGGTTAAGTGCTACATATGTCATGTGATCGGAGATCCTCAGCTGAGTATAATCGATTCGGATCGCCGTACCTTCGCGGTTATGAAGACTTGGTCACTTCCCTGCAACCTAGAGTCAGGATGTGAACAGTATGAATAAAAATGATGTTGTACTGATGAAATGATGAAATTAGACTAGAGGCAAACAGAGTCTATTAATACTTAACATGGCATTAAAAGATTGAAAGTAAGGACTCACCTTAGTAAGCTATTTCTGCAAAAGTATCTAAGTTGATTCTTGCTAAAGCCTCTCTTTGATTCCCATTTATCCAGCATACCCTTGAGAGTCTTTTCCTTAGTCGGGTAAGACTTGCTGAGTAATTCCATACTCAGGGTTTATCCCCTTGTTGTTTTTAGGTGAGGAAGTAGCAGAGTTCTGTTGCTTCTGTACCAAGGTGGTTCCTAATGAAGAAAAGCAAGAGTGAAGTGCGGGAGGAAAGGATCCTCCATTAAGACTTCTTATGTAATAACTGTCGGGAGGAGTTTTTGCCTCCCTTGGTATGTGTAATAATATTACTCTGCACTCGTTATATATTCCTGGTCTGTAATAAACAACATGATCTTACTTTTTAATAAATGTAAGTTACGTAATCGCTTCCGCATTTCTTTATCTCCGATGTTCTGTAATGTCTGCAAGACGGGTGAGACGTTCCTGGAAAGGTAAGGAAAGATACCGAGCTTGTCAAGTAGTTCAGGGGCACCTATAGGGTTGTCCGAGGTCCGTTGGACAAGGACAACTGTAGGTGGGCCTAATTACTTGGGAGGTTCCGTCACAGCTGGTATCGGAGCATAGCCCTTCTTGACAGATATCATGTGGCATCTTCAAAAGGATTTTCTAAGACTTATCTAGAAAATTGCTTCTCTTCTTACCTAAGTATTTCTGAAGAGTTTATTTCAAAGACCAGATAGGAGGAGTGCAATGTATAGAAGGTTGAATCGACTAAGGTTGATTTTGTACTTATTCATGCATCATGCTAAGAATTATACTAATAAATTTTCCCCCTTAGCAAATGCCGCCACGTACAAGGCAATTCTCAACACTGAACTCAGAACCGTCAGGTTGAGCTATAATCAAGAAGAGATTCTTTTGTCTCTCCCCGTAACCAATCCAGCCAAAGCTTCTGGTAGAATATATGAAGCCATTGTACCGGAGATCAAGGATATTCCGGTAGTATGTGAGTTTCCAGATGTATTTCCGGAAGATTTGCCTGGACTGCCCCCTGAAAGAGATGTAGAATTTGTAATTGAGCTAAAGCCCGGTACGGCTCCCATCTCCCGAAGATCGTACCGTATGCCCCCTAATGAGTTGGCGGAATTGAAGATTCAATTACAAGATCTACTGAATAAGGGATTCATCCGGCCAAGCTCGTCTCCATGGGGTTGTCCCGCCATTTTTGTTAAGAAGAAGGATCAAACCCTGCGAATGTGCGTGGATTATCGACCCCTGAATGAGGTCACTATCAAGAATAAGTACCCTCTTCCAAGGATCGACATCTTATTTGATCAACTGACTGGGGCGAGGGTATTTTCCAAAATTGATCTCAGGTCGGGCTATCACCAAATCCGTATTCGGCCCGAGGATATACCGAAGACCGCGTTTACTACGCGGTACGGATTGTTTGAGTATTTGGTAATGTCTTTTGGGCTCACAAATGCTCCTGCCCACTTCACCTATTTGATGAACTCGGTGTTCATGCCCGAGTTGGACAAGTTCGTGGTGGTCTTCATCGATGATATCTTGATATATTCTAAAAATGAAGAGGAGCATGCTCAACATCTACGGATTGTATTGACGCGCCTGAGGGAACATCAGCTTTATGCCAAGTTCAGCAAGTGCGCGTTCTGGCTGGAGGAAATTCAATTTTTGGGGCACGTGTTATCGGCCAAAGGAATTGCGGTAGATCCTAGCAAAGTCAAAGATATTCTGGAATGGAAACTGAAAGGGAATTAGGCTTACACCTAGTCCCTAAATAATTTTGGTGGTTGAATTGCCCAACACAAATATTGGACTAACTAGTTTGCTCTAGTGTATAAGTTATACAGGTGCAAAAGATTCACACTCAGCCAATAAAAAGATCAAGTTTTGGATTCAACAAAGGAGCAAAGAGGCAACCGAAGGCACCTCTGGTCTGGAGGCACCGGACTGTCCGGTGTACACCGGACAGTGTCCGGTGCGCCACCAGAGGACTCCAACTCGAACTCGTCACCTTCGGGAATTTCTCAGGCCGCTTCGCTATAATTCACCGGACTGTCCGGTGTACACCGGACAGTGTCCGGTGCTCCATGGAAGCACGGCCTCCTCAACTCGCCAGCCTCGGGTTCGCGCAGCAGCCGCTCCGCTATAATTCACCGGACATGTCCGGTGTGCACCGGACTGTCCGGTGTAACCTCGGAGCAACGGCTATTTCAGCGCCAACGGCTCCCTGCAGCGCATTTAATGCGCGTTCTGCGCGCGCAGACGTCAGGCGCGCCCATACCGGCGCACCGGACAATGAACAGTTGATGTCCGGTGTGCACCGGACATCCAGGCGGGCCCAGAAGTCAGAAGCTCCAACGGTCAGAATCCAATGGCATTGATGACGTGGCGGGGGCACCGAACATGTCCGGTGTGCACCGGACTGTCCGGTGCGCCATCGAGCAGACGCCTCCACCAACGGTCAAGTTTGGTGGTTGGGGCTATAAATACCCCAACCACCCCACCATTCATTGCATCCAAGTTTTCCAACTTCCAACCATTATACAAGAGCTAGCATTCATTGCAAAGCACACCAAAAGAGATCAAATCCTCTCCCAACTCCACACAAAGCCCTAGTGACTAGTGAGAGTGATTTGTTGTGTTCATTTGAGCTCTTGCGCTTCGATCGCTTTTTTTTCTTTGGCATTCTTTATTGTGATCAAACACTCACTTGTAATCGAGGCAAGAGATACCAATTGTGTGGTGGTCCTTGCGGGAAGTTTGATTCCCAAGTGATTTGAGAAAGAGAAGCTCACTCGGTCTGAGGGACCGTTTGAGAGAGGGAAGGGTTGAAAGAGACCCGGCCTTTGTGGCCTCCTCAACGGGGAGTAGGTTTGAGAGAACCGAACCTCGGTAAAACAAATCCGCGTGTCTCACTTCATTATTCGCTTGCGATTTGTTTTGCGCCCTCTCTCGCGGACTCTATTATATTTCTAATGCTAACCCGGCTTGCAGTTGTGATTATTTTTGTGATTTTCAGTTTCGCCCTATTCACCCCCCCCTCTAGGCGACTTTCAATTGGTATCAGAGCACGGTGCTTCATTAAGAGCCTAACCGCTCGAAGTGATGTCGGGAGATCACACCAAGAGGGAGATGGAGACCGGCGACAAGCCCACTACAAGCCAAGGGAGCACTTCATCGGAAGAGTCCCGCACCAAGAGAAGGGAGAAGAAGAAGAACTCCTCCAAGCGGAAGGAGATAAGATCTTCCTCTTCTCACCACAAGGAGAAGAAGGAAAAATCCTCTTCTCACAAGCCGCATCGGAGTGGGGACAAGCACAAGAAGATGAGGAAGGTGGTCTACTACGAGACCGACACTTCATCAACATCCACCTCCGACTCCGATGCACCGTCCGTAACTTCTAAGCGCCAAGAGCGCAAGAAGTTTAGTAAGATCCCCTTACACTATCCCCGTACATCTAGACATACTCCATTACTTTCCGTTCCATTAGGCAAACCGCCAACTTTTGACGGCGAAGATTATGCTAGGTGGAGTGATTTAATGAAATTTCATCTAACCTCACTCCACAAAAGTACATGGAATGTTGTTGAGTTTGGAGCACAGGTACCATCAATAGGGGATGAGGATTATGACACGGACAAAGTAGCCCAAATCGAGCACTTCAACTCCCAAGCCGCAACCATTCTCCTTGCCTCTCTAAGCAAGGAGGAATACAACAAAGTGCAAGGGTTCAAGAACACAAAGGAGATTTGGGACCTACTCAAGACAGCGCACGAGGGTGATGAACTCACCAAGATCACCAAGCGGGAAACGATCGAGGGGGAGCTCGGTCGCTTCCGTCTTCGCCAAGGGGAGGAGCCACAAGATATGTACAATCGGCTCAAGACCTTGGTGAACCAAGTGCGCAACCTCGGGAGCAAAAAGTGGGATGACCACGAGGTGGTTAAGGTTATTTTAAGAGCTCTTATTTTCCTTAACCCCACTCAAGTTCAATTAATTCGTGGTAATCCTAGATATCCACTAATGACCCCCGAGGAAGTTATCGGGAATTTTGTGAGTTTTGAATGCATGATTAAGGGCTCAAAGAAGATCAACGAGCTTGATGAACCTTCCACATCCGAGGCGCAACCGGTGGCCTTCAAGGCAACGGAGGAGAAGAAGGAAGAGTCTACACCAAGTAGACAACCAATTGACGCCTCCAAGCTCGACAATGAGGAGATGGCCTTAATCATCAAAAGCTTTCGGCAAATCCTCAAGCAACGGAAGGGGAAGGACTACAAATCCCGTTCCAAGAAGGTTTGCTACAAGTGTGGTAAGCCCGGTCATTTTATTGCAAAATGTCCTATGTCTAGTGACAGTGACAGGGGCGACGACAAGAAGGGAAAGAGGAGAGAAAAGAAGAAGTATTACAAGAAGAAGGGCGGCGATGCCCATGTTTGCCGGGAATGGGACTCCGACGAGAGCTCCACCGAGTCCTCCTCCGACGAGGACGCCGCCAACATCGCCGTCACCAAGGGACTCCTCTTCCCCAACGTCGGCCACAAGTGCCTCATGGCAAAGGACGGCAAAAAGAAGGTAAAATCAAGGTCCTCCACTAAATATGAAACGTCTAGTGATGAGGATGATGATAAAAATGAGGAGGATAACTTGCGCGTTCTTTTTGCTAACCTTAACATGGAACAAAAGGAAAAACTGAATGAGCTAATTAGTGCCATCCATGAAAAGGATGATCTCTTGGACTCCCAAGAGGACTTCCTAATCAAGGAAAATAAGAAACATGTTAAGGTTAAAAATGCTTATGCTCTAGAGGTAGAAAAATGTAACAAATTATCTAGTGAGCTAAGCACCTGCCATGACACTATTGCCAACCTTAGAAATGAAAATGCCAAATTAATTACTAAGGTTGACTCTCATGTTTGTATTGATTCAATTCCCAATCTTAGAGATGATAATGATGATTTGCTTGCTAGGATTGATGAATTGAATGTTTCTATTGCTAGCCTTAGAAATGAGAATGAGAAATTAATTGCTAAGGCTAAAGAATTAGATGTTTGCAATGTTACAATTTCCGACCTTAGAACTAAGAATGATATGTTGCATGCTAAGGTTGTAGAACTAAAATCTTGCAAACCCTCTACTTCTAATGTTGAGCATGTTTCTATTTGTACTAGATGTAGAGATGTTGATATCAATGCTATTCATGATCACATGGCTTTAATTAAACAACAAAATGATCATATAGCATTATTAGACGCTAAAATTGCCGAGCATAACTTAGAAAATGAAAAGTTCAAATTTGCTAGAAGTATGCTCTATAATGGGAGACGCCCTGGCATCAAGGATGGCATTGGCTTCCAAAGGGGAGACAATGTCAAACTTAATGCCCCTCCTAAGAACTTGTCTAACTTTGTTAAGGGCAAGGCTCCCATGCCTCAGGATAACGAGGGTTACATTTTGTACCCAGCCGGCTATCCTGAGAGCAAAATTAGGAGAACTCATTCTAGGAAGTCTCACTCTGGCCCTAATCATGCTTTTATGTATAAGGGTGAGACATCTAGTTCTAGGCAACCAACCCGTGCTAAGTTGCCTAGAAAGAAAACTCCTAATGCATCAAATGATCATAGCATTTCATTTAAAACTTTTGATGCATCTTATGTTTTGACTAACAAATCCGGCAAAGTAGTTGCCAAGATTGTTGGGGGCAAACACAAGGGCTCCAAGACTTGTGTTTGGGTACCCAAAGTTCTTGTTTCTAATGCCAAAGGACCCAAAACCGTTTGGGTACCTAAAGTCAAGAACTAAAATTGTTTTGTAGGTTTATGCATCCGGGGGCTCAAGTTGGATACTCGACAGCGGGTGCACAAACCACATGACAGGGGAGAAAAAGATGTTCTCCTCATATGAGAAAAACCAAGATCCCCAACGAGCTATCACATTCGGGGATGGAAATCAAGGTTTGGTCAAAGGATTGGGTAAAATTGCTATATCACCTGACCATACTATTTCCAATGTTTTTCTTGTAGATTCTTTAGATTACAATTTGCTTTCCGTATCCCAATTATGTCAAATGGGCTACAACTGTCTATTTACTGATACAGGTGTTACTGTCTTTAGAAGAAGTGATGATTCAATAGCATTTAAGGGAGTGTTAGAGGGTCAGCTATATTTGGTAGATTTCGATAGAGCTGAACTCGACACTTGCTTAGTTGCTAAGACTAACTTGGGTTGGCTCTGGCACCGCCGACTAGCCCATGTTGGAATGAAGAATCTTCACAAGCTTCTAAAGGGAGAACACATTTTAGGACTAACCAATGTTCATTTTGAGAAAGACAGGATTTGTAGCGCATGCCAAGCCGGGAAGCAAGTTGGCACTCATCATCCACACAAGAACATCATGACTAGTGACAGGCCACTGGAGCTCCTACACATGGACCTATTCGGCCCGATCGCTTACATAAGCATCGGCGGGAGTAAGTACTGTCTAGTTATTGTGGATGATTATTCTCGCTTCACTTGGGTGTTCTTTTTGCAGGAAAAATCTCATACCCAAGAGACCTTAAAGGGATTCTTGAGACGGGCTCAAAATGAGTTTGGCTTAAGGATCAAGAAAATTAGAAGCGACAATGGGACGGAGTTCAAGAACTCTCAAATTGAAGGCTTCCTTGAGGAGGAGGGCATCAAGCATGAGTTCTCTTCTCCCTACACTCCACAACAAAATGGTGTAGTGGAGAGGAAGAATCGAACTCTATTGGACATGGCAAGAACCATGCTTGATGAATACAAGACACCAGATCGGTTTTGGGCCGAAGCGGTCAACACCGCTTGCTACGCCATCAACCGGTTATATCTTCACCGAATCCTCAAGAAGACATCCTATGAACTCCTAACCGGTAAAAAGCCCAATATTTCATATTTTAGAGTTTTTGGTAGCAAATGTTTTATTCTTGTCAAAAGAGATAGAAAATCTAAATTTGCTCCTAAAACTGTAGAAGGCTTTTTACTAGGATATGACTCAAACACAAGGGCATATAGAGTCTTTAACAAGTCCTCAGGACTTGTTGAAGTTTCTTGTGACGTTGTGTTTGATGAGACTAACGGCTCTCAAGTAGAGCAAGTTGATCTTGATGAGATAGGTGAAGAACAGGCTCCATGCATAGCGTTAAGGAACATGTCCATTGGGGATGTGTGTCCTAAGGAATCCGAAGAGCCTCCACATGCACAAGATCAACCATCCTCCTCCATGCAAGCATCTCCACCAACTCAAATTGAGGATGAGGCTCAAGATGTTGAACAAGAAGATCAAGAAGATGAACCACCTCAAAATGACGGCAACGATCAAGGGGGAGATGCAAATGATGAAGACAAGGAGGATGAACAACCAAGGCCGCCACACCCAAGAGTCCACCAAGCAATCCAACGAGATCACCCCGTCGACACCATCCTCGGCGACATTCATAAGGGGGTAACTACTCGATCTCGTGTTGCACATTTTTGTGAACACTACTCTTTTGTTTCCTCTATTGAGCCACACAGGGTAGAGGAAGCACTTCAAGATTCGGATTGGGTGATGGCGATGCAAGAGGAGCTCAACAATTTCACAAGGAATGAGGTATGGCATTTAGTTCCACGTCCTAATCAAAATGTTGTAGGAACCAAGTGGGTTTTCCGCAACAAGCAAGACGAGCATGGTGTGGTGACAAGGAACAAAGCTCGACTCGTGGCCAAGGGGTATTCACAAGTTGAAGGTTTGGATTTTGGTGAAACCTATGCACCCGTAGCTAGGCTTGAGTCAATTCGCATATTATTGGCCTATGCTACTTACCATGGCTTCAAGCTTTATCAAATGGACGTGAAGAGTGCCTTCCTCAATGGACCAATCAAGGAGGAGGTCTATGTTGAGCAACCTCCCGGCTTTGAAGACAGTGAGTACCCTAACCATGTTTATAGGCTCTCTAAGGCGCTTTATGGGCTCAAGCAAGCCCCAAGAGCATGGTATGAATGCCTTAGAGATTTCCTTATTGCTAATGGCTTCAAAGTCGGCAAAGCCGATCCTACTTTATTCACCAAAACACTTGATAATGATTTGTTTGTATGCCAAATTTATGTTGATGATATTATATTTGGGTCTACTAACAAATCTACATGTGAAGAATTTAGTAGGATCATGACACAGAAATTCGAGATGTCTATGATGGGGGAGTTGAAGTATTTTCTAGGATTTCAAGTCAAACAACTCCAAGAGGGCACATTCATTTGCCAAACAAAGTATACTCAAGACATTCTAAGCAAGTTTGGAATGAAGGATGCCAAGCCCATCAAGACTCCCATGGGAACAAATGGGCATCTCGACCTCGACACGGGAGGTAAGTCCGTGGATCAAAAGGTATACCGGTCGATGATTGGTTCATTGCTTTATTTATGTGCATCTCGACCGGACATTATGCTTTCCGTATGCATGTGTGCAAGATTCCAAGCCGACCCTAAGGAATCACACCTTACGGCCGTAAAACGAATCTTGAGATATTTGGCTTATACTCCTAAGTTTGGGCTTTGGTACCCTCGGGGATCCACTTTTGATTTGATTGGTTATTCGGATGCCGATTGGGCGGGGTGTAAGATTAATAGGAAGAGCACATCGGGGACTTGCCAGTTCTTGGGAAGATCCTTGGTGTCATGGGCTTCAAAGAAGCAAAATTCGGTCGCTCTTTCCACCGCCGAAGCCGAGTATATTGCCGCAGGCCATTGTTGCGCGCAATTGCTTTAGATGAGGCAAACCCTACGGGACTACGGTTACAAATTAACCAAAGTTCCTCTTCTATGTGATAATGAGAGTGCAATCCGCATGGCGGATAATCCCGTTGAGCATAGCCGCACTAAACACATAGCCATTCGGTATCATTTTCTTCGGGATCACCAACAAAAGGGGGATATCGAGATTTCATACATTAACACTAAAGATCAATTAGCCGATATCTTTACCAAGCCACTTGATGAACAATCTTTTACCAGGCTTAGGCATGAGCTTAATATTCTTGATTCTAGGAATTTCTTTTGCTAAACTTGCACACATAGCTCATAATAATACCTTTGATCATGTCTCTTTTATATGCTATGACTAATGTGTTTTCAAGTGTATCCCAAACCAAGTCATAGGTATATTGAAAGGGAATTGGAGTCTTCGGCGAAGACAAGGCTTCCACTCCACTCTACTACTCATCCTTCGCCGTCGCTCCGCATCACTCTCCAACATTGGTATAATCCTCACTCATTTATTTTATGACCAAAGGAGGAGAAAGTACTCAAAAGGGGCCTATATTTCATTCTAAGTATCCGTTTTTGGCGATTCATGCCAAAGGGGGAGAAAGTATTGGCCCAAAGCAAAAGGACCGCACCACCACCCTATTTTTAAAAATTAATGATTGTCAATTGGAAAATTTCAAATTGGTATCTCTTTGTGTTTTAAAGGGGGAGCAAGTAGTATTTTCAAAATTGATGTCTTAAAACCCTCTTGAACACTAAGAGGAGACTTTATTTGAGGGGGAGTTTTGTTTAGTCAAAGGAAAAAGCATTTGAAACGAGGGAAGAAAATTTCAAACTTGAAAATGCTTTGAAAAATCTTATTCATTTATCTTTGACTATCTTGCAAAAGGACTTTGAAAAGAATTTACAAAAGAATTTGCAAAAACAAAACTCTTGGTGCAAATATGGTCCAATATGTCAAAAAAAAAGAAAACAATCCATGCGCATCATGTAAGAATTTATATTGGCTCAATTCCAAACAACCTTTGCACTTACATTATGCAAACTAGTTCAATTATGCACTTCTAGATTTGCTTTGGTTTGTGTTGGCATCAATCACCAAAAAGGGGGAGATTGAAAGGGAATTAGGCTTACACCTAGTCCCTAAATAATTTTGGTGGTTGAATTGCCCAACACAAATATTGGACTAACTAGTTTGCTCTAGTGTATAAGTTATACAGGTGCAAAAGATTCACACTCAGCCAATAAAAAGATCAAGTTTTGGATTCAACAAAGGAGCAAAGAGGCAACCGAAGGCACCTCTGGTCTGGAGGCACCGGACTGTCCGGTGTACACCGGACAGTGTCCGGTGCGCCACCAGAGGACTCCAACTCGAACTCGTCACCTTCGGGAATTTCTCAGGCCGCTTCGCTATAATTCACCGGACTGTCCGGTGTACACCGGACAGTGTCCGGTGCTCCATGGAAGCACGGCCTCCTCAACTCGCCAGCCTCGGGTTCACGCAGCAGCCGCTCCGCTATAATTCATCGGACATGTCCGGTGTGCACCGAACTGTCCGGTGTAACCTCGGAGCAACGGCTATTTCGGCGCCAACGGCTCCCTGCAGCGCATTTAATGCGCGTTCTGCGCGCGCAGACGTCAGGCGCGCCCATACAGGCGCACCGGACAATGAACAGTTGATGTCCGGTGTGCACCGGACATCCAGGCGGGCCCAGAAGTCAGAAGCTCCAACGGTCAGAATCCAACGGCATTGATGACGTGGCGGGGGCACCGGACTGTCCGGTGCGCCATCGAGCAGACGCCTCCACCAACGGTCAAGTTTGGTGGTTGGGGCTATAAATACCCCAACCACCCCACCATTCATTGCATCCAAGTTTTCCAACTTCCAACCACTATACAAGAGCTAGCATTCATTGCAAAGCACACCAAAAGAGATCAAATCCTCTCCCAACTCCACACAAAGCCCTAGTGACTAGTGAGAGTGATTTGTTGTGTTCATTTGAGCTCTTGCGCTTGGATCGCTTTTTTTTCTTTGGCATTCTTTATTGTGATCAAACACTCACTTGTAATCGAGGCAAGAGATACCAATTGTGTGGTGGTCCTTGCGGGAAGTTTGATTCCCAAGTGATTTGAGAAAGAGAAGCTCACTCGGTCCGAGGGACCGTTTGAGAGAGGGAAGGGTTGAAAGAGACCCGGCCTTTGTGGCCTCCTCAACGGGGAGTAGGTTTGAGAGAACCGAACCTCGGTAAAACAAATCCGCGTGTCTCACTTCATTATTCGCTTGCGATTTGTTTTGCGCCCTCTCTCGCGGACTCTATTATATTTCTAACGCTAACCCGGCTTGTAGTTGTGATTATTTTTTGTGATTTTCAGTTTCGCCCTATTCACCCCCCCCCCCTCTAGGCGACTTTCAGAAACCCCCAACCACTGTTCACCAAGTCCGGAGTTTTCTTGGACTAGCTGGATATTATCACAGGTTCATACCAGATTTTTCTAAGCTTGTGAAGCCAATCACAAGTTTATTAAAGAATGACATTAAGTTCAATTGGTCTTCTAAGTGTAATGAAGCCTTTGAGCAATTGAAGACATTATTAACCACTGCTCCGGTATTGGCTCAACCGGACATCACTAAGCCTTTTGATGTATATTGTGATGCGTCAGGCAGTGGACTCGGCTGTGTATTAATGCAAGAGGGCCGAGTAATTGCATATGCTTCAAGGCAGTTGGCCGACATGAGGAGCATTACCCAACTCATGATCTGGAGCTAGCTGCTGTGGTTCATGCCCTGAAAATTTGGCGTCACTATCTGCTGGGAAATATCTATCATATATATACAGATCATAAAAGCTTGAAGTACATCTTCACCCAGTCAGAATTAAATATGAGGCAAAGACAATGGCTTGAGCTTATTAAGGACTATGAACTGGAGATCCATTATCACCCAGGCAAAGCCAATGTGGTGGCAGATGCACTAAGCCGTAAGGCTTCCTGCCACTGTCTTGTGGTGAAGACCTCTGACAACACTTTGTGTCATGAGATGGAAAAGTTAAACCTGGGCATAATCCAACAAGGGACTATGAATCAGCTAAAGCTTGAGTCGATCATTTTGCAAAGGATAATTGATGCTCAAAAGGATAATGTGGGCATGAAGCACATACGGGAGAAGATAAGGGCTAGAACAGCCAAATGTTTCAGGGAAGATGATCAAGGTGTGATATGGTTTAAAACCCGCATAGTAGTGCCAAAGAACGAAGAACTCCGCCAGCAAATTCTTGATGAAGCACATCTTAGTCGTTATTCTATTCATCCCGGAAGCACTAAGATGTACCACGACTTGAAGCAACATTACTGGTGGACAAAGATGAAAATCAAAATTGCACGCTATGTGGCTAAGTGTGACACTTGCAGACGTGTCAAGGCCATACACATGAAAACTGCTGGTCCATTACAATCCTTGCCAATCCCAACATGGAAATGGGAAGACATAAGTATGGACTTTATTGTGGGACTGCCCACGACGGCCAAAGGGTATGATTCTATTTGGGTTATCGTTGATCGACTCACAAAGATTGCCCACTTCTTACCCGTCAGGGCCAAATATACAGTGGCCACTTATGCAGCATTATATATTGGTCGTATTCTCAGTTTGCATGGTATTCCAAAAACTATAGTGTCGGATCGTGGACCTCAGTTCGTATCCAAGTTTTGGGAAGAACTTCATAAATCCTTGGGTACCAAATTGCTCCACAGTTCGGCCTATCATCCTCAAACAAGTGGACAGACTGAGAGGGTCAATCAAATACTTGAGGATATGCTACGGGCATGTGTTCTGGACTTCTCACAGAAATGGGATGAATGTTTGCCCTTAGCGGAGTTTTCATACAATAACAGCTATCAAGAAAGTATTAAGATGGCACCTTTTGAAGCTTTATATGGGAGACGGTGTCGAACTCCGCTAAATTGGTCTGAACCTAGAGAAAGGTACTTCTTTAGGCCTGATATGGTAAAGGAGGTCGAAGAAAAGGTTCAGAAAATTATTCATAATATGAAGAAATCTCAGACTCGACAAAAGAGTTATGCAGACCGACGACGACAACCCTTATGCTTTCTGGTAGGCGATTATGTCTACTTGAAAGTTTCACCAATGAAGGGTGTATCGCGTTTCGGGGTTAAAGGGAAGCTTGCACCCAGGTATATTGGTCCATTTCCGGTACTTGAGCAATGTGGGCCAGTGGCATATCGACTACAACTCCCCGAAATTCTGTCTGCCATCCATAATGTGTTCCATGTGTCGCAATTGAAGAAGTGTCTTCGGGTTCCCGATCGAACCATTGAAGTGACAGATGTTGTCCTGGAACCAGATTTAACATACTCGGAACATCCTATTCGAGTTCTGGATCAAAAGGACAGGGTTACCCGGAGAAAGACTCTCAAGTTCTACAAGATACAATGGAACCAACATGCTGAGGAAGAGGCTACGTGGGAAACTCAAGACTTCTTGAATAAGAATTTCCCAGGCTTTCTAGCCTCATGTAATTTGTAAAGTATATATAGTTATTGCAATAAAGGAATGAACCCCCACACCACCCCTGCCTTGTACCAGAAATAAGGAAATACAAATGTGAAGCATTTCCTTTTCCATTACTCACCCTAGGACTTTAAATCTCGGGACGAGATTCTTTTATGGGGGGAAGGATGTAACACCCCTGGTGTTACTGTAACTAAAACTTGAGCATGGCATCATAAGCATTGACATTGCATATGTTTGATACACCTAGAGTGCATTCACTAGGTAAAATTTTCAAACAAGTTGTATTGTTTAAGTGTTTTTGCAAATAGAACCCTGGTTAAGGGACTTGACCCTAAATAGAGACTAAAGGGGTAAAACCTAACCCAAGATGAGAAAACCTAAAGGCTTTAGGGAAAGAGTCATATAATATCCCCAAAAACAAGGTGGAATTACATTTATGCCCCTAGGACATCAAGAATCTCAATTAGAACCCTGAAAAACCCTAAAACTAAAACCCAGGGGCCTATGTGCAAAATTAGTCCACTTTTGGACTAAAGTGCAAAAACCAAGTTAAATAGGTATCTTAAGTCATTTGGGTCACAAATATGTGAGTTTGCAAGTTAAACCCTGAGATTTGGACTTATGTGCAAAAGAGCCACACTCTTTCTCAAATGCCTAAGTCTGATTTCAGTGATATTGGCCCAACTTTGGAGTCTTGTATCTTTCAAATTCTAGGATCTTTGCCCTAGGTCACCACACCAAATTTGTAGAGCAATTAAAGGAGAACAACTTTGCTTAAGAGAGTGAGCATAATTGTTATGAAGAATTCTGAGATAAATGAGCCTAAAGTTGGACTGTCAGGCTGTTATGGTCTGAATTTTCAGACTAGCAGTGGACTAACCTCGACTTCAAGCTAAGTTCTGAGCATGATCTAGTGGAAATCTACCTATGGTTGCCATAGCAAGTTTGTAGTTGGTATAATGCTCTACAAGTTTGCTGCAAAGATTAACTTGTGTTACCACAGGAATTTTGGAGAAAATCGACCCTCAACTCTGGCTGTCAGGTGCTCTGATGGGGTGTTCACCATGGTACAGTAGCCTGATAGGATTAGAACGCCAGCGCGGCTTGCTCACCGCCGGCGACCGATTTTCGCCGCGATTCGTGCGACTACCGGCCCGACTAGTGCTCAGGGTCAGTGGACAATGCCTGGAGATCACCGCCGGTGAGCTGGAGATCACTCCGGTGACTCCCCGTGACTATCTCTTCCTCTTTGCGGCTGAACGGATTTACTCACCGGTGACCGCCGCCTCCCGGCCGTGCGCCGCATGGCTTAGCCTTTCCACCGCATCGCCGTGATCTCCTCTAGCTTCCCGTCGATCACCGGAGTTACTGCCACGTCGTGGAACACGTATTCACTGCAACCGTCTTCTTCTTCATTTCGGGCCGCCGCGTGTCCTCCCAAAATTCACTGGCCACCGCCTTGCCCTCCTATAAATTGAGCCCGTGACCAGCTCCGTAGGGTTATCAGCTAACCAGCCACCGCCAATTAGCCACAATCGTTCACCGGAGCTCGGGAATTTCGCGTTCGCCCCAAATCGGGTTTCCGCCACCGTAGAATCAAGCTCACCGCGGCCAGCCCATTCTAGGTCAGTTCATCCCTCCTTCTCCTTTGTTCGAGCACTCTTGTCACTTAGTGATGCTGACCGAACCGCCAATTGGGACGGGATAGCTCTAGATCACCGGGAATGCATTCATCTGTCCACCACCTATTCGGTTCACGCGGACAGAGCTTAATAGGTCGCCATTCGTGCAATTGGGTTGGGGGAAATACTCGGGGTAGATCCAATCTGGTGTCTGTTGCTCGGAGAATCCAGCCGTGGCCCCAATCGACCGGTACAGGTGCTCGCCGGAGTGCTCCCCGCGCTGCCGTCGTCGGGGACGTGGGCGTGCAAAGAATTAGAAACCAAGGGGGCTCGGTGTAAAGTGTTAGAGACCCGTAGGAATAGTGGTTGAACCCGTTCACAGTTAGATAAAAACGCGAGGACCCCAGTGCAATTCTGCCATCGCGCGCGGGTGCGGGCACGCGTTTCCTTTGTTATTGGGCCATCTGGACCAGATTTGGCCCAGCACTGTTACATCTTTTCTCTTTTTCTTTTTCTACCCAGCTTTAGAAATATGTAGAAAAATGTAGAAAAATGGTAAAATTGTGAAACCAATTTTCCTAGGTTTCTTATTTTCTCTAGAATGTAATAAAAATAGTTTTGTGATTTTTAGGTTAAATAAAGAATTTTAAGGCATTTAAAGTAGTTCAAAGTAGTAGTTTTGGATTTTTAAAAGATAAGTTGTAATCCCAAAAATGCTCAAAATTTTTATATGAGTTCCTCATATTTTTTAGAAGCCTTGGGTAGAGTTTGGGTTGATTTGGACCTTGTTTGATCACCAAACCCCAAAACATCCCCCCCCTGCCGTATGAACTCCTTTACTGACTCCGGAAACCCTAGGTTCTCGGAGTACCGTGAAGGAAAGTTGTACTCAAGACTTAGATAACAAGTTTATATTATCTTTGCACCCTCATGAGCATCCCATGGCATCCATTCTTATACATCTGTATGGTTATGATTAGAACGTGAAGAAGAAGTAGAAGTCACCGAAGAAAGGACACCACCACCCTCGGATTCTCAAGCAGGCAACTGCTTCTACTTTGATATTTGCGGATCCGAGCCAGACTCACCTGTTAACAAAGGCAAGCCCCGGTGCATGCAACCCCTTTCCTTGTGTTTTTAAATACTTTTCGCACACTTTAAGTCAAGTGAAATGTGCATTAAGTTCATAGGAATTGCTTGGAACCTTTTGATGCATTGCTTTCCTTGATATCCACACCTTTATAGATACTTCTGGTGAAGTATCAAAATTGTTTTACAAAAATGCTTAGCCCTGCTTAGGTCTTGTGGATAGAGGTTGTCTTTTGCTGTACTGCCTAACTCAGGGGTTATCCTGAGGAAAGATGACTTCTACCTGCAAGAATATTTTCTTTTGGAGCAATGGTGGGATCTTACTGCAAAGTTCCCTGTGATGCTCTTTTCATCCTAAGGAACAGAAACAATCCTAAGGATGGAAGTACTTAAATTGAGACTTGGGTTAGGAACAGGTGATGTTCTACCCAGGTTGATTAAGGATTGAACGTGTATGTAGGCGTGCTGATCGAGGACCCTTTAACTGGTCACATGCCTCATCATGGGTAAGCCTTGCCTCGGGCAGACTAAGGCCAGAATAAGATAACACGAAATGGGCGTGGAGCGGTGGCGGGAGTAGCGTGTACCCACCGTGGCAAGAGGCTGGACGGTGGTGTATCTGTGCTCTCGGTTTGCGTGAACTTGATCTGGTCTTAAGAACCCCGGTGGCGGGTTGACATATGCAAGGGTTAAGTGCTACATATGTCGTGTGATCAGAGATCCTCAGCTGAGTATAATCGATTTGGATCGCCATACCTTCGCGGTTATGAAGACTTGGTCACTTCCCTGCAACCTAGAGTCAGGATGTGAACAGTATGAATAAAAATGATGTTGTACTGATGAAATGATGAAATTAGACTAGAGGCAAACAGAGTCTATTAATACTTAACATGGCATTAAAAGATTGAAAGTAAGGACTCACTTAGTAAGCTATTTCTGCAAAAGTATCTAAGTTGATTCTTGCTAAAGCCTCTCCTTGATTCCCATTTATCCAGCATACCCTTGAGAGTCTTTTCCTTAGTCGGGTAAGACTTGCTGAGTAATTCCATACTCAGGGTTTATCCCCTTGTTGTTTTTAGGTGAGGAAGCAGCAGAGTTCTGTTGCTTCTGTACCAAGGTGGTTCCTAATTAAGAAAAGCAAGAGTGAAGTGCGGGAGGCAAGGATCCTCCATTAAGACTTCTTGTGTAATAACTGTCGGGAGGAGTTTTTGCCTCCCTTGGTATGTGTAATAATATTACTCTGCACTCGTTATATATTCCTGGTCTGTAATAAACAACATGATCTTACTTTTTAATAAATGTAAGTTACGTAATCGCTTCCGCATTTCTTTATCTCCGATGTTCTGTAATGTCTGCAAGACGGGTGAGACGTTCCTGGAAAGGTAAGGAAAGATACCGAGCTTGTCAAGTAGTTCAGGGGCACCTATAGGGTTGTCCGAGGTCCGTTGGACAAGGACAACTGTAGGTGGGCCTAATTACTTGGGAGGTTCCGTCACATGTCACGTAACCGGTGCGCCGGTTACGACGTGCAAAGAGCCACACCGCCACTTGCGCCGAATGTCGCGCCTCCTCGACTGCGGAACTGGTACCGTGACTCGGGGCAGCCCTGCACATGACCCAACAGTGCCAATTAAAGGAGATGGCCATGGGTCAGTCAGCCGCGGGGGTAGGCACGACGGTTGGCATGGCCAAAAGTGGACTGGTAGTAACTGCAGCGGTAGACGAGCGGAAGCAGCGGTCAAATCACCTGCAGGCTCGCGTCCCCTCCTGAAGTGACGGGAGCGCCCTCGCCCACGGCGTGAAGACGACGCACCCATGTCCCGTTCCTCGAACGGCTCGCACGCGCAACGGGCGCCACGTGAATCGCCCGTCCCGTCGCATTAACTCCCCGGCAAAGCAAGCGACACCTCTGGCAGGCGAGGCGGGCGTCGCTTCGCCTCCGCCATGATGACCGCGTCGAAAAAGGTGCGCCACCTTATTTAAATACGTATCCTTCCCCTCTTCCTCTCTATCTCTCTCTCGCTATAGGGACCGAGAAAGGGGATGTTTCGGAAAGATCCCTCTCGGCGAAGGAAGCAGGCCCCGAGCCCTCCTACTGATCAGGGGTTCGAAGGCTGGACCCTCGGAAGGGTTTCGACAGCCGCCCCAGAGCACTCGGGCTTCAAGCCCATTACTGATCAGGGGTTCGAAGGCTGGCCCCTCGGAAGGGTTCGACAGCCGCCCCAGAGCGCTCGGGCTCCGCGCCCATTACTGATCTGGGGTTCGAAGGCTGGCCCCTCGGAAGGGTTCGACAGTCGCCCCAGAGCACGCAGAGTGAGGGATGACTCTGGGTACGTCCGATACATGGCCGAGGCTCGGGCTACACTCCCGAGGTACCCTAGGACATTTCCTAGACCGGCGGGAACGATTTGTAACGGAATCCCACCAGAGGGAGGCATCGAGCCCTCGGTCCCTGTCGAAGGGGTCCAGGTCCGGCGAATCACCCACAGGTACTTTTGGAGCGCGCCTCTGGGCCACCAGCCGACCCCTAACGAACGAGGCACGGGCGTCCACTCGGATCACCCGTTAGCAGCTCACTGGAAACACCATGTTCGGCGCCCTCCGAGGGCAACATGGCACTTCTCCCCCTCCTCCTTGCGGAAAGGCGACGCAGGGGTGTATGATAAAAGTCGAGAAAGTCCTTGATCGTCCTCTCAATCCGTGCAGAGGCTCGAGGGCTGCTCTCCCACCCGGCTACGGCCAAACTGTTGACAGCGTCAACAAACCAGCTTGATAACTCGGAACCTGACCATGCACCCGGGCTACGGCCAGGCCGCATGAGGGAACGATCAGACCGGCCGAGGCACCACGAAAAGCATTCAGACCTCAGAGGAGTCAAACCACTCCTCCGAGGCCTCGAGGGCTACACCCGGCGGGTGCGCTCACGCACACCCACTAGAACAAAGCAAAACCGAGAAAGGCCGGTCCCCTCACCGAAAATGCGGCAAAAGCCTCCAAGCGAGTACCAACACTCCCTTCGAGGCTCGGGGGCTACTGTCGGGTACCATAATTAGGGGTACCCCCAACAGTCCTAATCACGGCTGGTAAACACCCTCAGACCAACTGACGGGCGTGGTTCAAGTCAAGGCTTCGTCTACCCAAGGGACGCGACCTCGCCCGAGCCCAGCCTCGGGCTAGAGCAGTAGTCCCAGACGAGTTCACGCCTCGCCCGAGGGCCGCCTCAGGCAGCAGGCACCCCCTCAGCTCTCTCGAAGCCTGGCTCGGGCAGGCTTCGCTGTGAAGCAACCTTGGCCAGACCGCCTCAACAACCGACCGCTTTGTAGGCGCATTCAATGCAGGGGACGCCTGACGCCGTATCCTGAAACACGCGCCTCAGTCGGCCAAGCCGAAGTGACCGCAGTCACTTCGCCCCTCTTTTTTACT
Organism: Zea luxurians; assembly: GCA_029449295.1. Lineage (NCBI taxonomy): Eukaryota > Viridiplantae > Streptophyta > Magnoliopsida > Poales > Poaceae > Zea > Zea luxurians. Next base: position 570,005 of record JAOPSE010000247.1, on the reverse strand, counting down.
GACCGATATAACGGGAAAACAGCGCCGCTCGCCCTGCTCCGACTGCCGTGCCAACCACCCAGGCGAAGCTGACAACAAGTCACGATCAACCACCGAGTTCGGTCTCGGGCACAACAGGAAGCTTCGCCTCGCCCGACCTCAGGCTCCGGCCTCGGGAGGAGGTCTCCGCCTCGCCCGACCCCCGGACTCGGCCTCGACCTTGATCTCGGGAGGAATCACGTCCTCGCCCGACCCCGGCCTCGGCCTCAAGAGAAGTCTCTGCCTCGCCCGACCTTGGGCTCGGACCGACCGCGCCAACAGGGGATACATCATTACCCTATCCCTAGCCAGCTCAGGCTACAAGGAACAAGACCGACGTCCCATCTGGCTTACCCCGGCGACGGGTAATGATGGTGCCGCGCGTGCAACCATGACGCCGGTGGCTCTCAGCCCCTTACGGCAGCAAGGAGACGTCAGCAAGATCCTTGCCGCACTGCCAGTTGTGCTCCTACAGGGCTCAGACGCTTCTTCGACGGCCATGCTATCACGTGTATAGGGCTCAAGCTCTCCCCCAACAGCCACGTTGGCATATACACAAGGCTTAGGCATCTCTCTACCGGACACGTTAGCGCATAGCTACACCCCCCATTGTACGTCTGGACCCTCTCTTTACGTCTATAAAAGGGAGGTCCAGGGCCATCCTGGAGGGGGGTTCGCGTGGGGGAAGGAGCGGACGAACAGGCTCCCTCTCTCTCCCTCTCGCGACGCGCTTGTAACCCCTACTACGAGCGGCACCCCTGGTGCAGGATAATACAAGGCTTCCCCCACCTCTTGTGTTCCATCCCGCGCCAACCCATCTGGGCAGGGGCACGCAGCGACAATTTCACTCGTCGGTCCAGGGACCCCCCGGGTCCGAAACGCCGACAAGCACGTAACCACGTGCAAAACCGCGCGTGCGATATGCGAGATAAACTAAATAAACGTCGCATTTATATTAAACTAAATATCAATCACACCGACGTGCATTTATAAAGCGCAAGTTAATAACCATAAATTAGTTTAATTGAAAAATCTAATTAATTAGCGTTAGTTAAACAAAAATGTGAGACATGGCCAAACGATGTTACTAACGTGCATAGGATGCTCACCCCGCGACGACGACGGACGACCGAACGGGCTCGCGGTGAAGCACGAGGATGGAGATGTTGCTGCTGTGCCGGGGTCGCGCAAAGGCCGAGTAGGGGCTGCGCAGGCCACGCGGGATGCGGGCGCGATGAACAATGACGACGATGGTGAGACGTGGACGCACGGCGAAGGTGCTACGCAGGCTCACAGCGTCGGCGAGGGCGTTGCGCACTGCTCACAGCAGACAAGCCACGTGGATGGGGCACTAGGCAACGGCGTCGAGGCTTCGATTAGGCGACGATGAGGCATGCGGGTTGCGCGACGGCGGCTGCGGGATGCACTAGACCTCGCACCTGGGACGGATGAGGACGCGACAAGGGACATGATGCACGCTGGAAGGGAGAGAGACGAGAGCAAGAGGCGCTCCCGCGACATGGACGTACTCGACCACGGCGAAGAGAAGGAACACCGGCCGAGGAACATAGGGAGGGAGAATCCGAAGGCGTCATCAACCTCCAACTCGGACGCCCGTGGACCCACTGACCGGGTCATCTCTGTTGACACCCTCGGGCAGCGCCAGCCGCGCGTACTGTCCATGGCGAGGGGCAGTGCGCGAGGAGAGGGAGAGAGGAGTGGTTCTGCGGGGAAGAAGAATAGTGGGGCGGTTTTAGCTATGGCCGAGCGTGAGCACCGACGTTGGATTTCCCTGCGTCGTGGGCGAGAACGTGGCCACGATTCCAGTCTACCACGCGCGCACGACGAGCAGGGGCGGGGAGCGCGTCTGCAGTGCGGGCGAGCGGCTAGGTGGCGTGCGTGAGCGTGCTGGGTGGCTGGGAGCGCACCGGGCGGCTAGGCGCGGTGCGTGGCCGAGCCAGGCGTGGCGGCGGCTGGGGGAGGGCGCGGCTGGACGCAGCACTGGGCAGCGCGCGCTAGGGTTCAGGAGGTGGGCCGTGCAAGCCAAGAGGGCCGCAGGGAGGTGGCTGGGCACGGGGGAGGCTAGGCCGCGCGCGAGGCAGCTGGGCTGCGTGGGTGGGCCGGCGAAGAAAAAAGAAAAAAAAAGAAAGAGAGCTGGGCCGGCGGGGGAAGGAAAAGAAGTGGAGCTGGGCCCTTTCGTTTTCTATTTTTCTTTCTCTCCTATTCTTTTATCTATTTCTATTCGAATTTAGATATAGTTTTTGAAATCGACAATTCAAATATACTTCATGAGTTTGAATGGATGCACCACCACACCAATTCAACATACAATAAAATATCTCGGCATGCTATGCAAAAAATCAAGGACTCTTTTTAGGGTTCCATTTTACTATACTCAACATATGTATATATACATTCACACACAAAATAACTCTCCACTATTTAGGAAAAGAAAAGAAAAATTAAGGAAAAGAGAGGGTAACACCTGAATTTGATGGATATTAGAGAAAAAAAATTTATACCCCCAAATTCCTTGTGTTACAACCATCCACACAAGAACATCATGACGACGGACAGGCCGCTCGAGCTACTCCACATGGATCTGTTCGGCCCAATCGCTTACATAAGCATCAGCGGGAGTAAGTACTGTCTAGTTATTGTGGATGATTATTCTCGCTTCACTTGGGTGTTCTTTTTGCAGGAAAAATCACAAACCCAAGAGACATTAAAGGGATTCTTGAGATGGGCTCAAAATGAGTTCGGCTTAAGGATCAAAAAGATAAGGAGCGACAATGGGACGGAGTTCAAGAACTCTCAAATTGAAGGCTTCCTTGAGGATGAGGTCATCAAGCATGAGTTCTCTTCTCCCTACACACCTCAACAAAATGGTGTAGTGGAGAGGAAGAATAGAACTCTACTGGACATGGCAAGAACCATGCTTGATGAGTACAAGACTCCAGACCGGTTTTGGGCCGAGGCGATTAACACCGCCTGCTACTCCATCAACCAGCTCTACCTTCACGGAATCCTCAAGAAAACATCATACGAACTCCTCACCGGTAAAAAGTCCAATGTTTCATATTTTAGAGTCTTTGGGAGCAAATGCTTTATTCTTATTAAAAGAGGTAGAAAATCTAAATTTGCTCCTAAAGCTGTAGAAGGCTTTTTACTTGGTTATGATTCAAACACAAGGGCATATAGAGTCTTTAACAAGTCCACTAGACTAGTTAAAGTTTCTTGTGACATTGTGTTTGATGAGACTAATGGCTCCCAAGTGGAGCAAGTTGATCTTGATGAGCTAGATGATGAAGAGGCTCCATGCGTCGCGTTAAGGAACATGTCCATTGGGAATGTGTGTCCTAAGGAATCCGAAGAGCCTACACAAGCACAAGATCAACCGTCACCTTCAAATCAAGCATCTCCACCAACTCAAGATGAGGAACAGGCTCAAGGTGATGAAGAAGAAGATCAAGAAGATGTGCCACCTCAAGAAGAGGTCAATTATCAAGGGGGAGATGAAGAAAATAAAGACAAGGAAGATGAACAAGAGATTCAAGGTCAAATACCGCCACACCCAAGAGTCCACCAAGCAATTCAACGAGATTACCCCATCAACTCCATCCTCGGTGACATTCATAAGGGGGTCACCACTAGATCTCGAGTTGCTCATTTATGTGAACATTACTCTTTTGTCTCCTCTATTGAGCCTTACAGGGTAGAGGATGCACTAAGAGATTCGGACTGGGTGGTGGCAATGCAAGAGGAGCTCAACAACTTCACGAGGAATGAGGTATGGCATTTGGTTCCACGTCCTAATCAAAATGTTGTAGGTACCAAGTGGGTATTCCGCAACAAGTAAGATGAGCATGGTGTGGTGATAAGGAACAAGGCGCGACTTGTGGCCAAGGGTTATTCACAAGTCGAAGGTTTGGATTTCAATGAAACTTATGCACCCATAGCTAGGCTTGAGTCAATTCGCATATTACTTGCCTATGCTACTTACCATGGCTTTAAGCTCTATCAAATGGACGTGAAAAGTGCCTTCCTCAATGGACCAATCAAGGAAGAGGTCTATGTTGAGCAACCTCCCGGCTTTGAAGATAGTGGGTATCCTAACCATGTTTATAAAGTCTCAAAGGCGCTTTATGGGGTGAAGCAAGCCCCAAGAGCATGGTATGTGTAAGGAAAATGGACCTCGGGCCATTTGGCTAATTGAGTTTTGTTGTTTGATGGGCAACACAATCCGTGAACTAATAAGTTTTCTAGTGTTTGTGTTTGTAGTTCACAGGATGCAAGATTTACTTGGACTAAGGAATTGAGGAAAGCAACACCTCAAAAGAAGACATTAAGAAGATCCAAGAAAAGTCCAAGTGTGCTGCTGCGAAATGTCTGTGCGAGGCGCACCGGACTGTCCGATGCCCACACGCCGGACTGTCCGGTGCCCACACGCCGGACTGTCCGGTGCACCAGGGAACTCCAGCTCAACGACTAGTTCCAGGTGGCAACCGGAGAGAAGACCACCGGACTATCCGGTGTGAGCACCAGACTGTCCGGTGTGGAAAAGCTTGTGGCACCAACGGTCACCTGCTCTGACAGGGCAATGGCTAGGCGCACCAGACATGCTATAGTGCGCTGACCGGTGCACCACCGGACTGTCCGGTGTGCCGCAGAGAACTGCAGCTTTTCTCAAATGGCTATTTTGGAGTTGGGGCCTATATATACTTCACCCAACCGACCATTTGAAGGTGTGGGAGCCCAAGCAACATACCAAGGCATATAGTGCACATTTCCAAGAGCTCAAACACCCAAGTGCTTAATAGAATCACTCGGTGATTAGCGTAGGTGCTTTGCGAAGTGCTTAGGTTAGTTAGACCGCTTTAGCGGATGCTCTAGGTGAACCCTAGTTAGTTGAGTGAGTTTAGACAAACCACACAACCCCTCGGCTCTTGCGCGAGCCGTTGTAATTGTACCGAGTGGGGCGAGAGTCTTGCAGACCGTGACAACCGCGTTTGTGTCACGGCCGCCACCGTGTACCGAAGGGAACGAGGCCCATGGCGTTTTAGCTGGAAGCTCGATAGTGGAGACGGCGGGGAGCATCCGAGAGGAGCCGGAAGCGAAGCACCACTTGCGCGTGGAGAAGGCCCGCGGCTCTCTACGGAGTTACTCGACCATGGTGCTTGGCACTCACGTGGGCTTCCCTTTGCGTAGGAGCACCAACAAGGATTAGTCGGGACCTTGCGTGGTTCCAGATACCTCGGTAAAAATACAGGCGTCATCCACGAGAGTTTGCTTCTCTACTCTTCTCTTTAAGTTTCCGCATTTATATTAAGCATTTAAGTTTCAATCTTGTATTCATATTTATTTAGTGTAGATTGAAACTTAGCCATTGCGGTAGAGATAGCAACACTTAGACAAAACCTAGATTGCACTTCCTAGTTTGATTATTTGCATAGGTTTTGCTCTAGGGATTTAATGGTGGCCTAGTTTAGTAAAAGTTTTAGAAGTCCTAATTCACCCCCCTCTTAGGCGTCACCCGTTTCCTACAAGTGGTATCAGATCCCGGTTTGGCTCAATTGAAACGCTTTAGCTTCACCGCTAAAAGAGCCGACGCTTTTTAGAGGAAGGGATGGATACCCATAGGCCACCACACTTTGACGGTACTAACTTCCCATATTATAGTGCTAGAATGGCTTGTTACCTAGAGGCCGTTGATCTAGGTGTTTGGAGAGTCACTCGTGATGGGATGAAACCCCTCAAGAATCCCGAGAAACCCACCACGAGTGAGGAAAAAGAAATTCATTTAAATGCTAGAGCCAAAAATTGCTTGTATGAATCTCTTAGCATGGATATTTTTAATCAAGTATTTACCTTGAAAACTGCTAATGAGATTTGGCTAAAATTGCATGAGCTCCATGACGGCACATCCAATGTCCGTGAGCAAAAACATTGCCTAGTCTTAAATGAGTATAATTCTTTTGCTATGAAAGATGATGAGCTTGTTAGAGACATGTATTCTCGTTTGAATCTAATTATTAATGAGCTCAATTCTATTGGCATTAATAAGCTAGGTGATGCGGACATTGTGAGGAAGATTATCTCCCTGCTACCATAATAAAGATATGGGAGCATCATCACCATCCTTCACAACATGGAGAACTTGAGCAACATGACCCCAACCATTGTCATTGGGAAAATCGTGGCTTTTGAGATGTCGTGAAAAATGAGTCGGGGAGAGGAGCCAACTTCCTCAAGACCATATGCTTTTGCATGTGATGAAAGGAAGGGAAAAAAGAAGGCTCCCACTCCAAGTTCCTCAAGTGAAGAAGAGGAAGAAGAAGAAAGTGATGATGATGAAGATAATCAACCATGCACATCATCCTCCGAGGACTAAGAAACAATCCGACGCGTCGGAAAGGTAATGAGGATGATCCGCAAGATTAATCTAATGGGTGTGCCCCTGTAGGTCGAAGATCTTCTCTTTAACATTGACAGGAAAAAGCAAAGGAAGAGAGAATGCTTCGCATGTGGAGAGAAGGGCCACTTCAGGGACAACTGTCCAAATATGGCCAAACCCAAAAAGGAGAGGAGCAAAGGCAAGTCGCTAACAAGTGTTAGAACTTGGGATGATTCTTCAAGTGAAGATGAACCTCCAAGGATGCGCAGCCACCGGTCCTCATCACGCTCATCACGGTCATCACATAAATGCCTTATGGCAAGAGGTAACAAAAGCATTCCATCCTCTAGTGATGATAGCAGTAGTGATGATGAAGGTGAGGGAAAGCCCTCTATAGATGAGCTTGCGGAAGCCGTAGAATTTTTCCAGGATGTTTGCACCAAGCAAAAAGCTCAACTTAAAACTTTGAAAAATAAATTGATTAGCTCCCAAAATGATTATAAAAGTTTGCTAGAAAAATTTGAAACTTTTGCAAACTTAAATAGTGAGCTGTCAACTAAAATTGACCTATTAGAATCTAGTGCTCCATCCACCGCTACCAATGATGGTCTCATTAAAAAGAATGAAAAACTTAAGGCTAAGTTAGCTAGCTCCCAAGAAGCTATTGAAAATTTGCTAGAGAAAATGGAAATTCTTAGCATACACAATAATGAGCTAACTACTAAGCTAGAAAACATTGGCAGCACCCCAGCAGCATCTTTAGTTGAAATACCTGAAATTATTAAGAAAGATGCTTCTACTTCCTGCTTTGATTTAATTGATGATTCTAACCCCTGCAACCAAGTTCTTTTTGAGAATATTGTTGTAGAAACTTGTTCGGATGAGGTTGCAAAGGAAAATGAACAATTAAAGCAAGAAGTGGCTCGCCTTGGCAAGGCTTTGTATGACAAGAAAGGCAAAGCCAAACAAATCCGACCTCCACAGGATAACACCACTGCGGGAGTGAACAAGCCTATGGAGGGAGAAACTATGATTTGTAGGCTATGCCACAAGGAAGGCCATAAGTCTTTCCAATGCAAGGCGATGACCGGGGATAAACAAAGGCAAAAGCTCAAGCAAAAGCCATCAAGCAAGATCTCCAACACCTACGTCAAAAAGGTGGACAAAAAGACTGCTACACCATACTTGATCAAGAAGAAAAAGAATGGAAAGGTGATAGCAATCAAGGCCAACAAGCAAGCCAACAAAGGAAAAGAGGCCAAACGCATCTGGGTGCCAAAGGAAATAATTTAAACCTTGAAGAGCACTAAGAAGGTTTGGACCCCGAAAGGGAAGTGAGTGGACCGAAGGTCATCGGAAAATTTGGAGACTTGGCAAAGTTGGGATGTATATCATGGGATACATCATATTGGATCAAGTTTATTGCCAAGTGGGTTAGTGAAAATTTTGGACCCAAATTTCCCACCCATGACTAAGGTAACTAGATTTATTGTATCTCTTAGATATGCGTATCTATTTACCTTGTGTCTAGATTACCTTTCTTGCCTAGTATTACATTTATTATTTACTTTTGTTTAAAATTATGCATACTAGGTAAATTACATGGTAGGATTGCTTGCTTTCAATTTATATACTTAAGCAAACCTACATGGCCTAAAATGTTTATTTAAGCACGGCACATAGCTTCTATATCACTCCATAGTAAATGATGCATCAATTGAAAATTTTGAATTCTACAAGTTGTATCATTTAACTTATTGTGCCAAAGTTCATATTATAGATAATTTGCCCCTCTTGATATCAAATCAAAGTGCAAGTCTCCTACAAGTATTCAAAGCTTGTATGCACACCTTCAGGGGGAGGTTACTCTATAATCTAATACTTTGAGACTAACACCTTTTCAAGTCTATTTCATGTGATAGTCTCATTGTAAGGAAAATGAAGTCCCCGGAGAAAGACAACAATCTTCCACTGCAAAATCTCCAAGAACTCTCATGTCTCTCAAGCTCGCCATTGAATTTCAATCGGTATCTTTTGAGACTACATCTAGTATCATTTACATGTCTTCTCCAATATTTGATTAGACTATATTTCATATCATATACTTCCATGTTGCTAAAAATGCATAAGCGGTTAACTCATATTCTGTTGTCACACCCGGCTTTAAGGAACAAAGCCAGGTGCATCTCATACATACGCCAAGAAGACAACATATATAATAACAGAGTGTATAGAGATAAATGTCATAAAACATCAGAGTATTTATTACATAGCGGAAGACTTATTACAAAATAAAAGATAAAAGTAAAACGAACTAAGGATCGTCGGCGCCAATGTCAACTGAGAAACGCCACCTAGATTAGATCATACTCCTCGCCTTGTGGCTCCTCCTGAACCACCTGCTCTTCTCCTGTGGGGGGGTGTGAGACAGCAAGGGTGAGCTCACACATGATCATAGCTCAACAAGTTGTGGGGAACCAGTGGACACAAACTCACAAAGGTGTGAGTTCATGTGATGTGTAAGGCTAATCAATGATAGGGGTTAAAGCTGAGCATTGCTTTTAAGTAGTTGGTCAAAATTTTATTAGCAATTAATAAGTGTAAGTAAATACCAAACCATAAGTAAAGTAATAGAACACAATTTATAATAAACCCATGCAATGCAAATGACAAAATTGAATTTAAGTTCCATAATTTAAACATCAGAGAGTCCTGAGCTGCTCATGACCGTGAGCTCGGCTAGTATACCAGTTTTACACTCTGCAGAGGTTGTACCCTTTACCCACAAGTCATGTTACCCATCTGCCAAGGGATCGCGACTTCCCATACACCTCTACCTAGGAAGCGCGGCAGGGCAACACTACGAGGCCTTTACAAAGTTCCACTAGCTTCCGAAAACCCGCTACAGTTTATAGGAAGTTCCAATGCAGGGTTCCTGGCTGACCGCCATCGCAGCAAAATCAACCAGGGACCTCCCTACACTGACCACTCCCCTACTGCCCTTGCCCCTTTCGGGTAAGGTAGTCTTCCACTAGCTTTCCTAATTAGTCAGCCAAGGGCGTCCCATTAAACCCTTGTGGTGGCACGTGTTACTCAAGTTAAGCTCTATGTTCCAATTAACATTAATGATCTCAACATGAACATAAATAGAATAACAAAAAGAATTGGAACATAGAGGTAATAAATGATTATCCCAAAACCATGTAAAGCAATAGCAAACTACCCAAGTGATTCAGGGGTAAACAAGGTAATGAGATAAACAATCTAGGGTGACCTATTGGGTCCCATCAAAATTAACCTATGCATGGATAAGTGATATTAAAGAACATTATTGGGTAAAAAGTGGTCAAGGTGTCACACCCGGATTTTAGGGGTCCAAAACCCGGGCGTAAACATAATCACCAGGTGTGCTGGGACCAAGTCTCACACATATGATGAATAGTGGCACTGGATCGAATGTCATATCTTTACTACATAACAGGAATTCTGTACAAAATAAATAATTACATTATAAGGAGACAACGGTCCAGCAACCCAAAGTTGACTGGGAGACGACGACCTAGACCTCTCACGAACTCATCACAGCATCCTCCAAGCGCCTCATCCTGTGGTACCTGCTCTTGACCTGTGGGGTGTGTGAGACAGCAAGAGTGAGCTCACATACGTTCATCGCTCAACAAGTTGTGGGGAATAATGTGCATGAACTCGCCAAAGGTGGGAGCTCATGTGAAGTGTAAGGCTTACCAAAGAAGATGGTTAGAGCTGAGCATTGCTTTTAAAGTTGGTCAAAATTTTATTAGCAGTTACTAAGTATAAGTAAATACCAACCCAGTTAAGTAATAGAACAAAAGTAACAACTTCACCTGCGATGCAATGCATATGACAAATTGAGTTTAAGTTCCATAGTTAATCATGTGAGGGTCCGAGCCGCTCATGACCGTGAGCACGGCTAGTATACCAGTTTTACACTCTGCAGAGGTTGCGCATCTTTACCCACAAGTCGTGTATCCCATGTCGCCAGGGTTTGCAAGGCCCTTAGACACTTCCGAGGTGAATGGCTAGGGATCCACTACGAGGCCTTTACAAAGTTCCACTAGCTTCCGAAAACCCGCTACAGTTTATAGGAAGTTCCAATGCAGGAATCCCTTGCAGGACCGCCATCGCAGCAAAATCCTCCCGAGGGCCTCCCTACACTGACCACTCCCCTACTGCCCTTGCCCCTTTCGGGTAAGGTAGTCTTCCACTAGCTTTCCTAATTAATCAGCCAAGGGGTCCCATTCCTCCCTTGTGGTAGCACTGTTTTCCCGGGTGGTCGCTCCATGTTCCAATTAACATAATGATCTTATCATGAACAGTAATAATAAACATATAATAAAAGTGTGATCATGAATAATGTACCTTCATACCCAAAACCACATAAAGCACTAGCAAGTACTACCCAAAAGGTTCAGTGGTAAACAAGGTATAAAGATATACAAACTAGGGTAACCTATTGGGTCCCATCAAAATTAACCTATGTAGATCATTATGATTAATCAGAACATGGCTGGGTAAAAAGAAGTGATCAAGGGCACAACTTGCCTGGGACTTGAGATTCCAGGTACCAGGATGATTCTTCAGATGACACGTGTCCTCACTGCTAAGCGTAGCAACACAGACATACATGGTATAGGCAAAATTAACATTACACCAAACATATATGCAAAATACATATTAATAGTCTACATAATGAAATATAATCACAGGAACGGGAATTATTAATTTTGGAGTTATAGTTATTTAGTTATGAATTTCCGAAATTATTTAGTGCTTAGAATAGATTAATCCAAGTGAACAATTTTAATTCAAGTTTCATAGTTAAACAGTGTTACTAGTTGATAGACAATATTAATACAAAATTATTGCAACTGGAATGACTCAATTTGGAGTTAAAATGAATTAAATATGAATTATACAAGTTTTAAGAATTATTTTTATACTAAAAATCAATTTCTAATATTAATTATCTAATTTCTCTGTTATCTGGACTGGGCGCTAATAGCAGAGAAACCCAGGGGCTATCCCGCAAGATCGCCAAGACACAGGGAATAGTTGAGAGGGACGGCAGGTTGATTCGTAAAAAGCACGGGGTCTCTTTAGCAAAGTGCACCCGCGAAGGGGTACGGTTAATTCTTAGCCGTTGGATTAGAGACTGGCGGTACAGATTAGATCGACCCCATCCCCAATCGGTACGCGATCCAGTCCGTTGGATCGCGATCCGATGGATCCGGATTCCTTTACCTTGCATTAAATCCTACGCGTTCGCCCCGCATCGGACGGCCCTAACAAGCCAAGGACGAACCGTTACCCGGCTTCTAATCCTAGCCATCCGTCTCCGCATCAACGGCCCAGGTGTCTCCCCCAATTCCTTTGTCGAGCTACGGTGGCGCCGCCCAGGGCACACGGCGGAGCACGCCGGCGAGGTTTGCAATCGGCCGTTTCCGAGCGCTAAACACGAATTGGACCGAGCTACACGTAGAGACGGGGAAGACGAACTGAAGGGTGGACATAATACCTTGGTTTGGAACGGTGGCGGCACTGACCAGGCGATCGCGCGGCCCGCGGCGGTTCCCTGGCGACGACGAGCGATTCCCGCCCCCGAGAAGTCCCTCAGCGTCGGCCGAAGCTTCGTATGGCTTCCCCACAACGTCGCCGAGCCAACCCGGTCCCGATCGAAGGAGCAAATCGTTGGTTGGACGGAATACCCGCACGGCGGCACGGACGGCACTCGGCTCTCTGTTCTCTCTCTCTCTCGCTCGCTTCTTGGCTCGGTTGAGGTGAGGCAGAGGGGAGCACGAGGGTCAGGTTTTATAGTACATGGGGAGATCATCCGGTGAACAACTCCGTGATTTCCGATGGAGTTTGTTGTGCGCGATTCGGTTGTTCTGTTACACGGGGAGAGGGAGGAGATGACAATCCGGGGCCACATGACAGAGGGGGTCGGCCAGCGCGCGCAAAGTCAGTGGCTGACAATTGGGCCCGCCCCGTCGGCGCAAAGGAGAGGGCAGACAGCGCGCGCGGGAGGCTGCCCGGTGGGGCCCCAGTGTCGGCGCCAGGTTGATGAACGGAGCGCACCAGGTTTCTGAAGTTGGGCCAGAATGAAGAAGCCGGCCCAGGTAAGGTTTTTAATCTTTTTCTTTTTATTTTCTTTCCTATTTTTCCATTCCAATTATCCAACTCAATTCAAATTTAAATTCCAATTTAAATCCAAAGTTTGTGGCGAATTTGTCTTCATTTAAATGTTCAATGTGAACATAGCATGGATAAATTTTATTTATTTATAGATTTATTTTGCTTTGCATAGTATTCTCTCTTGCCTTATATATATTATTTCCCCTTTCCTAAAGTGCACCCCCTTTTGGGTTAACTTCAAATTCTCAATTCCATTACTATATCTTATTATTATTTTATTATCAAATGCACATGTAATTAAACTCCAACATGAGTGCCAAATATGGTTCTATTTATTATCTTATTCACTTAAGCAGATGCTTTTAAATAGGGAGATGGGGCATTCAAATGTTATGAGAGTTCTAAAGAGAGAAAAAAAAAATTCTAATGCGAGATCTTTGAAAAATTTTGCTATATTCTCAAAATGAGATTTAGGGTGTTACAAATCCTACCCCCCTTAAAAATAATCTCGTCCTCGAGATTAGTGATAAAAGGGATGTATGCTCATATTGTTCTCGGAACATATGCACAAACAAAGAAATCTCAGCATGAGGTATAATTCTTTAACAAAACATAGGTTTAATAGACCTTACTATTATCACTAAAATAGTAATAATACTAACTAATAGCTAAACTAATATTTAGGTCTTACAAATAGTAAAAATATATATATATGTATCTATATCTATGTTTATCTCTCTATTCTTGTTGCTCGTTGACTTCTTCACCGACTACTTCATCTTCAACTGGCTCTTCTTCTTGAATTTCAAGTTCACCGGGTTCAGCTTCTACTTCTGCATGATGGGCATATCCCCGGTTGATAGATAGGGGCTGACTCTTTCCTGCCGAGGCTTGTCCTTGCTTCATCGGAGCCGGTGTAGTGTAGGCAGCTCTGTTGGGACAGTAGTTGGCGTAGTGTCCCGGTTGTCCACACTTGAAGCATGTCCTGATGGCGGTTGTGTTAGGAGCAACGGGTCCTACTGGAGTGCTTGCTTTTGGAGGAGCAGTTGGTGTCTGTTGAGTTTGTTGTCCGGAATTGCCACTAGCTGGTGTATTGGGAGTGGTAGTATAGCGAGGACGGGAACTACTTCCAGCCTGCCCTTGGTTGACAGCCTTTCTTTTCTCTCCAAATATACTCCTCTTGTTTTCTACAGCAATAGCTTTGTCAAGTAGCCTTTGGAAAGATGGAAATGTGTGCGATACCAGTTGATATTGCAAGGGTCCAATCAAACCATCCAGAAAAAGCTCCTGCTTTTGCTCATCATCCTCAACATCTCTAGGAGCATATCGAGATAACTGGATGAATTTGTCCCTGTATTCACTCACGGACATACTTCCTTGCTTGAGGGATAGAAACTCCTTTCTCTTAATCTTCATGAGTCCAGCAGGAATATGGTAATTCCTGAATTGTGTGGAGAATTCTGCCCAGGTAATTGTATCGGCAGCTGTAATACTCAAAATGATATAAAAAGCATTATATGGAGATTTCCTCATCTTATGTGCCTTATTTGCATCATGAACAGAGCATACATAAATTGAAGAGTGATTAAATCAAACCAAAGACACTAAAATAAAAGAAGTGCATCTCGTTGGAGTTTTGTTGCTATGCATTTAAATATTAACAACCATCTCAACACTAGTAATCAAGGCATAACAAGGGATAAATGAAATTGAAACCCAAATGGTAATTAGGGTTTGGAAATGAAAATGGGAAGAGGGAAGAATATAAATATAAAGAAAATTAATATATATTTCCAAAATTTAATACTTTTAAAGTAAAATTATAAATTAAGAATAAACTTGACACAAGTTTGAATTCGAGTTCGAAATTCAAATTGAATTTGAAAACAAGAAAAGAAAATAGAAAAAAAAAATAAAAGAAAAGGGTAAAGGGAACCTACCTGGGCCGACAGCTTCGTTCTGGCCCACTAACTCTATCACACCCGCGCGGCCCAAGTCCCCCTCTTCCTGCCGCGCGCGCGGTCACACTGGCGTGTGGGCCCCACTGTCCAGTCACTCAGCTCACGCATCGCTCACTGCCTCGTGGGACCCCCGTGTCAGCTCCACCTCCCTCAACCAACTGCTCCGAGCATGGCGCGCGCGCGGATTCCGCGAAGCTCGTTGGAGCGACCCGGCCACGGCCACGTTCTTATAGGAGCGGGACTCGGTCCGTCTTCTCCTCCTCTTCATTCCACCCTCGACCCACACCGCCTGCGCCCACCGAAGCTTTCCCCGCCGTGCGCTGTTTCGGGGAGAGAGTCCGCCGCCGGGGATTCCCGTGCGCACTCGCTCGCGGATCGGCACCGGTGGCCGAAGACGTTCGCCGGGAAGCAGTGAAGCTGCTGGGGCCCTCAAGTCAAGCTGAGAGCCACGAGGAACACGGGAATTCCTCGACGGAGGAGTTCTGCCGCCACGAATCCGCCTCCTCCCGTGGACCGACACCACCGTAGCGCCTTCGTCGGTAAGAAGCCCCTTCCCGTAATCGCCATCGCCCTCTCTAAGTTTGGCACCGGTCAATTTCAAGGTTGGGGCGTCCAGGCGTCGAATTGCAGGTCCCCGGCGAAGCTCCGCCGTGTCGCTGTGCTGCGCCGCCGCGGTGTGAGCGAGATTGGGGAAAGCAATGCTAGCCGTAGGATGGGGTATCGGCGATCCAGATTAGAAACCGGGGTTCGGCTAACCGGGAACCGTGGATGTGGGATCTAAGGGCGCAGAATCGATCTGGGGTTGGAGCACCGTGGTCCGTCGATCTTAGATCGGGTGGATCCTGTCGCGTACCGGTTCGTCGCCGGCTTGATTTAATCCGGACCCTCGGTTCTGGATCTAGCGGCCGAGATCTCCCCGTACCCCCTTCGCGGGGCAGTTTTTCTAAAGAGCCCCCGCAGAATCGTAAAACCAACCCGCGGTCCGTTTGTCACTGTTCTCTGTGTCTAGGAGATATTGCGCAGAGGCCCCTGAGTTCTCTGGAAATAGTGCGCCCAGTCCAGAACATAGTAAAACCAGAGAAAATGATTATTAAATAGATTTTTAATAGAAAAATAATTGCTAGAACTTCATAAATTCATAGAAAATTTATACTAGCTCCAAATTGAGTCATTCCAATTCCTAAAATTTTGTAATATTATTCTCTACCATTTAGTATCACTGTTTTGACATGAACTCTGTTAGAAAATAAATTTATCATCTAATCCCATTATAATCACCTTAAATCTTAGAAAATTCATAACTTAAATTCTATAACTCCAAATTCAGTGATTCCAGTTCCTATGGTTTCATTTTAATGTGTAGATTTTTACTGTATATTTTATTCATCTGTTTGGTGTGATGTTGATTTTGGCTATACTATGTATGTGTTGTGTTGATGCGAGTAGACGAGCAAACTACTGTGGAAACTGAGGTTCAGCAAGTAGAGATAGCTGAGCAGGAGCTCATTACAGGCAAGTTGTGCCCTTGATCACTTACTTTTCCCAGCCATGTTCTTATTAACTTTAATGATCTGCATAGGTTAATTTTGATGGGAACCTTTATGTACCCCAGTTTTGATTACCTCTATACCTTGTTCACCCCTGGAATATTTTTGGGTAGTACTTGCTATTGCTTTATGTGGATTGGGTATGGAGAATTCATTATTCATGATTATTCTGTTATTATCTTGTTATTATTATTGTTCATGTTAAGATCATTAAATTAATGGGAACATGGAGCGACCACCCGGGAAAACAGTGCTACCACAAGGGTAGTATGGGATGCCCTTGGCTGATTAATTAGGAAAGCTAGTGGAAGACTACCTTACCCGAAAGGGGCAAGGGCAGTAGGGGAGAGGTCAGTGCGGGGAGGTCCCTAGTTGATTTTGCTGCGATGGCTATCAGCTAGGAACCCTTTACTGGATCTTCCCATAAACTGTAGCGGGTTTTCGGAAGCTAGTGGAACTTTGTAAAGGCCTCGTAGTGGATCCCTAGCCATTCACCTCGGTAGTGTCTAAGGGCCTTGCAAACCCAGGCGACATGGGATACACGACTTGTGGGTAAAGATGCGCAACCTCTGCAGAGTGTAAAACTGGTATACTAGCCGTGCTCACGGTCAAGAGCGGCTCGGACCCTCACATGATTAAATATGGAACTTAAGTTTAATTTGACATTTGCATCGCATTTGGGATTATTTTACTATTACTGTTCTTTATTATTATTAAGGTTTGGTATTTACTTACACTTAGTAATTGCTAATAAAATTTTGACCAACTTATAAAAGCAATGCTCAGCCTTAGCCTTTATTTCATTGATTAGCCTTACACTACATGGACTCCCACCTTTGGTGAGTTCATGTCACATTATTCCCCACGACTTGTTGAGCTATGATCGTATGTGAGCTCACCCTTGCTGTCTCACACCCCCCCCACAGGAGAAGAACAGGTTGTTGAAGAGGAGCTGCCTAACACCGAGGAGTTCGATCTGATCTAGGTGGCGTTTCTCAGTCGACATTGGCGCCATCGATCCTTAGTTCGTTTATCTTTATTATTATATTTTGTAATAAGACTTCCGCTATGTAATAATTACTCTGATGTTTTATGACATTTATCTCTATACACTCTGTTATTGTATATGTTGTCTTCTTGGCGCATGTATGAGATGCACCCGGCTTTGTTCTTTAAAACCGGGTGTTACAGAAGTGGTATCAGAGGAAATGTTGACTGTAGGACGAAACCTAGATAGAAATGGACAACCCCTTACCTACTTATCTTATTCTGATTCATTCTATACTTACCTTACTCTAATTCATTCTATACTTATCTTATCTTGATCCTGTCTCACCTTCTACTGTTCTACTCTGATCATTCTTACCTTTTCTACTCTGAGACAAGATGGATTTCACACCTTGGAATCCCTACCCCTATGACATTCTTAAGAGTTAGGGAACCCAAAACAAAAGTTAAAACTATTTTCTCTATTAAAAATGTTGGTTGATTGTTCTGATGATCAATGCCTGATTTGCTTCTTTGATTGATTGAATTATTGTAGATGGACATCTTAGTATGTACCACCATAAGGTATTGAATTAGCTAGGATAGGTGAAATATTAATCTGCTTAGCTAATAAATCCCCCAAAGTAACATGATTGTAATTACTGCCTTGTCTACTGCTTCTTCTTACCATATGTATCTAACTCAGATGGTCAATACCAGGAGGGGTGGTGGAATTGACTTGCCTCCTAACCAACACACTCGAAGACAACCTCAGCCACAACCTGCAAGGATGAATCCTCCTAATCCTCCACCAGGCGGAGTTGACCCACTGGTTGCTGCTCAGATGGCGGTGATGCAGCAGATGGCAGACACCATGGCTGATATGCGTGCCCAGATGCAGCAAGAACGCCAGGAGATGCGTCAAGAAAGAGAGAATATACGCCAGGAGTTGCGCCAGGAGAGAGATGAGATACGCCAAGAGAGGAGGGCGCAACAACAACAGCAACAGCAGCAACAAGTGCCACTACCTCCACCACCACCAGTTCCACCTCGTGATAAGCACCGGGAGTTTATGAGTCACAAGCCACCGACCTTCGCCAGCTCGCCAGATCCGCTTGATGCAGACGATTGGTTGAAGTCAATTGAGAAGATGCTGAATATTGCACAATGCACTGATCGAGAGAAGGTTTTATATGCTTCTGGACGTCTGACTGGTCCTGCTGCTGACTGGTGGGATTCGTATACTGCTGCCCATGATGCTGCGGATAATATTACTTGGGCGGAGTTCAGCACACAATTCAGGAACTATCATATTCCAGCTGGTATGATCAAGATCAAGAAGAAGGAATTTCTGTCATTAAAGCAAGGAAGCATGTCAGTCAGCGAGTACAGAGACAAATTTATTCAGTTATCCAGATATGCTCCAGAGGAAGTTGCTGAGGATGAAAGGAAGCAGGAGCATTTCATTGAAGGACTTAATGGACCACTGCAGTATGCTCTAGTTGCACACACTTTTCCATCATTTCAGAGACTGTTGGATAAGGCCCTGGCTATTGAACACAAGCGTGTTCAGTTGGGAGATTTGAAGAGGAAGGCTATCTCACAAGGACAAGGAAGCAGCAGTGTTCGTCCTCGCTACAGTTCACCACAGAGTACACCGCCTCGACCAGGAGGACCGCGCCCAGTTCAGCAATCACCATTGAGGACACCTACTCGACAGGCTACACCCACTGGCACCCCGACGAAGTTTGCAGGACAGAGTCAGGGCACTCAATGTTTCAAGTGTGGGAAGATTGGTCATTATGCAAATGTCTGCCCCCAGAGGATTGCCACTACCCCAACTCAGAACAAGCAACAGACCCCTGGCAAGGGATATTCTATAGCCAGGGTGAATCAAGTCAGTGTTGATGATACTCCGGATGGAGGGGACCTCGTGATTGGTATGTTTTATGTTAATGCAATTCCTGCAACAATATTATTTGATTCTGGTGCTACACATTCATTCATGTCTGCTAGATATGCCAACACAAATGAAATACCACTGCTAAATATGAGAAAACCCCTGATAGTAATTACACCTAAAGGGCCTGTTGAGGCAAATCAAATGACACGTAGGTTGACATTAACTATTATGGGTAGAGAATTTGGAGCTACTGCTATAATATTGGAGTCAAGCAGTATAGATTTGATACTTGGTATGTCATGGCTAAGGAAGGCAAAGGCCGTTATTGCATGTGGTAGAGGTACCATAGAGCTTACTACCACTAAGGGAGAAAGATTTCAAGTTAATATTGCAGTAACCTCCTCATCCATGCGTGCAATGTTCTTTATGCCGGAGGAGTTTGTTGGTGACAACATCCGGGTGGTTAGAGATTTTCCGGACGTCTTTCCAGAGGAGTTACCAGGGATGCCACCTGATAGAGAAGTTGAGTTTGTTATTGATCTCTTACCTGGAACCGCCCCTATTTCTAAACGGCCATATAGAATGTCCGTAGAGGAGTTGAAGGAATTGAAGAAGCAGTTGACGGAGTTACAAGAGGCGGGGTATATTCGTCCAAGTTCATCACCTTGGGGAGCACCAGTGTTATTTGTGCAGAAGAAGGATGGATCGCAACGGATGTGTGTGGATTACAGATCTCTTAATGATGTTACGGTAAAGAACAAGTACCCGTTGCCCCGTATTGAGGATTTATTTGACCAGATGAGAGGAGCCAGGGTATTCTCGAAGATTGATCTCCGATCGGGATACCATCAGATGAAGATTAGACCATCGGATATTCCAAAGACGGCTTTCTCAACCCGATATGGATTATATGAGTTTACTGTCATGTCATTTGGACTAACCAATGCACCAGCTTATTTCATGAATTTGATGAACAAAGTGTTTATGGAGTACTTGGACAGATTCGTCGTGGTGTTCATCGACGATATTCTTATTTATTCTAAGAATGAAGATGATCATGAACAACATCTAAGATTGGTGCTACAGAAGTTACGAGATAATGAGCTCTACGCTAAGTTTAGCAAGTGTGAGTTTTGGATTGACAAGGTGCCATTCCTTGGTCATATCATTTCCAATGGAGGAATAGCAGTGGATCCTGCTAAAGTTAAGGAGATAATGGAGTGGAGAGTGCCCACTACAGTTACGGAGATTCGGAGTTTCTTGGGACTCGCAGGATATTATCGGAGATTTATTGAAGGGTTCTCTAAGATTGCTAAGCCCATGACAACGCTTTTGGAGAAAGGAAGAGAATTCAAGTGGGATGAGAAGTGTCAAGAAAGCTTTGATCAGCTGAAGGAAAGGTTGATGTCACCTCCAGTATTGATTATGCCAGATCTGCAGAAGGGATTTGACATTTATTGTGATGCATGTGGCCAAGGACTTGGATGTGTGCTTATGCAAGATGGACATGTGATTGCCTATGCATCTCGTCAGTTGAGGAAGCATGAATTGAACTACCCCACTCATGACTTGGAATTAGCAGCGGTTGTGCATGCACTCAAGATTTGGAGACACTATATTATGGGAACTAAGTGCCAAGTATACACGGATCATAAGAGTTTGAAGTATATATTCACTCAGAAGGATCTCAACCTTAGGCAACGCCGTTGGTTGGAGCTCATTAAGGATTATGACTTGGAGATTCACTATCATCCAGGCAAGGCAAATTTGGTTGCAGATGCCTTGAGTCGGAAGGAGCATGTTCACTCCGCTTTCGTTGTCCAGCTACCTGATGAATTGGTAAAAGACTTTGAGAGGCTCAACCTGGGAATTGTTACACATACAGAAGGAGTGACTATTGAATTGGAACCTACCTTGGAACAAGAGATTCGGAAGGGTCAAATTGGTGATGCTAAGATTCAGGAGATTAAGGATCTTATTACTGAAGGAAGAGGTCCGGAGTTCACGGAGGATGAGCAAGGCACGATATGGTTCAAGAATCGGATCTGTGTTCCCGATATTGATAGTCTTCGGGAAACCATATTGAAGGAGGCACATGATTCGGTTTACTCTATCCACCCTGGGAGCACTAAGATGTATCAAGATTTGAAGCAAAAGTATTGGTGGTATGGACTAAAGAGAGATGTGGCTGCACATGTGGCTATGTGCGATGTATGCCAAAGAGTTAAAGCTGAACACCAGAGGCCAGCTGGACTATTGCACCCATTGAAGATACCTGAGTGGAAATGGGAAGAGATTGGCATGGATTTTATTGTTGGATTACCCCGCACGTCTGCTGGATATGATTCTATATGGGTGATTGTGGACAGGCTAACTAAAGTAGCCCACTTTATTCCAGTAAAGACCACTTATTCAGGAGCCAAGTTAGCAGAGTTGTACATGGCACGGATTGTATGCCTGCATGGTGTGCCAAAGAAGATTGTGTCAGATCGAGGATCACAGTTTACTTCTCGATATTGGAAGCAGTTGCACGAGTCATTGGATACGAGATTGAATTTTAGTTCGGCTTACCATCCCCAGACTGATGGGCAAACTGAGCGGACTAACCAAGTACTGGAAGATATGTTAAGAGCTTGTGCTCTTAAGCATGGTGGTAGTTGGGATAGGAGTCTACCGTATGCGGAGTTCTCTTATAATAATAGCTATCAGGCCAGTTTGAAGATGTCACCGTTTGAGGCCTTGTATGGCAGAAAGTGCAGGACTCCCTTGTATTGGAATCAAACTGGTGAAAGACAATTGTTTGGACCTGAGATTATACAAGAAGCAGAGGAACAAGTTCAGCAAATAAGGGAGAATTTGAGAACTGCACAGTCCAGGCAGAAAAGTTATGCTGATACCCGGAGAAGACTGCTTGAGTTTAAGGAGGGAGATTATGTCTATTTGAAGGTGTCACCACTCCGGGGCATGAGAAGGTTCAAAGTCAAAGGAAAGTTGTCCCCTCGCTTTATTGGACCCTTCTTAATCTTAAAGCGAGTGGGAGAGGTTGCATATCAATTGGAGTTACCCGATCATCTGTCAGATGTACATGATGTCTTTCATGTATCTCAGCTAAAGAAATGTCTCAGAGTGCCTGAAGAACAGCTACCAATGGAGGACCTTAGTGTTCAGGAGGATTTGACTTATGCTGAGTACCCCATCAAGATTCTGGATACTTTGACTCGAGTTACGAGGAATAAGGTTATAAAGATGTGCAAAGTTCAATGGAGTCACCACGGTGAAGATGAAGCAACTTGGGAAAGAGAAGAAGAGCTTCGTATAGATTTTCCCCACCTTTTCCCTAGTTCCTCTTAAATCTCGAGGACGAGATTATTTTTTAAGGGGGGTAGGATTTGTAATACTCAAAATGATATAAAAAGCATTATATGGAGATTTCCTCATCTTATGTGCCTTATTTGCATCATGAACAGAGCATACATAAATTGAAGAGTGATTAAATCAAACCAAAGACACTAAAATAAAAGAAGTGCATCTCGTTGGAGTTTTGTTGCTATGCATTTAAATATTAACAACCATCTCAACACTAGTAATCAAGGCATAACAAGGGATAAATGAAATTGAAACCCAAATGGTAATTAGGGTTTGGAAATGAAAATGGGAAGAGGGAAGAATATAAATATAAAGAAAATTAATATATATTTCCAAAATTTAATACTTTTAAAGTAAAATTATAAATTAAGAATAAACTTGACACAAGTTTGAATTCGAGTTCGAAATTCAAATTGAATTTGAAAACAAGAAAAGAAAATAGAAAAAAAAAATAAAAGAAAAGGGTAAAGGGAACCTACCTGGGCCGACAGCTTCGTTCTGGCCCACTAACTCTATCACACCCGCGCGGCCCAAGTCCCCCTCTTCCTGCCGCGCGCGCGGTCACACTGGCGTGTGGGCCCCACTGTCCAGTCACTCAGCTCACGCATCGCTCACTGCCTCGTGGGACCCCCGTGTCAGCTCCACCTCCCTCAACCAACTGCTCCGAGCATGGCGCGCGCGCGGATTCCGCGAAGCTCGTTGGAGCGACCCGGCCACGGCCACGTTCTTATAGGAGCGGGACTCGGTCCGTCTTCTCCTCCTCTTCATTCCACCCTCGACCCACACCGCCTGCGCCCACCGAAGCTTTCCCCGCCGTGCGCTGTTTCGGGGAGAGAGTCCGCCGCCGGGGATTCCCGTGCGCACTCGCTCGCGGATCGGCACCGGTGGCCGAAGACGTTCGCCGGGAAGCAGTGAAGCTGCTGGGGCCCTCAAGTCAAGCTGAGAGCCACGAGGAACACGGGAATTCCTCGACGGAGGAGTTCTGCCGCCACGAATCCGCCTCCTCCCGTGGACCGACACCACCGTAGCGCCTTCGTCGGTAAGAAGCCCCTTCCCGTAATCGCCATCGCCCTCTCTAAGTTTGGCACCGGTCAATTTCAAGGTTGGGGCGTCCAGGCGTCGAATTGCAGGTCCCCGGCGAAGCTCCGCCGTGTCGCTGTGCTGCGCCGCCGCGGTGTGAGCGAGATTGGGGAAAGCAATGCTAGCCGTAGGATGGGGTATCGGCGATCCAGATTAGAAACCGGGGTTCGGCTAACCGGGAACCGTGGATGTGGGATCTAAGGGCGCAGAATCGATCTGGGGTTGGAGCACCGTGGTCCGTCGATCTTAGATCGGGTGGATCCTGTCGCGTACCGGTTCGTCGCCGGCTTGATTTAATCCGGACCCTCGGTTCTGGATCTAGCGGCCGAGATCTCCCCGTACCCCCTTCGCGGGGCAGTTTTTCTAAAGAGCCCCCGCAGAATCGTAAAACCAACCCGCGGTCCGTTTGTCACTGTTCTCTGTGTCTAGGAGATATTGCGCAGAGGCCCCTGAGTTCTCTGGAAATAGTGCGCCCAGTCCAGAACATAGTAAAACCAGAGAAAATGATTATTAAATAGATTTTTAATAGAAAAATAATTGCTAGAACTTCATAAATTCATAGAAAATTTATACTAGCTCCAAATTGAGTCATTCCAATTCCTAAAATTTTGTAATATTATTCTCTACCATTTAGTATCACTGTTTTGACATGAACTCTGTTAGAAAATAAATTTATCATCTAATCCCATTATAATCACCTTAAATCTTAGAAAATTCATAACTTAAATTCTATAACTCCAAATTCAGTGATTCCAGTTCCTATGGTTTCATTTTAATGTGTAGATTTTTACTGTATATTTTATTCATCTGTTTGGTGTGATGTTGATTTTGGCTATACTATGTATGTGTTGTGTTGATGCGAGTAGACGAGCAAACTACTGTGGAAACTGAGGTTCAGCAAGTAGAGATAGCTGAGCAGGAGCTCATTACAGGCAAGTTGTGCCCTTGATCACTTACTTTTCCCAGCCATGTTCTTATTAACTTTAATGATCTGCATAGGTTAATTTTGATGGGAACCTTTATGTACCCCAGTTTTGATTACCTCTATACCTTGTTCACCCCTGGAATATTTTTGGGTAGTACTTGCTATTGCTTTATGTGGATTGGGTATGGAGAATTCATTATTCATGATTATTCTATTATTATCTTGTTATTATTATTGTTCATGTTAAGATCATTAAATTAATGGGAACATGGAGCGACCACCCGGGAAAACAGTGCTACCACAAGGGTAGTATGGGATGCCCTTGGCTGATTAATTAGGAAAGCTAGTGGAAGACTACCTTACCCGAAAGGGGCAAGGGCAGTAGGGGAGAGGTCAGTGCGGGGAGGTCCCTAGTTGATTTTGCTGCGATGGCTATCAGCTAGGAACCCTTTACTGGATCTTCCCATAAACTGTAGCGGGTTTTCGGAAGCTAGTGGAACTTTGTAAAGGCCTCGTAGTGGATCCCTAGCCATTCACCTCGGTAGTGTCTAAGGGCCTTGCAAACCCAGGCGACATGGGATACACGACTTGTGGGTAAAGATGCGCAACCTCTGCAGAGTGTAAAACTGGTATACTAGCCGTGCTCACGGTCAAGAGCGGCTCGGACCCTCACATGATTAAATATGGAACTTAAGTTTAATTTGACATTTGCATCGCATTTGGGATTATTTTACTATTACTGTTCTTTATTATTATTAAGGTTTGGTATTTACTTACACTTAGTAATTGCTAATAAAATTTTGACCAACTTATAAAAGCAATGCTCAGCCTTAGCCTTTATTTCATTGATTAGCCTTACACTACATGGACTCCCACCTTTGGTGAGTTCATGTCACATTATTCCCCACGACTTGTTGAGCTATGATCGTATGTGAGCTCACCCTTGCTGTCTCACACCCCCCCCCACAGGAGAAGAACAGGTTGTTGAAGAGGAGCTGCCTAACACCGAGGAGTTCGATCTGATCTAGGTGGCGTTTCTCAGTCGACATTGGCGCCATCGATCCTTAGTTCGTTTATCTTTATTATTATATTTTGTAATAAGACTTCCGCTATGTAATAATTACTCTGATGTTTTATGACATTTATCTCTATACACTCTGTTATTGTATATGTTGTCTTCTTGGCGCATGTATGAGATGCACCCGGCTTTGTTCTTTAAAACCGGGTGTTACAGCAGCAGCATGAGCAGCGCAGTACGCATCCCACCAATCTGCAGCAGGACCAGCAAGACGACCTGATGCGTAGAGTACTTTCTCTCGGTCCGAGCACTGAGCTATGTTGAGCATCTTCTCTATAGACTTTAGCCAGTCATCAGCTTGCAGTGGATCCGTGGAGTTGGAGAAGGTTGGTGGTTTGTGGCTCATGAATTCCCGATGCTTATCTCGGGGTGGAACTGGTGGTGGAGGTGGAGGCAATGGCACCTGTTGCTGTTGCTGCTATTGTTGAAGTTGTTGTTGCAGCTGCTGTTGTTGTACCCTTCTCTCCTGGCGTATCTCTTCCCGCTCTTGGCGCATTTCCCGACGTGCATTCTCTCTTTCCTGGTGCATTTCCTGGCGTTCTTGCTGCATTTGGGTGCGCATATCTGCCATAGTGTCAGCCATTTGCTGCATCATCCTCATTTGAGCTGCAATTAGTGGATCGTCTCCGCCTGATGGAGGATTAGGAGGATTCATCTCTGCTGGCTGTGGTTGGGGTTGTCGATTAGGAGGTAAATCAATTCCACCACCCCGCCTGGTATTGACCATCTAAGTTAGAAGCATATGGTAAGATAGCTTTGCAAGGGAATCACTCAGTAGACAGAATGAATAAGCTAATAGTTGGTTATGTACTGAAACTTCTTTGGCAGGGCTGGGCCAGATATTTTATGTCAAGACTAGGGTAATTAGTTGTACGAGGTGAATGTCCAAAGGTAAGATAGAATATGTCAAGATGAGATAGATACATTTTAATGGAGGATAATCTAAGTTGCTTAGTTTTCTTATGAATTCTATTTATGCCTATACGTATATGCAGATGTAATTGTGGGCATCACTCCACAACCCATCACACTCAATCAAAAATCCAAATCAGACAAATATCATAAGAACAAACATTCAAGTGCATAGATAACCATAAAAATAGTTTTGTTTCTATTCCTGAGAGTAGGTCTCCTATTCCTAAAGGTCACTTTAGGCACAGGATTTCAAAGTGTGAAATCCACATTTGTCTTTAGAAGTGACAAGATAAGAGTAATCAGAGTAAAGCGGAAATAGATGAGAGTAGATTAAGAAAAGTTTAGAAAAGAATCAGAGTAAGGTAAGTAAAGAATGGTTGTCCAGCTCTATCTAGGTTTCGTCCTATAGTCAACATTCCTCTGATACCACTTCTGTCACACCCGGATTTTAGGGGTCCAAAACCCCTGCGTAAACATAATCACCAGGTGTGCTGGGACCAAGTCTCACACATATGATGAATAGTGGCACAGGATCGAATGTCATATCTTTACTACATAACAGGAATTCTGTACAAAATAAATAATTACATTATAAGGAGACAACGGTCCAGCAACCCAAAGTTGACTGGGAGACGACAACCTAGACCTCTCACGAACTCATCACAGCATCCTCCAAGCGCCTCATCCTGTGGTACCTGCTCTTGACCTGTGGGGTGTGTGAGACAGCAAGAGTGAGCTCACATACGTTCATCGCTCAACAAGTTGTGGGGAATAATGTGCATGAACTCGCCAAAGGTGGGAGCTCATGTGAAGTGTAAGGCTTACCAAAGAAGATGGTTAGAGCTGAGCATTGCTTTTAAAGTTGGTCAAAATTTTATTAGCAGTTACTAAGTATAAGTAAATACCAACCCAGTTAAGTAATAGAACAAAAGTAACAACTTCACCTGCGATGCAATGCATATGACAAATTGAGTTTAAGTTCCATAGTTAATCATGTGAGGGTCCGAGCCGCTCATGACCGTGAGCACGGCTAGTATACCAGTTTTACACTCTGCAGAGGTTGCGCATCTTTACCCACAAGTCGTGTATCCCATGTCGCCAGGGTTTGCAAGGCCCTTAGACACTTCCGAGGTGAATGGCTAGGGATCCACTACGAGGCCTTTACAAAGTTCCACTAGCTTCCGAAAACCCGCTACAGTTTATAGGAAGTTCCAATGCAGGAATCCCTTGCAGGACCGCCATCGCAGCAAAATCCTCCCGAGGGCCTCCCTACACTGACCACTCCCCTACTGCCCTTGCCCCTTTCGGGTAAGGTAGTCTTCCACTAGCTTTCCTAATTAATCAGCCAAGGGGTCCCATTCCTCCCTTGTGGTAGCACTGTTTTCCCAGGTGGTCGCTCCATGTTCCAATTAACATAATGATCTTATCATGAACAGTAATAATAAACATATAATAAAAGTGTGATCATGAATAATGTACCTTCATACCCAAAACCACATAAAGCACTAGCAAGTACTACCCAAAAGGTTCAGTGGTAAACAAGGTATAAAGATATACAAACTAGGGTAACCTATTGGGTCCCATCAAAATTAACCTATGCAGATCATTATGATTAATCAGAACATGGCTGGGTAAAAAGAAGTGATCAAGGGCACAACTTGCCTGGGACTTGAGATTCCAGGTACCAGGATGATTCTTCAGATGACACGTGTCCTCACTGCTAAGCGTAGCAACACAGACATACATGGTATAGGCAAAATTAACATTACACCAAACATATATGCAAAATACATATTAATAGTCTACATAATGAAATATAACCACAGGAACGGGAATTATTAATTTTGGAGTTATAGTTATTTAGTTATGAATTTCCGAAATTATTTAGTGCTTAGAATAGATTAATCCAAGTGAACAATTTTAATTCAAGTTTCATAGTTAAACAGTGTTACTAGTTGATAGACAATATTAATACAAAATTATTGCAACTGGAATGACTCAATTTGGAGTTAAAATGAATTAAATATGAATTATACAAGTTTTAAGATTTATTTTTATACTAAAAATCAATTTCTAATATTAATTATCTAATTTCTCTGTTATCTGGACTGGGCGCTAATAGCAGAGAAACCCAGGGGCTATCCCGCAAGATCGCCAAGACACAGGGAATAGTTGAGAGGGACGGCGGGTTGATTCGTAAAAAGCACGGGGTCTCTTTAGCAAAGTGCACCCGCGAAGGGGTACGGTTAATTCTTAGCCGTTGGATTAGAGACTGGCGGTACAGATTAGATCGACCCCATCCCCAATCGGTACGCGATCCAGTCCGTTGGATCGCGATCCGATGGATCCGGATTCCTTTGCCTTGCATTAAATCCTACGCGTTCGCCCCGCATCGGACGGCCCTAACAAGCCAAGGACGAACCGTTACCCGGCTTCTAATCCTAGCCATCCGTCTCCGCATCAACGGCCCAGGTGTCTCCCCCAATTCCTTCGTCGAGCTACGGTGGCGCCGCCCAGGGCACACGGCGGAGCACGCCGGCGAGGTTTGCAATCGGCCGTTTCCGAGCGCTAAACACGAATTGGACCGAGCTACACGTAGAGACGGGGAAGACGAACTGAAGGGTGGACTTAATACCTTGGTTTGGAACGGTGGCGGCACTGACCAGGCGATCGCGCGGCCCGCGGCGGTTCCCTGGCGACGACGAGCGATTCCCGCCCCCGAGAAGTCCCTCAGCGTCGGCCGAAGCTTCGTATGGCTGCCCCACAACGTCGCCGAGCCAACCCGGTCCCGATCGAAGGAGCAAATCGCTGGTTGGACGGAATACCCGCACGGCGGCGCGGACGGCACTCGGCTCTCTGTTCTCTCTCTCTCTCTCTCTCTCTCTCTCGCTTCTTGGCTCGGTTGAGGTGAGGCAGAGGGGAGCACGAGGGTCAGGTTTTATAGTACATGGGGAGATCATCCGGTGAACAACTCCGTGATTTCCGATGGAGTTTGTTGCGCGCGATTCGGTTGTTCTGTTACACGGGGAGAGGGAGGAGATGACAATCCGAGGCCACATGACAGAGGGGGTCAGCCAGCGCGCGCAAAGTCAGTGGCTGACAATTGGGCCCGCCCCGTCGGCGCAAAGGAGAGGGCAGACAGCGCGCGCGGGAGGCTGCCCGGTGGGGCCCCAGTGTCGGCGCCAGGTTGATGAACGGAGCGCACCAGGTTTCTGAAGTTGGGCCAGAATGAAGAAGCCGGCCCAGGTAAGGTTTTTAATCTTTTTCTTTTTATTTTCTTTCCTATTTTTCCATTCCAATTATCCAACTCAATTCAAATTTAAATTCCAATTTAAATCCAAAGTTTGTGGCGAATTTGTCTTCATTTAAATGTTCAATGTGAACATAGCATGGATAAGTTTTATTTATTTATAGATTTATTTTGCTTTGCATAGTATTCTCTCTTGCCTTATATATATTATTTCCCCTTTCCTAAAGTGCACCCCCTTTTGGGTTAACTTCAAATTCTCAATTCCATTACTATATCTTATTATTATTTTATTATCAAATGCACATGTAATTAAACTCCAACATGAGTGCCAAATATGGTTCTATTTATTATCTTATTCACTTAAGCAGATGCTTTTAAATAGGGAGATGGGGCATTCAAATGTTATGAGAGTTCTAAAGAGAGAAAAAAAATTCTAATGCGAGATCTTTGAAAAATTTTGCTATATTCTCAAAATGAGATTTAGGGTGTTACACAAGGGCACAACTTGCCTTCAATGAGCTCCTGCTCAGCTACTTCAACTTGCTGCTCACCAGGATCCTCGGCAACGGGCTCTTCTACTCGCCACAATACAAACAAGCACAGGATACAGGGAAAATTAACATTACACCAAGCATGTAAACAAAGTACACAGAGATATTCTACATAATAAAATAAAATTCTAGGAACAGGAATCATAATTTTTGGAGTTATAGAATTTAAGTTATGCATTTTCAAAGGTTTTTATGTGCTTTAAATAGAATTAAGTGATTAATAAATTTCTTACTGTTTTCATGACATAACAGAGGCTCTAGGTGATAGATAATAAAATTACAAAATTTTAGGAACTGGAATGGATTAATTTAGAGTTAGTATGAATTTTCTATGAATTTATAAAGTTTTAGTAATTATTTTTCTATTAAAAATCCATTTATAAATCATTTTCCCTGGTTTTTATTATGTTCTGGACTGGGCCTCAATATCTGATAACAACAGGGGGCTCGGGGTAAAAATCCAGAGACACAGAGAATAGTCCCCGTGGATGGCGGGTTGATTCTCTGGAATCCTGGGGTCTCTTTTACAAAATCTGCTCAGCGAAGGGGTAAGTTCTAATCTGGACCGCTCAGATCTGATCCGAGGGCCACAAATAGATTTAATCTCTACCGAACGGGTACGCGCCCAGAGCTGTTGGATCGGTGATTGACGGCCACGATTTTAAAACGCAAGATCTAATCTCACCCGCCAGATCAGGACTGGACGGCCCACATCATCCTAACCCAATCGTGCCCCCCCCCTTGATTTAATCTCCACCGCACACTTAAATCCGACGGTCAAGGGTGGTCTTCCCAATCCGGTTGAATCCCGGCGGCGGAGCGAAGTCACACGGCGGCGCGAGCACCCGCGGCGGACCCAATTCCTCCCCTCCGGTGCACCGCCCCTACTCCCGATACCCGCAAAATGAAATTGGCACGACGGCGGACATGGGATGGAGGTGCATACCGACAGTTGAAGGGTGAATTATCCTGTCCACGGCGCGGCGGTGATGGCACACGACGGTGAGGAATCCCGGGGTCTCCGTCGACCAATCATGCACGTCGAGGCCACCGACACCTTCCTCGCGACCAGCGAAGCTCCAGGGGCCAGCACCTCGGCAATGGCAACGGCGGCAGAGCGAATTCGGGTCGGCGGCAATGGTGTTTGGCGAAGGTTCTTCCGCCGCGCGCACAACTCTACGGCGGTGGTGGTTCTCAGGGAAATTGGCACGGGTGAGCTAGGAGGGAGGATACCCGGGACTAGTTTATACCCCGGCCACGCCCCTACGCCCACCAGATCGAGCTGGATTTCCGGCGTCCGGTGCGCCATGCGCGGAGTCCATTCGGGGAGGGGACGAGCCTGACAAGGCGGGGTCACGGTTCAGTGATACAGGCGCGCCAACGGGAAAAAGGGGTAGGCTGACAACCGGGTCCCACGAGGCAGAGGTCGTGAGGGTGAGCGCGCGCGCGACGAAACTGACAGCCGGGCCCTGGGTGTAAGTGGCAGCGCTGTGAGGCAGGCGCGTGCGGGCTGAAGACTTGGGCCGCGCGGTGGGGGTTTCCTAGTGGGCTGAAATGTGGTCAGCCGGCCCAGGTAAGCTTCCTTTACTTTTTCTTTTATGTTTTATTTTTTGTTTTCTTTTATAAGTATTTTGAATCCAATTTGAATTTGAATATGAGTTTCACCTTTGAGTAAATGTACCATTTCAAATCTTAATGCAGAAATAATATATTTTGTTATATATATTTTTATTCCCTTTTTTTATAATATTCCCTTTCTTCTTTTCCAAACCCTAGAATTTCTTTTAGGGTTTAATTTTTCCCCTTTTTGGTCTTTAATATTTTCTTGTTACAAAATGCACACAAAAATAAAATATTCAGCATGATGCATGGATTTAGTAGCATATCTTTTTATTAATTGTTCTTGGACATCGTGTTCACATATGATGATGCATGAAGATCAAACTCACATAAAGAGAAAATGTTTCTCTATTGGTATTATTTCTAGCAATTTACAAAGTGGGTGTTACATCTGTTACCTATGCATAAGGGAAGTTAGTCTACTCAAATCATGTTTTTCACCTCTAATTTTCACATGCTTTTTCCTAAGTAGAGGATCTCTGTCAGGGGGAGTATTTCTTCTTCTCTAAAAAGGGAGAAACTTCTTTCTAAAGAGAACACTCGTTTAGAGGGAGTAATCCGTTCAACTGGTACCATTCATGTGATTTAATTTAGTATCCTTCAAGTGGTATCATCTGATAAAATTCTTGATGAGGGCAAGCTTTTATTTACTTCCTACATGCTTTTAATGTCTTCCTTTTCGGTGGTTGATGCCAAAGGGGGAGAAGTTTAGGGACCAAAGCAATGAAAACTATATCAAACACCAAACACCACCAATTTAAAATTTTATATCTACAAATGGTTTTTAAGTGGTTTTGGTTATTTGGTCCAAAAATAGGAAGTAAGTGAATTATGGAGTTAGGGGGAGGCTTAAGTCCATAATATCACATTATGGGGATAAACATGCATCCTAGCAAGTAGAGTGCATATTTTTATTCAAATACCTGTATTATTTGCTTGCTTTGGTTGTGTTGTCATCAATCACCAAAAAGGGGGAGATTGTAAGGAAAATGGACCCCGGGCCATTTGGCTAATTGAGTTTTGGTGTTTGATGGGCAACACAATCTATGAACTAATAAGTTTTCTAGTGTTTGTGTTTGTAGTTCACAGGATGCAAGATTTACTTGGACTAAGGAATTAAGGAAAGCAACACCTCAAAAGAAGACATTAAGAAGATCCAAAAAAGTCCAAGTGTGCTGCTGCGTACTGCGGACTGTCCGGTGCCCACACGCCGGACTGTCCGGTGCACCAGGGAACTCCAGCCCAACGGCTAGTTCCAGGTGGCACCCGGAGAGAAGACCACCGGACTGTCCGGTGTGAGCACCAGACTGTCCGGTGTGGAAAAGCCTGCGGCGCCAACGGTCACCTGCTCTGATAGGGCAACGGCTAGGCGCACCGGACATGCTACAGTGCGCTGTCCGGTGCACCACCGGACTGTCCGGTGTGCCGCAGAGAACTACAGCTTTTCTCCAACGGCTATTTTGGAGTTGGGGCCTATATATACTTCACCCAACCAGCCATTTGAAGGTGTGGGAGCCCAAGCAACATACCAAGGCATATAGTGCACATTTCCAAGAGCTCAAACACCCAAGTGCTTAATAGAATCACTCGGTGATTAGCGTAGGTGCTTTGTGAAGTGCTTAGGTTAGTTAGACCGCTTTAGCGCTTGCTCTAGGTGAACCCTAATTAGTTGAGTGAGTTTAGACAAACCACACAACCCCTCGGCTCTTGCGCGAGCCGTTGTAATTGTACCGAGTGGGGCGAGAGTCTTGCGAGACCTTGACAACCGCGTTTGTGTCACGGCCGCCACCGTGTACCGAAGGGAACGAGGCCCGTGGCGTTTCGGCCGGAAGCTCGATAGTGGAGATGGCGGGGAGCGTCCGAGAGGAGCCGGAAGCAGAGCACCACTTGCGCGTGGAGAAGGCCCGCGGCTCTCTACGGAGTTACTCGACCGTGGTGCTTGGCCCTCGCGTGGGCTTCCCTTTGCGTAGGGGCACCAACGAGGATTAGTCGGGACCTTGCGTGGTTCCGGATACCTCGGTAAAAATACCGACGTCATCCACGAGAGTTTGCTTCTCTACTCTTCTCTTTAAGTTTCCGCATTTATATTAAGCATTTAAGTTTCAATCTTGTATTCATATTTATTTAGTGTAGATTGAAACTTAGCCATTGAGGTAGAGATAGCAACACTTAGACAAAACCTAGATTGCACTTCCTAGTTTGATTATTTACATAGGTTTTGCTCTAGGGATTTAATTGTGGCCTAGTTTAGTAAAAGTTTTAGAAGTCCTAATTCACCCCCTCTTAGGCGTCACCCGTTTCCTACAGTATGAATGCCTGCGAGATTTTCTTATCACTAATGGCTTCAAAGTCGGCAAGGCCGGTCCTACTCTCTTTACTAAAACTGTTACAAGCGATTTGTTTGTATGCCAAATTTATGTTGATGATATTATATTTGGGTCTACTAACAAATCTACTTGTGAAGAGTTTAGTAGGATTATGGTTCAAAAATTCGAGATGTCTATGATGGAGGAGTTAAGATATTTTCTAGGATTTCAAATCAAGCAACTCCAAGAGGGCACCTTCATCAACCAAACAAAGTACATTCAAGACATACTTAACAAGTTTGGAATGAAGGATGCCAAGCCCATCAAGGCACCCTTGGGAACCAATGGGCATCTCGACCTCGACACGGAGGTAAATCCATAAATCAAAAGGTATACCGGTCGATGATAGGATCTTTACTCTATTTATGTGCATCTCGACCGGATATTATGCTTTCCGTATGCATGTGTGCAAGGTTCCAAGCCGATCCTAAGGAAGTTCACCTTAGGGCCGTGAAGAGAATCATGAGGTATTTAGTTTACACTCCTAAGTTTGAGATTTGGTACCCCAAGGGATCCACTTTTGATTTAATAGGATATTCCGATACCGATTGGGCAGGGTGTAAAATTGATAGGAAGAGCACATCAGGGACTTGTCAGTTTCCGGGGAGATCCCTGGTGTCTTGGGCTTCAAAGAAACAAAACTCAGTAGCTCTTTCCAACGTCGAAGCCGAGTATTTTGCTGCAGGACATTGTTGTGTGCAATTACTTTGGATGAGGCAAACCCTCAGGGACTATGGCTACAAATTGAGCAAAGTTCCTCTCCAATGTGACAATGAGAGTGCTATCCGCATGGCAGAGAATCCCGTTGAACACAGTCGCACTAAGCACATAAACATTCGGTATCACTTTCTGAGGGATCACCAACAAAGGGGATATCGAAATAGCTTATATTAACACCAAAGATTAATTAGCCGATATCTTCACCAAGCCATTAGATAAGAAAACCTTTAGCAAACTTAGGAATGAACTAAATATACTTGATTCTCGGAATTTTGATTGAAACATTGCACACATAGCTCTTTTACGTACCTTTGATCATATTTCTTTCATTTGGTACATTTACATATTTCTTATTCTTCTTGTGCCAAAGCTAAGACTAATGTGTTTCCATGAGTATTTCTTGTGTTAGTCTTAGATTGAAAGGGAAATGGAGTACTCGGCAAAGACATCGCTTCCACTCAACTCCAATGGTATTACTTAACTTTGCCGGTATTCCACCATCTATACACATTGGTATAATCTTTCACTCATATTTCTTATATCAATGGGAGAGAAAATGTAAAGAGGGCTACAACGCTCTCCGTTTTTGGCGATTAATGCCAAAGGGGGAGAAAATAGTAAGCCCAAAGCAAAAGGACCGCACCACCATCATTTCAAAAAAATTCGAAATGAAGATTAATTGGTACTCACAAATGTTTGTTTTTTCAAGTAGTACTCAAGATAAATTTCACATTGGTAAATTTCAAATTGATATCTATGCTTATAAAATTAAGATTTCAAAATTGTTACCCATTTCAAAACCCTCTTGAAAGCTAAGAGGAGAATTTCATTCAAGGGGAGCTTTTGTTCAAAGGAAAAGCATTTGAAACGGGGGGAAATTTCAAATATTGAAAATGCTTCTAACAATCTTATTCATATACCTTTGACTATTTGCAAAAAAAATTTAAAAAGAATTTGAAAAAGATTTGAAAAAACAAAACATGTGGTGCAAATGTGGTCCAAAATGTTAAATAAAAGAAAGCAATCCATTCACGCTTATTCATATGCAATAAGGCTTTCATATTAGTTTAATTCTAAGTAACCCATGCACTCACCATATGCAAACTAGTTCATTTCTGCACTTTATATATTTGCTTTGGTTTGTGTTGGCATCAATCACCAAAAAGGGGGAGATTGAAAGGGAAATAGGGTTAACTTTTTTCCTACAATTAATTTCGGTGGTTGAATGCCCAACACAAATTATGGACTAACTAGTTTGCTCTAGAATGCATGTTCCACAAGTACATAAAGGTTCAACATAAACCAATAAACATTCAAGATAGGGTTCAAATTCAAAGGAGCAAAGAAACCAAGTGTGCTCTAGTCTGGCGCACCGGACAGTGTCCGGTGCACCAGGGCCGTACAAGAACGAACTGGCCACTCTTAGGTTTCTCTAGGTGCGCTCTGCTATAATTCACCTGACTGTCTAGTGCGCCATCGGACTGTCCGGTGCACCAGCGGAGCAACGGCTCCTTCGCGCAACGGTCGACTGCAAAAGTTGAAGAATCAGATTAACAGTGAAGAACAGTGCGCGCATAGGTAGAGCCGCCTGTAAGAGGCGCACCGGACAGTGAACAGTACATGTCCGATGCGGCACTGGACTGTCCGGTGCCACTAAAGGACAAAGCCTCCAATAGTCAAATGCTCTAGAACCCTAACGGTTGGGTGACGTGGCTAGCGCACCGGACATTGTCCGGTGGCGCACTGACAGCAGCCTGCCCCAACGGTTGTTTGGTGGTTGAGGGCTATAAATACCCCCAACCACCACCACTCCAACCATCCAAGCATTCAACACATTGCATTCAATACAAGAGCAATAAACTCCACTCTAAAGACACAATTCAAGTGATCGATCCGCTCAAAGTCCCCAATTCAACTCTACCGCATTAGGACTTGTGAGAAGATTATTTGTGTTCCTTTGTTGCTCTTGTTTGCTTGGCTTGACTTTCTTTTCTTTCTCACTTCTTACTCTCAAGTGCTTTATAAGCGAGGCAAGGGACACCAATTGTGTGGTGGTCCTTGTGGGGTCTAAGTGACCTGTGAGATTAAGGAAGAAGGCTCACTCGGTCTAAGTGATCATTTGAGAGAGTGAAAGGGTTGAAAGAGACCCAGTCTTTGTGACCACCTCAATGGGGACTAGGTTCTTAAGAACCAAACCTCGGTAAAACAAATCACCGTGTTCATCTGCTTTATTTCTTGGTTGATTTGTTTTCCCCTCTCTCCCAGACTCAGATTTAATTCTAACGCTAACCTTGGCTTGTAGTTTGTGTTTTAAGTTGTAAATTTCAGATTACGCCTATTCACCCCCCTCTAGGCAACTTTCACTTTTGCATTAACAAGCTCACATGGTAAACCTGCACCGACTTGGCAACAGAGACTGGAAAGCGGTTAGCCTCGAGTGCCATCGCACTATGCATAGCTTAGCACAATTTGGTGGCGGAGAAGAATGACTACCAATAAGAATTATGACAGCTGTAGAGCCCAAAATTTGTATCAAAGAAAAATAAGGTTATAAATAAATAAATATGTTTATAAGTGGGTATCTTGGGATTATGGAACCCTTGGGAGTTAATTGGTTTTCTCTTCTTTGTGCATATTTGATTAATGGAATTATATTGGTTAACATAACAAATAAATAAATAAAAAAATGCATCTCATGATAAAGTTATTGTATTGTTGCACTTTGTATTCAAATTTGTGAAACAAGCTTAAGCTAGAAAACTAGAATTTGAAAATGGAAATATAAAATAAAAGAGAAGAAAAAGGAAAAGAATATGTGCTATAGGGAAAAATAGTAATAATAATATATAAATAAATATATATTCTTATACTGGTATTTTTGTGAACTTGAACTATGTGTAAAACTCACTAACAAATTCATATTCAAATGGTAAACTTTGAAATGGAGAAAGAAATGCAAAATATAAAAGAAAATAAAAAGAGAAACTCACCCCCTAACCTGGGCCGACTATTCCCTCTCCCGGCCCATCCCGTTTTCCCTTTTCCCCCTGTTTGGGCCACCGCTCGGCCCACCTCCGCGTCAGCCTCGCCTTGGCTCTCTCACGCGCGCGCGCGTAACGCTGGCGTGTGGACCCAGGCGGTCAGCCCCAGCCACCTCACTCCACGCGCGTTCATTCGGCCACCGACTGGTGGGTCCCATTTGTCGGATCAATCTCCTGGGATCGCAACGAAGACCCGCGTCCGCCGCACAAATCCCCTCCGCGGTCTTCGCCGGTCGGGTAATGAGATCCTCCGGTGATCTCACGTGGTTGTTGGGGATTTGGCATCCACGGCATATAAAGATGAACATTGGACTCCTTCTCGGCCATAGCTTGCTGGTAGGGCCTGCCACCGTTGCTTCCTCGCGCCCTATCGTCGTCCGCCCACTTCGTGCCGCCGCGGAATTCTTGTTGCCACCACGGTTGAGCTTGGCTCGCATCGCGGGAGAGCGGGCACAGCGGGGTGCAGCGATCCTCGCCGTGTTCTCGCAGCGGAAGCGTGGTCGGGCTTCGATGCCGCGGCCGGATTGCCGTCGCGGGCCATGGAAGCCGCTGCCGTCGACCCGAGGTTGCGTCACCGTCGTGGCCTCGAATCTGGGCCAGGGCGCTTCGGGGAGACACACTGATGGTGCTCGGGGACAGTCCGAGCGCGATTGGGGGCCAGCGGTGCCGCAATTTCTCGCCGTCACTCCTACGCCGCCGCGGGCCCGCTCCTCGCCGTGGTCAGACCTCGGGGGCGCAGTTCTTCCTCTGTAAGTCCTCCCCTTATGCTTGAATCATTACCTGCAATGCGTAGGA
This sequence comes from Zea luxurians, assembly GCA_029449295.1. Classification (NCBI taxonomy): domain Eukaryota; kingdom Viridiplantae; phylum Streptophyta; class Magnoliopsida; order Poales; family Poaceae; genus Zea; species Zea luxurians. The sequence goes on along the minus strand of JAOPSE010000247.1, from coordinate 531,317 downwards.
AGCCTCTTCGGGGTGTATTGGAACGTGAGGGCAAAGATGGTGTGCGCCGGTGTTGGCGTCGTCGCGAACCCAGGGCGGCGCCGCCGTCTGGGCGCGGGTTGGGGAAGAAAACGCCTGGGACGTCAGATCCTGTGTGGGCGGCTGAGATCATAACACACATACCCTTTAGCTTAGTGTTGCCTCGACCGTCGATCTTGCAGTGAGCGAACCAGATTAAAAGAAGCATACCCCTTCGTGTATTGAACTCAGACCGTGCATGGGAGATTGTGTGGTGGGGATTGAATCCGACTTGATTGAATCTGGGCCGTCGATCACGGATCCGGTGGTCCATAGTGCGTACCGCTTGGATAAGGATGCGATCTAATCTGCACCGTGCGAAGACAATCCAACGGCTCTGGGTCCCCGATGTCTCTTCGCCTTGGCGTTTATGCTAAAGAGACCCTGGCAAACATTTGAATCAACCCGCCGTCCCCTGCGGGATACTTCTGAGTCTAAGGCATTTTTATAGAATAGCCCCTGTGTTCCCTGATAATATTGCGCCCAGTCCAGGAACTAATGAAAATAGGAAAAAGAGATTTAGAAATTGTTTTTGAGTATAAAAATAATTGTAAAACTTGTATAATCCATAGAAAATTCATATGAAGTCCAAATTAGCCCATTCCAGTTCCTATAATTTTGTAATATTATTATTTATCATTTAGTGCCACTGTTTTGACATAAAAGTCACATTAAAATTGTTATCTTAATTAATCTTGTAATAAGCACATAGAATCTTTGGAAATTCATGACTTAAAACCTATAACTCCAAAATTAATAATTCTTGTTCCTGTGATCATATTTCATCATGTAGATTATTAATATGTATTTTGCATATATGTTTGGTGTAATGTTAATTTTGCCTATACACTGTTTGTTTGTAATGCTACGACTAGCGTGAGGACACGTGTCACCTGAAGATCATCCTGGTACCTGGAATCTCAAGTCCCAGGCAAGTTGTGTCCTTGATCACTTCTTTTTACCCAGCCATGTTCTGATTAATCATAATGATCTGCATAGGTTAATTTTGATGGGACCCAATAGGTTACCCTAGTTTGTCTACCTTTATACCTTGTTTACCACTGAACTTTTTGGGTAGTACTTGCTAGTGCTTTATGTGGTTTTGGGTATGAAGGTACATTATTCATGATCACACTTTTATTATATGTTTATTATTACTGTTCATGATAAGATCATTATGTTAATTGGAACATGGAGAACCACCCGGGAAAACAGTGCTACCACAAGGGAGGAATGGGACCCCTTGGCTGATTAATTAGGAAAGCTAGTGGAAGACTACCTTACCCGAAAGGGGCAAGGGCAGTAGGGGAGTGGTCAGTGTAGGGAGGCCCTCGGGAGGATTTTGCTGCGATGGCGGTCCTGCAAGGGATTCCTGCATTGGAGCTTCCTATAAACTGTAGCGGGTTTTCTGAAGCTAGTGGAACTTTGTAAAGGCCTCGTAGTGTTACCCTGCCTCGCCTCCTCGGTAGAGGTGTATGGGAAGTCGCGATCCCTTGGCAGATGGGTAACATGACTTGTGGGTAAAGATGCGCAACCTCTGCAGAGTGTAAAACTGGTATACTAGCCGTGCTCACGGTCAAGAGCAGCTCGGACACTCACATGATTAACTTATGGAACTAAATTCAATTTGTCATATGCATTGCATCGCAGGTGATGTTGTTACTTTTGTTCTACTACTTAATTGGGTTGGTATTTACTTATACTTAGTAATTGCTAATAAAATTTTGACCAACTTTAAAAGCAATGCTCAGCTTCAACCATCCTCTTTGGTAAGCCTTACACTTCACGTGAGCTCCCACCTTTGGCGAGTTCATGCACATTATTCCCCACAACTTGTTGAGCGATGAACGTATGTGAGCTCACTCTTGCTGTCTCACACCCCCCCCCCCCACAGGTCAAGAACAGGTACCGCAGGATGATGCGCTCGGAGGATGCTGTGAAGTGTTCGTGAGAGATCTAGGCCGTCGTCTCCCAGTCAACTTTTGGGTTGCTGGACCGTTGTCTCCTTATAATGTAATTATTTATTTTGTATAGAACTCCTGTTATATATAAAGATGTGACATTCGATCCTGTGCCACTATACATCATATGTATGAGACTTGGTCCCAGCATACCTGGTGTTTATGTTCGCGCCCGGGTCTTGGTGCCCCTAAAACCCGGGTGTGACAGAAGTGGTATCAGAGGAATGTTGAGTGTAGGACGAAACCTAGATAGAACTGGACAACCAATACTTACTTACCTTTGCTACTCTGATTCTTTCTAAACTTTTCTTAATTTTCTCATCTATTTCCGCTTTACTCTGATTATTCTTACCTTTTCCTTCTAAAGACAAATGTGGATTTCACACTTTGAAATCCTGTGCCTAAAGTGACCTTTAGGAATAGGAGACCTAATCTTAGGAACAAAACAAAACTATTTTTATAGGTATCTATGTACTTGAATGTTTGTTCTTATGATACTTGTTTGATTTGGATCTTTGATTGAGTGTGATGGGTTGTGGAGTAATATCCACAATTACATCTGCATATACATATACGAAAAAAAACGCTCATCAAGATAACTGGATAAACTAGATTATTCCTCATTAAAGTATCTAGCCTAACAATATCCATCTCATCTAAAAAGATTCTATCCTACACTCATAGATCCATCTCATCTCAAAAGATCCTAACTTATCCTAATTAAAATATATTTAACTTAATAGATCCATCTTATCTTAAAAGATACTCTATTACTATTAATAGATTCATCTTGTCTTGAAAAGATTCTATCTTATCCTAATAGATCTAACTGACCTCAAAAGATTCTACCTTATCCTTATGGATTCATCTTGTCCTAATAAGCATATTTACCCCACCCTAGTAACAACCAAGATCTAATCCAAAGTAATTAGATATTATCTAGTCTAATCTAGTTATATCCAACCTAATCCAGATTCTATCTAATCTAAATATGACCCAATCTAAAGTGTGTTATTAACAGGTCAGATAATTTGGTGATATAGGTTAGACACTGTCTCTACAAACATATCTTAACCTAAATTAATGTCTTCCACCAACTCATCCGTGAACAATGACCTAACCTACATCACAGGTTGCCTAGTTCATCTACTCCAAAAGCAAAACTCTGTTAAAACCTACCTACCTCGTGTACCCCGGCTATCCTAACTATATATCCTTAGCCATATGTCCTTAACTCGGATGACAACCCCAAGAATAAAGGCCAAAGAAGACCCACCATGTCAAAGGAGGATAAGCATCAACTCAAGTCTTCAAGGATCAAGTTGGATCGCCAGAGGAATCAAGATCCAGAGTTCAGGGATCAGGATGAAGTCTTTCCTTATTATACCCTTGCCACAACCTCTACTTGCCATAACTATACCTCATCTGACATAATAAATGGCTAGACATACTTATCCAAAAAAAAACTTTAAACAAAACTTTGATTCCCAAAAGCAAATGAGAAACTAAAATTCTAGACCTATTGTATCCCTTTTCTTACAAATCTCGAGGACGAGATTTCTGTTAAGGGGGGTAGGATTTGTAGAGCCCAAAATTTGTATCAAAGAAAAATAAGGTTATAAATAAATAAATATGTTTATAAGTGGGTATCTTGGGATTATGGAACCCTTGGGAGTTAATTAGTTTTCTCTTCTTTGTGCATATTTGATTAATGGAATTATATTGGTTAACATAACAAATAAATAAATAAAAAAATGCATCTCATGATAAAGTTATTGTATTGTTGCACTTTGTATTCAAATTTGTGAAACAAGCTTAAGCTAGAAAACTAGAATTTGAAAATGGAAATATAAAATAAAAGAGAAGAAAAAGGAAAAGAATATGTGCTATAGGGAAAAATAGTAATAATAATATATAAATAAATATATATTCTTATACTGGTATTTTTGTGAACTTGAACTATGTGTAAAACTCACTAACAAATTCATATTCAAATGGTAAACTTTGAAATGGAGAAAGAAATGCAAAATATAAAAGAAAATGAAAAGAGAAACTCACCCCCTAACCTGGGCCGACTATTCCCTCTCCCGGCCCATCCCGTTTTCCCTTTTCCCCCTGTTTGGGCCACCGCTCGGCCCACCTCCGCGTCAGCCTCGCCTTGGCTCTCTCACGCGCGCGCGCGTAACGCTGGCGTGTGGACCCAGGCGGTCAGCCCCAGCCACCTCACTCCACGCGCGTTCATTCGGCCACCGACTGGTGGGTCCCATTTGTCGGATCAATCTCCTGGGATCGCAACGAAGACCCGCGTCCGCCGCACAAATCCCCTCCACGGTCTTCGCCGGTCGGGTAATGAGATCCTCCGGTGATCTCGCGTGGTTGTTGGGGATTTGGCATCCACGGCATATAAAGATGAACATTGGACTCCTTCTCGGCCATAGCTTGCTGGTAGGGCCTGCCACCGTTGCTTCCTCGCGCCCTATCGTCGTCCGCCCACTTCGTGCCGCCGCGGAATTCTTGTTGCCACCACGGTTGAGCTTGGCTCGCATCGCGGGAGAGCGGGCACAGCGGGGTGCAGCGATCCTCGCCGTGTTCTCGCAGCGGAAGCGTGGTCGGGCTTCGATGCCGCGACCGGATTGCCGTCGCGGGCCATGGAAGCCGCTGCCGTCGACCCGAGGTTGCGTCACCGTCGTGGCCTCGAATCTGGGCCAGGGCGCTTCGGGGAGACACACTGATGGTGCTCGGGGACAGTCCGAGCGCGATTGGGGGCCAGCGGTGCCGCAATTTCTCGCCGTCACTCCTACGCCGCCGCGGGCCCGCTCCTCGCCGTGGTCAGACCTCGGGGGCGCAGTTCTTCCTCTGTAAGTCCTCCCCTTATGCTTGAATCATTACCTGCAATGCGTAGGAAGCCTCTTCGGGGTGTATTGGAACGTGAGGGCAAAGATGGTGTGCGCCGGTGTTGGCGTCGTCGCGAACCCAGGGCGGCGCCGCCGTCTGGGCGCGGGTTGGGGAAGAAAACGCCTGGGACGTCAGATCCTGTGTGGGCGGCTGAGATCATAACACACATACCCTTTAGCTTAGTGTTGCCTCGACCGTCGATCTTGTAGTGAGCGAACCAGATTAAAAGAAGCATACCCCTTCGTGTATTGAACTCAGACCGTGCATGGGAGATTGTGTGGTGGGGATTGAATCCGACTTGATTGAATCTGGGCCGTCGATCACGGATCCGGTGGTCCATAGTGCGTACCGCTTGGATAAGGATGCGATCTAATCTGCACCGTGCGAAGACAATCCAACGGCTCTGGGTCCCCGATGCCTCTTCGCCTTGGCGTTTATGCTAAAGAGACCCTGGCAAACATTTGAATCAACCCGCCGTCCCCTGCGGGATACTTCTGAGTCTAAGGCATTTTTATAGAATAGCCCCTGTGTTCCCTGATAATATTGCGCCCAGTCCAGGAACTAATGAAAATAGGAAAAAGAGATTTAGAAATTGTTTTTGAGTATAAAAATAATTATAAAACTTGTATAATCCATAGAAAATTCATATGAAATCCAAATTAGCCCATTCCAGTTCCTATAATTTTGTAATATTATTATTTATCATTTAGTGCCACTGTTTTGACATAAAAGTCACATTAAAATTGTTATCTTAATTAATCTTGTAATAAGCACATAGAATCTTTGGAAATTCATGACTTAAAACCTATAACTCCAAAATTAATAATTCTTGTTCCTGTGATCATATTTCATCATGTAGATTATTAATATGTATTTTGCATATATGTTTGGTGTAATGTTAATTTTGCCTATACACTGTTTGTTTGTAATGCTACGACTAGCGTGAGGACACGTGTCACCTGAAGATCATCCTGGTACCTGGAATCTCAAGTCCCAGGCAAGTTGTGTCCTTGATCACTTCTTTTTACCCAGCCATGTTCTGATTAATCATAATGATCTGCATAGGTTAATTTTGATGGGACCCAATAGGTTACCCTAGTTTGTCTATCTTTATACCTTGTTTACCACTGAACTTTTTGGGTAGTACTTGCTAGTGCTTTATGTGGTTTTGGGTATGAAGGTACATTATTCATGATCACACTTTTATTATATGTTTATTATTACTGTTCATGATAAGATCATTATGTTAATTGGAACATGGAGAACCACCCGGGAAAACAGTGCTACCACAAGGGAGGAATGGGACCCCTTGGCTGATTAATTAGGAAAGCTAGTGGAAGACTACCTTACCCGAAAGGGGCAAGGGCAGTAGGGGAGTGGTCAGTGTAGGGAGGCCCTCGGGAGGATTTTGCTGCGATGGCGGTCCTGCAAGGGATTCCTGCATTGGAGCTTCCTATAAACTGTAGCGGGTTTTCTGAAGCTAGTGGAACTTTGTAAAGGCCTCGTAGTGTTACCCTGCCTCGCCTCCTCGGTAGAGGTGTATGGGAAGTCGCGATCCCTTGGCAGATGGGTAACATGACTTGTGGGTAAAGATGCGCAACCTCTGCAGAGTGTAAAACTGGTATACTAGCCGTGCTCACGGTCAAGAGCAGCTCAGACACTCACATGATTAACTTATGGAACTAAATTCAATTTGTCATATGCATTGCATCGCAGGTGATGTTGTTACTTTTGTTCTACTACTTAATTGGGTTGGTATTTACTTATACTTAGTAATTGCTAATAAAATTTTGACCAACTTTAAAAGCAATGCTCAGCTTCAACCATCCTCTTTGGTAAGCCTTACACTTCACGTGAGCTCCCACCTTTGGCGAGTTCATGCACATTATTCCCCACAACTTGTTGAGCGATGAACGTATGTGAGCTCACTCTTGCTGTCTCACACCCCCCCACAGGTCAAGAACAGGTACCGCAGGATGATGCGCTCGGAGGATGCTGTGAAGTGTTCGTGAGAGATCTAGGCCGTCGTCTCCCAGTCAACTTTTGGGTTGCTGGACCGTTGTCTCCTTATAATGTAATTATTTATTTTGTATAGAACTCCTGTTATATATAAAGATGTGACATTCGATCCTGTGCCACTATACATCATATGTATGAGACTTGGTCCCAGCATACCTGGTGTTTATGTTCGCGCCCGGGTCTTGGTGCCCCTAAAACCCGGGTGTGACAACAGCCTCAAAGATAACATTTACAACTGCGCTATAGAATTCAGTATAGTGATGAAATGGTGGAGACACACGCACCTCTGGTTCGCCGCCATCAGAGTTGAAGATCCTCATGGTGTAGTCGGCACCATTGACCCCCGGCATGACGAAGATAACATCGTCGGTGCCAATGTCGAAGTTTTGGTCGCACAGCTTCATGGCCTCCTCGAGTGTCACCTTCGTCACCGACGAATCCCTGTTGTCCACCTACGAATCGAAACATGAACAAGCAAACAAAACTTAAGTGTCTTCAGTAGCGGAGCTTTCAAAAATCAGAACATCACGGATTGCACAAATTCTCGACGTGGGGTCACCACCCAAATGAACACTGCATGACGCGAAATAGTTGAAGAGAGTTGGGAAACGTAAACAGTCGCACCATTATGAAGTCGTTGCCGATGCCCTGGTATTTGACAAAGTGGAGAGAGCGCTCCGACTCGCGGTGCTCGAGAAACGAGGTGGCAGCGCTGGACCTGGGGGCGGACACTGCCATAAAGGCGACGGCGCGGCGTGGAGCAGCGGGGACCCCGCATAGCAGAAGGCGCACGCGACCGCGGGATGGAGCGGTAGGGTTGGGGACGACGATGAAGATTGCGACCAGCAGCTCTCCCTCATTCTCGGCTTCGTGCGCGGGCTTCGGATGGCAGCAGAGGGAGTCGAGATGGGCCGACGACGAGCGGGAGGGCGCGGACCTCGTGCGATGGGGGAGACAGAGAGAGATGGGAGTAGATCTCGCAAGGTTGGTTGTGAAGAGGTTAGGGTGCGTGGGATGGAGTAGGGACGCGGGGTAAGAAAGCCTTACGGTGAGAGAAGCTTCAGGCGGCAGCGGTCGAGACCTCTAGGTGGCGACTTCTCCGGACTCCAGGCTTTCCTCTAGCCCCTCCGAGCTCCGCCTGCGCCCGTGCTTCTTCCCTCCAGTGGCGGCCTGCTCGCGTTAGGTCCCCTCCGCCTTGCCCCTGTGAACTCCCCTCCACCCTGCGAGGATTTGGTGGCGCTGATGGCGCGGTGTCGATCGAGGATTTGGTGGCGCTGATGGCGGGGCGGGTTTGGGGCATGAGCAAGGGCGCGTGGGGGAGGACGAACGCGGGGCAGAACCGTGGTGCACTTTTGTGGACGTCTACAATAACTTTATATAGAGTAGTAGAGAAGAGAAACGGTCGAGTTTCTCAGCACATGGAGAAGGTCGGAGTGCAAACGTGGGACAACCAGAGGCCCAGAAACGGTCGCTCTGGACTTCATCCATAGGCAGCATTTCTTTCTGAGCTCCCCTCTGTAGTTTCACTTTTACAGAATCTGTCAATCTTATTTCTGCTGTAGCGACAGCGGGTGCAGGAACATTTGGCATTCCTGCCAAGAAGGGAAGATTATGCCGTTTCTGTCCACTCTAGCCATCCACAGTCTCTTTTCACCATTGCAAAGCAACACCACACTAACACTAAGTTGTGCTAGTACTCCTACGCATACACTAAGTAGAGACTTAGCTTAAATAAGTTAAGAGATAAAAAAACAACACATATTATTAGGTAGATTATGTAATCTAGATATCTGGATTATAATAATTCATAAACTGGTCAATAGGTACTTATAATCCATACGTTAGATTATATAATCCTAGAGAAAAACAAACAGAACCTTAAATACATCCCTCTTAACTATTCTTCCCTCTAAGGTTTAGTTTGGATATTCTATTATTGACTCCAATCCACATATATTGAGATGGATTAGAGTATAACTTAAACTAATTTACACCCAGATCCACCTCAACACATGTGAATTAGGGTCAATGCTAGAGTACCTAAACAAAACCAAATTCATCTCCTCTTCAGTCATTCCCTCTATTTAGCACCCCTTTACTTTTTAACTGAGATATTTCAACCAAATTCTATGAAGGGCGAAATACTATGACGGTTTATTGAGGTCCGCTGTCCCCTGCAGCGATCGGACTACTACTACACTAGTATAAACGGGTTTACCATTGGAAAAATACAGCGGTAAACGAGAGACGAATCCAGTCATTTGTTTGTTACAGACTGTTGTTGCCAGTACTGTGTGGTCGAAGTTAGAGGGAATTGAATGAATGTAACTAATGCGGCCTTGCGTCGCTTCGGCATCCGACACCCTTCATGTGCAGCTTGTTAACCAGAGCAGAGCGCCTTTCATTGCGCCGCCCATCGTCGCCACCACCACCACCATCGCCTCGTGCCTTCAGCTGCAACCCGTCACCCGCTCCACTCCACTGCTGCACGCCAGTACAAAGAGATGCATGCGGGCCATTTAGCTGAACGGCGGGATCTCATCTCAGTGCTTCGTTGCGTGCGCCTGCCATGCATGCCTGCCAACTTGGCACGGCCAGGGCCAGCTGAAATGCCATGGCACACCGAGCACATGCAGAGCTGAGCTGCACGGGTGGCGCCGCATCGGTTGCACATGCATGCGATGTGTTGCGCTTGTATAGATTTAGGTGCTGTACTATGATATGCTGTCTACCTTTGGGAGCGGCCACGACGGTGGGCTTGGAGACGACGGCGGCGGAGACCGGGGGGAGGAAGTGCGCGGCGGGGACGCCCAGGCCCTGCGAGTGCGAGGCGTGGTACTGGTAGTGGTAGTAGAACGGGTACACCGGCACCATGCCGCCCTGCGCTGCCGCCCGCGCCTGGTACGCCAAGTGCCCCTGTAGCTGTAGGTAGAACCCGGCCGCCGTGCCCGCAGCTGCCGCTTGGCCTACCTTCTGCACCCAAACAGCAGCGCGATCAGCCACTTTGCCCCCCCTCCCTTCGATCTGGCAGTAGCATTGTCACCGAGTGATCCAGTGTCTCTTACCGCATTGTAGCTCAGGTCCGTGACGTAGTTTGGGGAGTACCTGAACAGAACAGAGCACATCGATCCTCATAATCTCTATAGAGCGAAGTTTGAAAAAAAAGATATATAGGGAACTGTTGACGCCTTTTTGGAGCGTCAATCACTCAACAAGAACCGTGGCGGTGCCCTCTGCACAGGGGCGGACGGTCCGCGCGCAGGGGCCGGACGGTCCGCGGCCTGGTGCGAGGCGCGGTGGTGCTCTCTGGTCAGGCGCGGACTGTCCGCGGCCTGGTGCGCGGCTAGGACTCCTGCCTGACGGCCGGACGGTCCGCGCCCTGGGGCCGGACGGTCCGCGCGTACGCAGGGACGGCGGATGATCGCCGACTGCGCCTGGATCTCGCTCCCGGGAGGGACTCCGTCGGGGAGTAGAGATCCTAAGAGTTGTCTAGGCTCGGGCTGGCCGACCTAGACTCCTCTAATCGACATAGAGTCGAGGAGAGGCGGAGAATTTGGGGATTGGAAGACTAAACTAGAACTAGACTAGAACTACTCCTAATACATAAGGTAAAAACGAGTAATAGACTTGATTTGATCGATTGTTGGGGGTTCAATCGGCCGTAGCCCTTCATCTATATAAAGGGGGAGGTCTGGATCCGTTTCCAACTGTTTCCTAAGTTAATCCCGCGGTTTTAGGTAACAAATCCCACGAGAAACTAGGAACCCTAACTGACTCTGCGCGCGCGCGGACCGTCCGCGCCACCACCGCGGACTGTCCGGACCGCGGACCGTCCGGCCTCAGCGCCGGACTGTCCGCGCTGCTCAATTTGACTTCCAACATATGCCCCCCTGCCTTTTGGTGAAGGTTGACAAACCAAAAGCATATGAACTAAGCCTGATGTAAGTCACCGGCTTTTCAATATGGAGCTCATTCAATAAAGCACCAATGTATAAAGGCCGTTTCAGATTGTATCTTTCTCGGCCATGACCATTTGATCAATGGATCAATAGGAATAGAATGGAGGTGCCCCCCAGCCTGGATAGACAAAGGGACTATACATATACCATGGATTCATCATCGTACCATTCCATGTTTGAACAGGATAATATATCGACGATGAGTAAACGGGTGGAAAGTACCTTGGTCTTATAGGATGAATAGATGATGCTTGTTGTGTCGCCTTTCGAGCCGTTTTGTTTACCCGTTTTGTTTTAGTAGGTGACCGATGTTTCTTCGTTGACCGATCACGTAGAACGGTCTTCTTGCTAGTATTCTTGGAAAGTAACTGATCAAAAGTAGAGTCAGTTTTGATCAACCGACCATATGTGCTTTGCCGTTGCGTCTCTTTCCCCTTTAAGGCTTTGTGTGCAGGCTGACGCCTTTGGCCATAGGCAGATTGTCCGGCAGAGTTAGCCGAACCGTCTGTCTGAGCACCGGACCGTCCGCACGTAGGTGTCATACCGTCTGTGATGCTCAGGCCAGGCTGTCGTGCTTGGCTCATTAATTGTGCCTGCCCCCCGGTGCCTCCGGACTTTTTAGCCTTATCATCCGGAGCCTTTCGAGCAATCTCCTTTTGCGATATATTTGACGTGCGAGGATCGTCAATGATGATGTCTTTGCTTTTGCTTTTATCGGCCATTTCGGGCCGAACTAAGATCTTTTCGCATGCGACATCTATTGTATTAACAGGAAATGGTTGTGTGTCCACTTGCATTTCCTGAAAAGCCAACCGGCCTTCATTTATGGCCGATTGTACCTGTCGACGAAAGACATTACAGTCATTGGTGGCATGAGAAAAAGAATTATGCCACTTACAATAAGCACGTCTCTTTAATTCATCTATAGGAGGGATAGTATGAGTTAATTTAATGTTGCCATTTTTAAGTAGCTCATCAAATATCTTATCACATTTGGCAACATTAAAGGTAAATTTAATCTCTTCTTGCCGATTCTTTTGAACCGGTTGTAAGGAAGAACATGCTGAAGATTTGGCCTTTGTTGGCCAAATAAACTCAGCGGTATATACATCTGCGGATTCATCGTCTGAATTATCACGCTCTATCAGATGTATAGCACGGGTGGCCGATTTTGATGTCTCTTTAAATCGGCTTTCACAGGCTAAAGCCCGCTGATGTAGCTGGGCTATCGAAAAGAACTGGGTCCCATCTAATTTGTCTCTTAAGTAGGATAGCAACCCATTTAAAGCTAACCCTGCTAGCTCTTTGTCTGCGACATGGATCCGAAAGCATCGGTTTCTAGTGTCCCGGAACCTCCGGATATAGTCATTAACCGATTCTTCGCGTCCTTGGCGGACTGAAGCTAAGTCAGCTAGCCCTAATTCATATTCCCCGGTAAAGAAATGTTCATGAAATTTACTTTCTAACTCATTCCAGGAATTAATGGAATTAGGAGGCAGGGCGGCGTACCATGCAAAAGCGGTACCAGTAAGGGATAAAGAAAATAACCGAACACGAAATGCTTCTCCATCGGCCAATTCGCCTAGGTGTGCTAGGAACTGGCCTATGTGTTCGTGTGTGCTTCTCCCATTCTCACCAGAAAACTTAGAAAATTCCGGTATCCTTGCCCCTTGTGGATATGGGACAGTGTCAAACCGGTGATTATACGGCTTTTGGTATGATTGCCCTACTCTGGCTATACTAACTCCGAACTTATCTCGAAATAGTTCAGTCATCTCTTCCCTAATTTTTTCCATTGCACCCGGTGGCAGACCACCGGATCCTGGGCTGTGGGGATCATTTGGTCGGGCATTAGTATACCGACCTTCTTGCCGTGACCGATCGATAATGTTGATCGGTCTGTGATTGTATGGTGCGTTATAGTTTAAATATGCAGAGGGCGAAACATACTGCTGCTGTGGTGCGTAATAATTTGGTGCATGGTGTGCAACAACAGGTTCTGCGTATGTGTATCCAGTTTGTCCGGTGGTAAATCCGAACTGACCGGTTGCGTTCGCCATTATCGGGACACCATGTGGTAGTCCTGGTGCAGGCCCGAACTGTCCGGCAGGGAAAGCCGGACGGTCCGTGTAAGGGCCGGACGGTCCGGGCAGAAGCTCGGACGGTCCGACCGCGTCCAGGGTCACCGATCTGCCAAGCAGGGACGGCGGTGGTCCTAGGGCAGCCCCAGACTGTCCGGCAGAGCAAGCCGGACGGTCTGCATATGGGCCGGACGGTCCGGGCAGAAGCTCGGACGGTCCGACCGTGTTCATGGGTGCCGATCTACCAAGCAGGGATGGCGGTGGTGGTACCTGTCCTGTATAGGAGTTCATCGGCATACCATATAATGGCTGGGGCTGCAAATCCCCATTTGTTGCCGATGTATTAGACATAGATATCCTGTTACTAGTCTCATATGATGGAAAACTAGGAGCAACAGACTTCTCCAACGTACGCGTTAATTTTCTAATTGACTCTTCTAACCCTACAATCTGTTGTTTCATTTGATCCTGCTGCTGATCTACATAATATTTAATAGATTGGATATCGTCGGGTTTACTTACGTTGGGGACTTGAAGCGAAGACAGAAGAGATGCAACGTCAGTCTCTCCATGTTTGATAACCTTCTGGTGGCGATCCACCGTGTATTGCAACAAGAATTTCTCCTTCGCTTGGCGCATGTAGTCCTCGTATTGCTGTTGCTCATCGGCTGTTAGATTTTCGACAGCCGTCTTCAGGATATTATCTGGGGAGATATCGGTGTGATCTTTAGAACCGGCCATTTGAGGGCCTGATTTTTAGTAGATCTAAACACCTGTCCCCAGCGGAGTCGCCAAAAAGTATGTTGACGCCTTTTTGGAGCGCCAATCACTCAACAAGAACCGTGGCGGTGCCCTCTGCACAGGGGCGGACGGTCCGCGCGCAGGGGCCGGACGGTCCGCGGCCTGGTGCGAGGCGCGGTGGTGCTCTCTGGTCAGGCGCGGACTGTCCGCGGTCTGGGGCCAGACGGTCCGCGGCCTGGTGCGCGGCTAGGGCTCCTGCCTGACGGCCGGACGGTCCGCGCCCTGGGGCCGGACGGTCCGCGCGTACGCAGGGACGGCGGATGATCGCCGACGGCGCCTGGATCTCGCTCCCGGGAGGGACTCCGTCGGGGAGTAGAGATCCTAGGAGTTGTCTAGGCTCGGGCTGGCCGACCTAGACTCCTCTAATCGACATAGAGTCAAGGAGAGGCGGAGAATTTGGGGATTGGAAGACTAAACTAGAACTAGACTAGAACTACTCCTAATGCATAAGGTAAAAACGAGTAATAGACTTGATTTGATCGATTGTTGGGGGTTCAATCGGCCGTAGCCCTTCATTTATATAAAGGGGGAGGTCTGGATCCGTTTCCAACTGTTTCCCGAGTTAATCCCGCGGTTTTAGGTAACAAATCCCACGAGAAACTAGGAACCCTAACTGACTCTGCGCGCGCGCGGACCGTCCGCGCCACCACCGCGGACTGTCCGGACCGCGGACCGTCCGGCCTCAGCGTCGGACTGTCCGCGCTGCTCAATTTGACTTCCAACATATGCCCCCCTGCCTTTTGGTGAAGGTTGACGAACCAAAAGCATATGAACTAAGCCTGATGTAAGTCACCGGCTTTTCAATATGGAGCTCATTCAATAAAGCACCAATGTATAAAGGCCGTTTCAGATTGTATCTTTCTCGGCCATGACCATTTGATCAATGGATCAATAGGAATAGAATGGAGGTGCCCCCCAGCCTGGATAGACAAAGGGACTGTACATATACCATGGATTCATCATCGTACCATTCCATGTTTGAACAGGATAATATACCGACGATGAGTAAACGGGTGGAAAGTACCTTGGTCTTATAGGATGAATAGGTGATGCTTGTTGTGTCGCCTTTCGAGCCGTTTTGTTTACCCGTTTTGTTTTAGTAGGTGACCGATGTTTCTTCGTTGACCGATCACGTAGAACGGTCTTCTTGCTAGTATTCTTGGAAAGTAACTGATCAAAAGTAGAGTCAGTTTTGATCAACCGACCATATGTGCTTTGCCGTTGCGTCTCTTTCCCCTTTAAGGCTTTCTGTGGAGGCTGACGCCTTTGGCCATAGGCGGATTGTCCGGCAGAGTTAGCCGAACCGTCTGTCTGAGCACCGAACCGTCCGCACGTAGGTGTCATACCGTCTGTGATGCTCAGGCCAGGCTGTCGTGCTTGGCTCATTAATTGTGCCTGCCCCCCGGTGCCTCCGGACTTTTTAGCCTTATCATCCGGAGCCTTTCGAGCAATCTCCTTTTGCGATATATTTGACGTGCGAGGATCGTCAATGATGATGTCTTTGCTTTTGCTTTTATCGGCCATTTCGGGCCGAACTAAGATCTTTTCGCATGCGACATCTATTGTATTAACAGGAAATGGTTGTGTGTCCACTTGCATTTCCTGAAAAGCCAACCGGCCTTCATTTATGGCCGATTGTACCTGTCGACGAAAGACATTACAGTCATTGGTGGCATGAGAAAAAGAATTATGCCACTTACAATAAGCACGTCACTTTAATTCATCTATAGGAGGGATAGTATGAGTTAATTTAATGTTGCCATTTTTAAGTAGCTCATCAAATATCTTATCACATTTGGCAACATTAAAGGTAAATTTAATCTCTTCTTGCCGATTCTTTTGAACCGGTTGTAAGGAAGAACATGCTGAAGATTTGGCCTTTGTTGGCCAAATAAACTCAGCGGTATATACATCTGCCGATTCATCGTCTGAATTATCACGCTCTATCAGATGTATAGCACGGGTGGCCGATTTTGATGTCTCTTTAAATCGGCTTTCATAGGCTAAAGCCCGCTGATGTAGCTGGGCTATCGAAAAGAACTGGGTCCCATCTAATTTGTCTCTTAAGTAGGATAGCAACCCATTAAAAGCTAACCCTGCTAGCTCTTTGTCTGCGACATGGATCCGAAAGCATCGGTTTCTAGTGTCCCGGAACCTCCGGATATAGTCATTAACCGATTCTTCGCGTCCTTGGCGGACTGAAGCTAAGTCAGCTAGCCCTAATTCATATTCCCCGGTAAAGAAATGTTCATGAAATTTACTTTCTAACTCATTCCAGGAATTAATGGAATTAGGAGGCAGGGCGACGTACCATGCAAAAGCGGTACCAGTAAGGGATAAAGAAAATAACCGAACACGAAATGCTTCTCCATCGGCCATTTCGCCTAGGTGTGCTAGGAACTGGCCTATTTGTTCGTGTGTGCTTCTCCCATTCTCACCAGAAAACTTAGAAAATTCCGGTATCCTTGCCCCTTGTGGATATGGGACAGTGTCAAACCGGTGATTATACGGCTTTTGGTATGATTGCCCTACTCTGGCTATACTAACTCCGAACTTATCTCGAAATAGTTCAGTCATCTCTTCCCTAATTTTTTCCATTGCACCCGGTGGCAGACCACCGGATCCTGGGCTGTG
Source organism: Zea luxurians (assembly GCA_029449295.1). Lineage (NCBI taxonomy): Eukaryota > Viridiplantae > Streptophyta > Magnoliopsida > Poales > Poaceae > Zea > Zea luxurians. The sequence continues at coordinate 514,910 of JAOPSE010000247.1, read as the reverse complement.
GGGATCATTTGGTCGGGCATTAGTATACCGACCTTCTTGCCGTGACCGATCGATAGTGTTGATCGGTCTGTGATTGTATGGTGCGTTATAGTTTAAATATGCAGAGGGCGAAACATATTGCTGCTGTGGTGCGTAATAATTTGGTGCATGGTGTGCAACAACAGGTTCTGCGTATGTGTATCCAGTTTGTCCGGTGGTAAATCCGAACTGACCGGTTGCGTTCGCCATTATCGGGACGCCATGTGGTAGTCCTGGTGCAGGCCCGGACTGTCCGGCAGGGAAAGCCGGACGGTCCGTGTAAGGGCCGGACGGTCCGGGCAGAAACTCGGACGGTCCGACCGCGTCCAGGGTCACCGATCTGCCAAGCAGGGACGGCGGTGGTCCTAGGGCAGCCCCAGACTGTCCGGCAGAGCAAGCCGGACGGTCTGCATATGGGCCGGACGGTCCGGGCAGAAGCTCGGACGGTCCGACCGTGTTCATGGGTGCCGATCTACCAAGCAGGGATGGCGGTGGTGGTACCTGTCCTGTATATGAGTTCATCGGCATAACATATAATGGCTGGGGCTGCAAATCCCCATTTGTTGCCGATGTATTAGACATAGATATCCTGTTACTAGTCTCATATGATGGAAAACTAGGAGCAACAGACTTCTCCAACGTACGCGTTAATTTTCTAATTGACTCTTCTAACCCTACAATCTGTTGTTTCATTTGATCCTGCTGCTGATCTACATAATATTTAATAGATTGGATATCGTCGGGTTTACTTACGTTGGGGACTTGAAGCGAAGACAGAAGAGATGCAACGTCAGTCTCTCCATGTTTGATAACCTTCTGGTGGCGATCCACCGTGTATTGCGACAAGAATTTCTCCTTCGCTTGGCGCATGTAGTCCTCGTATTGCTGTTGCTCATCGGCTGTTAGATTTTCGACAGCCGTCTTCAGGATATTATCTGGGGAGATATCGGTGTGATCTTTAGAACCGCCTGTCTCCAGCGGAGTCGCCAAAAAGTATGTTGACGCCTTTTTGGAGCGCCAATCACTCAACAAGAACCGTGGCGGTGCCCTCTGCACAGGGGCGGACGGTCCGCGCGCAGGGGCCGGACGGTCCGCGGCCTGGTGCGAGGCGCGGTGGTGCTCTCTGGTCAGGCGCGGACTGTCCGCGGCCTGGGGCCGGACGGTCCGCGGCCTGGTGCGCGGCTAGGGCTCCTGCCTGACGGCCGGACGGTCCGCGCCCTGGGGCCGGACGGTCCGCGCGTACGCAGGGACGGCGGATGATCGCCGACGGCGCCTGGATCTCGCTCCCGGGAGGGACTCCGTCGGGGAGTAGAGATCCTAGGAGTTGTCTAGGCTCGGGCTGGCCGACCTAGACTCCTCTAATCGACATAGAGTCGAGGAGAGGCGGAGAATTTGGGGATTGGAAGACTAAACTAGAACTAGACTAGAACTACTCCTAATGCATAAGGTAAAAACGAGTAATAGACTTGATTTGATCGATTGTTAGGGGTTCAATCGGCCGTAGCCCTTCATCTATATAAAAGGGGAGGTCTGGATCCGTTTCCAACTGTTTCCCGAGTTAATCCCGCGGTTTTAGGTAACAAATCCCACGAGAAACTAGGAACCCTAACTGACTCTGCGCGCGCGCGGACCGTCCGCGCCACCACCGCGGACTGTCCGGACCGCGGACCGTCCGGCCTCAGCGCCGGACTGTCCGCGCTGCTCAATTTGACTTCCAACAGGAACTACTGCTGGGACCTCAATACCAGATGGAGATCCTTACGTAGTGGCAACATTCTTAACCCATTCGAAAAAAGAGTACAGTATATGCTTAACCTTGGTAGAACAGGGACAGATCAGTAGGTGTTTATAACTAGGGCCAGTAGCATTAAAAATCACCCCTCCATTTTTTTTTGCCGCCGTGCAGGCCGGCACGTGGGCACGTGCGAGCACGACGAGGCGGTCCAGGTCCAGCCTGTGCGCGGCTGTGCCTGCGCCCGACCCGCCTGTCCCTCCCGTCGCGTGCTGGCTGCTTCAAACCAAGGCCAGTGCCCAGTAGGCGGCGGGGACTGTGGAATTTGGAGCTGGGAGGCGGAGCGCGCGCACTTACCCGTAGGTGGCGGCGGCGGGGTAGAACGGGAGCACGCCGTGGTACTGCTGGTGCGCGGCCGGCGGCGGCGGCGGAGGGCGCGTCGTGGAGGGGTGGTGGTAGTACCATGGCACCGGCGACACGCTCCTGGATCCCATCGCGATGGCTGCAAGTGAGAATTCGCGCCAGAAACATGTGATCTCTCATGCATTCTCTTGTCAGCAACGCACGCTAATAAGACCGGTTGTAACTGACTAGGAGTACTCATTAGCTGGAGTAGTGTGCCATGCATGTGTGATGTGTGAGAGCCTGAGAGGCTGCGGCAGGCCGCGAGCGCTATAGCTACTGCCAACTAGCAACTAGCTAAGTAGACGTACCTGGCGTGGGCAGGTGAGGGGAGGGGAGCGCGAGCGCGTTCGGCGGCGAGGGGCGGAGGACGTGCACGTGCTGCAGCGGCTGGGGCCGCGGCTTGGCGCCGAGGGAGGCGAGGTTGCAGTTGGCGCGACGGCCGTTGATGACGGGGGTGGCATCCTCGCACGCCTTCTTGGCCGCGTCCGCCTCCTTGAACATCACCTGTCGCGTGGCGTCGCGTCGTGTGCGTGCAACAAGGTTGCGGATCAGAAGGACGACAGACACGCGCTCCATGTATATATGTGTGACATGACATGTCGCACGAGCCGAGAGAGGAAACCAGCAGGGAGACGGATGGGGGAGGGAGAGGAAGGGGGGGATGGACTGACGAAGCCGTAGCCCTTGGAGCGGCCGGTGAGCTTGTCGGAGATGATGACGGCCTCGAGGATGTCGCCGTAGCGCTCGAAGTGCCCGCGGAGGGCGCCCTCGTGGGTCTCCCACGCCAGCCCGCCCACGAACACCTTGGTGAGCGTGGTGTCCCCGAACGCCGGCGGCTGTGCCAGCGGCAGTGGCTGCGGATGCGGCGCCATCATCGTCATTGTCGCCTCCTTTTCTCGACGACGACGACGACGGCTAGATGTGCGACACGACGAGAACGCAGACGGAGAGGAGGCGACTGGGTGAGGAGAGGCGCTGTGTTTAAAATCCGTGGGGAGGGAGGGAGAAGGAGAGTGTGGTGGTTGGGTGGGCGGACCGGCGGATAACGGAAACAGGACAACCTACTCCTAGTCTGCCGTCTGGTCCTCTAGCCTGGCAACAATTGGCGTCTGCCCTGGCGCCCGCTCTGTGAGGAGAGGAGAGAAGAGAGAGAAAGAGAGAGAGAGAGAGATCCCCAGACCCCAGCTGGGCTGACCATCGTCTCTGATCTCTCAGTCCTCACTTGCAGCTGCAGCTCTGCAAGACTTGAACTGTACTCCGCCTCTCGCAGCTGATCATGCGGTGGGCAGTACTTAACTACTTATTGCTAGGAATTCATCGTTCGTCATTTCGGCCAGCCGGCCTGCTGGGGGTGGAGGCAAGAACAGATGGGGCGAGTGGACAGCCAAACGGACAAGCGAGGTGGTGGGAGAGCTGTGTAAGAGCGGGCGGGAACAGCTGGGCCTGGCCTTGCAGTTTGCCTTCACCACACAACGTGCTCGTGCTGGCGCCTTTCCTTGCCTATATCCCCTTGCGTGGTTAGCAATTGCATTGCCATTCTGAAAAGGAATCCTTTAATTTCCATTGACCACACAATAAGTAGCAGGAGCAGGATATTATACTCTGTAAGGACCAGTTTGGTAACCTTATTTTTTCAAGAAATATTAATTTCCCTTTAAAATAAAAACGCCTTAGAAAAATAAAGTTCCCAAACTAGCCATAAGCTAGTAGAGTTGTAAAGCACTCACCCGTATTGTAAGAGTATCTCAACAACTTACTTATCTCCATCTTCTATTTTAACGTGTGGTAAAATATTATTTTACACGGATATATACACTGTCGGTCTGCTGGCTATAGCCTAAGGCTGTCCGCAGTGACTAGTTGTATCCCCTACGCTATCGATATAGAGTTCGGTATACAGTAAAAATTTGCTGCAGCCATGTACTCTATCGGGTACTTTAAAATTTAGAGATAGCAGGGAAACCTTACTTCCAGCGTCGTACGGAGCTCCGACACGGCAGTACGTGTGTGGGCTCTGACGCACGGGCAAGGCGGTGCAGCAGCCGACGTGGCAGTACGGGCGCATGCAGCGGAGCGATTTAATGGAAACAAAATATGTAGTAGTTGGTATAGAGTTGAGATATAGAGTAAACATGACTGTAGAGGATTGTGGTATAGAGTAGATAATCTTGCTGATGGAGATAGAATATTCCTTTTAGAGTAGAAATTTAGAGTAGTATGAGTGCGGATAGCCTAAGGGGAATGAAAACATTAGCGTACTACACCGTACACTGCAAGAAGACATCCATACATACTAAAAAATACAGCACACGTACGTGACGGGCTGAAGGCGGGGCGCAGTGTAGGATCGTTTCCTGACAAGAAAACATAGCAGAAGATGACGACCAAGTGTAGCAACTCATGCCCTAATAAATACTCAAGGCCGGAGAACCCTCCTCGATCGCACGTACGTGAGAGCGGGGCCCAAGATGGGTCACGCGTGAGAGCTCCCAGCTCGATCTCTCGAAATCGCCGCCCATGTTTTTCCTTCTCAAGAGCGAGGCTAACAGTTTAGCCATCAGCTGGACATTATCAACTAGCAAACACTTGTATAATAGACTAGCTATTTATATCGGGTGTAACGAATACTTTGTTATTTATTGTTTGAATGTTCAAACCCCAAAAGCTGAGATCCGTAGTAAGCTACAACTTAATTTGTAGCCATTTCAAACATACAAACATGCTCCCGGCCCCGTTCCGTCGACTCATACCGAAACAAAGAAACAATACACCATCTGTTTACGTTTTCCAATGCACTGGTCAGAGGCATTATTTTGACCGGGTAGTAGGAGCGTAGCTAGACATGCAATACCATATCAGCAACGTCCCAAAGCGATGGACGCAAATCTGAAGTTATATCAAGCGGCCACTGGTCCGCGGTGGTGGCACACCACCCATTATAGATGTCTATATGGGTCGGGTAGCCCGTTTACCCAAAGCCCGGTACTATTAAAGCCCGGTACCGGCCCAACCTGCTACACACCGTGCTTGGGCCGGCCCGGCACGGCGGTCGTGCCGTGCTTGGGCTCCAAGGCCGGCACGCCGTGGTCGGCCCGACCCGGCACGGAATGTTGCCAGGCACGGGGCCGGTCTATTTTCTAGCCGCTCAGCGCCCACATAATAGAAGAATAGAAGTCGACGCCGGCCCCGCGACCCCGCCCCACGACATGCTCACTCGTTAGTCACTCGAAACCCTAAACCTAATCCCCTCCTCTCCTGGCTCCTACCTCCTGCTCCCTAGCGGTGGTGGCCAGCGAAATCTCGCCCCTCCCGTCGACGACTACTGGTGATGGCTACCAGCGACAGCTTGTTTGGACATCTATACTCTCCTCATCTTCTTCTCCTCATCTCTTCGCTCATCCTCTTCCCTTCCTCACATCCCAAACCCTAATCGGGTAATCCCCATCCTAGGCTCCTGGCATCCTCATAGCAGTGGTGTTCCTCCTCGTCCTCGCGGTGGTGCTCTCAAGGCGACTAAGGTGCTCCGGCTACGCAGGTGCTCCTCATCCTCTGAACCCTAATCTCCATTCTCCACCCCCTATCTTATGTATTAGATCTTGATTTCCTAGGTATCGCTTGTATCGGTGCCGCGTAGCCGTCGCGGGACCTCAGTCGCTGGTGAGGAGCCAGCCGTCTACGACACGACAACATGGACGATGACCTTCATCCGGCCGTTGTGGAGGAGGAGCACCGGCTAGAAGATCATATCTAAAGATGTCATGACTGTCCCTGCTTCAACTATATCTTCTGAATCAACTTTTAGTCTTGTTGGCAGAGTGATTGAGGAGCGCCGTCGCTGACTCACAAGTGATATGGTGGAGATTTTGTCATGTATAAAGGACTAGGAATTAGCGGGCTCACATAAGCAGCACAATGTGGAGAAGGACACAAAAGAGATGGAACTTATCCATGAAAGTATGATCCTTGAAGATGCAGCCTCTGTTTGAAAAGTTTGTTTGGACTTCAACTTATTTGTTTTCTGTACTGTGGACTGTAATGTACACTAATACTTTAATTTGGAGCTAGCTATACTATTTTTTTTTCTTTCTAGGGTTTTCCCACGAGGTGTGAGTTTTTACCTAGAAAGGTTTTTAACGAGGCAACATTGCACATCAGCTCCAAACCTAATTAAATATCTATTTTGCTGAAGGATTAATGTTATAATATGGACTTGTAATTGTGATGTGGACTTGTAGTTGTATGGTGACTTGTATTGTATATGAATCTGGATTATGTGAAGTGAATTTGGACTTGTAGTTGTATGGTGACTTGAATTGTGACATACATATGAATCTAGATTCTGGAATATATATTGTAAATCTGATTTGTTTCGGGCTATTGGGTGGCCCGGCCCAACCTAGCCCACCAGGCTCACGTCACGACCCGATTTGGTGTCGATCGTGCCGGGCCTAGGCCGAGGAGGCGGCACGGCGTACTGGCCTGGCCCGACCTAGCACGAGGTATTGACTGTGCCGTGCCTAGTTCACTGTGATCGGGCCATGCCAACAACGGGCCCGTGCCGAGTCGGATCGGGTGGCACATTTAGACATCTATACCACGCACACAACAAGTAGCCGGGGCACATGCTTTCCCTTCGTCCGCGAGAATCTCACCACCATGACCATCTCCATTCTCCTTGGTGAAAGCTCTCTTGTGGGTTTTGGTGTTTAGATGACAACCCAATTAAAGGACTAACAAGTGTGCTAAGTGTTGAATAGGTGCTTAATGCAAAGCTAATAGGGTTCAACACAAGTGAACAAGTGTGATGGTCCAAAGACTAGATTATCTATAGATAATGGACATCACAAGTAAGATGGACATTACTTAAGTGAGACTCGATGTGCATAACTTAGAGACAACCAATCAAGCCAAGGATGGAGGCAAGAAGAGCTTCGAGGTACCGAGTGCATGGAAGAAGATCAAGGAGACCAGGAACCCAAAGCCAGGGGAGAAGAAGAAGACTTGCAAAGTCAAGGTTGATCGAGTTAAGAAGAGTTATGGTGCATCAAGGATCACTACATAAGGACATGACTTACAACCAATGAGGCAACATCTATAGTTATGTGGTGTAAGTCATAAGGCTCAAGATCAAGCTCGGGAAGTAAACAAGGGAGTTGGAGCTCAGATATGCCAATCTAGATCAAGTCAAGCTGACTTAATGGTTTAGAGTCCAACATCGACCTCAAACATGCCAAATTGGGTAAAACGATGAAAAAGGTTAAGTATGTAAGGTTTGAGTGTTCGACCATGTTGCATACACCTCTTACTACAAGTTTGGTGCTTTGGTTTGCTCTCTAACTCTTTTTGTAGAGAAAGTATCATTCTGAGCTCTGCTAGAGAAAAAACAAAAAAGCTAGGAGAAGAACAAGAAAGATGTAAGTTTCTAGGACTAAATCAATTGGATTATACTCTAAATGTGTTTGTTTATGTCTCAGGAAAATCCTCCCAAAAGTTGAAGTCAAACGGAGAAAGAGCATAGGAAAAAGCACTTAGTGTGCTGTTGGCTGGTGCACAGGACAGTGAATAGTAGCTGTCCGGTGCACAGGACAGTGAATAGAACTCTGTCCGATGCACAGGACAGTGAATAGTGACCTATCCGGTGCACAGGACAGTGAATAGTCACTCTGTCCAGTGCACAGGACAGTGAATAGTAACCTATTCGGTGCACAGGATAGTGATTAGTAACCTGTCCGGTGCACAGGACAATGAATAGTAACATGTCCGGTGCACAGGACAGTGAATAGTAACCTACCCGGTGCATAGGCAGTGAATAGTAACATGTCCGGTGCACAGAACAGTGAATAGTAACCTGTCCGGTGCCCCAGCGGCTAGCTGTTCCAGAGAAGGAAATTGTCACTCAGATCTGTTACTGTTCACTGTCCGGTGCACCACCGGACAGTCCGGTGCACCCGCAACCAGGGAAGGCTGGAAGCTTCCAAATGAAGCTCCAACAGCTCTTAGGCCCTTTGGGGCTATAAAAGGGACCCTTAGGCGCCTCAAACAAGTAGAAAAGAGCAGCCAACAAGTGCATACATCATTTGGATCAATTCTCTCTCTCTCTCTCTCTCTTGTGTATCTCTCTAGTTTGTGTAGAGGCAAAGTTATAAACCTTTAGAGAGAGGGGAAGTGCTGCTGAGAGCTAGAGCAAAATCTTGAGCGCATTGTTACTCTGCCGGAGTGCTGTCGAGAAGATTGTAAGCAGCCACGACATCGTTGTAACTGACATCAACATAGTGGAAGGCTCTATCTATCGCACTGACAGATCTAAGCAAACGGAGGAAGGAGTTGAAATAGACTCCAAGCCAAGGTGTGGCTAACTCCAACGAGGACTAGGCAAGCTTTTCAGACTTGGCCGAACCTCGGGATAAATCACTGTGTCTATGTGCTCTGCACTGTGTTGTGTGCTGTTTCTCTGTCTTATTTGTTGTTTATACTTGCACTTCTATATTTATATGTGGTACAAGCTGTCTTCGAAGTGTAGGGTATTTTAAGACAAGAACTTTAATTCCGCTGCAACCTACTCGAAGGGTCTTTCATTCCACTGCGATCTAGCCTTCGAGTAGAGTAAGAATTTCCAGTTTTAGAGTGATAATTATTATTCGTCTATTCACCCCCTCTCTAGGCGACATCCAGATCTTGTTCCTGGGCATAGGGAACTTCTTAATTTTGATGGCTCTAACTATGCATCCTGGTCTTTTCATTTATATAATACTTTTAGGAGTTTAGGTCCTGAAGTAGAGAAAATATTTGATGCTAGTGTTTTGCCCATTAATATTGATATGAAAAATCCATCTGAGCATGATCTAAGATGTTTGCGTTAAAATTATCAAGCCTATGACATCCTAGTCAATTCCCTTAGCAAGAATGTTTATTTTGCTGTTATAGGTAGTAATAGTGATGTTCTTGTCGATGCTCATGATCTATGGACTAGAATTAAAATAAAATATTCTGAGTCCAATTGTACTACTTCTACTCCCTATGTTGCTTGTGGTACTAACCTTTCGAAGGGAGAAGAAAAACGATGGAAACCAAATGATGAATCCACCTCACTGACAGGTGTGTCTTCCACTAGTTATAAATGTCTTATTGCTAACAATGATAGTGGAGACGAAAGCGATGATGAGGAGGAATATGAGGATGATAGAGAGGATGAGTCTTCATCACAACAAGGTACATTTTCCTGTATTACTTCCACTAATAATAATGACAGGGAAAATGAGACCGACGATGTGGAAGAAGAGGATATTCACCGGTTCTACACCCATCTCAACAAAGAAGACAAAGTGCTCTTGGTTAAGCTGTTGAGGAGGAACAAGGAACAAGGCGAGATGCTTCTCAGGCTGGAGGAGACTCTCATCAAAACCAACGACAGTCTGGAGAAGATGACCAAAGAACATGAGGACCTAAGGTGCTCTCATGATGATTTGGTCCAACGGTATGATTCAGTTTTAATTGAACAAAGAAATAATGATGATGCTTTATCTTGTGTTGCTCAACTTAAAATTGAAAATGCCATGCTTAAGAGGCAAGTAGAATTGCTAAGTCATGATAAACTTGCTCTTACTGAAAAATATGATGTGTTGTCTTATTATCATGATAATCTTTGGATGGACATATCATGCTTGATGTTGCTCATGAGGTTGTAATTGCGAACTTAAATTCATGTGAACCTCATTCTTGCACACGTGCGCATTTAGATAATATATCACCATGTGCTAACCCTTGTTGCTCAAAAGAAAGCCAATTTTTGAATGAGCATCAAGCTGCAGGATCAAAAGAAAAGTTGCTCATCAATAAAGAAGGGAACAAGAAAGCAAAGCAACTAAGCAGAAGATGCATTGCTCAACCTTCTCAAGATATCCACGGACGCATGGTGAAGAAGCTTGAGACGAGAGAAAACACAGCAAGTGTTAAACTCCATAAGAAGAATGTTCCTAAAGCAATAAATGAAGAAATCAAAATGAACAAGGAAAAAGGTAAAAATTCAATTAGTCATATTGCTTGCACTGATCATCTCTCTATGTCATCCAAGAGCAAAAAGGGAAGAGGAATAATGAGGTGCTTCAAGTGCAAGGAATTAGGTCACTTCATTGCGTCTTGTCCACACAAAGACAAGGATGAAGGAATGAGAAGATGTTTTGGATGCAACGATAAGGACCATATGATCACTTCATGTCCGCTCATGAAGAATCAAAGACGTGCACCCTCCAAGATGACCCTCACTAAGAAAAAGACTAACAACAAGTGTCATGTCAGGTTGAGTGACACTTCTGCTACATGTGTGGTGAGCATGGTCATCTACCTAAGGTATGTAAGAAGGGTAAGGTTCCTAAGCAAGTAAATGTATCTCAAACTTATTCACTTAGGAGACCCAAATCATACAATTGTGCTAGATCAGTAACGAGATCACCTAGAACTAGCACAACTGCTATTTGGGTACCAAAGGCTCTTTTATATGAACGTTATGGACCCATCTCGAGATGGGTACCAAACTATGCCAACTAGACCATGCAGGTGCCTCGAGATGGACTAGAGACCATAGGAGAGCTTAAGATGGTTAATTCAAACTCTATGCTTAAGTTGTCAAATTTATTGTCTATTTATTGACCCAAGGTTGAATTAATATGCAATAATAATCCCATGTTCATCTCGAGTTAAATAAGTTGTAGAGGTCCTTAATCATTATTGGTGAATCAAGCAAAGGACTTTGATGAGAACCTGCAACTTGCTCTCCAAAGGACGGTACCCGTGTATCTTAAGTGCATTATTTCTAATCAGTATTGCTTTTAAGTTGGATTATCGTGCTATGCCTATCCTTGGAGTAGTTATGTTTTTGAGATTGCTTGTGTTGAATATCTTTCAATTAATGATCCATGATTTCCAAGATCATAATCATGCTTGCTCAATCGTGACTGTGTGCTTTATAGGTTACATCTCTTGAATCATTCAATGGGTAGCTTTTTATTTGATATATCCACCATGATTAACTCTCTTGGTGTATGTGGATAAACCTGTATCTTTTTGTAAGTCATGCTATGTGGTTTCAATGATTAACCTATGTGCAAGCATGATAGTTTTGTTTAGTCCATGTTCACATGATTACTTTGTCTTGGTACTCTGTGTGTACCAAAACAAGAAATCCATGTTGTGTCTCTAATGCACCCTCTCGAGCTATGAGGTGCATGAGCAAAAGGAGCCCTAAGTTGGTGACAACAGGTGCTCTCACTCCACACTACCTAAAAGAATGAATCTCATGGCATTCAGGTAAAAGGCAAAGATATGGAGAATGGAACTATTCAATTTCATTGAATATCTTGAAGTTCCGTTGATTGTGATCATAGCTATGTTCTTGCCTTTCAATTGGTAGTATCTTGGCTTAGATACTTTATGCTTTAAAATGCTATTTCCTTTGGTGTACCTAAGAAAATACTTCTTAATCATGGTAGGCTTAGACATTGTGCTTTATATACATGATCTTGTCGTTTTCCAATTGGTATATGTGTTGCAATGATCATCATGTGTGAAGTGTGCCTAGGTTGCTTTTAAAATGTTATATATCTTGAGGCATGCATTGTTTCCACTAGTCATAAGTTGTATTATGTCATCTATTCAATTGGTATCTTTTTGTGATGCAATTGATATATTATGCCTAGACCAAGGTATGTTGTGATCCCCTCTAGTTCTGAGGACGCTAGAATGTGCAAGGTGCAAGTCATTCAAATACTTGATGCACAACTTTAGGGGGAGCACACATAACTTGTGTCTTTTGAGACTAACTGTTTCTTAAGTGATCCTATATAGTGTTAAGGTGGAAAAGGGAAGATGAGCAAGAAATGGAGCAATCAGGACTTGTGTACCTCCATAAGTCGAGTAATTGGTATCTAAAGTTGTGAGTAATTGGTATCTAAAGTTGTGAGTAATTGCGTATTTAAAGATTGCTCATGCTCTATAATAGTTGGTGATCCTAGATGTTTATCTTTAAATATCATGGAGCTATGACAATGATGATCTTTCAATTAGTAGCCTTGGTAGTGTGCTTCAATTGGTATCTTTTGGTAATCACTAGAATAGAAGCTTCATCTTGTGCCACAATACTATAACTTGTTCTAAGTTTGGTGTCTTAGCAACAAGAAAAGATTAGGATAAAGGATCAGGCACAAGTGTGAAGGAGCTCCCTAGAGATTAAATTTTCAAGATGGAAATCTTAAATTGATGGCAAAAGGAACTCCGCCTACTTAGATGGAAAGTACACCATAACATGGTAAAGGTACAAAAGGAGGTATTGACCTTTTGCGTATTTGTATCTTAATTTTCCTTCAATGCTTGTGTTGCACATGTTTAATGTGTAAGGAGGAGTAATGTTAGTGTGTTGCATTTTACCTGCTTAATACCCTGCCGTCCCTTGACATCATCCTATGTTCTTGCTTGAATATGGTTTTGGTGTTTGATGTCAAAGGGGGAGAATTTGTGCATTAAAGCTTATCTCGACCTGAGAGGAAAGCTTATCTTACGTGTAAAGAGGGTGAAGATTAATTTTTTGTATGTTAAAGGACTCAAAGGGTTTCCTTGAGTTCCTTTGATCTTAAGGAAGAATGTGTTAGTTTTGTTGATAATACTTATCATATGCTTCTTGTTGTATTATATGGTGATAATGCATAATTAGTGCTTCCGTTGATATGAATCAATTGGTATCTATTGTGTTTGTCCTGTAATAGATATTCATTTGGTTCTGGTGCTTTAAATTGGTATCTTAATGGTGAATAGTGGTAGGTTGATATTCCTATGGTATATCCATTTAATTGGTGTTTAACTCTTATCCTGTGCATTTGTGTGTTATATGCATCACAGTTTAATTCTTGACACAATGCATCCCACAGGTGCTAAGGTGTAGTTATGCTTCGAATTAGCCTAAGTATGTGCAATTTGACATATAAGGCCAAAGTTGAGATTTTAATGTGAGCACATATTTAGTGGGAGCATTCTATAAACTTAGAATTCAAAATTTGTGCTTTAAATCTTATTCTTGTGTAAGCTTTAATTGTGTTGCCATCAATCACCAAAAAGGGGGAGATTGAAAGCTCTCTTGTGGGTTTTGGTGTTTAGATGACAACCCAATTAAAGGACTAACAAGTGTGCTAAGTGTTGAACAGGTGCTTAATGCAAAGCTAATAGGGTTCAACACAAGTGAACAAGTGTGATGGTCCAAAGACTAGATTATCTATAGATAATGGACATCACAAGTAAGATGGACATTGCTTAAGTGAGACTCGATGTGCGTAACTCAGAGACAACCGATCAAGCCAAGGATGGAGGCAAGAAGAGCTTCGAGGTATCGAGTGCACGGGAGAAGGTCAAGGAGACCAGGAACCCAAAGCCAGGGGTGAAGAAGAAGACTTGCAAAGTCAAGGTTGATCGAGTTAAGAAGAGTTATGGTGCATCAAGGATCACTACATAAGGACATGACTTATAACCAATGAGGCAACATCTACAGTTATGTGGTGTAAGTCATAAGGCTCAAGATCAAGCTCGGGAAGTAAACAAGGGAGTTGGAGCTCAGATATGCCAATCTAGATCAAGTCAAGTTGACTTAATGGTTTAGAGTCCAACATCGACCTCAAACATGCCAAATTGGTTAAACGATGAAAAAGGTTAAGTATGTAAGGTTTGAGTGTTCAACCATGTTGCATGCACCTCTTACTACAAGTTTGGTGCTTTGGTTTGCTCTCTAACTTTTTCTGTAGAGAAAGTATCATTCTGAGCTCTGCTGGAGGAGAAACAGAAAAGCTAGGAGAAGAACAAGAAATATGTAAGTTTCTAGGACTAAATCAATTGGATTATACTCTAAATGTGTTTGTTTAAGTCTTAGGAAAATCCTCCCAAAAGTTGAAGTCAAACAAAGAAAGAACGGAGGAAAAAGCACTTAGTGTGCTGTTGGCTGGTGCACAGGACAGTGAATAGTAGCTGTCCGGTGCACAGGACAGTGAATAGTAACTCTGTTCGGTGCACAGGATAGTGAATAGTGACCTGTTCGGTGCACAGGACAGTGAATAGTCACTCTGTCCGATGCATAGGACAGTGAACAGTAACATGTCCGGTGCACAGGATAATGAATAGTAACCTGTCCGGTGCACAGGACAGTGAATAGTAACCTGTCCGGTGCACCAACTGCTAGCTGTTCCAGAGAAGGAAACTGTCAATCAGATCCGTTACTGTTCACTGTCCGGTACGCCACCGGACAGTCCGGTGCACCCACAACCAGGGAAGGCTGGGAGCTTCCAAATGAAGCTCCAACGGCTCCTAGGCCCTTTGGGGCTATAAAAGGAACCCCTAGGCACCTCAAACAAGTAGAAAAGAGCAACCAACAAGTGCATACATCATTTGGATCAATTCTCTCTCTCCCTCTCTTGTGTATCTCTCTAGTTTGTGTAGAGGCGAAGTTATAAGCCTTTAGAGAGAGGGGAAGTGCTGCTGAGAGCTAGAGCAAAATCTTGAGCGCAATGTTACTCTGCCGGAGTGCTGTCGAGAAGATTGTAAGCAGCCACGACATCGTTGTAACTGACATCAACATAGTGGAAGGCTCTATCTGTCGCACTGACAGATCTGAGCAAACGGAGGAAGGAGTTGAAATAGACTCTAAGCCAAGGTGTGGCTAACTCCAACGAGGACTAGGCAAGCATTTCAGGCTTGGCCGAACCTCGGGATAAATCCCTGTGTCTGTGTGCTCTGCACTCTGCTGTATGCTGTTTTTCTGTCTTATTTGTTGTTTATACTTGCACTTCTATATTTATATGTGGTACAAGCTGTCTTCGAAGTGCAGGGTATTTTAAGACAGGAACTTCAATTCCGCTGCAACCTACTCGAAGGGTCTTTCATTCCACTGCGATCCAGCCTTCGAGTAGAGTAAGAATTTCCAGTTTTAGAGTGATAATTATTATTCGCCTATTCACCCCCCTATAGGTGACATCTAGATCCTGTTCCCGGGCATAGGGAACTTTCACCTAGCCTCGGCTCTCTCTCTCTCGCCTCCCCGCGTGAGCACAGTCACTACTGGAATCCGTGGCTTTGCCGAGTGCTCGGCACTTTGCCGAGTGCCGCCCTCGGCAAAGTCCTGTGCTCGATAAAGACCACGTTTGCCGAGAGCAGGACTCTCGGCACAGAAATACACTCAGCGAAGGCGGCGCTCGACAAAGGTCTGTCAGCAGCCGTCTATAGCTGACGGCCATTTCCTTTTGCTGAGGGCCGAGCTTTGGCACTTGGCAAAGATGCTTCTTTGCCGAGTGTCAACCGTCTGACACTCGGTAGAGGAAGCTTTGCCGAGTGTTATTTCTGGACACTCGACTAAGTATATTTTTCTTTTTCTTTTTTGCTAACCAAACTTTTTGTGGTATATTTCTACACTATGTAGACCTACATGTACCATTTTGGGGAAATTATAAAAGTGTTTTCTATAAATATTAGATTTAGTTCTTTTATTTGAATTTCTTCGAAAAATTCACATTTGAACTGCAAGTCACTCAAAACTTGGAAAACCGTGCATGCAAAAATGATATCCATGCTATTTAGCACAAGTTATGACCCATTTCAGGAGCGGACCGGAAACTTCGAGCACCATGCTCACTAAACATGACCGTGAACTTGCCATCTAGCTGTTTAAAAATTGTATAAAACACAAACAAAGTCAGAAAATCATGAAACTTGTCCACATGTCATGATATCATATGTAGAGGTTGTGCTAAAAATCTGAGAATGTTTCGAGAAAGTTGTGACGCACTATGTGTAGAAACCTAAGAGATCCACACATAAAATCATAGAGTTCCAATGTCGTTCTCTTAGGTTTCTACACATAGTGCGTCACAACTTTCACGAAACATTCTCAAAATTTTATCACAACCTCTACATGTGATATCATGACATGTGGACAAGTTTCATGATTTTCTGACTTTGTTTGTGTTTTATACAATCTTTAAACAGTTGGATGACAAGTTCATGGCCATGTTTAGTGAGCATGGTGCTCGAAGTTTTCGGTCTGCTCCTGAAATGGGTCGTAACTTGTGCTAAATAGCATACATATCATTTTTGCATGCACTATTTTCCAAGTTTCGAGTGACTTGCAGTTCAAATGTGAATTTTCCGAAGAAATTCAAATAAAAGAACAAAATCTAATAGTTATAGAAAAAACTTTTATAATTACCCAAAAATGGTACATGTAGGTCTACATAGTGTAGGAACATACCACAAAAAGTTTGGTTGGCAAAATAAAAAAATAAAAATATACTTTGCCGAGTGCCCAAGGGATGACTGAAAGCTCTCCTGTGGGTTTTGGTGTTTAGATGACAACTCAATTAAAGGACTAACAAGTGTGCCGAGTGTTGAACAGGTGCTTAATGTAAAGCTAACAGGGTTCAACACAAGTGAACAAGTGTGATGGTCCAAGGACTAGATGATGGATAGATAATGGGCATCACAAGTAAGATGGACATTGCATAAAGTGAGACTCAGGTGCGTAGCTCGGAGACAACTGATCAAGCCAAGGACGGAGGCAAGAAGAGCTTCGAGGTACCAAGTGCACGGGAGAAGGTCAAAGAGGCTGAGGAACCCAAAGCCTAGGGTGAAGAAGAAGACTTGCAAAGTCAAGGGTGATCGAGTTGAGAACAGCTACGACACATCAAGGATCACTACACAAGGACGTGACTTACAACCAATGAGGAAATGTCTATAGTTATGTGGTGTAAGTCATAAGGCTCAAGACCAAGCTCTAAGAAGGAGATCGAGGTCACTAGGACGAGAACAAATGTCAAAAACAAAACTGGAAGCAGCCCAAAAGAGCTAAGTGCACTCTGACCTTTAGTTTTGGTTGTTCCGTGTTTGGAGATATTCTATGTGACCTTTGCAGGATGTTGGAGCTCAGAAATGTTAGTCTAGATCAAGTTAAGCTGACTTGATGATTTATGAATCCAACATCAATCTTAAGCATGTCAAATGATAGAAAGGTGAAAATCCAAGAGAAGGTATGTTTCTAGACTTAGTACATTGGTTTTTGTGTACTAACATATTTGTCTAAGTGTTAGAAACAGAGAAAAGAAGAAAAGAAAAGAGATGCAAAATGCTTGGCTGTGTACAGCCAAGACTCAGCTCAGTCTGGCACACCGGACTGTCCGGTGGTGCACCGGACAGTGTCCGGTGTGCCAGGCTGAACTCTGGTGAACAGGCCACTCTCGGGAGAAGCCGGCGGCGCACGACTATAATTCACCGGACTGTCCGGTGGTGCACCGGACTGTCCGGTGAGCCAACGGTCGGCTGGGCCAACGGTCAGCCGCGCAATCCGCGCGTGACGCGTGGCCGAGCCAACGGTCAGATAGAGGCACCGGACTGTCTGGTGTGCACCGGACAGTGTCCGGTGCGCCAACGCCTTCAGGACTGCAACGGTCAACTGCTCCATTTCTGGAAGGAAATCGGGCACCGGACTGTCCAGTGCGCCACCCGACTGAAGGCAAGATTTGCTTTCCTGGATTGCTTCCAATGGCTCCTAGGCCCCTTGTGCCTATAAAAGGGACCTCTAGACGCCTCAATCAGAAATACAAGAGCAGCCAACAAGTGTAGACATCACTCGAATCAATTCTCACTCTCCCTCTTCTGTGTATCTCTCTGGTTTTCGTAGAAGGCAAAACTATAAGCCTTTAGAGAGTGGAGAAGTGCCGCTAAGAGCAAGAGCAAGGTCTTGAGCATATCGTTACTCTGCCGGGGTGCTGTCAAAAAGTTTGTAAGCAGCCGCGGTTTTGTTGTAACCCAACTCAACATAGTGAAAGGCTCTATCTGTCATACTGACAGATCTGAGCAAACGGAGGAAGGAGTTGAAACAGACTCCAAGCCCAGGTTTGGCTAACTCCAACGAGGACTAGGCAAGCATTTCAGGCTTGGCCGAACCTCGGGATAAATCCTTGCGTCTGTGTGCTCTGTTCCGTATTGTATTCTGACTCTCTGTCTTACTCGCTTTTATATCTGCACTTTACTGCTTACTTGTGGTACTAGCTTCCCTTGAAGTGCAGGATATTCTTAAGACAAGAACTTAAATTCCACTGCAACCTACTCGAAGGGTTCTTCACTCCACTGCGATCCTGTCTTCGAGTAGAGTAAGATTTATGTTTTAAAGTGATTTTTATTCGCCTATTCACCCCCCTCTAGGCGACATCTAGATCCTGTTCCCAGGCCAAAGGGAACTTTCAATTGGTATAAGAGCTAGGCCTCTCCAGTGTGGGCTTAGCCGTCCGGAGATGACGATGTCGTCACAAGAGGTAACTGTAGAACTTCTTTTTGGCGATGGTTCTAATTACAAGTCTTGGTCTGTCTCTATTTATAATGCTTTCATGAGTGTTGATCCTGATTTGAGATAGGTCTTTAGTAGAAGTATTTTTCCCTCTAATGTTAGTAAAAATCCTTCTGATGATGAACTAAGATGTCTATCTCTAAATCACCATGCTTGCAACATCTTAGTTGATTCTCTTTCTAGAGGTGCCTATTTTGCCATCATGAGTAGTGATAGTGACTTATTTGCTGATGCTCATGATCTATGGACTAAACTTAAGTCGAAATTTTTTAAGTCCATATGCACTACCTCTGCTCCCTCTATTGCTGGTGATACTAACTTGTCCAAGGGAGAAGAACAAGAACGATGGCAACCAAACAATGAATCCACCTCATCAACAGGTTTGTCTTCCACTGGTAATAAATGTTTTATTGCTGGCAATGATGAGGGAGAGGATGAGGAGTCTACATCATCACAAGGTACATTTTCCTGTTTCGCTTCCACTAATAGTAATGACAGGGAAAATGAGACCGACGATGTGGAAGAAGAGGGGATTTGCCGTTTCTACACCCATCTCAACAAAGAAGACAAAGCGCTCTTGATTAAGCTGTTGAGAAGGAACAAGGAACAAGGCGAGACGCTTCTCAGGCTAGAGGAGACACTCATCAAAACAAACAACAGCCTGGAGAAGATGACCAAAGAACATGAGGAGCTAAAGTGCTCTCATGATGATTTAGTCCAACGGTATGAATCTGTTTTAATTGAGCAAAGAAATAATCATGATGTATTATCTAATGCTGCTCAACTTAAAACTGAAAATTCTATGCTTAGGAGTCAAGTAGAATTGTTAAGTCATGATAACCTTGCTCTTACTGAAAAATATGACTTATTGTCTTGTTATCATGATAATCTCTTAGATAGACATATCATGCTTGAAGTTGCTCATGAGGTCGTAATTACGAACTTAAATTCATGTGAACTTCATTCTTGCACAAGTACACATTTGGATAATCTATCACTATGTGCTAACCCCTGTCACTCAAAAGGAAGCGAGTGTTTAAATGAGCAAAAAATTGCAGGGTCACAAAAGAAATTGTGTGGGAACAAGAAGCAAAGACAACTAAGGAGAAGACGCATTGCTCAACTCTCTCAAGATATCCACGGGCGCGTGGTGAAGAAGCTTGAGAAAGGAAAAACTGTAGCAAGTGTTAAGCTCCATAAGAAGAATGTTCCTAAAGATGAAGAAATCAACATGAGCTTGGAAAAAGGTAAAGATTTAATTAATCATGTTGTTTGCACTGACCATGTCTCTATGTCATCTCAAAGTAACAAGAGAAGAGGAAAACGGAGATGCTTCAAGTGCAAGGCATTAGGCCACCTCATCACATCTTGTCCATACAAAGACAAGGACGAAGGGATAAGGAGATGTTTTGGATGCAACAACAAGGACCACATGATCACTTCATGTCCGCTATTGATGAACCAAGCATGTGCATTCTCCAAGATGACTCTCACCAAGGAAAATGACAAACAGCAAGCGTCATGTCAGGTTGAGCGACGCTTCTGCTACAAGTGTGGTGAGCAGGGTCATCTATCCAAGGTATGTAATAAAGGTGAGGTTCCTAAGCAAGTAAATTTGTCTCAATCTTATTCGCTTAGGAGACCCAAATCATACTCTTGTGCTAGATCAATCATGAGATCACCTAGGACTAGCACACATGCTATTTGGGTACCAAAGGCTTTTTTGGATGATCAATATGGACCCATCCCGAGATGGGTACCAAACTGTGCTAACTAGACCATGCAGGTGCCTTGAGATGAACTGGAGACCATGGGAGAGCTTAAGACGGTTATCTCAAACTCTATGCTTAAGCTGTTAATTGTTTTGGTGTTTATTCATTGACCCAAGGTTGGATTATTGTGAGACACTAATCCCATGTTCATCTCAAGTGAAAAGTTTTATAGGTCCTTAATCATTATTGGTGATTCAAGCAGAGGACCTTAATGAGATTCTGCAACTTGCGCTCCATAGGATGGTACCCTTGTATCTTAAGTACTTTGTTGATAATCAGTACTGCTCTTAAGTCTGATTGATGTGCTACCTGTCCTTGGAGCAGTTATGCTTTGTTGATTACCTGTGTTGAGTACCTTTCAATCAATGATTAATAATCACCAAGATCGTAACCATGCTTGCTTAATCATGATTGTGTGCTTTAGAGGTTATGTCTCTTGAATCATTTAATGTGTAGTTTTTCATTAGATATATCCACCATGATTAACTCTTGTTGTGTTCGTGAATAAACCTGTATTCCGTTGTGAGTTATGCTATATGGTTTTAATGATTAACCTGTGTGCAAATATGACATATTGTTTAGTTTATGTTCACATGATTACTCTAGTCTGGTATTGTGTGAATACAAACTCCATGTTGTGCCTCTAATGCACCCTTTTGAGCTAAGGCGCATGAGCAAAAGGAGCCCTCAATTAGTGACAACTGGTGCTCTCATGGCAATTCAGGAAAAGACAAAGGTATGGAGAATGGAACTATGCAATTTCAGTGAATATCTTGAAGTTCCATTGATTGTGATCACAGCTATGGTCTTGCCTCTGAATTGGTAGTATCTTGGCCTAGGTGCTCCTTACTTTAAAATGTTGTTTCTTCTAGTGTACCTAAAGAACCTTCTTAATTATGATGTGCTTAGACATTGCGCTTTATAAACATGATAGTGTTGTTTTTCAATTGGTATATGTGGTGCAATGATAGTCAAGTATGAAGCATGTCTAGGTTGCGTGTAAATGTTATACCTCTTGAGGCATGCATTGTTGTATTAAATCAACCCTTAATTTGGTATTCAATTGTTATCTCTTTGTGATGAAATTGAGAGTATTCCATGACCAAGATATGTTGTGATCCCCTCTAGTTCTGAGAAAGCTAGAATGTGCAAAGTGCAAGTTATTCAAATACTTGATGCACAAGTGTAGGGGGAGCACACATAACTTGCGTCTTTTGAGACTAATTGTATCTTGAGCGATCTTGTGTAGTCTCAAGGTGGAAAAGAGAAGATGAGCAAGAAATGGAGCAATCAGGACTGGGGTACCTCTGTAAGTCAAGGAATTGGTATCTTAAGTCATGAGTAATTGCATATTTTTAGATTGCTCATGCTCTATAAAATTTGGTGATACTATATGCTTATCCTTAAGTATCATGGAGCTATGATAATAAATGATCTTGCAATTGGTATCTTTCAATTGGTAGCCATGATAGTTTGCTTCAATTGACATCTTTTGGTAATCACTAGAATAGAAGCTTCATCTTGTGCCACAATACTATAACTTGCTCTAAGCTTGGTGTCTTAGCAACAAGAAAAGGTTAGGATAAGGGATCAGGCACAAGTGTGGAGAAGCTCCCAAGAGACTAATACTTACAAGAGAGGAAGTACACCACATCCGGGCAAAGGTACAAAGGAAGTATTGATCTTTTGTGTATATGTACCTTAACTTTCCTCCAAATGCTTGTGGTGCATTTGTTGAATGAGTAAGGGGGAGTATTGTTAGTGTGTGTTTACCTACTCAACACCCTGCTGTCCCTTGACATCATCCTATGTTCTTGCTTGAGTATGGTTTTTGGTGTTTGATGTCAAAGGGGGAGAAGTTGTGCATTAAAGCTTATCTCAACCTGAGAGGAAAGCTTATCCTAAGGGGTGATGTGTTAGTTTGAGCTTTGCTAGTGTGTTATTCATATGCTTCTTGCAGTATTATATGTGTTGCATCATATGGACTAGTGCTTCCGCTGCTATGAATTAATTGGCATCTATTGTGTTCATTCTGAAATAGATAGTCATGTGGATAATGGTGCATGTGGTTAATGGTGCTTTAAGATTGTTTTAAATTAGTATCTTAGTTTAAATTGGTATCTTAATGGTGAATAGTGGTAGGTTGATATTCCTGTGATATATCCACTAAATTGAATGGTGTTTAACTCTGATTATGTGCATTTGTGTGTTATAGCATCATGGTTTGATTCTTGACACAATGCATCCCAAAAAGTGTTAAGGTATAGAAATGTTTTTAATTGCCTAAGTATGTGCAAATTGGCGTCTGAGGCCAAAATTATGTTTTTGAAGTAAGCACATATTTAGGGGGAGCATTCTATAAACTTAGAATTCAAAATTTGTGCTTCAAATCTTACTCTTATGTAAGCCTTAATTGTGTTGCCATTAATCACCAAAAAGGGGGAGATTGAAAGCTCTCCTGTGGGTTTTGGTGTTTAGATGACAACTCAATTAAAGGACTAACAAGTGTGCCGAGTGTTGAACAGGTGCTTAATGTAAAGCTAACAGGGTTCAACACAAGTGAACAAGTTTGATGGTCCAAGGACTAGATGATGGATAGATAATGGGCATCACAAGTAAGATGGACATTGCATAAAGTGAGACTCAGGTGCGTAGCTCGGAGACAACTGATCAAGCCAAGGACGGAGGCAAGAAGAGCTTCGAGGTACCAAGTGCACGGGAGAAGGTCAAAGAGGCTGAGGAACCCAAAGCCTAGGGTGAATAAGAAGACTTGCAAAGTCAAGGGTAATCGAGTTGAGAACAGCTGCGGCACATCAAGGATCACTACACAAGGACGTGAATTACAACCAATGAGGAAATGTCTATAGTTATGTGGTGTAAGTCATAAGGCTCAAGACCAAGCTCTAAGAAGGAGATCGAGGTCACTGGGACGAGAACAAATGTCAAAAACAAAACTGGAAGCAGCCCAAAAGAGCTAAGTGCACTCTGACCTTTAGTTTGGGTTGTTCCGTGTTTGGAGATATTCTATGTGACCTTTGCAGGATGTTGGAGCTCAGAAATGTTAGTCTAGATCAAGTTAAGCTGACTTGATGATTTATGAGTCCAACATCAATCTTAAGCATGTCAAATGATAGAAAGGTGAAAATCCAAGAGAAGGTATGTTTCTAGACTTAGTACATTGGTTTTTGTGTACTAACATATTTGTCTAAGTGTTAGAAACAGAGAAAAGAAGAAAAGAAAACAGATGCAAAATGCTTGGCTGTGTACAGCCAAGACTCAGCTCAGTCTAGCACACCGGACTGTCCGGTGGTGCACCGGACAGTGTCCGGTGCGCCAGGCTGAACTCTGGTGAATAGGCCACTCTCGGGAGAAGCCGACGGCGTACGACTATAATTCACCGGACTGTCCGGTGGTGCACCAGACTGTCCAGTGAGCCAACGGTCGGCTGGGCCAACGGTCGACCGCGCAATCCGCGCGTGACGCGTGGCCGAGCCAACGGTCAGATAGAGGCACCGGACTGTCCGGTGTGCACCGGACAGTGTCCGGTGCGCCAACGCCTCTAGGACGGCAACGGTCGACTGCTCCATTTCTGGAAGGAAATCGGGCACCGGACAGTGTCCGGTGGTGCACCGGACTGTCCGATGCGCCACCCGACTAAAGGCAAGATTTGCCTTCCTGGATTGCTTCCAACGGCTCCTAGGCTCCTTGTGCCTATAAAAGGGACCTCTAGGCGCCTCAATCAGAAATACAAGAGCAGCCAACAAGTGTAGACATCACTCGAATCAATTCTCACTCTCCCTCTTGTGTGTATCTCTCTAGTTTGCGTAGACGGCAAAACTATAAGCCTTTAGAGAGTGGAGAAGTGCTGCTAAGAGCAAGAGCAAGGTCTTGAGCATATCGTTACTCTGCCGGGGTGCTGTCAAAAAGTTTGTAAGCAGCCACGGTTTTGTTGTAACCCAACTCAACATAGTGAAAGGCTCTATCTGTCATACTGACAGATCTGAGCTAACGGAGGAAGGAGTTGAAACAGACTCCAAGCCTAGTGTTGGGGACTTGTTCTCAAATGCTAAGAATTAAGAACAAGGCAACATAGAAAGTGTTAAATGTTAAGCTCCTTCGTCCTTAAAAACATTATATCCCTTCGGATATAATGAATCTTGGACGAAGGTTATAAAGGAAAAGATTTTCATAAGATTGATTAACGGTAAAAAAAGAACACATATATAAAATACAAATAATGGTTTGAGTGTTATCATCAACTTATCTTTATTGCCAAATTCATGAAAACAAATTATAAATGTACCTTCGGATTGATGGAAAGTAAGGATGCAGACGTGATGTGAAAAAGCGTATGCCCCGTCAGCCTAAATAGTACGGGAGTACTGTTCATCTATTTATAGGCACGGGACGCAGCCCATGTAAAATTACATTGACGCCCTTTACATTTGACAATAACTTTATAGCAATACTTCGGGGTTTAACTTGACTATTCATCTTTAAGTCGGTTCCTCTTTTTTGCCGTCATGCCGAAGCTTTTCTACACGTAGCTTCGTGATCGTCTTATCCTTCGCTGTGGTCGCTTTCTGCCCCAGTCAAGCTTCGTCTTGACCATGCTTTTGTACACGCGCAACCTGACTCCGAAGGTACCTGTTCACATGTTTCACTCGGAAAATATTGTCAAATCATGTTTTTGAGGACCTTCGGAAGCCGAAGGCCCCCCAACAGTAGCCCCTCGCAATATTAATTTACTGTAATGATAAATTCATATTGCGACATGGACGAAGGCTTTAAGCCGAAGGTCCGAAAAAACACCTTCCTTTTGCTAGAATAGCAACAGTCATTGACAAACGGGGCCCTCCAGTTTTCGACACACTGGGTGTATAAATAAGAGCTCGCCACAAGTTTATTTGGCACGCTCTTTTGCCATCTGCTTTTTACTCACCCAGCTTTTCAGCCTGCGCGCGACAGCACTTGCTCGGTTTTAAATTTTTAAGCTTCGGTTTCGAGTGTGGTTTGTCAGCATTTGCGAAGATGCCTGAGGATAAGAAAGTTGTTGGTGCTTCGAAGCTAAGCCTTTCTGAGGAAATGCACCTGAGTTTTCTTGAATCAATGTCGAAGACTAATACAGAGAAGATTACCAGAGAGATTTTGGAGGGTTTATCTGAAGATACTGGCGACAGTGATAGTTACGATGTGGATAGCGGTGGTGAAGATTCCGAAGATCGATCTTGGCGACCAAGCCATGCAGTTTTTGGTAAGTCCAGCATTAAGGAAAACCATCTTGTCAATATGAGAGGGAGATACTTTCGGGACTTGTCTGTTGTGTGGGCTGACGAAGGAGAGAAGACTTGTCCAACTCCCGAGGAAAATGAGGTCGTGATATTCCGAAGCTTCTTGAAAGCTGGCTTACGATTTCCCTTGAGTAGTTTTGTCGTGGAAGTATTGAAGACATTCGAAATCTACCTTCACCAACTTATCCCCGAAGCAATCATAAGGATGAACATCTTTGTGTGGGCTGTGAGAAGCCAAGGTTTGGAACCTAAAGCAAAAAGCTTCTGTAACATACACGAGCTATTGTATGAGACAAAACCTTGGGGCAAAGAGCAGTATCACAACAACTTTGGCTGCTACAGCTTCGGCGCTCGGTCGGGGTCAAGTTGCCCTGTGCCAACCTTTCGAAAGAGGTGGCCCGGCGACTAGATGACAGAATGGTTTTACGTGAAAAATGACCTGAAATCACGTGAAGATATCAAGGTTATCATTATGCGCCCTATCTAGCAACGCTTCGGCCTCCGAAAGCTGAAGGTGGAGATGGATGAAGCAGCCGAAGAATGCCAGAGAGCCTTCGGCATAGTCTGCTCTTTTATTGGTACAAGGGATTTGGTCCAAGAGCATATTGCCTTCAGAGTTTGGCCACTTGTAGAAAAGTGGGAAATGCCGAAGGAGACCGTCAAGGAACCTGACGAAGGCGGGCTTGTTAGGCTAAAATACACATTCAAATACGGAGATAAGTTTGTTGAACCAGATGATGATTGGTTGAAAAGTATTGAGGCCATAAGTGACGAATTGCTTGGGGTATACTCGAAAGCCGAAGATACTGCACTATCAGCGGCCTTCGGAGGCCGAAAGAAGAAGAGACTTAACCGAGTATTTGATGCAATTGGGTTTATCTACCCCGACTACCATTACCCGGTGCGAGGCCAAAAAAGGAAAAATACTTCTCCTGCAAAGGAAATTGCTTCAGCTGCTCCTAGCGAGCCGGCACCGAAGAGGAAAAAGGTAAAGGTACTCACACACCCTCCATGTTATATTGAGCCGGCCACAGTGCCTGAGTTTATTGGTGAGGCCCCTTCGGCCACCGAAGCCAGAGAACCAACTCTAGTGGCAAAAATCGAGGAAATGGCCGAAGTACCAGCAACAGAGAGAACAGAAGAACCGAGGACTAAAGAAGCAAAAACATTAGAAATTTTAAGTCCAACAACAAAAATCCAAAAGGGGCCAGCAGCGACCCCGAAAAGAAAAAGGATGGTTAATGTGCTGGATGTTTTGGAAACAATTAAATCTTCGAGCATAACTCCGAAGAAAACTGTTGAAGCTTCTGGAGTGTCTACTGAAGCCTTTGTTGCTGAAGCTTTGAAGCAACAATTTGAAACCGAAGCTGGGCCCTCAGAGCCCATCAAGGTAAAACCTTTGAAAGCTGAAGAAAGAAAATTGACAGAGGCAACTTTGGAAACCGAAAAAATAAAAATGACAGAGCCAATTTCGATTGAAGAAATTGACACTGGCGTCCCCGAAGCATCTTCCAAAATACATGATTATATTGTGCGACATGCTTCGGGGAAGAAACTATCTGAAGAAGAGATTTTTGAGGCTAATCACTATGCCCGAGAACTGAAGTATTCGAAGGGGGCCGTAGTGTTCAATGGAATAGACAAAGATGACTTCCTATACTGTCTCCCAGAAAATAAAGAATTATCCGTCTGCCGAGAGATGTCTAGGAGCATGGGGTTCCCGAAGCTTGAAGCTGGCCTTTGCGTCATGACGAAGGAGGATCTTGCAGATAGCCTTGCTTATAATAGTCTGAAGGTACAAAAATTGTAAATTTTGAATTAGTCTTTTGCTGTTATATTAATCCATTCATTCTTTTGAATAGGGCTTAATACTCAGCAATGCCTTAAGGGCACAAAAGAATGCTGAAGACGAGAGCTGCACTATTGCTCTTAACAACCTTCGAACAGAGGTTATCAGGCTAAGAAACGAAGCCTTGGAAAAGGACAAAATTCTGCTTACATTGGTGGATAAAATGAAGGAAGACGAAGCTAGCTCTAAAACTCAAGCCGAAGCTCAGAAGCGCGAAATCGAAGATCTTCGGAAACAATTAGCCCGAGCTAAAGAAGAACGCATTCTTGAAGAAACAAAACGAGAACTAAGTGATCAATGGGCAAATCATTTGGAAATAAATGTTGAAGAGCTTCATGCTTCGAAGAAAAGGTGCTATGATAAATCCATAGAGTGTGTTAAAAAGATAAAATCCAGCTTCGCCAGCGTCGGCGCATTTTCTAGTGAAGAAAATTTCACAAGAGGGAATCCAGAAGGTCCGATTGAATGGATCAGTCACGAAGCTGAAGCCTTCGAGGAAATCTTGAATAGTCGCAGGGACATTTGTGCTTTTTCGGGCGCCAGAGGAATTGTTACTATTTTGGAGAAGGAAGAGTGCGAGCATGTGAAATCTTTGGCACAATCTGAAGCTGCTTTATCTTCTGAAGATATCAAAGACCCTTCAATCGAAGCAAGCCAGGTCGGTGGAAAATTTTTCACCGACATTTGGGACAATGGCGGCCGAGAAATGGCTCAAGAAATCATTCAGAGAAGCGAAAAAGGCATCCATGACGCTAGGAAGGTAGCAGAGGCTGCTAAAAAAAGCACAGGGCCCGAAGGGCAAATAGGTATTAATTAGTGGTTTTTATTCTGTTGTGATTTTAATTTTGAACTTTGTTCGCGGTTTTGTAATAGTAATATAGCCGTGTCCTCTCCTCCCTCAGAACCTGCTGAGGCAGCTCCAGACCCCCCCAAAGGGGGACGACGAAATTAGACAAATGGCCGAAGCCATCATGGACAAAGTTGTCAATCAGCTACTAAACGAAGCTGCAGAAGTAGTTCTTAGGGAAGATTAAGTGTTGTTGTAAAAATACTTGGAACATGACATGTGTAAAACTTTGTAACTTTGAGTGTAATATATAATCTATTTATGGTTCAATTCTTTACGATGCATGAAATTTTGCATACATATCGTTTTTTGAGCCTTTGGCGAAAAAACACCTTCCCTTCTTTTCATGCTTCGTGAAGAAAATCTTTTATGTATCACAAGAATTTCCATACTTCTCTGATGAAGAATATCCAAGCTTCATAAAAACATTCTTTGAAACTATAAAAAAGTTTTATGTTGCCTCTCCGACGAAGCTATACTTCTTAATTTATCTTGTGCTTTAGCACGATTTTCTCTTTTTCCAAGACATTCTTCGAAGATCAATACTGTGTCCCCTTCTTGTTCTACATGCAATATGATGTATGATGCTTATGTTATGCAAAATGATGTGATGATGTTATGCTATGCAAAATGATATTTATGTCGAAGATACAGACATCTCTGCAATAGAGCACACAATCTTTTTATCTCAGCGCTGACTTTTCGCTGTAAGCCTCCCTTAGGAGCTTCTTCGCCTTTTACTTTCAGCGGAATCAGCGTTTATTTTTCGCTGTAAGCCTCCCTTAGGAGCTTCTTCGCCTTTTACTTTCAGCGGAATCAGCGTTTATTTTTCGCTGTAAGCCTCCCTTAGGAGCTTCTTCGCCTTTTACTTTCAGCGGAATCAACGTTTATTTTTCGCTGTAAGCTCTGCATTCCCTTCGGAACGACTTTTGAGCAGAAAACTTACACTGCGCTCCTTTAGGAACGACTTTTTACTACTTCGAAGAAGTTACAGTGTGTTCCTTAGAACAAGTTTTTGATAATTCGAAGGTTCTCCGTGCCACCATAAATTCTTGTGCTTCAGTAACTCAAGCCTATGGAGAAGATATATTTTCATTATGATGATAAGCTAAACTGTTACAAGAATTTGAAAAAGAAAACGATAAAAGGCACTTAAACTTCCCATAATTGTTCTTTACTACAAAGAAAGTAAAACTGAATGCGAAAATGCGAAAAGCTGTTGTCGAGGTAGGATATTTTGTCAGTAAATATGCTTCGACTCTGGCACAGTGCTATTGACTGTGCGAGCTTCGGACTCCTCCCTGAGGTCCCTCTGGGGGTGAGAGTGCTGGCTCCCTTCTGGCTGCGGACCACGTTGTATTGGTGGTGGTGGTGGAAGCTGTTGCCAGGAAGCTTGGGGTTGGCTTGCCGAAGCAACAGAGGCTGCAGGGTGATTGCCTACATATTCTAGAATGTAAGGCGAATGGTACGAAGCAGTATGCATGACCTGCTTCGATTGGTTCTGTTGCGCTGCAGCCTCTGCTAGCTCCTTTTGCTTCTGGATGGTAACATGGCACATCCTGGTGGTATGGCCTTTGCCTTCACCACAGAATAGGCAATAAATTTTTCTTGGTTGATCTCCAAATCTTCCCCCGAAGCCCCTGTTGCCTCTGCCCCTTGGCGCTGGCGGCCAGAAAGAGCTCTGCTGTTGCCCGGAAGCTTGCGAGGAGCACTGTGGCCTTTGTTGTTGACTCCCTTTGTCATCACTTTGGGTAGAATTGTGAATTGACCTGACGTGCCTCAGATAAAATCTTCCTCCGAAGCCCCTGGCCATTTCAGAGAACCTGAAAGCTTCCTCCCTTCTTTGCGAAAATCATTGTCAGCTCGAATATACTCGTCCATCTTCTGGAGCAGCTTCTCCAAAGTTTGAGGAGGCTTCCTGGCAAAGTACTGAGCTGCAGGTCCTGGCCGAAGCCCCTTGATCATGGCCTCAATGACAATTTCATTGGGCACTGTTGGTGCCTGTGCCCTCAGACGTAGGAACCTTCGGACATATGCCTGAAGGTATTCTTCGTGATCCTGGGTGCACTGGAATAAAGCTTGAGCAGTGACTGGCTTCGTCTAAAACCCTTGGAAGCTGGTTATCAACATATCCTTCAACTTTTGCCATGAGGTGATTGTCCCTGGCCTAAGGGAGGAGTACCAGGTTTGTGCAACGCTCCTGACAGCCATGACGAAGGACTTTGCCATGACCGCCGTGTTGCCACCGTACGAAGATATAGTTGCCTCGTAGCTCATCAAGAATTGTTTCGGGTCTGAATGACCGTCGTACATGGGGAGCTGGGGCGGCTTGTAAGACTGTGGCCAAGGAATAGCCTGCAGTTCTGTTGACAAGGGAGAAGCATCATCAAAAGCAAAATTTCCGTGATGGAAATCTTCATACTAGTCGCCCTCGTTGTAGAAGCCCTCTTGATGAAGCTCTCTGCGTGGGGGCCTTTGGTTCTGGTCATCTTGAGCAAGATGTCGAAGCTCTTCAGAGGCCTCGTCTATCTGCCTTTGAAGATCAGCTAGACGAGCCATCTTCTCCCTCTTCCGTTGGACCTGTTGATTGATCATCTCTAAATTTTGGATTTCTTGATCCAAGTCGTCCTCCGGAGGCGTTGGACTGGTGACCTTCCTCTTCTGGCTTCGGGCCTCCCTAAGAGAAATGACATCTTGATTGGGGTCCAGCGGCTGCAGAGTGGCAGCCCCTGTAGCTGAAGCTTTTTTAGGCGGCATGACGAAGGTGACGCTTGCCGAAAGTGTTCAAAACTTCAGAAAATGGGCGTGAGTTCACCGGAGGTGGGCGCCAATGTTGGGGACTTGTTCTCAAATGCTAAGAATTAAGAACAAGGCAACATAGAAAGTGTTAAATGTTAAGCTCCTTCGTCCTTAAAAACATTATATCCCTTCGGATATAATGAATCTTGGACGAAGGTTATAAAGGAAAAGATTTTCATAAGATTGATTAACGGTAAAAAAAGAACACATATATAAAATACAAATAATGGTTTGAGTGTTATCATCAACTTATCTTTATTGCCAAATTCATGAAAACAAATTATAAATGTACCTTCGGATTGATGGAAAGTAAGGATGCAGACGTGATGTGAAAAAGCGTATGCCCCGTCAGCCTAAACAGTACGGGAGTACTGTTCATCTATTTATAGGCACGGGACGCAGCCCGTGTAAAATTACATTGACGCCCTTTACATTTGACAATAACTTTATAGCAATCCTTCAGGGTTTAACTTGACTTTTCATCTTTAAGTCGGTTCCTCTTTTTTGCCGTCATGCCGAAGCTTTTCTACACGTAGCTTCGTGATCGTCTTATCCTTCGCTGTGGTCGCTTTCTGCCCCAGTCAAGCTTCGTCTTGACCATGCTTTTGTACACGCGCAACCTGACTCCGAAGGTACCTGTTCACATGTTTCACTCGGAAAATATTGTCAAATCATGTTTTTGAGGACCTTCGGAAGCCGAAGGCCCCTGACACCCAGGTTTGGCTAACTCCAACGAGGACTAGGCAAGCATTTCAGGCTTGGCCGAACCTCAGGATAAATCCTTGCGTCTGTGTGCTCTGTTCCATATTGTATTCTGACTCTCTGTCTTACTCGCTTTTATATCTGCACTTTACTGCTTACTTGTGGTACTAGCTTCCCTTGAAGTGCAGGATATTCTTAAGACAGGAACTTAAATTCCATTGCAACCTACTCGAAGGGTTCTTCACTCCACTGCGATCCTGTCTTCGAGTAGAGTAAGATTTAAGTTTTAAAGTGATAATTTTTATTCGCATATTCACCCCCCCTCTAGGCGACATCCAGATCCTGTTCCCAGGCCAAAGGGAACTTTCAATGACACTCGGCAAAGTTGGCTTTACCGAGTGTCAACCGGGAGACACTCGGCAAAGAAATTTCAAAAACCCTAAATCAGACCTTTGTTGAGTGCTTGTCAGGCGGCACTCGGCAAAGACATCTTTGCCGAGTGTCAGGTCTAGGGCACTCGGCAAAGAGTATTTTTAAATTAAAAAAAATCTTTACCGAGTGCCAGATCGCGGGCACTCGGCAAAGAAGTAAAATATACTGACAGATCGTCTCCTTCTCCTTCTCTTCTCGCTCTCACTCACTCACTCCGCCGCTCACTCTCTCTCACTCACCCGACGACGCCGCCGCCGCCTCCCTCATCCGACGCCGCCGCCGCCGCCTCCCTCACCCGACGCCGCCTCGCTCTCCCTCACCCGCTCGCTCACCCACCGCCGAGCTCTCCCTCACCCACTGCCGCCTCCCTCTCCCTGAACAGCCGCCACCTCCCCGGAAACACCGCCGCCACGTTCCACCTCCCCACGCCCACCACCGGTGTCCGCCACCAACACCGCGCCCGCCACCGGCGCCCCAGCCGTCACCACCATCGCCCCGACCGCGGTAAATAATTGTTTTGTATTAAATTTGGATGTGATTAAATGTGATTAAATTTGGATTGGATTAAATTTGGATGTGATTAAATGTGATTAAATTTGGATTGGATTAAATTTGGATGCGATTAAATGTAATTAAATGTGATTAAATTTGGATGTGATTAAATGTGATTAAATTTGGATTGGATACCGATTAAATATGATTCATGGCCATCATGTCGTTTGTATATCTGTGTGTCGACCATCGTGCTGATACTTTTATTTGCAGGTTTTAGAAACCTGCCCATGCAGGGGAGGTGCTGCTGAAATTTTCTATTGCTAGGCTTCTGTTAGAGGATGGAGGACCGTGAGTGGATGTACACAGGTCGTAGAGGAAGGAACGATGTCACCCCTAAATAGATTAGAAAGATCGATGATTTCGTGGAATGGGCATATAGCGAAGCTGCTAAAGGAGCGGGTCTAGTCCCATGCCCGTGCAACAAATGTGCCAACCGGAAAAGAAAATCAAAGAAGGCCATGGTAGAATATATTTGGAAGAATGAATTTACGCCGGGCTATACTCGGTGGATCTTTCATGGTGAAGCATATCGTACGAGAGAGGAGGTACTGAGACAACGCGTTGAGGATTATGATTCCAATGCGGGGGTAGCGGATATGTTGAACGACTATCACGAGGCACAGTACGTCGAAGGATGTACGGATGATGAGCCATAGCCGACTGTAAAGGCGTTCTGTGACATGTTTGACACGGAATAGAAGCCCCTTCATGGCCAAACAAAAGGTTTCTCAACTAGATGTCATTGGGTGTGTAATGGCGTTCAAGTCACAGTACAACATGAGTCGAGACACATTCGGTGGCTTGTTAACGGTTATTGGGAGCCTACTTTCGGAAGATCACGTTCTGCCAAAGAGCATGTACGAGGCACAGAAACTCCTTCGTGCACTCAAGATGACGTATGAGCAGATACATGCTTGTCCGAAGGGCTGCGTGCTATTTAGGAAAGAATACACGGAGGCAAAGTACTGTCCCAAGTGTAAATCGTCTAGGTTCATGGAGGTAGACTCTGGTGATGGACAGAAGAGGCAGCTCGACATCCCCTTGACAATCCTACGGCACCTTCCGTTCATACCGAGGATCTAGCATCTATACATGACAGAGGAAACCGCAAAACAGATGACATGGCACAAAAATGGAAAACGATACAATCCTGACAAGATGGTGCACGCATCCGATGGTGAAGCATGGAAACACTTTGATGCCATTCACCATGAGAAAGCCGAAAAGGCTCGTAATGTACGTGTTGTGCTGGCCACAGATGGGTTCAATCCCTATGGATTGAGCGCTACCTCATACACATGTTGGCCCGTGTTTGTTATCCCAATCAGTCTCCCTCCAGTGTGTGCTTTCAAAGGCAGAATATATTCGTGTTGTTGATAATTCCCAGACACCCGGGGAATAAAATGGGCGTGTACATGGAGCCTTTGATCGATGAATTGGTACATGCCTAGGAGGAAGGGGTATGGACATATGACCGAGCCTCAAAGACAAACTTCAGAATGCATGTTTGGTACCAGTACTCCATGCATGACTTACCGGCGTATGGGCTATTCTGCGCTGGTGTGTTCACGGTAAGTTCCCATGCCCAATTTGCAAGGAAACTCTTAGGTTCATTTGGTTGAAAAAAGGTGGCAAATATTCGTCCTTTGATAAACATCGACAATTTCTCCCTCTTGACCATCCATTCCGCCTAGACATCAAGAACTTTACGAAAGGTGTCATAGTGATAGACTGCCCACTTGCAACGATGACTGGTACCAAAATTCGTCAACAGATAGATGGGCTCGTGGCGAATACAGAAGGTGGTTTTGTAGGATATGGTGAGCAGCATATGTCGATACATAAGTCGGGCTTGACTCGGCTCCCCTATTATGACGACCTGCTCCTTCCACACAACATTGACGTGATGCACACTGAAAAGAATGTTGCCGAGGCACTTTGGGCAACAATTATGGACATTCCTGATAAGTCAAAGGATAACATAAAGGCAAGAGTGGATCTGACAGCGTTATGTGATAGACCAAAGCAAGAGATGAAGCCGCCAAGTGGTGGAAAGACATGGAGAAGGCCTAAGGCCGATTTCGTCCTAAGCAGGGCCCAGAGGAAGGAAGTACTTCAGTGGATCAAGATGTTGATATTCCCTGATGGGTATGCAGCTAACCTAAGTAGGGGGTGAACTTATCTACTCTGTGAGTCTTAGGGATGAAGAGTCATGACTTCCACATATGGATTGAACAGATTCTTCCTGCGATGGTTCGAGCTATGTCCCTGAGCATGTCTGGCTAGCGCTTTCAGAGTTGAGCTATTTCTTCCATCAGCTTTGTGCAAAAGAGTTATCTTGGACTATGGTTGCAGACTTGGAAAGATTGGCACCCGTGTTACTGTGTAAGCTTGAGAAGATATTTCCACCTGACTTCTTCAATCCAATGCAGCATTTGATTCTTCATCTCCTCTATGAGGCATGAATGGGGGGGCATGCAGGGACGTTGGTGCTATCCAATCGAGAGATGTCTAAAGACTATTAGAAAAAATGTAGAAATAAATGCAAAATTGAGGCTTCCATTCCAGAGGCATACATTCTAGAGGAGGTGCCAAACTTTACAACAACTTACTATGGTGACAAACTGTCAAGCGTGCATAATCCACCCCCTCGTTACAATGATGGCGGCAATGAATCGAACCTCAGCATATTTTGAGGCCAACTCGGAAGCGCAAGTGGCTCGACCACCAAGATCCTAACACATGAAGAGTGGCCGCATATCATGCTATATGTATTGACCAATCGTGAAGAGGTGATGCCATACATGGAACAATTTCTTCATGAATTCTAGCGTCGATCAAGGGACCCAACTCCACAGGAATATGACACTCTTCTTAGAAAGGGTGCGAGAAATGGATTGCCCGATTTCATTTCCTGGTTCAAACGTAAAGTATGTGCTTAGTTTGTCAAAGAGATCCGTCTATGAACTCAATTTAGCGTCTTTTAACTTGCGAACACTTGCAGGGCCAAAGAGATCCGTCTATGAGTGCCGAGTTAAGTAGCCAACGACTTTGCTTATAGGGTCAAGAAATATTATGGGTATGAAGTTAATGGATACCATTTTCGCACTACAAACTACGACCAAAGTCGGCCCAATTGGAAAACAACGTGTTCTAGAGTCTTTACACCCAGCCTTGATGATATCAATTATTTTGGACGAATCGAAGAAATATATGAACTCAATTTTTATGGTTCCAAATCTCTTACTCCAGTGATATTCAAATGTCATTGGTTTGACCCTCAAGTGACGAGACAGACACATTCTAATCTTGGGATAGTCAAACTTCGATAAGATTCCACCTTACCAGGAGACCATGTCTATTTCATGGCCCAACTGGTCACACAAGTATATTATCTCCCATATGCGTGCCAAACAAAAGAACATCTTAAGGGTTGGGATGTTGTGTATAAGGTATTGCTGCATGGGAGATTACCTATTCCTAACGATGAAGATTGTAACTTAGACCCAGACACATATGATGGAGAGTTCTTCCAAGAAGATGGGCTAGAAGGGTGATTTGAAATAGACTTAACCGAAGCTATCGGAATGGGCGTAGATATTGAAATGGTTGTTGATGAGGAGGATGATGAGGTGCAAAATGAGAATGACTTAGTAATCCTTGAAGGCAATGACATTAATGACAAACTTGCGCCTTCAGATGGTGTTGAATATGAAATGGTTGATAGTGATGATGAGAGTTATGATCCGGCTAACCTCGACACATATGAAGATTATTTTAGTCGATGTAATGCTATATGACTTTTTATTTCGCACCTATTTTTAAATACAACTTTTTATATGTGCTTATTTGTTTACTCTTAACTGCAGGTTGTTGGACAAATATGGTGGGCGGTTGGCTATGGAGGAGGAGGGGAAGGAGGAGCAGGACGGCGGACGAGGCAGAGCAGGACGAGGCACAGCAGGCGGCGCAGTAGGACGACCTTGTCCAGTAGCAGGCGGCGTAGCAGGACGACGACGACCAGCAGCAGGACGACGATGAAGTTCAGCAGGACACCTCAGGTTTTGGTGCCTCAGGTTCGGGGAGCGTCTACCTGCGAGGTCCCGTGAGTCTCCCTTAGTGTCCCATACTTCGGGACAAGTGGCCGCTGATTCGGCCGGATGGGGAGAGGCATGTAACTTTATGTTCTTCATTCTTGTTCATATTATGTGTTCAAAGTTATAATATAAACTAATACTTTTTATTTATCACTTGGACAGGTCTTGGACGGTTGTGGAGAATGTTGGGGGTCATCGTCGCAACCCCAATGGCATCCTCGGTCTGCTGTGCAGGGAACACTTCCTTGGACTGGTTGAGTACGCCGGAGTGACGGGCCCAGCCTACACCTTCGACCACTACGCCATCGCCCCCGATGCAGTAGACCGGGACAGCCAGGAATTCAATAGCAAGGCGGAGCGGGTGAAGCAAGAGCTATGGGTAAGTCTTAGTATAATGTAAAATATGTGACGGAACCTCCCAAGTCATTAGGCCCACATACAGTTGTCCTTATCCAACGGACCTCAGACAACCCTGCAGGTGCCCCTGAATCACTTGACAAGTTCGGTATCTGCTTTCCTTACCTCTCCCAAGAGCGTTTCACCCGTCACGCAGACATTACAAGCATCGAAGATACGAAAAATGCGGAAGCAGTTACATTAACTTACTTTTATTGAAAAGTAAGACAGAGTTATATTATTACAGACCAGAAATATAATATATATATATGAGTGCTGAGTATTATTATTACAAACCATGGGAGGCAAAAACCCCTCTCGATAAGTATCAAGCAAAAGTTTTATGGAGGATCCTTTCCCCCGCAGCTTTACTCCTTGTGCTCTTCCTTTGGTACCACCTGTGAACAGAAGCAACAAAAGTTGGTTGCTTCCTCACTTAAAAACAACATGGGACGAAGCCCTGAGTATGGAATTACTCAGCAAGTCTTACCCGACTAAAGAAAAGACTCTCAAGGGTATGCTGGCTTTCAGGGAGTCAATGTAAAGCTTAACAATAGTCAATGACTCTGTTTGCAGAAATGCTTACTAAGAGTGGATCCTTAAAAATCCAATTTTATTTGTCAGGTTAAGTAAAATTACCTCTAGCTAGGGTTCTGTTTACCCTAGTTCAATCACTTGACCTATACTAGCCAATTTCTTAACAACCCTTCATCTTTACTAGATTTCTACGTATAAGTCAGTGACCAAGTCTTCATAACCGCAAAGGTACGGCGATCCGAATCGATTATACTCAGCTGAGGATCTCCGATCACACGACACATGTAGCACTTAACCCTTGCATATGTCAACTCGCCACCGGGTTTCTTAAGACCAAATCAGGTTCACGCCAACCGAGGGCACAGATAGACCACCGTCCAGCCTCTTGCTACGGAGGGTACACGCTACTCTCACCATCTCTCCACTCCCATTGCGTGGTATCTTATTCTGGTATTAGTCTGCCCGAGGCAAAGCTTACCCATGACGAGGCATGTGACCAGTTAAAGGGTCCTCGGTCAGCAGGCCTACATCGACACGGTCCTTAATCGACTCAGACGGAGACACTACACCGAGACTCTCTTCTCGTGCAAGTCACCCGCCCGGTCTCAGCTTAATCATTTCAAACCCCAAAGTTTGGTACCTGGCAGAGGTACATCTTTTCCGATGTTGAACCCATCATGGCCATGATGGATCCACCATCAAGTTTTATTTTCGAAAACATCCCACCCACTTTCCAACATCATCTTTGATAAAGCAAAACATTTTGTTTTTCTAAAGCAAAGCTAAGCATAAGAAAACCTTTTTGCAAAACAAGGTTAGGAAGCAATCCAAGGAAGGGGATGCATCAATAGTTTAGCACACAACTCCTATCACCTAATGCATCAAGAAGTAAGAAAGATTTAAAAGGAACAAGGAGGTGGCAAATGCACTGGGGCTTGCCTTGTTTTACTGGTGAATCAGGCTTAGATCCGCAGATATCAAAATAAAAGCAGTTGCCTGCCTAATGTTCCTCAGGTGGTGGTGGTGGAGTCTTCTCTTCTTCTACTTCTTCTTCGTTTTCTAAATATAACCATACATAATAATGAATGCCCATGTAATGCTCATGAGAGAGCAAAGATAATAAAAGTTTACTATCTAAAGTCTTGAATACAATTTTCCTTCACGGATCTCCGAGAACTTGGGGTTTCCGGAGTCAACAGTGAAGTTCATAGGGCAAGGGGTAGGGTTTTGGGTTCTAAGTATCAAACATGGCCTAAAGCATACCAAACTTTACACAATGCTTCTAAATATTATTTAAAGTTTACCCTAAAAATTTAGTGAATTTTGGATTTACTATTTATTTTCTAAAAATCCAGAAACATGATTTTAGGCTGTTTTAAATACTCTATAATTTCCCTTTTGGACTAAAAATCATGAAACTATTTTTATTAAATTCTATAGGAAAATAGGAACCTAGCAAAATTGGTTTGGTATTTTTACCATTTTTCTACAATTTTCTAGAATTGTTTTAGTTCTGGCAGAAAAAGAAAAAGAAAAAGTGTGCACAGTATTGGACCAAATCTAGCCCAGGCATCCCAACCCGGGTGGAAACGCGCACGCGCCCGCGCCCGCACAGGCAGACTTGCACAGAGGACCCCGCTGTTTAGAATATCTGTTATGAACCCCTAGTTACTATTCAACGTCTCACTAACATTCGCAGAAAAACCCCTGTACTTCTAATTCTTTACCACCCGGAGTCCTCGACGGCGAACGGCGTCGCGCAGAACTCCGGCGAGCCCGTATACCGGCCGACTTGCTCAAGGACTGGCGTCCTACTTTTGTCGAAGCCAAATTCAAGATCTAGTGATCATTTCCCCTCACCTAATTCCAAGAATGGCTACCCGGTTTGTCCTGGCCACGGTGGCCGCGGGCATCACGGAAGGATACGGGCGTTCATGGCAACCCAGGATGATTTAGCTCAATCAAATGAGTCGTGAAGCTTGAGGAGGACCTAAGGATGCTAGAACAATCAACTAGAGCGCTTGAACGAACCTGGAATAAGCTGGCCGCGGTGAAGGTGTCTCTGCGGTGGCGGAAACAGAATTGGGGGAAGTTCAAAATTGAAGCTCTCTGATGATCGATTGAGGGCACGACTTGGGTGGATTGGTGCTTGACTACCCTATAGAGCTCAAGGTGGCCTCAATTTATAGTAGGAAAGAGCGATGGCCATCGAATCGGACGACGACGCGCGGCGGTCGGAGGAGTGGGAGGTTACTAGCGCAAGTGCTTAGTGTCTTTTACCGTGGCGGTTTCTCCGGCGATCACCAGATACCCCTACATGACTAACCACGACGTGGTAAGGTGTCTGGACACGCGGCGCAAGATCAGCAAGCAGCCATCGCCGGTGAGTTTATCCGCGCCGGCCTTAAAGCAGGGGGTACGACGGCAGTCACCGAAGTTATTTCTAGGCAAACTTCTTTTACCAGGGAGCCTTATCTGATCATCGGTGGGGGCGAATCGCAACGGTGGCACGGATCTAGGCGCGTAGGTCGCCGGCAGCGAGGGACCGAGCTGGCGATCTGATCTTCTTCAGAGCACTGTACAATCAGCGCGTGGTTCAGAACACCTGACAGACTAAGTTTGGGGCAGATTTTCTTCTGATTTCATGTTACAATCAGTTCAACTCTCTGTATCAGAGTTATAGCC
Source organism: Zea luxurians (assembly GCA_029449295.1). Classification (NCBI taxonomy): domain Eukaryota; kingdom Viridiplantae; phylum Streptophyta; class Magnoliopsida; order Poales; family Poaceae; genus Zea; species Zea luxurians. The sequence goes on along the minus strand of JAOPSE010000247.1, from coordinate 474,430 downwards.
TAATAAACTAGCTACAACTTTGCTACATCGAGCACCTACAAAAAGTTACAAGATCATGCCTAGAATTGAGTCCCAAGTTCATGCAATCCCACTGTTGGTCTGAATTCAGACTTCTAGCAGTCTGACAGCAAGACTTTGGGCACATTTTTCTTCCAATTTTTCATAACAACAATGTTTAATACCTATAGCAAAGTTGTTCTCCTCCCATAGATCTACAAAGTTTATGTGGTGACCTAGGACAAAATCCTTTTTGTTTGGAAGTTACAAGGCCTCAAAGATGAACCTTTTTTCTGAAAATCAGACTTAGCCATATGGTTACAAAGGTGGTGTTTTTGCAAATAGGCCCAAAACCTAGGGTTTAAGTTGTAAATCTTCATAATTGTGAACCATATGACTTAAGACACCTTATTATTATAGTTTTTGCACTTTAGTCCAAAAGTGCACTAATTTTGCACTTAGCCCCCTAGGGTTTAGGTTTAGGGCTTTCCAGGGTCCTTTTTAGGGTTTTTGACATTTCAGGGGTTTGGATGTAACTTAGGTCCATTCTCAGTAACATTTTATGACTATTTCAATTGAGCTTTAGAGTTTTCTCTATTTGGACTTTGTTTTACCCTTCTGATCCCCATTTAGGGTTAAGTACCCTATTCTAGGGTTTATCCACAAAAGGTCATACCAATACAACTTGTTTGAAATTTTTGCCTAGTAAATGCATTCTAGGTGTGACAATCACATGAAATGCAGTGCTTATGATGTTATGCTCAGGTTTTAGTAATAGTAACACCAGGGGTGTTACAAAATATGTCACATTCGTTGCACATTCTTGAAATAATGTATGGATACATCGCTTTTGTATGTAGGATTTATTCAGATGCGAGGCTGGATACGAGGCTAGGGCGGATGTGGTGGCCACTACGAGCTGTAAGAAGCTCGTCGTGGACATGTACTATGAGGCCCGAATCCAGGCCATCGTCAGCTACCACGGCTCCATCCTTGGAGAGAAGGTGACCAAGCATCAAGCCCGAACCATGTCATTGACCAGAGACCAGTACTTGCAGGTAAAGTCATGCATGTTTGGTACCAGTACTCCATGCATGAATTTAATTTTATCTTCTGATATGCAGTGTACGTGTTTACTTTATAGATGATTCCACATTGGTGCGGCGCACATCCTCTGTGCTGGGAGCAGATGGTGGATAGGTGGTGCTCGCCTGAGTGGGACGAGGCGCACAACGCTAGCCAGGAACGACGTCTAATGATGCAAGGTCCCTCCCACCACCAAGGCAGCCGTAGCCTAGGTCAATGTGCAGAAGCATGGGTACGCCCTCTTTTTTATTTAGGTATATAGAACTGGATTAGATATTATTTCTAACTATCTCGTTAGTTTTCTTGCAGTCGGCGTCACATGGTGGCTGGCCTTGTTCCATCTTCTTGGCCTATGCTATGGCCCATAAGGGCAAGGCGACGTCCGACGTCACCTACAACCCGAATGACGGGCTCGAGGCGTACAACAACCCCGCCATCTACAATCGCCTTCATGACTACACCACCATGGCGCAGGAGGTCCATGGCCCAGAATATGATCCGAGCACTGAGCAGATCGACCTCGATGTGCTCATGAGGGTTGGAGAAGGCAAAAGACATGGGCGATACTGGATTGCCGATGGGGCAATCGACTCATCCTCCACTCCCACGCTGTCTCAGGTGCATGCAAGGAGCACAGGCTCGAGTCTAGCCATACGACCTCGGCACGACAGCTCACAGCATTGCATACGGCAACTCAAGGTTAGTGCTTCTGTAACTCATCATTCCTTGAGTTATATACCTTCTCTTTGAGTTACTATAACGTTGGCTTGTAATATTATAGACCCAGCTAGAAGAAGAGAGGGGGGAACATCAAGAGATGAAGGCGAGGATGATGGCGGAGCGGGAGGCGGAGCGGGCGGCTCGCCTGGTAGATCAGCAGAGGATGGCAGAGATGTTCCAGTACATGTAGAGCAGCGGCGCCACACAGGGTTTCGCTCCGCCACCTCCATTGTTCCCTGCAGTTGACCCTGCTCTGTTCCAAACTCCTGTGAGTATCAAAATTGTAGTTAGATGTTGGTAATGCATTTGGTATAACACATGCAATCTCTTCTCTATGCAGGGACAATCTGGGGCGGCATCCAACAACCCTCATGGATCGCTCAGTCCATCGCCGCACTAGTCCAGCCGCCCACCTCTATGAGACTTATGTTCTTAGTGTTGAGACTTATGAGATACTTGTGACTTCAAAACTTCTTGGTAATGCTGTGTTTGGATACTTATGTTTGTGTTGGATACTTATGTGAGAACTTGATACTTATGAGACTTATGTTCTTGAGTGTCTTATGTTTGATTTATGGTCTTTGTGCGATATGTGATGTATATGTGATATCTGTGATGATATTTGTGATGTATATGTGATATCTGTGATGTATATGTGATATCTTTTGTTTGTTTGGATGGAATATAAAAAACAAATAAAAAAGTGTATACTGGTCACTTTGCTGAGTGTTACACTCGACAAAGAGGGGCTTTGCCGAGTGTCAGGGTCATAGCACTCGGCAAAGTACCAATACCTGGGCACCGATATATCTTCTTTGCCGAGTGTGGTGGCCCTGACACTCGGCAAAGAGGCACGCTTTGCCGAGTGCCATACAGAGCACTCGGCAAAGAAGCTGATAAAGGGACCCGCTGACGGATCCTTTGCCGAGTGCTGGCTGGTAGACACTCGGCAAAGAGGTACCTTCTTTGTTGAGTGTATTAGGAGACACTCGGCAAATACGCCATCGCCGTTATCACGTTGCCGTGACGGCCGCTTTTCTTTGCCGAGTACCGTCTTACACTCGGCAAAGTCTTTGTCGAGTGCCCGATAAAAAGTACTCGGCAAAGATGCCTTTACAAATGCACTGTTCGTCGAGCCTGACACTCGGCAAAGACTTTGCGAGTGCAGGCAGTCGACAAAGCGCCCGATTCCGGTAGTGAGTCAGCACCGACCCACACTGGGAAAAAAATTTGCTGCAGCCGGTGTCGGGTACCGTAATTAGGGGTACCCCCAACACTCCTAAACACGGCTGGTAAACACCTTCAGAGCAAACCATAAAGACTGACAGTTCGGGTCAAAGTCAAAGCTTCGTTTACCAAGGGACACGATCTCGCCTCGTCCAAGCCCGGCCTCGGGCGGGAACAGTGGTCCCAGACGAATTCACATCTCGCCCGAGGGTCTCCTCGGGCAGTGAGCACACCCTCGGCTTAGCCAAAGGCAAGCCTTGTCGTGCAAGCGACCTTGGCCAAATCGCCTTACCAACCGACCGTATTGCATGCGCATTCAATGCTGGGATTGCCTGACACCTTATCCTGACACGCGCACCTCAGTCGGCAAGGTTGAAGTGACCGCAGTCACTTCGCCCTTTCACTGACCGATCTGACAAGAAAACAGCGTCGCTCGCCCCACTCTGGCTGCCGTGCCAACCACTCGGGTGAAACCGACAACAACCAAGTTCAGCCTCGGGCGCAACAGGAAGCTCCGCCTCGCCCGACCTCAGGCCTCGGCCTTGGCATCGGCCTCAGGAGGAGATCTCCGCCTCGCCTGACCCCAAGGCTCGGCCCCAGCCTCGGCCTCAGAGGAGCCGCCGCCTCGCCCGACCTCAGGCTCAGATCGATCGTGCCACAAGGGATACATCATTACCCTACTCCTAGCTAGCTCAGGCTACAAAGGAACAAGACCGGCGTCCCATCTAGCTTACCCCGATAACAGGCAATGATGGTTCCCCACGTGCGTCCATGACGTTGGTGGTTCTCAATCCCCCTACGGAAGCAAGGAGACGTCAGCAGGATCCATGCAGCTTCGACAGCTGTGCTTCTACAGGGCTCATGCACTTCTCCAATGGACACGTTAACACGCACATAGCAACCAGGCACTTTCCCGCTGGCCACGTAGCACATAGCTACACCCCCATTGTACAGCTGGGTCATCTCCTTATGTTTATAAAAGGGGATGTCCAGGAAAGAGAAGGGGGGGCACAGGGCAAAAGGGACGGGAGAAGACGAGCAGGGCTAGACACACACACACACTCTCTCTCTCTCTCTCTCTCTCTCTCTCTCTCTCGCTCGCTCTCTCGCTCTCGCTCTCTCGTAGCGCTTGTAACCCCTACTACGAGCACCCTAGTGCAGGATAATACAAGGCTCATTCTCCTCTTGTGTTCCATCTCGCACCAAACCATCTGGGCAGGGACACGCAGCGACAAATTTACTAGTCGGTCCAGGGACCCCCCGGGTCCGAAACGCCGACAGTTGGCACGCCAGGTAGGGGCATGCTACGTGTTAACAAACACTTTCCCGTTGAGTTCCAGATGGGTAGACTTCAGCAACCTCTTTAGCCCGAGACAGTGCTCCGCTTCGGGAGTCTCGAGTTCATGTCCATCGACGGCAGTTACGACATGGTACTCCTTCCCTCACAGCACGACAACAACGACAGTCGGCTCGCCCGACGGCGGCGAACTCGACGATGGCTTCCCCCCGTGGCGAAAGAGGAACACCCGGGTTTGCCCCGCCACCTTCCTCGCCGCAGGAGGAAGAGATGGGGTAACCATGGCCATGCAGGAGGCGACACCTCGTCGGCTATCGGACCAGAGCGAGTCGACGATGCCGGCACTCCTCTAGGGGACATGTTGGGTGTTGTCCTCGCGCCTGAGACAACGACGAGCGTCGCTTACCCGCAACGTGCCAGCCCCAAACGAACTGATGACGCTAGCACCCTCACAAAGGACCTGCTGGGCGTTAGCCTCGTACCTGTGATAATGGTGTAGTCTGTCCCCGACGCGACTTCACCACCGTCCATCGACCAAAAGGTACCGTCCGTTTTCCATCCTGTTCCCTTTAGATTCAGTTTCGATCCACCAAGCGACCCCGTTTCGGTGAGCGCTTTCGCAAGGGCGTATCCAGACCTTCCAGGGTACCATATGTGGTCAACCTAGGACCGACTGACAGCCGTCTCAACCTCTGGACCGGCGGATTCCGAGGAAGAGGATGACCCCGACTTCGGTTGGGATTTCTCTGGCTTCAGTGATCCCGGTGCCATGTGGGACCTCATGTCCGCATGTGACCACTACCTCTCCGGTTACTCTGACGATGGCCATGGCCTTGACAACGAAGGTTATGGCCTAAGTCGCGAATATTTCCATGTCGATCAGGGAGATCACGACGAAGGCAACCAGCTCGGCATGCCAGAGGTTGGAGATCCCCCTAGGCCCGCATCTCGCATTGACATCCTATGGGAGCTAGCTATGGTCCCAGTCCCTGCGGAGGGTCAGGACACACAGGTCGAGCAAATCCGCGAGATGCAGGCCAAGGTCGATGAGGAAGCAAGGCGACTTGTGCAGCTCCGACAGAACATCGAGCAGGAGTGGGCAGACCGAACACTCGCCGGAGGAGCCCGTCATCGAGCCTGGGACGTCCAGCGCCATATCATTGACAATGCCAGGGCAGCGCTGCCCCCGGCCGTCAGCGGGTCCGACCAGGACCTAGCTGCAGCAGCGATGCTACTTCGAACCATGCCAGAGCCATCCACCACTGAGGGACGGCGCATCCAGGGCGAACTCAAGGATCTCTTGGAAGGTGCTGCAGTTCGATGAGCCGAGAGCTCTGCCTCCCAAAGGCAAGCTGACCCCTCGGAGCATCACGTGGCGTCCTCTCGACGCATGCGAGAGGCCTCGGTCCGTCTCGAGCGCACGCAGGACGAGACACCTGCCGCCCGGGATCACCTCGGCGACGAGCAACACCGTCGCGACCATCGAGCCCGCCTCGTGGAGAAGGTGCACCGAGGCTACCACCCCAGGCGTGGTGGATGCTACGACAGTGAGGAGGATCGGAGTCCCTTGCCCGAGCCACCAGGTCCACGAGTCTTCAGCCGGGCCATACGACGAGCGCCGTTCCCCGCCCGGTTCCGAGCCCCGACTACCATCACCAAGTACTCGGGGGAGACGAGGCCGGAGTTGTGGCTCGCGGATTACCGGCTGGCATGCCAGTTGGGAGGGGCAGACGACGACAACCTCATCATCCGCAATCTTCCCCTTTTCCTCTCTGACACTGCCCGGGCCTGGCTGGAGCATCTGCCTCCTGCACAGATCTTCGACTGGGATGACCTAGTCAGAGCCTTTGCTGGAAACTTCCAAGGTATGTACGCGTGCCCTGGAAACTCATGGGATCTCCGAAGCTGCCGCCAGCAGCTAGGAGAATCCCTCTGAGAGTACATCCGGCGGTTTTCGAAGCAGCGCACCGAGCTGCCCAACATCACCGACTCGGACGTCATCAGGGTGTTCCTCGCTGGCACCACATGCCGAGACCTGGTGAGCAAACTGGGGCGCAAGACTCCTACCAAGGCGAGTGAATTGATGGACATCGCCACCAAGTTCACCTCTGGTCAGGAGGCGGTCGAAGCCATCTTCCTGAAAGACAAGCAGTCTCAGGGAGGGCAGAAGGAAGATGCCCCCAAGGCGTCCGCCAAGTGTGGCGTGAAGAAGAAGACCAGGAAGAAGGCGCAAGCAAAGCGCGACGCCGCTGACATGAATCTCGTCGCTGCTGCCGAGCGCAGGAACCCTCGGAAGCCTCCTAGAGGGGCCAACATGTTCGACAAGATGCTCAAGGAGTCGTGCCCGTGTCACCAGGGTCCCGTCAAGCACACCCTTGAAGAATGTGTCATGCTCCGGCGCTACTTCCATAAGGCTGGGCCCCCGACGGAAGATGGCAAGGGCCAAGGCAACAACAAGAAGGAGGGCGACAAGGAAGAGGAGTTCCTGGAGGTCCACAACTGCTTCATGATCTACGACGGGTAGGTGGTGAACGCCTCAGCTCGGCACCGCAAGCAGGAGCGCCGGAAGGTATGCTCGGTGAAGGTGGCAGCGCCAGTCTACCTAGACTGGTCCGACAAGCCTATCACCTTTGACCGAGGCGACCACCCGACTTCGTGCCAAGCCTAGGGAGGTACCCGCTCGTCGTCGATCCAATCATCGGCAACGTTAGGCTCTCCAAGGTCCTCATGGACGGAGGTAGCAGCCTCAACATCATTTACGCCGAGACCCTAGAACTATTGGGGGTTGATCGGTCCGAGGTCCAGGCCAGTGCGGCACCCTTCCACGGGATCGCACCCGAGAAGCGTATCCTGCCCCTCGGGCAGATTGACTTACCCGTCTGCTTCGGAACTCCCTCCAACTTCCGAAAGGAAACCCTCACCTTCGAGGTAGTTGGGTTCCGAGGGACCTACCACGCAGTGTTGGGAAGACCGTGCTACGCCAACTTCATGGCCGTCCCCAACTACACCTACCTCAAGCTCAAGATGCCGGGCCCCAACAGGATCATCACCGTCGGATCCACATACCGCCACGCATACGAGTGCGATATGGAATGCGTGGAGTACGCTGAGGCCCTCGCTGAGTCCGAGGCCCTCATTGCCGACCTGGAACGCCTCTCCAAGGAGGCGCTCGATGCGAAGCGCCACGCGGCAACTTCAAACCAGCTGAGGCGGTTAAGTCTGTCCCTCTCGACCCCAGCAATGACGCCAGCAAGAAAGTCTGGATCGGCACCGAGCTCGACCCCAAATAGGAAGCAGTGCTCGTCGACTTTCTCCGCGCAAAGGCCGAAGTTTTTGCGTGGAGTCCCTCGGACATGCCAGGCATACCAAGGGATGTCGCCGAGCACTCACTGGACATCAGAGCTGGAGCCCGACCCGTGAAGCAGTCCCTGCGCCGTTTTGATGAAGAAAAGCACAGGGCCATAGGCGAGGAGGTCCACAAACTACTGGCTGCAGGGTTCATCAAAGAGGTATTCCATCCCGAATGGTTAGCTAACCCTATGCTTGTAAAGAAAAAGGGTGGGAAACGGAGGATGTGCGTTGACTACACTGGTTTAAACAAAGCATGTCTGAAGGTTCCCTACCCTCTGCCCCACATCGATCAAATTGTGGATTCCACTGCCAGGTGCGAAACCATGTCTTTCCTTGATGCCTACTCAGGCTATCACCAAATCAAGATGAAAGAGTCCGACCAGCTCGCGACTTCTTTTATCACACCTTTTGGCATGTATTGTTATACTACAATGCCATTTGGTTTGAGGAATGCAGGTGCCACCTACCAGAGGTGCATGAACCATGTGTTCGGAGAGCACATCGGCAGAACGGTCGAGGCTTACGTCGATGACATTGTTGTCAAGACAAAGAAAGCCTCCGACCTCCTCTCTGACCTTGAGACGACATTCAAGTGTCTGAGAGCGAAAGGCATGAAACTCAATCTCGAGAAATGTGTCTTCGGAGTCCCCCGAGGCATGCTCCTAGGATTCATCGTCTCCGAGCGGGGCATAGAGGCCAACCCAGAGAAAATCATGGCCATCACCAACATGGGACCAATCAAAGATTTAAAAGGAGTACAGAGGGTCATGGGATGCCTTGCGGCTCTGAGCCGCTTCATCTCACGCCTTGGCGAAAAAGGATTGCCCCTGTACCGCCTCTTAAGGAAGGCCAAGCGCTTCACTTGGACCCCCGAGACCGAGGAAGCCCTCGGAAACTTAAAGGCACTCCTTACCAATGCGCCCATCTTGGTGCCCCTCGCTGCGGGAGAAGCCCTCTTGATCTACGTAGCCGCAACCACTCAGGTGGTCAGCGTCGCGATCGTAGTCGAGAGACGAGAAGAAGGGCATGCACTACTTGTCCAGAGGCTAGTCTACTTCACCAACGAAGTGCTATCCGAGACCAAAGTCCGCTACCTGCAGATTCAGAAGCTGCTCTATGCAGTGATTCTGACACGACGAAAGTCGCGACACTACTTCGAGTCCCATCCGGTGACTGTGGTGTCATCCTTCCCCCTGAGAGAGATCATCCAGTCCCGAGAGGCCTCGGGTAGGATAGCAAAATGGGCAGTGGAACTCATGGGCGAAACACTTTCATTTGCCCCTCGAAAGGCCATAAAATCCCAAGTCTTGGCCGACTTCCTGGCTGAATGGACTGACACCCAGTTACCGACGGCCCCAATACAGCCCGAACTTTGGACCATGTACTTCGACGGGTCGCTGATGAAAACCAGAATGGGCGCTAGCTTGCTCTTCATCTCACCCCTCGGAAAACATGTGCGCTACGTACTGCGCCTCCATTTTCCGGTGTCAAACAACGTGGCTGAGTACGAGGCCTTGGATAATGGCCTACGCATCGCCGTCGAGCTAGGGGTTCGGCGCCTTGACGCTCATGGCGACTCGTAGCTCGTCATTGACCAGGTCATGAAGAACTCCCACTACCGCGACCAAAAAATGGAGGCCTACTGCGACGAAGTTTGGTGCTTGGAAGACAAGTTCTACGGGCTGGAACTCAACCATGTTGCTCGATGGTACAATGAAACCGCAGATGAGCTGGCGAAAATAGCCTCGGGGCGTATGACGGTTCCCCTGGACGTATTCTCCAAGGATATATATCAACCATCTGTCAGACTCGACAACGCGCCCGAGCCCGAGGAGGCCTCGGCCCAGCCCGAGGTACCCTCGGCCGCCGAGGGTGAGGCCCTGCGCGTTGAGGGGGAGCGGAATGGGGTCACACCGGTCCTGAACTGGTAGACCCCGTACCTTGAATATCTCCTTCGAGGAGAGCTACCCCTCGACAAAGCCGAAGCTCGGCGACTGGCTCGGCGCGCCAAGTCGTTCGTTTTGCTGGGTGATGAAGAGGAGTTGTACCACCGCAGCCCCTCGGGCATTCTCCAACGATGCATATCCATTGCCCAAGGACAAGAGCTATTACAAGAAATGCACTCGGGGGCTTGTGGCCACCATGCAGCACCTCGAGCCCTCGTGGGAAACGCTTTCCGACAAGGTTTCTACTGGCCAACCGCGGTGCCCGACGCCACTAGGATTGTACGCTCCTGTCGGGGGTGTTAGTTCTACGCGCGACAGACGCACCTGCCCGCTCAGGCACTGCAGACAATACCTATCACTTGGCCGTTTGCTGTGTGTGGTCTGGACCTCGTCGGTCCCTTGCAGAAGGCACCCGGGGGCTTCACGCACCTGCTGGTCGCATCAACAAATTCTCCAAGTGGATCGAGGTCCGACCCTTAACCAGCATCAGGTCCGAGCAGGCGGTGGCGTTTTTCACAAATATCATCCATCACTTTGGAGTCCCAAATTCCATCATCACCAACAATGGCACGCAGTTCACCGGGAAAAAGTTCTTGGACTTCTGCGAGGACCACCACATCCGTGTGGATTGGGCCGCCGTAGCTCACCCGATGACAAATGGGCAGGTGGAGCGCGCACAACGGTATGATTCTTCAGGGACTAAAACCGATGATCTACAACGACCTCAACAAGTTTAGCAAGTGGTGGATGAAAGAGCTACCCTCGGTGGTCTGGAGTCTGAGGACGACGCCGAGCCGGGCCACTGGATTCTCGCCGTTTTTCCTAGTCTATGGGGCCGAGGCCATCTTACCCACGGACTTGGAATACGGTTCCCCGAGGACAAAGGCTTACGACGACCAAAGCAACCAGACCAGCCGAGAGGATTCATTCGACCAGCTAGAAGAGGCTCGAGACGTGGCCTTACTACACTCGGCACGGTATCAGCAGTCTCTGCGACGCTACCACACCCGAAGGGTTCGGCCCCGAGACTTCCAAGTGGGGGACTTGGTACTTCGGCTGCGACAAGACGCCCGAGGGCGCCACAAGCTTACACCTCCCTAGGAGGGGCCGTTCATCATCGCCAAAGTTCTGAAGCCCGGGACATACAAGCTGGCCAACGATCAAGGCGAGGTCTACGGCAACGCTTGGAACATCGAACATCTACGTCGCTTCTACCCTTAAAATGTTTCGAGTTGTTTGTGTTCCTCGTTTTCTTTACACACATAAATAAAGTCTAACCGTCAAGGAAGGATCAGCCTTGCCTCGGCAAAGCCCAACCCTCCCTCGAGGGCTAGAAGGGGGAACCCCCTCTGCGTCAAAATTTTCTTCGGAAAAGTTTTCTACCAAGAAAAGTTTTCTACCAAAACGACTTTCGTGCTTTCTGACTATATCGATAACGGAACCCTGAAAACGAGCGGGAGAGACCTTGAACGGCAAGGCCGACCGAGCCGAGGGACTGCTACGCCTCCGGGATACGGATACCTCACTCATCACCTTTCGCGAAAAGTAAATCACGCTTGGATAAGCGGTTCTGCTATCGAACAAGTCCTAATGCTCGGGTAGAAAACGACTTTCGTGCTTTCGACTATGTCGACAGCAGGATCCTACAAACGAGTGAGAAAGCACGTAAACGGCAAGGCCGACCGAGCCGAGGGACTCCTACGCCTCCAGGATATGGATACCTCACTCATCACCTTCCGCGAAAAGTAACTCACGCTCGGATAAGTGATCCTGCTACCGAACAAGTCCTAACGCTCGGGTAGAAAACGACTTTCGTGCATTTTCGACTATATCGATAACAGGATCCTAAAAACGAGCGAGAGAGCATGTAAACGGCAAGGCCGACCGAGCCGTGGGACTCCTACGCCTCCGGGATACGAATACCTCACTCATCACCTTCCGCAAAAAGTAACTCTCGCTCGGATAAAGCGATTCTGCTACCGACAAACAAGTCCTAATGCTCGAAACGAGAGGAAAGAAAACGCAGCTTTATAATCCAAACGCTAGATATGTTTAGGCCTCATCGACCGCAAAAAACATACACATACTTCAGACGAACTGTTCCTGCTGGCTCAGACATCGGCAGGGTAAAGAACCACCGCCGGCCCCTCTTCCGGGTATATAAAGGGCCGGGCGAGGTCCATTCAAAACTTCGCCCGAACCCACCGCGAAATTCAAACCCGAAGGTGAAATGGTCTTTCTGTTCCTCGAACGGCTCGCGCACGCGCAACAGACGCCCCGCGAATCGCCCGTCCCGTCGCATTAACTCCTTGGCAGAGCAAGCGACACCTTTGGCAGGCGAGGCGGGCGATGTTTCACCTTCGTCATGATGACCGCGTCAAAAAAGGTGTGCCACGTTATTTAAATTCATATCCTTTTCCGTTTCCCCTCTCTCTCTCTCTTGCCACAGGGACCGGGAAAGGGGATATTTCGAAAAGGATCCTTCTCCGCGAAGGAAACGGGCCCCCGAGCCCTCCTACTAATCAGGGGTTCAAAGGTTGCGCCCTGCGGGGTCCAGCGACCGCCCCAAGGCACTCGGGCTCCGCGCCCATTACTGATCAGGGGTTCGAAGGCTGGCCCCTCGGAAGGGTTCGACAGCCGCCCCAGAGCACTCGGGCTCCACGCCCATTACTGATCAGGGGTTCGCAGGCTGGCCCCTCGGAAGGGTTCGACAGCCACCCCAGAGCACGCAGAGTGAGGTATGACCCTGGGTACGTCCGTTACATGGCCGAGGCTTGGGCTACGCTCCTGAGGTACCCTAGGACATTTCCGAGACCAGCGGGAACGATTTGTAATGGAATCCCACCAGAGGGAGGCACCGAGCCCTCGGACCCTATCGAAATGGGTCTGGGTCCAGCAAATCCCCTGCAGGTACTTTTGGAGCGTGCCTCCGGGGCATTAGCCGACCCTTAACGAACGGGGCACGGGCGTCCACTCGAATCACCCGTTAGCAACTCAGTGGAAACACCATGATCAGTGCCCTCCAAGGGTAACGTAGCGCTTTCCCCCCTTCCTCCTTGCGAAAAGGCGACGAAGGGGTGTATAATAAAAGTCGAGACAGTCCTTGATCATCCTCTCGCTCCATGCAGAGGCTCGGGGGCTGCCCTCGCACCCGGCTACGGCCAAAACTGTTGACATCGTCAACAGACCAGCTCAAAAACTCGGAGCCTGACCATGCACCCGGGCTGCAGCCAGGCCGCAAGAGGGAACAACCAGGTCGACCGAGGCATCATAGCAAGAATTAAGACCTCAGAGGAGTCAAACCACTCCTTCGAGGCCTCGGGGGCTAGACCCGGCGGGTGCGCTCGCGCGCACCCACTGGAACGAAACTTAACCGAGAAAGGCTGGTCCTCTCGCAAAAATCCGACAGAACCTCCAAGCGAGTGCCTACACTCCCTTCGAGGCTCGGGGGCTACTGTCGGGTACCGTAATTAGGGGTACCCCCAACACTCCTAAACACGGCTGGTAAACACCTTCAGAGCAAACCATAAAGACTGACAGTTCGGGTCAAAGTCAAAGCTTTGTTTACCAAGGGACACGATCTCGCCTCGTCCAAGCTCGACCTCGGGTGAGAACAGTGGTCCCGGACGAATTCACGTCTCGCCCGAGGATCTCCTCGGGCAGTGAGCACACCCTCGGCTCAGCCAAAGGCAAGCCTTGTCGTGCAAGCGACCTTGGCCAAATCGCCTTACCAGCCGACCGTATTGCATGCACATTCAATGCTGGGATCGCCTGACACCTTATCCTGACACGCGCGCCTCAGTCGGCAAGGTCGAAGTGACCGCAGTCACTTCGCCCTTTCACTGACCGATCTGACAGGAAAACAGCGTCGCTCGCCCCGCTCCAGCTACCGTGCCAACCACCCGGGTGAAACCGACAACAGCCAAGTTCAACCTCGGGCGCAACAGAAAGCTTCGCCTCGCCCGACCTCAGGCCTCGGCCTCGGCATCGGCCTCAAGAGGAGATCTCTGCCTCGCCTGACCCTAGGGCTCGGCCCCAGCCTCGGCCTCAGAGGAGCCGCCGCCTCGTCCGACCTCAGGCTCAGATCGACCGCGTCACAAGGGATACATCATTACCCTACTCCTAACTAGCTCAGGCTACGAAGGAACAAGACCAGGGTCCCATCTAGCTTACCCCGGTAACAGGCAATGATGGTTCCCCGCGTGCGTCCATGACGTCGGTGGTTCTCAAGCCCCCTACGGAAGCAATGAGACGTCAGCAGGATCCATGCAGCACCGACAGCTGTGCTTCTACAGGGCTCATGCACTTCTCCAACGAACACGTTAACACGTACATAGCAACCAGGCACTTCCCCGCTGGCCACGTAGCACATAGCTACACCCCCATTGTACAACTGGGCCATCTCCTTATGTTTATAAAAGGGGATGTCCAGGAAAGAGAAGGGGGGGGGGGCACAGGGCAAAAGGGACGGGAGAAGACGAGCAGGGCCAGACACTCTCTCTCTCTCTCTCTCACTCTCTTGCTCTCGCTCTCTCGCAGCGCTTGTAACCCCTACTACGAGCACCCTGGTGCGGGATAATACAAGGCTCATTCCCCTCTTGTGTTGCATCTCGCACCAACCCATCTGGGCAGGGACACGCAGCGATAAATTTACTAGTCGGTCCAGGGACCCCCGGGTCCGAAACGCCGACAGCCGGGCTGCAAACCAGAATGTTTGCAGCCCTCACAAAAAAGAGGATAGACCTCACCCGCAGCAGCAATAACACAACTAAAACGTTACCTGTTGGACCTGTAGGACCACCGGTTATTGGATCTAGTCCTCCACGAAAACTAAGAAATTCCGCATATTTGGACCAATTCAAGGTGAAAAAAGGGGTTGCTCCTTCAGCAAAACTAGGATAAAATTGAGCCAAAAGGGCGCGATTCAAGATAAATTCATGAGGAAGTGGTATCTCTTTAGGATCAACCCCAACGTTGAGAAATTGGTTAATCGGTAAAGATACATGGATTTGTTGTCCCGCCCAAGAAAGAGACCCAAGTCTATCCTCCTTTTTGTGAGAGGCTGCAAACATTCTGGTTTGTAGCGGGCTGCAGCATATTTTTTTTCCCACACTCCTGCATGCCCTCTCTATGCCTCATTACGTGGCCTCAACATGGACAACTATAACTCCTGTCTAGTACATGCCAATGCCATGCCTGGCACCGGCGCACCGCACAAGTACTGGATCAGAGATAGATCGATCACGGTTGCTTTGACTAGACCAGAGATCGGCCGGAGGACAGCCGCGTACGTGCGAGGAGCTAGCACACATGGTAGGGACATGCATGGCTGGGAAGATGAGAGCTAGATTTACTAGAGAACATTACCATTAGATTGGGGATTTAAAAAAGCTGCCATTTTGCCGAGACGCGGCCACTGGGCAGCAGCCAGCAGGCCGCAGAGGTCGATGCCGGCTTTGTTTACAATTTCTCGTTATTCGGACAGCTAATGGCCCATGCATTCATGTCCTCAAAAATTAATGCAAGTGTTAAGCACAACGATAACCTCTGTTTCTTTTTAGTTGTCGCTGGATAGTTCAATTTTGCACTATCCAGCGACAACTAAAAAGAAACAGAGGGTGTATAATTTGTAACACAATAACAACTATTATGCATACACATACGCTTTCAAGTAATTTGAACAGGATAACAACTTTTATGTATGTCAATTAACAATTTGTAACAATCACAACCAATACGATTGGAATTGAGCAAGGCAGGGAGAAAGAGAAACTAAGAACACATACACATAGACACACAGCTGACGATGAACGGTGGCGCACTGCTGCAGTGGTGCTGTTGTGGATGACGGACCTCCAAAGGGAGTGACATCGGGCCTATTTGGTTCAACTTTTTCTGACCAGCTTTTCCGAGAATCTAGCTGTGGGGAGAATATGGTTGTGTAGAGAATCTGAGTATCATTAGGATTACATGCAGAGGAAAATAAAGTTGTCCATGGGGCTCAGGATCTATAAAGTGACGGATTACTACTATTGCGACGACTCAACCGATTATATGTTTATGTTGATTTTGAATAGTTTTTACCCAAACGAATTTTATAGAAGCTGGCTGAAAAGCTGAGTGTTTGGCAGTCCGCAGCAGCTTTTGGTGGCCAGAAGCTGTGAAAAGCCGAAACAAACAGGTGCATCGCGACGCGAGGAGTAGCTAGATCGGGTGGTGGGCATGTGTGTGTGTGGGTGGGGTGGGTGGGGGGGGGGACACCAGCGCTAGAGATCTCAGATTGATAGCCCTTTTCCATCAGTAGTTGCACTCGGCTGGCTGCGACTGAAAGTTTTCTGACGAGTGTCTAAAACTTCTCTCAAACACAGGCACACCCACTAGCTGCTTTAATGTAATCATGGACGTAACTATGTGTGTAATTGTTCTCTGCTATAGATGGCCAAATAAGTTGTGGTTGACGGGCCAACCCAAGGCATGACCTATTTATTAGTATCGTAGCTATGTCTGACACGACTTAAATCAGGCACGTCATTTATTAGTATTGTGGCCCGGTCCGGCATGATTTAAATCGAGCCCATGCTGACCCGACCTGAGGGTCATGTTGTGTCTAGGCCACCTCCTCAGCCCATAGTGCTAGCCCAGACCAGCGCAATTATATATTTTTATTGATATTATGTATATATTATATATTGTCGGAGAGGAAAATCTCCGGCCGGGTGGCGGAACACACCCGCCCTAAAATCCTAAGATGAGGAGGGGGCCTAAGCGTTTTGCCTGCTAGGTGGATTCAGGATGAACACAAGAGCACACAAGGGATTATAGTGGTTCAGGCCGCCGGAGCGTAAAACCCTACCTCCACTGTGTGTATGTTGTATTGAGTATGAGAGTCTGAGAACTTGTGAGCTTGAGAGCTTGAGTTGGGTCTGCCTTGTAACGTTGTGTGCCTTCCCTTTTATAGCTCAAGGGAGGCACATACAAGGATGCTGAGCCCCGACATGTGGGCCTAGGAGCATAATGGAAGGAATACATTATAGGAGTAACTAATGCAAGTAACGCCTGAGCAATCTCCCTGGCGCCATGATGTCCGCAGTCCGCGCAGTATTGATATGCGGCGGCAGCTTCCTTGGTAACGTACGAGTAACGATGAGCATAGTGCATGCGGCAGTATGGGTGTGCCGCCTGCCAGTGAAATGGATAGGCACGCCGCCTGCGGAATGGATAGGTCGCCACCTGCCAGCGGAATTGACAGGTCTCAATAAATGCAGAGGCGGCACACCGCCTGCCAGTGGAATGGACAGGCGGCACGCCTTATCCTCAATAAATGCAGAGGCCGTGTAACCCAGAGGCCTTACGTCAGGCTCCGCCCGTTGGCTTACGTCACATGCAGTAGGCCACATGGCAGCATCGGGTACCAGACCCCCGCCTAGGTCCTATTCAAGGCCCATGTATGTTCTGTCCTAGGACCTTGGGACCCCATTGTGGGCGGCCCAGACCCCATACGGGGGGGGGTCCGAATCCCATTCCAGGGGTCCAGCTTGCACACGTGGAGGTCCTAGACCAACCTTGGAGGTCCGGACTATATATCCAGGGGTCCGACGCTCTCCCATGGGGGTCCAGACTTACTGTTGATGCCTTGGAGTATATCACCTTCTCTGGGCACGTGGCGGCTCCGGACCCGCCCATGTGGTGGAGTCGGGCGTTGCTGTGGACCTAGAGTAGTCGCCCAAGACTAGGGCGAGTCGTGGCCTGGTCCCACACACATCACCTTTACCACGCGACTAAGAGATAACCGCGTGGGTACTGCGTCTTTATACAGTAGTAAGGGGTACCCTAGTTTTAGGGTACCGACAGTGGCCCCTGGGCCCACCTCAGGGGAGGATGCGAGCCTGCAGGTGGGGCCAAAGCTTGTACTTTGCCTCAACATGACATGAGCGGTGATTGGGGCACCATCTTAGCACGCCCGCTGACACGCCACATTAACTCAGCGTATCTGTCGACGCACGCGCTGTCAATCTGCCTTCGGTCACATCAACTGTCATATCTGTCCGTGCGGCCGACTGACCCATGGCCCCCATGTCTGGCAGTTTCGTCGGGCCATGCGCGAGGCGCCTCGTTGCTATCGCCTTGGTTAAAAATATTCCTCCACAGCGGCCCTGAGGTGGCGCACGATCGTGTGCGATGGTTTGCTCCCTACGCGGTGGTTCGCTCTTTTCGCACACGAAGTTTGGCACACAATCCGTATGACTTGTGGGCCTGGGCCCCCGTGTCATAGACTGGGTTGTCTTGGTCCTTGGTGCTCGTCGGGCGAGATCTCCTGCGGTGATTGAGGGGCACGCGGAAGGGTTTCCTTGAGTGAGAACTCTGGTTCCCTTGAAAAAGGGTTCACCTCCGCGTGTAGCAGTTACCCTTTCGCATTCTCTCCCAATCGCTTGCGCCCCCTTTGCCTTCATGCTTCTTCGTTCCACGCCCGTACCGCCGGCTGTGCCATTTTGCCTTCGCGCTCCTCTGCTTTGCTTCGCCGTAGTTGCCATGGCTTCGCTAGGTCATCTCGACTGCTTCCAGACTGAGGCGACGCTCAAACTGGTGCGCGGCCTGCTCGGGTGGAGTGCGCCGGGGCTCGCCGGAAGGATTTGCGCCGGCGTGGCTCACCTCGGCGACCTTGCCGTCGGGGGAGTTCGTGCTTTTAGTCTCCTACATCTCCTGCGGGTTGGCGCTACCGATCTCGCCTTTCTTCCTGCTGCTGTTGGAGGAGTTCGGGCTCTAGCTTCAGCACCTCACGCCCCACTCCATCCTCCAGGCGGCCATCTTCGTCCACCTCTTCGAGATGTTCGTAGGGGTGGCCCCCTGCACTTCCCTCTTCCACCATTTCTTCGTGCTGGTCAAGTCTAGGAAGGGTAGGGACCATCTTAGTGCCTACTACTTTCAGACGAGTGTAACACCGCAGGTGTTTATATTCCGCTCGACAACGAGTACGGATTTAAGCACGTGATATCAGTGAATAAGATGGACACGAAGGTCTAATTATTTTCGTCTATCGCGATTCTAATATCGCATCTGTTTGTTTGTCGCGAGCGTGACGTCGTGTTTATTTTTATCTATCCAGGCTCTTCCAAAATTTTCGGGATATTCGGAACATTATCATTCCGAAAATTGGTGCGTCTGATGATTAATTAAAATTCATCGCCGTGCGAATCCGAATTCGGAAGCTCGACCTCCTTTTACGCTTTTTATCCCGGACAAATGAATTTGAACTCGACGACTAAAATATTCGGGGTAAAACAATTCGAATCGCGCGAAATCTTGCGCGAGGTTATGACCCCAATTTATCCCTCAGCACGCTGTTTTGGCAACAAAAACAAGTGTTCTGTAGCGGATCAGGTTTCAGCTAATTTCTGTCGAATCACGCCGAACAAATTATCAGTGCCGAAATCAGTTTATTTTGGTCTGTCGTTTCTTGCCCGATCCAAAACTTTGGATTTAAATGATGGGTGTAAATTCATCTGATTCCATGTAATCGCTAAATAAAAACTGTGATTGCGCGTCCGAGAATTATAATTGAGCTTCGATTCTCGGGTAAATTACCGTGACCATGAAATCATGTGTTCAGACCGCAGATCAAATATCTCGTGTTTCGAATCAAAAATCAAACTATGTCACAAGTGTAACACCCCTGGTGTTACTGTCACTAAAATCTTGAGCATAATATCATGAGCATTGGCATTTCATGTGTTTGACACACCTAGACTGCATTCACTAGGCCAAAATCTCAAACAAGTTGTATTGTGATGACATTTTGTGGATAAAACCCTAGAATAGGAACTTAACCCTAGATTGGGTGTAATAGAGCAAGCAAGGCTTAAACAAAAGAAAGCTTCAAAACCTATTAGAGATGATCATAAAATGTCACTTTGAATAGACTTATGGGATATCCAAACCCTAGAAGTATCAAAAACTCCAAAAAGAACCCTAGAAAGCCCTAAACCTAAAACCTAGGGGGCTAAGTGCAAAATTAGTATACTTTTGGACTAAAGTGCAAAAACTATAAAAGTAAGATGTCTTAAGTCATATAGTTCACAAATGAGTGGATTTGCAAGTTAAACCTTGAGTTTTGGACTAATTTGCAAAATAGCCACCCTAATACTCATGTGGCTAAGTCTGAAATCAGTGACATTAGCCCAACTTTGAAGCCTCTTATCTTCCAAGCTATGAGTATTTTGCCCTAGGTCACCACATCAATTTTGTAGATCTATCATAGGAGAATAACTTTGATACAGACATCATGTTTGGTTGTTACACAAAAATTGGAGAAAAGCAAGCCCAAAATTGCTCTGTCAGACTTATATCAAATAGCTGAAACTGAATCTGAAGACAGAAATGGTCACAGAGATATGGGACCAATTTGAGCATGCCATATCTTTGAATTCGTTTGGTTTTGACCCAAGAATCCTATAGTAAGTTTGTAGACTGATATTTAGTGAACAAATTTTATTAAGGGAGATTGCTCTGTTCTTAACAAGAATTAGGAGTTATAGAGGATGGAAGGTGGTTGGTTCAGAAGAACACTGAAGATCAAACCCTGACAAATATATGATGAACATGATAAGATCAGGGCCACTGTTGAATCGGATGGGCTCACGCGACCCAATGATGAGAATCGATCTGGGGAAGGATATCTTCGAACGTGGCACCATCTCACGAGTCCAGCTGGGCGTGGCCGGAGTTATTCACCGGTGGCCACCGTGACTCAGTCGAATCCACCGTGGTGTCAGCTGTACCTTGCTCCTCACTTGCTGTCGAACTTTTTGGGATCACTAAAAATGCCGATTCAAAAATATCTGTGAGTAGTTATAAAAAAAGAGAAAAGGAAAAGAAAACTAAAAAAAATCTTCTCGACGCTATCCTTCCGCCCCCCCTCCTCAGATATTCCTTCCTGCGGCTTTATCTTCTCACACGCGCTCCTCCTCCTCTAATCCTTCCTCTGCGCATCGGGCTTCTTCCAGCCACGAGCAGGTTCCTCCCATGGTGCCCCAGCTGAGCTCAATCCCAAGCTGCCGCGGTGTCCCTGCTCAGATCTCCTCCCTGCAGTGCCCAGCCACCCCTCCATTCCTCCTCCTCGCCGCTGCTTCTTCCCTACGCCCGGCCGGAGCTCCCTCAAGCTTGGTTCCATGGCAGCGCGCGGACCCCTCTCTCCTCCCCATCTCCCTCCAGCTCCTGTGCGAGCTCCGTGTCTCCCTGCTCCCTCACGATAAGCCGACGACCTTTCCTCTGCTCATCCCGCTCGTGCTCCTCCACCGTACAGCGCCCTGCCGAGCAGCTCGCCTGAGCTCCTCCTCTGTGAGCTCGCCCTCGGCCATGGCGGACGCTGCCGCCACTTTCCTTTTGGTGCTCGCCGAGCCCTCCCCTGCCGCTCGTCGCTAGGGCCATGCCCGTCCTCTGCTCGGTTCGGTCTTCAAGCTGCCTGCGCGCACGGATCGACCCTCCCCACACTGCTCTCTTCCTCTCTTCTGACCGTGCCCTCTCTAGCCATCCTCTATTTGGTGCTTTCCCAGCCGCACCTGAGCTATCGCAAGTGCCTAGCCGCGAGCTCTCGTGCTCCCTCCCTGCTCCATCTTCTCGTGCGCGTGTGTCCTCGCCGCGCCGAGCGCCATGAAGTCTCTGCGTGCCGCGGCTCGATTCTTTCATCCCGCGCACGTCCCCTGTGTTTCTCTGCTCGGCCTTTGTTACTCCTCTACGCACAGCCACATCCCACTGCTTGGCTACGGCTCATCTGTCGTGCTCTGGTCACCCTGGTATTCTAGCTCGTCGTCGCGTTGTTTGCCGTCGACCTCGCTAAATCGCCCCTTGCTTGACGTCGATGATGGCCATCGTGGAGCACCACTGTGAACTCCCAGCACCCTTGCTCTGCTCCAGGAAATATCAAGCCTTGAACAACCATCGTTTTGTTGCGACGTGTGTGCGCTACTCGCCCCATGTCGTCGTCTTTGTGTTTGGGCAGCCCCGTCGCGGCATCTGCAAACCTTGCCCCTTGTCGTCATGTTCTCCCTTTCTGCCAAATCGTCGCACTCGTGCTGAGTTCCCTGGCCATCACGTTTTTCTTACCGACGCTCAGCCTCGCTGCACGTCCTGTTTTCTGCTCGCCAGCGCGCCCTCTCGGCTCGCTCGGCTTTAATTCCCAATCGCGTCGTCGACCTCGCCGATTGTCATCATTCGTCGTCGCGTCGTTCGTCGTCGAGCCTTACTGCCCATCGCGAAGTCCCCTGCTGTCAGCCTCCGCACCCGTCCTAGGCCATCGTAGCCAGTTTGCCTCCATCTTGTGGTGGTGTTGCGTTGCCGTCGAGTCCCAATATCGATCTGGTGGTCGTCGAAGTGAAGTCGGAACAGATTCGGCCACATCCAGCACTACCCATGTCGTTGTCGTTCGCCTTCATGCTGTGAGCGACAGCATCATCATTTCCCTTCATGTGCTCATCCTCGATCTCTGCCTCGCCATCACCCTTGGTCACAGCACCGTGTCGATGACTTGCGATCCTCACCCTCGCGCTCACGCTTCGTCGGATGCCACTCTAGTACTCGCCAGAAGAAGATCTTCAGCAGTTGATTACTTAAGAAAAGGAGACCCCTGGGTGATGTCTACCTAAGTACCCGACGTAAAGTCTAAAGTAGAATTTATCGTCGTATCCATGGATGGAGCGACTTAATCTTGGTAAGCGAACTCGTTACTTTGGATAGTTGAAATGATCATTTGTTTGGCTAGATTTATTAATTGTAATAATCCTCGTGTTAGCACCGACACGTTGTGGTAGTATTAAATAGGTGTCTAATACGATGGAGTTAGTAATGCGAAAGATAGATTAATTTAGGTAATATTCGGGCGATCTGATGACGGAAGAAATAAGCTTAGTATTCCTATCAGCTAGTTAATAGAATTTTCTAGTGTCGTTATGTTAATTTGATTAATTGATATAGTCGATGTCCTGCTTAATTAGTTAGTTTATTCTAGGTTTGGTATTTAGTTCGATGTCATGAGAGACATGCAAATTACCTGTATAATTAATAGTGAATGGCATCGATCAAAAATACTGAATAAAAATGTGACGAGTAATAGGATATTGGGTGTTTTGCCAAAAGACCTGTGCATAGCTTATTATTGCTTGATGTTTGAAGTAGATGCGATTACGCTAAAAAATGTGATAATTAGGCGTAGTCGCATGTCGATAGCTAGTGTTTTCATATAAAATAGTATGACGCTTCGTCACTAAGTGTTTAGTTCTTGTCGGTGTAGCACTATTTAGGTTTATGATATTCTTGTCGATATGCATTCATGTGCATAATGCATTCCATTCAGGTACGATAAATAATCGTGTGATGTGGAAGATGAGCCAAGTCGACGCCAAGTGCGAGCTACTCCGCATGGTGATGTTGAAGGATGAACCTGCCTGATCAAGTGCCAAGACAAAGAATGGTCGTCAAGTGCTCGACGTCTAACAACGCTAACGTAGTGTTTATCCTAGGCAAGCCCCGGTGTATGCAACCCCTTCCTTGTGTTTTTAAATAATTTTTGCACACTTTAAGTCTAGTGAAATGTGCATTAGGTTCATAGGAGTTGCTTGGAAACCCTTTGATGCATTGCCTACCTTGATATCCACACCTTTATAGATACTTCTGATGAAGTATCAAAATATGATTTACAAAAATGCTTAGCCCTGCTCAGATCTTGTGGATAGAGGTTGTCTTTTGCATTAAGGCCTAGCTCAGGGGTTATCCTAAGGAAAATGGCTTCTACCTGCAATAATATTTTCATTGAGAGCGTGGTGGGATCTTACTGCAAAGTTCCCTTTGATGCTCTTTTCATCCTAAGGAATACAAACAATCCTTAGGGTGGAAGTACTTAAATCGGGACTTGGGCTAGGAACAGGTGATGTTCTACCCAGGTTGATTAAGGATTGGATGCGTATGTAGGCTTGATGATCAAGGACTATCTTAACTGGCCAAATACCCTGGATATGGGACAGGGAAAGCTTTGCCTCGGGCAGACTAATACCAGAATAAGATAACACACAATAGGAGTGGAGAGATGGCGAGAGTAGCGTGTACCTCCGTGGCAAGAGGCTAGACGATGGTGTATCTGTGCTCTCGGTTGGCGTGAACCTGATCTGGTCTTAAGAACCCCGGTGGCGAGTTGACATATGCAAGGGTTAAGTGCTACATATGTCGTGTGGTTAGAGATCCTCAGCTGAGTAAATCGATTTGGATCACCGTTATATCTCCGGACAGTGGAGACTTGGTCACTAACCTACAACCTAAGTCAGGATGTGAACCTTATGAATAATAATGATTTTGTATTGATGAGATGAAATTAGACTAGATGCAAATAAGGTCTATTAATACTTAATCTAGCATTAAAATGTTGAAAGTAAGGACTCACTATAGTAAGCTATTTCTGCAAAAGTATTTAAGTTGATTCTCGCTAAAAGCCTCTCCTTGATTCCTAAATCCAGCATACCCTTGAGAGTCTTTTCTTTAGTCGGGTAAGTCTTGCTGAGTAATTCCATACTCAGGGTTTTATTCCCTGTTGTTTTTTAGGTTATAGTTTTGTGCTACGGTTGATGGTGTTAAGTGCCGGTGGGCTCGGCCTTCTTATAAGTCTAAGTAACTCTTCCATACTTCTTATTGAGGATGATCACTTGAGCTAGCATATATTTCAAAACTATAAATAATTTATAACAATTCAAAGTTATTTCTTTGAATCACTTTTGCAATCACTCCAATCATGTACATTGTAAAACTTGATGTAACATGTAAAATTTGGTAATAAGATTTCCGCTACAAAATTGTTGGTGTGTGATTTGTGTTTACTTAATCCCGCGGTTCTGGTTGTAAGTGGTTTATCCGGTGTCCTTGTAGCAATCGGCCGGATCCTGTTAAGTTATCTAGTGCACATGCATAGCAGTCTGAGGTCTTGAGACAAGGACAGGTGCATATGGGCCCAATAACTTGGGAGGTTCTACCACAACGAGGCCGGATTCGGCCGGCGCCTACATCTCCACCTTCGGCGGCGCGAGGTGGGAAAACTGGTGCGGCGACTAGGTGATCGCCAGCGCCGAGGCCAACGAGCGCCTCGCCCTGCCGAGCAACGGGCCATCCCTCAACCACAAGCACTAGAGGACCAAGCCATCGCTATCGCCGGAGCTCCTGCCCGTACTGGACAGGATCAAGACCTTGGCAACCGGTGGTCTGACCTCCATGCATGTGGTTCGGGACTTCCTGAAAGCGCCAGGTCATGCCGCTATAGAGGAGGTCATGCCTGTGCTGCTGGTTTACTGGCCCGAATGAAATCGGCAGGATCCAGCGCGGGTCGGGCACCGATCTATCCTGGGAGTTGCTGGAACTCTTGGTGAAGGGGATTACTGGTGAGTCCTTTGTCCTTGAATCTTTGATACTCCCCCAGGACATCCTGGCGCTGTGTGATGATCCAGGGCTGTGAACGGTGGTTTTGGCCACACTGCCGACCCTCGACGAGAGCGGCGTGGCAGTTCGCCAGACCGGTGGTCGGGACCCCCTCCACGGAATCCAGATCCCCGGTGCACCGGCTGGGGGTCCCTAGCCTGCCGGTGTAGCCCCCAGCGCTGGTCCCGTCATGGCCCCCAACTCCATGGACACGGGCAAGGGACCTGCAAGCAGCTCCTCTGCCCAGGTGGCACCGGGGGGTCAAAGGAAGAGAGGCGACGCCGGTTGCATCGCGCCGACAGGTCGATCGTTTCGGACCCCCCTAGAAGCGTCAGAGGACTGCTGGTGGGGCCGAGGAGGCCGGCTCCCAGGCCTAGGGCACGCAGAGGCACATCGGTCCTCCGCCACCACCACAATCGGGCCCACCGCCACCACCGCCACCAACACCATCGGTCCCGCCGCCACTGCCATCACCTAGGGGTAATCTCCCCCAGGGGCACCAGCAGCAGCAACAACCACAACAGCAGCAGCAGCGGTCGCCCCGCTTCTAGGGTCGCTGGAAAGTCCAGGGCCCTAAGTAAGTATAGCCCCTTTTTCCATGAGTCTAATTATCATGTCGACAGGTCTTAACCCATCGTCTGCTCGCCAGGGCTTCCTCCTCCACCGCTCCTAAGGCCACACCTCCTCTGCCAGGCATTAGGCCCACCGATGGGTCCGGCTCTCAGCAGCAGAAATCTGCTGGGAGTGGTGCTAGCGGTCCGCCTCCAGCCGTTGCCCAGACAGCATCAGCGGCTTCTCAAGCCTAAGCCGGGGGTCCGGCGGCAGCGACATCAGCATCAGGCGGCGTCGTAGCGACAGAGGAGGTGCCAACTGTGCCGACGGCTACCACATCCTCAATGAAGACAATGTCATCGAGTACACCGTCGACCGAGGCGGAGGAGGTCCCAACTGCACCCACCCCCGCCATCAAGGGTGACGCGGGGGGCGCCTCCAGCTCCATCTCGCCGCCCACTCCGGAGGAGACGGAGGTGGTTTTTGGGCGGCGGCTCTGGTCCAGCGCTGAGCCAAAAGCAGCGCCAGTTCCCCTCCCCCGGGTGCTGTCTCGTGCCCATTAGGCTCTTCATGAGACTGAGGCGGCGATCCTGTGGGAGTGGGAGGCACTTGAGGCCGAACACCAGCACCTCAGCGACTGGCGCACCCAGCTGGAGGAGCGCACCAAGGCGGCGTCCCGCCAGTTCGCCTCTGAGCAGTCCGAGCTCGAGCGGGACCGCAAGGATTACAAAAGGGACCTCTAGAAGGTGTATGCCCGGGAGCTGGAGGCATCCCGGAGGGAGAAGAAGTTGGCCAGGAGGGAGGAGGCCCTCACAACAGAGCTCCAGGCCAAGCTGTAGGCCTTGGACCAGACCCAAGAGGCCCAGCGAGTCCAGCAAGTAGAGGCCATAGAAAGGATGAAAAAATGGCAGCAAGAGCTGGAGGACAAGGCCAGCGACATTGCCCTCGCCGAGGAGAACCTCAAGGAGAAGGATACATCCCTGGACAGGCGGGCAGCGGATCTCGCCTGGCGAGAGATAGACCTCGCCTTCCAGGAGGAAATGCTTGAAAGGCAGGGCATGTTGCTGGCCGAGCATGAGCTGGAGGCAGAGGAGAAGGAGCGGAAGCTGGAGGAGTGGATCCGGCAGTTCCAGGCGGCGCAGGCGGCACCGGGCCCCCAGGCGGTGGAGGCCACCAGGAAGGCTCTTGAAGGCCTTCAGGCGGAGCATCGCGCCAGGGTTCAGCGCATCGCCGCATGGGCCGGCGAGGCGAGCAAGACTGGTGCCACTAGGGATGAGTCCCATCCCGGTGTCGGAGCTGCCGACGTCCATCTATGACGTGCTCCCGGTGCTGGACTCCGCCGCCGATCGCCTCCGACGCCTAGACCAGATTCTTGGCGCCCGCCTGGAGGCCGAGGGTGGCAGCCTCTGTCGGGTGGTGATTGAGTATATCTTGACGTGCTTCCGGAGCCACGACCCGGTTATATCCTTGGAGCCGGTGATCGCTGGTCCGGTGGCCGACACTGAAGACGCCGCCCGGGAGGGCGTTCAAGATGCCGTGGAGCTGGTGGCCGAGCGCTTCCAGCGGGACCTTGCTGATGACGAGTAATCTAATCTGTAGAGACAAAGCAAGGGTTCCGCTGGAGAGCGGCTTGTAATAATTTTTGGTTTTGTAAGATATCTTTGAGAACTATCAATCAAACAACACTTATCTATATGCTATTTGTCCTCGTTGTGTGCATCGTTACCAACTTCTCCTTGGTACTTGACCCTCCTAGGATGTAGGCTCGACGTGTCGAGGCTGGATACCAGTATACCTAAGAAAGAATTGGTGACCCGGCCCCCAGGAGATAGTCTCGACTAGGACCTGGACCTGTACACAGCTTGGCTAGGAGGTTTTAGTAGCGCACCCATAGGATCCACCAACTGGTATCTTTTATCCTTTGATCATGCAACAGGACCTGGAGGATTTAGCCTGGGAAACCAATCCATATGCCCGGACCCCCTGTATCATAGCTCCAAATACTAGGATACCCATCGCAAAGTGGTGGAGCGTGCAGGCTTAGGGTACGGAACCAGGCTAAGCGGCTACACAGCTCCGGACCACCCCAGGAGACGAGTGTCCGTTCTCTAGAACTAGACCCCAGGTTACCGGACCCATGGGACTATAGTTCCAAATACTAGGATACCCATCACAGAGTGGTGGAGCGTGCAGGCCTAGGGTACGGAACCAAGCTAAGCGGCTACACAGCTCCAGACCACCCCAGGGAACGAGCATCCATTCTCTAGAACTGGCCCCTAGGCTACTGGACCCCCTGCCTTTGTAAAGGGGTCCTAAACTGCAAGCCTGGCTTACTCAATTCGGACGTCATTATACCAGCAAGGGTGGGAACTGTATGGGTGGGTTAGATAAAAAATAATGGTTGTAAACTAAAGTAGAATAAAACCATCACAAAAACAAATCTGGGGGTGAATCTTTTCTTTATAACTTGATATACATGAGTGTAGGCCAACTGACCGGGTTTATGAGGGCGGACCTCACCGGGTTGACGTACATATATGCGCAACCTAGTTACAAAGGAAGAAAACTGAATCCCCAGGTTTGTTTTTATGGGTAAAACTTATGGAGATGCTCTACGTTCCAGGGATTGGGAAAAGGCTCTCCTTCAGTTGTAGCAAGGCGGACACACCCGGGTCGTCATATTTCCGTCACCTTGAAGGGTCGTTCCCAGCTAGGGGAGAATTTGTGGAGCCCTTCTTGGTTCAGTACTCGCCTTAGGACCAGGTCCCCGACCCTGAGCTCCCTACTATGCACGAACCATTGGTGGTAGCGCCTGAGCGCCTGGTTGTACCGTGCATTTCGGATCGTCGCTCGCCATCTACGCTCGTTGATGAAGTCCACGTCCTCACACCGTAGCTGTTCCTACATAGACTCATCGAAAGACTGGACCTGTGGGGAGCCCATAATAATTTCCTGGGGTGGCAGGCTTCGGCCCCGTAGACCAGGAAGAACGGGGTCTCCCCGGTAGCTCGGCTGGGTGTGGTCTGGTTTCCCCAGAGCACGCACGAGAGCTTGTTGACCCAATTTGCACCATGCTTTTTCAAGTAGTCATAGGTGCGTGTCTTGAGTCCCCTGAGGATCTCTGCGTTTGCCCTCTCCGCCTAGTCATTTCTCCTAGGATGAGCCACAGACGCAAAGTAGAGCTGGGTGCGGATGCCCTCGCAATACTCTTGGAAGAGCCGACTTGTAAACTGGGTCCCATTGTCCGTAATGATACGGCTTGGGACCCCAAATCTACAGACAATCGACCCGTTGACGGCCCTGGGAAATGGTCCCAGGATATCCACCCCCCATACGGCGAATGATCAGGAGGGTGGAATCATCTGCAGAGCCTGAGCTGGTGTGTGTATTTGCTTTGCATGGAACTGACACGCCTTGTAGGACTTTACCATCTTAGCTACATCCTGGAGGGCGGTTGGCCAGTAGAAGCCGTGCCGGAAGGCCTTACCGACCAGCGTGCGGGATGAAGAATGACTTTCGCACTCACCTCCAGGGATCTCCGTGAGTAGCTCACGGCCCTCCTCCTGGGTGATGCACCGCATGAGAATGCCGTTGGCGCCACAGCGGTAAAGATCCCCCTCTACCACCGTGTAGCGTTTAGCCAACCGCACTAGCTTGACCTGCAGGATTTAGCCTGGGAAACCAATCCGTATGCCCGGACCCCCTGGATCACAGCTCCAAATACTAGGATACCCATTGCAAAGTGGTGGAGCGTGCAGGCTTAGGGTATGGAACCAGGCTAAGCGGCTACACAGCTCCGGACCACCCCACGAGACGAGTGTCCATTCTCTAGAACTAGACCCCAGGTTACCGAACCCACGGGACTATAGTTCCAAATACTAGGATACCCATCACAGAGTGGTGGAGCGTGCAGGCCTAGGGTACGGAACCAAGCTAAGTGGCTACACAACTCCAGACCACCCCAGGGAACGAGCATCCATTCTCTAGAACTGGCCCCCAGGCTACTGGACCCCCTGCCTTTGTAGAGGGGTCCTAAACTGCAAGCCTGGCTTACTCAATTCGGACGTCATTATACCAGCAAGGGTGGGAACTATATGGGTGGGTTAGATAAAAAATAATGGTTGTAAACTAAAGTAGAATAAAACCATCACAAAAACAAATCTGGGGGTGAATCTTTTCTTTATGACTTGATATACATGAGTGTAGGCCAACTGACCGGGTTTATGAGGGCGGACCTCACCGGGTTGACGTACATATATGCGCAACCTAGTTACAAAGGAAGAAAACTGAATCCCCAGGTTTGTTTTTATGGGTAAAACTTATGGAGATGCTCTACATTCCAGGGATTGGGAAAAGGCTCTCCTTCAGTTGTAGCAAGGCGGACACACCCGGGTCGTCATATTTCCGTCACCTTGAAGGGTCGTTCCCAGCTAGGGGAGAATTTGTGGAGCCCTTCTTGGTTCAATACTCGCCTTAGGACCAGGTCCCCGACCCTGAGCTCCCTACTATGCACGAACCATTGGTGGTAGCGCCTGAGCACCTGGTTGTACCGTGCATTTTGGATCGTCGCTCGCCATCTGCGCTCATTGATGAAGTCCACGTCCTCACACCGTAGCTGTTCCTACATAGACTCATCGGAAGACTGGACCTGTGGGGAGCCCATAATAATTTCCTGGGGTGGCAGGCTTCGGCCCCGTAGACCAGGAAGAACGGGGTCTCCCCGGTAGCTCGGCTGGGTGTGGTCCGGTTTCCCCAGAGCACGCACGAGAGCTTGTTGACCCAATTTGCACCATGCTTTTTCAAGCAGTCATA
The DNA here is from genome assembly GCA_029449295.1 of Zea luxurians. Classification (NCBI taxonomy): domain Eukaryota; kingdom Viridiplantae; phylum Streptophyta; class Magnoliopsida; order Poales; family Poaceae; genus Zea; species Zea luxurians. The sequence goes on along the minus strand of JAOPSE010000247.1, from coordinate 443,995 downwards.
GGTGCGCGTCTTGAGTCCCCTGAGGATCTCTGCGTTTGCCCTCTCCGCCTAGTCATTTCTCCTAGGATGAGCCACAGACGCAAAGCAGAGCTGGGTACGGATGCCCTCGCAATACTCTTGAAAGAGCCGACTTGTAAACTGGGTCCCGTTGTCCGTAATGATACGGCTTGGGACCCCAAATCTACAGACAATCGACCCGTTGACGGCCCTGGGAAATGGTCCCAGGATATCCACCCCCCATACGGCGAATGGTCAGGAGGGTGGAATCATCTGCAGAGCCTGAGCTGGTGTGTGTATTTGCTTTGCATGGAACTGACACGCCTTGTAGGACTTTACCATCTTAGCTACATCCTAGAGGGCGGTTGGCCAGTAGAAGCCGTGCCGGAAGGCCTTACCGACCAGCGTGCGGGATGAAGAATGACTTTCGCACTCACCTCCAGGGATCTCCGTGAGTAGCTCACGGCCCTCCTCCTGGGTGATGCACCGCATGAGAATGTCGTTGGCGCCACAGCGGTAAAGATCCCCCTCTACCACCGTGTAGCGTTTAGCCAACCGCACTATGCGCTATGCGGACACATGATCTTCAGGAAGGATATTTTCCTTCAGGTAGTCTCTGATCTCGGAGATCCATGCATCGGGACCACTCTGAGCTATTGGCTGTGGCGTTAAGAGGTTGGCAGAACCCTCTATAGCACACAGTCTTCGGTGGGTTTTGTAGATGGGACGCCACCGAGACCGCTAGCTTCGAGGTGCTAGTCTCGCCCCCTTTGCCCAGTTCGGCAGGCTGTGCGGTGGGTCTCAGCAGCCATCTTTTGAAGACGCCCTCGGGCACGGGTGCCCAAGTTGATGCCCTCGTGGAGAGTTCATTTGCCACCGAGTTGTCAGCCCGAGGAACATGTTGTAGTTCCAGGGCAGTGAAGTCCTTTTCCAGCTTCCTTACATGGAGGAGGTATGCTGCGAGCCTGGGCTCATTGCAACTACATTCCCCGCGGACTTTCTTGATGATCAGTTGAGAGTCCCCCTTCATGAGGAGATGGTGGATCCCTAGGGATAGGGCGACCGACAAGCCGAAGATCAATGCTTCGTACTCTACCATATTGTTGGTGGCCTTGAACTCAAGGTGCACCATGTACTTCACTTGATCTCCGCTTGGGTCGATGAGGACCACCCCAGCCCTGCCAACTTGCTGACGGGCAGATCCGTCGAAGAAGAGCGTCCAATGGGGCTCGGTGAAGACTGGATCCTTGGGCTTCGCAGATGTGGAGTCCGAATTGGGATCCAGACACCTAGGAGCGCTCGGGGGAGGTGTCCACTCCACGATGAAGTCAGCTAGTACCTGGCTCTTGACGGCGTGGCGAGGCTGGAAGTCTAGCTGGAACTCAGCGAGATCCATGGCCCACTTGGTGATGTTGCCTGTGGCGTTACAGTTGTGGAGGATGGCCCTTAGCGGAAAGGAGGTCACCACCATGACCCTGTGTGCCTGGAAATAGTGGCGCAGCCTCCTGGACGCAAAAAGTATAGTATAGAGAAGTCTGTGCGTCTCATCACTCTAAAGGTACCTGGCCTTTGCTTCGTGGAGGACCTCACTGACGTAGTAGACCAGCCTTTGAATGGTCCGGACCCCTGTAGCTAGTTCCGAGCCCTCAGGCTCTTGACCTTCTTGTGCCGTCCTTTCAACGACCAGCACCATGCTCACCGCTTCTGCAGCCGCCGCGATGTATAAATACAACAGCTCCCCAGGTTCTGGAGCTACTAGTATTGGTAGGGACACCAGGTGCTGCTTCAACTCTTGAAAGGCTTGTTCTACCTCTTCGGTCCAAGAGAAAGGGCCGAACTTCCGCAACAGCTTGAAGAAGGGTAGCGCCCTCTCAACAGTCTCAGCCAGCCTTGAAATGAAGCGGCTAAGGGCGACTAATGACCCCGTAAGCTTCTGGATGTCCTTGATACAGGCCAGAGGCCTCATCGCCTCAATCGATCTGATCTTCTCTAGGTTTGCTTCAATGCCCCGGTGCGAGACCAGGAATCCCAGCAACTTCCTAGTGGAGACACCAAAGACGCATTTGTCTGGGTTTAGCTTCATGCACGTCGCCCGCAGCTTGTCAAAGACCAGGGTCAGGTCTTCCACCAGAGTCGACCCCCTCTTAGTCTTGACCACAATGTCATTGACATATATCTCTATCCTATCCCTAATCAGGTCCCCAAAGGTCTTACTCATCGTCCGTACAAATGTTGGCAAGGCGTTTCTCAGACCGTAGGGCATTACAACATAGCAGTAAAGCCCATCCACTGTTACAAAAGCGGTATGCTCCCTATCTTCCCTAGCCATCTGGATCTGATGGAACCCAGAGTAGGCATCTAGAAAGGACAAGAGGTCGCACCCGGAGGTAGAGTCCACGATTTGATCTATACGTGGTAGTGGATACAGGTCCTTGGGACAAGCCTAATTAAGGCTGGTGTAGTCGATGCACATCCGAAGCTTTTCGTTCGCCTATGGAACGATGACTGGGTTGGCCAGCCATACGGGGTGATGAACCTCTTCGATGAAGCCAGCGTTTAGTAGCTTCCGGACCTCCTGACGAATGAAGTCCTACCGCTCAACGGACTGTCTCCGAGGCTTCTGACTCACCGGCTTGGCGTCAGGGTGGATCTTTAGATGGTGCTCAATCACCTCCTTGGGGATCCCAGGCATATGTGATGGTTCCCATGCGAAAACATCATCATTTGCCTAGAGGAAGGCAACGAGTGCGAGTTCCTATTTCTCCCCCAGATTGCACACGATGCGGGTGGTCTGGGAGGAGTCCGCGCCAACCTGGATGGTCTTTACGGGTTCGCCGTCTGCTCTGGACAGCTGCACCTTTGGCACCTTGGCAGGCGCCTTGGTACCGGAGGTCGAGGGGTCCTTCCCTCCGTCGTCCGGGCGAGCAGCTTCTGCCGCTAGGGCGTGCAACTTCTCGACAGCCGCCACCGCAGTGGCGCGGTCACCCCACACGGTAAGGACCCCAGCCGGGGATGGCATCTTGAGGACCAAATACCCGTAATGGGCAATGGCCATGAACCGGTACAGGGCTGGCCTGCCAATGATGGCATTGAAGGGGAGGTTAACCTCCGCGACATCGAACTGGACGCTCTCTGTGTAGAAGTTCTCCTCGGTCCCGAATGTTACCGGGAGTGTGATGCTCCCAAGGGAATACACTGGCTGTGGGCCCACTTTGGAGAATGGACGAGAGGGTCCCAGTCGGGACCCCGGGATCTGCAGCTGCTTGAATGCAGCATGGCTAATGACGTTGAGCCCAGCCCCACCGTCAATCAGAACATGGTGCAGCCGCTTGTTGGCGATGACAGGGGCGGTGATGAGCGGTAGTATACCGGCCCCTGCCATGTTGTTGGGACAGTCAGATGCCCGGAAGGAGATAGTGGTGCTCCTCCACCGCTGATGTGGAGCAGCCTTCGGGACCCCTAGGACCACCGGAAGGACCTCTCGGCGCAAGGACTTGATGTTCCTGCGGGAGGTAAGCTCCCAGCTCCCGCCGTACATGATGTATAGCTTCTTGCGGCAGTCACTCTTGCCACCGGAGTTGAAGTCTCTAGTGAAAACGTCCTTGAGGACCCCCTCGGGCGACTGATACACGAGGTCCCGTTCTCCCGCGGCCACATCATCATCGTCGACCCTCTCCTTGCCAGGCCGGCAACGAGGTGGGGAGCCATCCTTGGAAGTCTGCTTGCGTCGCTCGCTGACGCGCTTCGCGAGCTTGATGATCTCGCAGCACTCCAAGGCGCTGTGGCGACTGTTGGGGTGCACAGGGCATGAGCCGCTGTTGCCTCCCTGTGGCCGAGGGTGCTTGTTGCGCTCGTTCCGGCCCCCAGTCATAGTTGCAATGACCAGAGCAGCAGACTGCGGCCTCTCATGGTCGTGGTTCTTCTTCCTTTTCTTTTTGCCGTCCTAGGTGAGGCACCTGAGCCACCCAGCCAAGCAACCCCGGTCTGTGGTGCCGAGTGCCATGCACGGCCCTTGGCAGCTCTGGGACACTTCTCATCACGTACTCCTTGGCGGAAAGTAATGATGATGGAAGCATCAGAGATACGAGGTATAGTCCCTCATACCTTAGTGAAGCAGGAGATGAAAGCACGGAGAGTTTCCCCGGGTTCCTGCCTCACTGCATGGAGGTGAGCCTCCACGCCATGCTGTTGATAAGCACTAGCGAAATTTGCTGTGAACCACATGTAGAGCTCTTCCTAGGAGTAGATTGATCCTAGGGTGAGGTTCATGAGCTAGGTCCGGGCTGGCTAAGACAAGGCTACATGGAAATATGTTGCCATTATAGGAGTGTCTCCACCTACTGCCGTAATAGCGGTGACGTATACCTGCAAGAATTCTGACGGGTTTGACGTACCATCATACTTTTCCGGCAGGTGTGGTCAGAACTTGGATGGCCAAGTCACCGTGTGGAGATGATCCGCCAGTGCGGCGCAGCCCATGCCGGCTAATGGGACACCCGCCTAAATTCGGGCACCCCTCGGAGTTTGCGGCGTAACCGCGATGAAGTCTTGGTTGAGGTTGCAACCCTTGATGTTCTATCGGCACTCACGCGCCCTCTCCAGAGAGACTCAAACATCCTCGCCCGCACGCCTACGGTTGAGTTCTGCCCATAGGTCATCAGGCCTCTCCAGAGAGACTGGAGCGTTCTCTCCCACACGCCTGCGGTTGAGCTCCGCCTGTAGGTCCTCAGTCGGTGTGGCCTTCACCAAGGGCGAGCGCACTGACGTCGACGCCTTGTGCTGACACTGGAACGACCGAGGCCTGGGCCTGGCCGAGCCAGATTGCGCCATGCCAAGGAGACGATCGACATCGTCATGCCACTGCTTCATGGCCCCCGGCGAGGCCTTGGAACTTGGAGGGTGGCGTAGCAACTCCCTGGCTGTAGACAACGCCCCAGGAGCAACCCCTGATGGAGCTTGGGATGTCTGTGCAGGCATGTGCTGCTGCGCAGCGCGCACAGCAGCAGCACCAGGCGCAGGGTGGTTGGAGCTTCATGGCATGGAAGATGCTGCTTCTTCCTCCATCAGGAAGTCCTCAGAAGTTAAGCCGCGGCGCTCGATGATCTGAACCATCATGTCGAGTAGAAAAGCAGGCGAAAAACCTAAAGCCAAGCCCCCTACCAGGCGCGCCAAATGTCGAAGAAGAAAATCTCTGGCAGGGTGGCGGAACACACCCGCCCTAAATCCTAAGATGAGGAGGGGGCCTAAGCATTTTGCCTGCTAGGTGGATTCGAGATGAACACAAGAGCACACAAGGGATTATAGTGGTTTGGGCCACCGGAGCATAAAACCCTACCTCCACTGTGTGTATGTTGTATTGAGTATGAGAGTCTAAGAACTTGTGAGCTTGAGAGCTTGAGTTGGGTCTACCTTGTAACGTTGTGTGCCTTCTCTTTTATAGCTCAAGGGAGGCACATACATGGATGCTGAGCCCCGACATGTGGGCCCAGGAGCATAATGGAAGGAATACATTATAGGAGTAACTAATGCAAGTAACGCCTGAGCAATCTCCCTAGCGCCATGATGTCCGCAGTCCGCGCAGTATTGATATGCGGCGGCAGCTTCCTTGGTAACGTACGAGTAATGATGAGCGTAGTGCACGTGGCAGTATGGGTGTGCCGCCTGCCAGTAGAATGGACAGGCATGCCGCCTGCAGAATGGACAGGTCGCCGCCTGCCAGCGGAATGGACAGGTCTCAATAAATGCAGAGGCGGCACACCGCCTGCCAGTGGAATGGAAAGGCGGCGTGCCTTATCCTCAATAAATGCAGAGGCTGCGTAACCCAGAGGCCTTACGTCAGGCTCCGCCCGTTGGCTTACGTCACGTGCAGTAGGCCACGTGGCAGCATAGGGTCTCCGCTTGGGCGGGGAGCAGAAGTGTATGCGGACAGGTCCGCACCAGACTAGGTCTGGACACGTGTCGGTACCGGACCCCGCCTGGGTCCTGTTCAAGGCCCGTGTATGTTCTGTCCTAGGACCTTGGGACCCATTGTGGGTGGCCCGGACCCCATACGGGGGGGATCCTATTCTAGGGGTCCGGCTTGCACACGTGGAGGTCCTGGACCAACCTTGGAGGTCCAGACTGTATATCCAGGGGTCCGACGCTCTCCCATGGGGGTCCAGACTTACTGTTGATGCCTTGGAGTATATCACCTTCTCTAGACACGTGGCGGCTCCGGACCCACCCATGTGGTGGAGTCGGGCACTGCTGTGGACCCAGAGTAGTCGCTCGAGACTGGGGCGAGTCGTGGCCTGGTCCCACACACAACACCTTTACCATGCGACTAAGAAATAGTCGTGTGGGTACTGCGTCTTTATACAGTAGTAAGGGGTACCCTAGTTTTAGGGTACCAACATATATATATTAAAAACCCATCATATAATACAACTAAACTTGAGCCATACTGGTTTGATGAGTGATGTTATGGCTTTTAGTCAAGTGGTCACAGGTTTGAGTCTTCTCCTACTCGCTTTTTGCTGATATTCACGATTTACTAAAATGGCCTGTCAGGCTAACATGCCAACGTGTTGTGCCTGGGCCGCAGCTGTGGCACACGGGCTGTCCCGACACTACCCGATTATCTAGCAGGACCTAACGGGCCCATGCCATGGCAAGCTAGGTGTGTGGACACATGAATGAGATGTGTCTTTAATGTTTAAGTATGATAAGTGATTGCCATGAAGATAATCGGCTTTGTTTGAGTTTTTGAACTAACGTTAGCATGAATGTGGTGTTGTGCAATATGTTTCTTTTCTTGTGGTGCACAAACATAGAGCTCAAAGATGGTCGTCGACGAAGATAAAGGTCAACAAGCTCAAGAGTGTATCGAGGAGTGGTTCGTGTTTATCAAGACAACGATTGACTAATCCATGCGAAGTGCTAAAAGACTTAGTGACCGGAGTGGCTAAGAACTAATGATGACACGTATCGTAATCATAGAGGGAGCAAATCAGAAACACTACTCATGAGGGGTTTAATGGTTTGGAACAAAAAACACTCACAAATAGTTTTTGAGTTTGATCCTCAAAACCCGCTTCGAGTATGAACTGGAGCTGGAGGCGGCATGTGACACTATCATGAAGCTTGTATAGAGAGGAATAGAAGTGGTGTAGAGCCCCATGTCCGCAAGATGCACCGATCAAAAGATAAATTATTTCTTGCCTAAGTTAAGTGGTCCAATCAAAATATCTAAGAGAAGGTTAGGAATGTGTAATAGACATATAAATGAGATAGGAGGCTACCCAACCAACCATCTCTCCCACCATTTCCATTTTTCTTCACTTCTACCTAGGTGTTTAGCGGTAGAGTAAATCTAGTATGTCGATGAGAGAGATCCACAGGTGAGTTCCTAGATGACATAATATGTTATCTTTGTAACTTGGCAAAGTGCGTAACATTGATCAAGGCGACATTAATAAATCTTTCCTCTAAAATTCATGGTTAAGTTCTTAGCTTGCTTTTTCTTTTCTCGGTTTTGCTTTTTTGTGTATTTTGATGCTTCTTTTGTTTTGGGAGTTTTAGATATGTTTCTAGACCATCACAATGTTTGCAACTTGGTTGGAGAAGATCTCTCATGAGCATCTAGTTTGATGATTTTGCTGGTTATTGGGAAAACCCCGATCTAGAGAATGTTTTGTTAGATTACTATTGATTCTATGGATGAGATGAGTGGGAATTCTTGTGTTAACTTCCTAGCCTTCTTGTCAATATTTGTGCCAACTTTCATCATGATCGTATTTTAAATGGAGGATTTGAGGGGTTTTAAGAAACTTTTGGGGATCGGTCATGAAAGTCGGCCAGACTGGCCTCACAACCTAGCCAGGTCGACCCTAGCACTTGACCGGGGCACTGGGCTGACAACCTAGTAGGGCTTGCTCTAGATCCTGACTAGGCCAACTTCAGGGGGACTACATAGTAACCGGCCTAGGTCACCTTTTGATATGCAGTTTGTGTTTTGTAGTATTTTAGAGTTCCATGACTCCAATCTACTTTTTTGTGGGTCCCTAATAGTGCCAAGGAAGTTTTCTCAGTTCTCAAGTCACCTTTTGTCTTAGAGGATTTTTGAGTTAGACTCTTGCATCATTATTGTCGGTACCTGTGATGGAACCTCCCAAGTCATTAGGCCCACCTACAATTGTCCTTGTCCAACGGACCTCAGACAACCCTGCAGGTGCCCCTGAATCACTTGACAAGTTCAGTATATATATTCCTTACCTTTCCCAAGAGCGTTTCACCCGTCACGCAGACATTACAAAATGTCGGAGGTACAAAAATGCGGAAGCAATTACAATAACTTACCTTATATTAAAAGTAAGAAAGAGTCGGATTATTATAGACCAGAACAAATATAAGAGTGCTGAGTATTATTATTACATCACTAGGAGGCAAAACCCCCTCCCGATAGACATTAAACAAAAGTTTTAACGGAGGATCCTTTCCTCCCGAAGCTTCACTCCTGGCTTTCTTCTTTGGGTACCACCTTTGAACAAAAGCAGCAAAAGTTTGCCGCTTCTTCACCTAAAACCACATGGGACAAAGCCCTGAGTATGAAGTGTATTTTCGCAAGACTTACCCGTCAAAGTAAAAGACTCTCAAGGATATGCTGGCCTTTGGGAATCAAGGGATGGCTTATCAATTATTAAAGACTCTATTTGTAGAAATGCTTACTAACAGTAGATCCTTAAAAATCAAATTTTACTTGTCCGGCTAAGTGAAGTTACCTGAAGCTAGAGTTGTTTCTACCCTAGTTCAATCACTTGACTTATACTAGCAATTTCTTATCAACCCTTCATCTTTACTGGGTTGCTACGTGTAGGGCAGTGACCAAGTCTTCATATCCACGAAGTTACGACGATCCGAATAGATTATACTCAGCTGAGGATCTCTGATCACATGACATATGTAGCACTTAACCCTTGCATATGTCAACTCGCCACCGGGGTTCTTAAGACCAGATCAGGTTCACGCCAACCGAGAGCATAGATACACCACCGTCCAGCCTCTTGCCATGGAGGGTACACGCTACTCTCGCCATCTCTCCACTCCCATTGCGTGTTATCATATTCTGGTATTAGTCTGCCCGAGGCAAAGCTTACCCATGACGAGGCATGTGACCAGTTAAAGGGTCCTCGATCATCAAGCCTACATCGAGAAGGTCCTTAATCGACTCAGACGGAGACACTACACTGAGACTCTCTTCTCATGCAAGTCACCCGCTCAGTCTCAGCTTTATCATTTCAAACCCAAAGTTTGGTACCTGGCAGAGGTAAATCTTTTCCGATGTTGAACCCATCATGGCCATGATGGATTCACCATCAAGTTTTATTTTCAAAAACATCCCACCCACTTTGAAGCATAATCTTTTTGTAAAAACAAAACCTTCTGTTTTTCTAGAGCAAAACTAAGCATAAGAAAAACCTTTTGTAAAACAGGGATTTAAGGGGAAGTAACCAAATCCAAGGAAAGGAATGCAGCAATGGGTTTAGCACACAACTCCTATCACCTAATGCATCAAGTAAGTGAGAAAGATTTTAAAATAACAAGGAGGTGGCAAATGCATCGGGGCTTGCCTTGTTTTACTGGTGAATCAGGCTCTGTTCCACAGATATCAAAATAAAAACAGTTGCCTGCCTGATGTTCTTCAGGTGGTGGTGGTGAAGTCTTCGCTTCTTCGACTTCTACTTCCTCTTCATTTTCTAAATATAGCCATATATAATAATGAATGCCCATGTAATGCTCATGAGGGTGCAAAGATAATAAAAGTTTATTATCTAAGGTCTTGAATACAACTTTCCTTCACGGATCTCCGAGAACTTAGGGTTTTCAGAGTCTTTAGTGAAGTTCATAGGGCAGGTGCTAGGGTTTTGGGTTCTAACCATCAAACATGGTCCAAAACATACCAAACTTTACCCAAGGCTTCTAAATATTATTTAGAGTTTATCCTAAAAATTTAGTGAATTTTGGATTTATTATTTATTCCCTAAAAATCCAGAAGCATAGTTTTTGGCTAATTTAAATGCTCTATAATTTCCTATTTGGACTAAAAATCATGAAACTATTTTTAGTAAATACTATAAGAAATTAGAAGCCTAGCATAATTGGTCTTGTATTTTTAGCATTTTTCTACAATTTTCTAGAATTTCTTTAGCTCTGGCAGAATAAGAAAAAGAAAAGTCATGAACAGTATTGGACCGAAACCGGCCCAAGTCAGCCCAACACAGGCAGAAGCGCGCCCGCGCACGCACGCGTGTAGATTTTGCGAATAGACCCCCGTCTTTTTAAATAACCCGAACAGAGTTCACCGTACTATTCTTATGAGTCGCTGACAGTTACAGTTAGGCCCTTGAACTTCTAATTCTTTACAGCGCCAAGTCCACGACGTCGCACAGTGGAGACCCGAGCACCGGCGAGTCTAGACTGGCTGGATCACGCAAAGACCGGTGCTCCCGTGCGGCAGACACCAAATTGTACCCCTTCTAACCATTTCCCCTCACTCAATTTCACTAATGAGACTCTAAATCATCCTGTCCACGGAGACGGGCGTGAACAAAGGATGAACATGGGCGTTCTCGGTGATCCAGGGCGGTCTAGTTCAATCAGAGGGGTCGAACAACATTAGGAGGTCTTAAGGAGACTAGAACAACCGACCAGAGAGCTTGAACTAACCTGGAGCAAGCTGGCCACGGCGAGGTGTTTTTACGGTGGCGGAAACCGAGATTGGGGGCAATGAGCAATTCACGATCTCTGGTGAATGATTGGAGGCAAGCTTGGGTGCTGTGGATGGGTGATTACCCTACAGAGCTCACAGCGGGCTCAATTTATAGTTGGCAAGAGCGATGGCCGGTGAATTTGGATTGAGACGCGCGGCGGTCGGAGAAAGAGGAGGTCACTGGCGCACGGGATTAGTGGATGTAAATGTGGCAACCTCACCGGTGATCACTGGATAGGTCGGCACGAGTCACGACGGCTTGGTTAAAGTGTTGAGGCACGTGGCATCAGACCGTGAGATGTCTAACTCTGGCGAGGGTTGATTCAAGGTGATCGGGATTGAGTGGACACGACGGCTGGACAAACAGTACCTTAAGCTCATCCGGGGGAGAAGATCTTTTCACCTTGGAGCGTTATCCGAGCGCCGGTGAGCACGAATCACCTCACCGGCGTAAATCTACGCGCGGGGTCGCCAGCGGCAAGATACACTGCATCAGTGATCTTGTGAAGTCCACTGTACTATCGGGGTTCTGATCACGTGCCTGACAGAGCTACATGCAGAGCCTAGATCACCAATTTTTATGTGGCAACCCACTAATCCACCTGTAACAAAGTAGTTACCCGATACTCCAGCTATAATCTTGCTATAGTAATCATAGCCAAATAATGATTGGATCATGATCAAATCTAAGCTCAAAGATTGCCTAATCTTACTGTTAGTCTGAATTCAGACTTAAGATAGTCTGACATCTCGACTTTGAGCACATTTTTCTCCAAATTTTTCATGTGACCATGATTTAATCCCTATAGTAAAGTTGTTCTCCTTACATAGCTCTATAGGTTTGATGTGTTGACCCTAGGCAAATTCTCAATATTTTTGGATCTACAGAGCCCTAAAGTCAGCCCTACTTCACTGTTTTCAGACTTAACCAATAGAGCTCAAATAGGGCTTTTTGCAAATAGGTCCAAAACTCAGGGTTTAGGTTGCAAACCTACATACTTGGGAACCATATGAGTTAAGATACCCTAATTTCGTGGTTTTTGCACTTTAGTCCAAAAGTGCACTAGTTTTGCACTTAGCCCCCTAGGGTTTTAGTCTAGGGTTTTCCAGGGTTCTATTTAGGGTTTTTGATACTTCTAAGGTTTGGATATCTCTTAAATTCATTAATGTGGTATTTTATGATCATTATTATCAAGTTTTGAAGTTTTCTCTTATTTAGGCTTTGGTTACCCCTTTAAGCCCAATCTAGGGTTAAACACTGTACCTTAGGGTTTCACTTATGAAATGTCACATCACTACAACTTGTTTGAATTTTTGCCTAGTGAATGCATTCTAGGTGTGACAAACACATGATATATCAATGCTCATGATGTTATGCTCAAGTTTTAGTGGCAGTAACACCAGGGGTGTTACATCCTTCCCCCCATAAAAGAATCTCGTCCCGAGATTAAAAGTCCTAGGGCAGGTAATGGAAAAGGAAACACGTCATATCTTTATTTCCTTATTTTTGGTACAAGGAAGGGGTGGTTTGGGGCTCATTCCTTTATTACAACAATTGTATATACTTTACAAATTACATGAGGCTAAAAAGCCTGGGAAATTCTTTTCTAAAAAGTCATGAGTTTCCCATGTGGCCTCATCTTCTGAATGCTGGTTCCACTGTATCTTGTAAAACTTGAGAGTTTTCTTCGGGTAATTCTGTCCTTGTGATCCAAGACTTGAATAGGATGCTCTAAATACGTCAAGTCTGGTTCTAAGGCAACATCCGTTACTTCAATAGTTTGATCGGGAACCCGAAGACACTTCTTCAATTGAGACACATGGAACACATTATGTACGACAGACAATGTTTCAGGTAACTGGAGTTGGTACGCCACTGATCCATATCTTTCAAGGATAGGAAAAGGACCAATGTATCAAGGTGCAAGCTTCCCCTTTACCCCGAAACGTGATACACCCTTCATTGGTGAAACTTTCAGGTAGACATAATCTCCAACTAGAAAGTATAGGGGTTGTCGTCGCTTGTCTGCATAACTCTTCTGACGAGCTTGAGCTTTCTTCAAATTATGAATTATTTGCCGAACTTTCTCTTCGGTCTCCTTTACCATATCTGGCCTGAAGAAACTTCTTTCACCTGGTTCAAACCAGTTTAACAGAGTACGACACCGTCGTCCATACAAAGCTTCAAAGGGTGCCATTTTGATGCTTTCTTGATAGCTATTATTGTACGAGAACTCCGCTAATGGTAAACAATCATCCCATTTCTATGGGAATTCCAGAACACATGCTCGTAACATGTCTTCAAGTATCTGATTTACCCTTTCAGTTTGCCCACTTGTTTGAGCATGATAGGCTAAACTATGGAGCAATTTTGTACCCAAGGATTTATGAAGTTCTTCCCAGAATTTGGATACGAATTGAGGTCCACGATCCGACACTATGGTCTTCGGAACATCGTGCAAAATGAGAATGCGAGCAATGTACAGTTCCACATATGCGATTACTGGATATTTTACTTTGACTAGAAGGAAGTGGACGATCTTTGTAAGTCGATCAATGATAACCCAAATAGAGTCAAAGCCTTTTGCTGTTCTGGGCAATCCCACAATGAAGTCCATAATAATATCCTCCCATTTCCATGTAGGGTTAGGTAAAGATTGTTATGGACCAGCAGCTTTCATGTGTATGGCCTTGACACGTCTGCAGGTGTCACATCTTGCCACATAGCGTGCAATCTCAATCTTCATCTTTGTCCACCAATATTGCTGTTTTAGATCTTGATACATCTTAGTGCTTCCGGGATGAATAGAATAGTGACTAAGATGTGCTTCATCTAGAATTTGTTGGCGAATCTCTTCATTTTTAGGCACAACTATGCGGTTATTAAACCATACAATGTCTTGATCATCTTTTCTAAAACAGTTTGCTTTACCGGCTTTGATATTCTCCTGGATGTGTTTCATACCCACATCATTTCTTTGTGTGTCAATTATTCTTTGTAGGAGGACTGACTCAAGCCTCAAGTGATTCAAAGTTCCATGTTGAATCATTTTCAGGTTCAACTTCTCCATTTCTTAGCATAAAGTAATGTCAGAAGTCTTCATGGTCAGACAATGGCAGGAAGCCTTGCGACTGAGGGCATCTGCCACTACATTGGCCTTGCATGGGTGATAATGAATTTCCAATTCATAGTCCTTGATAAGCTCGAGCCATCGCCTCTGTCTCATGTTCAGCTCTGACTGGGTGAAGATATACTTTAAGCTTTTATGATCTGTATAGATGTGACAGATGTTCCCTAGTAGATAATGATGCCAAATTTTTAGGGCATGAACCACAGCAGCTAACTCCAGATCATGAGTTGGGTAATGCTCTTCATGCTGGCGCAACTGCCTTGAAGCGTAGGCTATTACTCGACCTTCTTGCATTAGAACACAACCGAGACCACTGCCTGATGCGTCACAATACACATCAAAAGGCTTTTCAATGTCCGATTGAGCCAATACCGGAGCAGTGGTCAATAATACTTTCAGCTGCTCAAAGGCTTCATTACATTTTGAAGACCAATTAAACTTGGTATCACTCTTCAATAAACTTGTGATTGGTTTCACAAGCTTAGAAAAATCTGGAATGAATCGGCGGTAATAACCAGCCAGTCCAAGGAAACTTCAGACTTGATGTACAGTGGTTGGGGGTTTCCACTCCAAAATATCCTTGACCTTGCTAGGATCTACCGCAATCCCCTGGGCAGATAATACATGTCCCAGAAATTGGATCTCCTCCAGCCAGAACACGCACTTACTGAACTTAGCATATAGTTGATGTTCCCTCAGGCGCGTTAATACGATCCATAAATGCCGAGAATGCTCCTCTTCATTTTTGGAATATATTAAGATATCATCAATGAATACCACCACGAATTTATCCAACTCGGGCATAAATACCGAGTTCATAAGATATGTGAAGTGGGCAAGAGCATTTGTTAGTCCGAAAGACATAACCAAATATTCAAATAATCCATACCGCGTAGTGAATGCGGTCTTTGGTATATCTTCGGGTCGGATACGGATCTGATGATAGCCCGATCTGAGGTCAATCTTAGAGAAGACCCTCGCTCCAGTTAGTTGATCAAATAGAATATCAATTCGTGGAAGAGGGTACTTATTTTTTATGGTAACCTCATTGAGGGGTCTATAATCCACACACATCCGAAGTGTTTGATCCTTCTTCTTAACAAAGATGGCTAGACAACCCCATGGCTATGAGCTCGGCCGGATGAATCCCTTTTCTAGTAGATCTTGTAATTGGGTCTTGAGCTCTGCCAATTCATTCAGCGGCATTCGGTACGACCTTCTAGAAATAGGAGCCGTACCGGGCTTTAACTTAATCACAAATTCTACGTCTCTCTCTGGAGGCAATCCAGGCAAATATTCTGGAAAGACGTCTGGGAACTCACATACTACCAGAATATCTTGGATCTCCGGTATGTTGGCTTCATATACTCTGCCAAATGGTTTAGCTGGAATAGCTATGGGGATGGATAAAAGAATCTCTTCTTGGCCATAACTCAACCTGATGGTTCTCAGATCAGCGTTGAGGATTGCTTTATGCTGGGCTAACCAATTCATGCCCAAAATTACACCTATATCTTGGCCCTTTAGAACAATCATGTTTGTAGGAAAGTCCTGTTCAGCCAAGGTTACGGGCACATGGTAAGCCACCTCTTTAGTAAATATTTGTCCCCCAGGCGAATGAATAGTAAACCCTTCCCTTGATTCATGGTATGGAATGCAATGTTGCTCCACAAATGTCTTGCTTATGAATGTATGTGAAGCGCCAGAATCAAAAAGAATAACTACAGGGTGATTGGCCACTAGAAACGTATCCATCATAACCGGTTCACCTTCTGGTGTGGTGGCCACTTGAGTATAATAAATCCGACCAGTTTTCTTCATATTTTTGCCCGCGGTATTGTTTGCCGCATTTCCCTTGCCTTGAGCAGAACTCCCAAAACTCTGCTGATTAGTTGATCGGCTCTGCTTCGGATACAGACAGTCCTTGATAAAATGTCCGCACTTTCCACAATTAAAGCAGCCTGTTGAAGAGCTTGGGAGAGCAGGGAAACGAGTACCAGTGGCACCCGGCTGAGTGATTGAAGTGGGGGCAGTAGCAGGACAGATAAAAATTGGTTGCTTGAAAGGGTAGGAGGGCGGACGGGGTGAAGAACGATTTAGATTAAAAGGTCGGATTACCAACCTTTGTCTTTTCTCAGGCCCCTGATTGGGCCTGTCGCCTCCATAGCCCTTTGATTTTCCCGGGCCTGCATATTTAGCTTCGACTGACAGTGCCTTGCTGACAGCCCGACTATAAGTGAGGTCAAGGCAGGTGGCCATTTTCCGCTGCAGCCGGTCACTGAGGCCCCTCATAAAACAATTTTTCTTCTTCAGGTCAGTATTGACCTGATCGATGGCATACTGGGACAAGTGGTTGAATTTGTTGAGATACTGAGTGACAGTATCCCCACCTTGTTTGAGCTTCATAAACTCCTCCTGTTTCATATGGAGCACCACTTCAGGTATATAGTGCTCCCGGAAAGCTAGCTTGAATTCATCCCAAGTTATTTGATGACCAGCCAGTTGAACGGCTACATAATTTCCCCACCAGGTACTGGCAGGGCCTCGCAACTGTTGTGCCGCGAATAAGGGCTTTTGAGTCTCCGTACATCGGAGAAGCCCGAACTTCTGTTCGATAACGTGGATCCACTCATCCGCTTCCAGAGGATCTTCCGCCTTAACAAATAATGGGGGACATGTCTCGGAGAAATCCAAATATGATGTTTCGCGTGGTCCTTGCTGATATGCTCGCCTGCCTTGCTGTTGCATTTGTTGTCCCGCCATTTCCCGCAGAAAGCGGGTATTATCAGTTGTAGCATTAACTAAGGCAGCGATGGCCTCAGCTAATGTTGGAGGTACTGGGGGCGGGTTCGAAGTTGTTTCCCTCCCACGGGAGGTCCCTGCTCCATCCTGTGCACAAGTCTTGGAAGGCATATGAGGCAAAGAACATTTGGAAAATATAATATGCCAAAGCAAACCATCCATTTTATATTACTGAAAAGGGTAATGATACAGACTCGAATTTACAACAGGATTACATTATCTATTACACATTACTACTATTTCTCTTCTACACTACTCTAACTTCTTGTCACTTTTGGTAGCTTCACCGTCGGGCGTAGGAGACCATTCATCAACCAACTTCATAGAGGGAGGAGGCCTAAAAAGGGTCTAGTTCACCACCAAGTGCTTCTCCCGCTACTCTAGAAGGTCCGGCTCCCATTCCGACAGGATCCGCAGGTACGTTAGGGTGCAGTTGTGAATACAACACATGTACCTCCTCATGTAGTGTATTACAATACACTTGCAAGTGGTCCACGGCTATGCTAAGCTCCTCCACGTGGGCTCGAGCTTTGGCTTCCTTGGCCCAAACAAGTCAACGCGAATTCACAGCCCAATCGAGCGCTAAATCATGTTCAGCAAGTTGGTATTGCAAGTGGTGGATGTCAGTTCGCAATTCATTTATTCTTTCACCATCCGCGACCCATATATCGTTCCTGTGATGGAGCTCTGATCGAAGCTATTCTACTTGGGCTTCCAGATCCCCGATTCGATCGTTGCTACCACTGCTACTGTCTTCATGCCTTGGGGCAAGTTGATGGCGGGGTACGCCAATCGGCCCGGTAGACTTGCGCGCGGTCTTTCTTGTGCGCGGCGGCATATCTCCATGAGAGGGAAAAATCTTATTAGCATAGTTTTTAGCATGATGCATGTATAATTACAGAATCAACCTTAGTTGATTCATACCTTCTATAAATTGCACTCTACTATCTGGTCTTGAAGTAGAGAAGGTAGTTAGATAAGAAAGAAAGAAATTTTCTAGATAAGTCTTTGAAAATTCTTTTTGAAAATGCCTCATAACATCTGCAGAGATGGGCTTCGCTCCGATACCAGCTGTGATGGAACCTCCCAAGTCATTAGGCCCACCTACAGTTGTCCTTGTCCAACGGACCTCAGACAACCCTGCAGGTGCCCCTGAATCACTTGACAAGTTCGGTATCTATATTCCTTACCTTTCCCAAGAGCGTTTCACCCGTCACACAGACATTACAAAACATCGGAGGTACGAAAATGCGGAAGCAATTACAATAGCTTACCTTATATTAAAAGTAAGAAAGAGTTGGATTATTACAGACCAAAACAAATATAAGAGTGTTGAGTATTAATATTACATCACTGGGAGGCAAAAACCCCTCCCGATAGACATTAAACAAAAGTTATAACGGAGGATCCTTTCCTCCCAAAGCTTCACTCCTGGCTTTCTTCTTTGGGTACCACCTTTGAACAAAAGCAGCAAAAGTTTGCCGCTTCTTCACCTAAAACCACATGGGACAAAGCCCTGAGTACGAAGTGTATTTTCGCAAGACTTACCCGTCAAAGTAAAAGACTCTCAAGGATATGCTGGCATTTGGGAATCAAGGGATGGCTTATCAATTATTGAAGACTCTGTTTGCAGAAATGCTTACTAACAGTAGATCTTTAAAAATCAAATTTTACTTGTCCGGTTAAGTGAAGTTACCTGAAGCTAGAGTTATTTCTACCCTAGTTCAATCACTTGACCTATACTAGCCAATTTCTTATCAACCCTTCATCTTTACTGGGTTGCTACGTGTAGGGCAGTGACCAAGTCTTTATATCCGCAAAGTTACGACGATCCGAATCGATTATACTCAGCTGAGGATCTCTGATCACACGACATATGTAGCACTTAACCCTTGCATATGTCAACTCGCCACCGGGGTTCTTAAGACCAGATCAGGTTCATGCCAACCGAGAGCACAGATACACCACCGTCCAGCCTCTTGCCACAGAGGGTACACGCTACTCTCGCCATCTCTCCACTCCCATTGCGTGTTATCTTATTCTAGTATTAGTCTGCCTGAGGCAAAGCTTACCCATGACGAGGCATGTGACCAGTTAAAGGGTCCTCGATCATCAAGCCTACATCGAGAAGGTCCTTAATCGACTCAGACGGAGACACTACACTGAGACTCTCTTCTCGTGCATGTCACCCGCCCAGTCTCAGCTTTATCATTTCAAACCCAAAGTTGGGTACCTGGCAGAGGTACATCTTTTCCAATGTTGAACCCATCATGGCCATGATGGATTCACCATCAAGTTTTATTTTCGAAAACGTCCCACCCACTTTGAAGCATCATCTTTTTGTATAAACAAAACCTTTTGTTTTTTAGAGCAAAACTAAGCATAAGAAAAACCTTTTGTAAAACAGGGATTTAAGGGGAAGTAACCAAATCCAAGGAAAGGAATGCAGCAACGGGTTTAGCACACAACTCCTATCACCTAATGCATCAAGTAAGTGAGAAAGATTTTAAAATAACAAGGAGGTGGAAAATGCACTGGGGCTTGCCTTGTGTTACTGGTGAATCAGGCTCTGTTCCGCAGATATCAAAATAAAAACAGTTACCTGCCTGATGTTCTTCAGGTGGTGTGGTGAAGTCTTCGCTTCTTCGACTTCTACTTCCTCTTTGTTTTCTAAATATAGCCATATATAAAAATGAATGCCCATGTAATGCTCATGAGGGTGCAAAGATAATAAAAGTTTATTATCTAAGGTCTTGAATACAACTTTCCTTCACGGATCTCTGAGAACTTAGGGTTTTCGGAGTCTTTAGTGAAGTTCATAGGGCAGGTGCTAGGGTTTTGGGTTCTAACCATCAAACATGGTCCAAAACATACAAAACTTTACCCAAGGCTTCTAAATATTATTTAGAGTTTATCCTAAAAATTTAGTGAATTTTGGATTTATTATTTATTCCCTAAAAATCCAGAAGCATAGCTTTTGGCTAATTTTAATGCTCTATAATTTCCTATTTGGACTAAAAATCATGAAACTATTTTTAGTAAATACTATAGGAAATTAGAAGCCTAGCAAAATTGGTCTTGTATTTTTAGCATTTTCTACAATTTTCTAAAATTTCTTTAGCTCTGGTAGAAAAAGAAAAAGAAAAGTCATGAACAGTATTGGACCGAAACCGGCCCAAGTCAGCCCAACACAGGCAGAAGCGCGCCCGCACGCGCGCCCGCGTGCAGATTTTGCGAATAGACCCCTGTCTTTTTAAATAACCCGAACAGAGTTTACCACACTATTCTTATGAGTCGCTGACAGTTACAGTTAGGCCCCTGAACTTCTAATTCTTTACAGCGCTAAGTCCACGACGTCGCACGGCGGAGACCCGAGCACCGGCGAGTCTAGACTGGCCGGATCACGCAAAGACCGGTGCTCCCGTGCGGCAGACACCAAATTGTACCCCTCCTAACCATTTCCCCTCACTCAATTTCACTAATGAGACTCTAAATCATCCTGTCCACGGAGACGGGCGCGGACAAAGGATGAACATGGGCGTTCTCGGTGATCCATGGCGGTCTAGTTCAATCAGAGGGGTCGAACAGCATTAGGAGGTCTAAAGGAGACTAGAACAACCGACCATAGAGCTTGAACTAACCTGGAGCAAGCTGGCCACGGAGAGGTGTTTTTACGGTGGCGGAAACCGAGATTGGGGGCAATGAGCAATTCACGATCTCTGGTGAATGATTGGAGGCAAGCGTGGGTGCGGTGGATGGGTGATTACCCTACGGAGCTCACGACGGGCTCAATTTATAGTAGGCAAGAGCGGTGGCCGGTGAATTTGGATTGAGACGCGCGGCGGTCGGAGAAAGAGGAGGTCACTGGCGCATGGGATTAGTGGATGTAACCGTGGCAACCTCACTTGCGATCACTGGACAGGTCAGCATGAGTCACGGCGGCGTGGTTAAAGTGCTGAGGCACGTGGCATCAGACCGTGAAATGTCTAACTCTGGCGAGGGTTGATTCAAGGTGATCGGGATTGAGTGGACACGGCGGCCGGACAAACAGTACCTTAAGCTCATCCGGGGGGAGAAGATCTTTTCACCTTGGAGCATTATCCGAGCGCCGGTGAGCATGAATCACCTCACCGGCATGAATCTACGCACGGGGTCATCGGCGGCAAGATACACTGCATCAGTGATCTTGTGCAGTCCACTGTACTATCGGGGTTCTGATCAGGTGCCTGATAGAGCTATATGTAGAGCCTAGATCACCAATTTTTATGTGGCAACCCACTAATCCACCTGTAAAAAAGTTGTTACCCAATACTCCAGCTATAATGTTGCTATAGTAATCATAGCCAAATAATGATTGGATCATGATCAAATCTAAGCTCAAAGATTGCCTAATCTTACTGTTAGTCTGAATTCAGACTTAAGATAGTCTGACAGCTCGACTTTGAGCACATTTTTCTCCAATTTGTTCATGTGACCATGATTTAATCCCTATAGTAAAGTTGTTCTCCTTACATTGCTCTATAGGTTTGATGTGTTGACCCTAGGCAAATTCTCAATATTTTTGGATCTACAGAGCCCTAAAGTCAGCCCTACTTCACTGTTTTCAGACTTAACCAACAGAGCTCAAATAGGGCTTTTTGCAAATAGGTCCAAAACTCAGGGTTTAGGTTGCAAACCTACATACTTGGGAACCATATGAGTTAAGATACCCTAATTTCGTGGTTTTTGCACTTTAGTCCAAAAGTGCACTAGTTTTGCACTTAGCCCCCTAGGGTTTTAGTCTAGGGTTTTCTAGGGTTCTATTTAGGGTTTTTGATACTTCTAAGGTTTGGATATCTCTTAAATTCATTAATGTGGTATTTTGTGATCATTATTATCAAGTTTTGAAGTTTTCTCTTGTTTAGGCTTTGGTTACCCCTTTAAGCCTAATCTAGGGTTAAACACTGTACCTTAGGGTTTCACTTATGAAATGTCACATCACTACAACTTGTTTGAATTTTTGCCTTGTGAATGCATTCTAGGTGTGACAAACACATGATATGTCAATGCTTATGATGTTATGCTCAAGTTTTAGTTACAGTAACACCAGTGGTGTTACAGTACCCTAAAACTAGGTTACCCCCTGCTACTGTACAAAGACGAAGAACCCACGCGACTATCCCTTAGTCGCGTGGAAGAAGCACTGCGTGTGGGACCAAGCCACTACTCGCCCTAATCTCAGGAGGCTATTCTAGGTCCATAGCAGCGGCCGACTCCACCACGTGGGCAGGTCCAGAGTCGCCATGTGTCCAGAGAACGTGATATACTCCAAGGCACCAACAGTGGTCTGGACCCCCACGGGAGAGCGCCGGACCCCCGGATATACAGTCCGGACCACCACGAGCTGGTCCCGGACCCCCAGATATATAGTCCGGACCCCCAAGGTTGGTCTCGGTCCTCCACGGGTGCAAGCTGGACCCCTGGGATGGGATCCAGACCACCTCGTATGGGGTTCGGGTCCCCACAGGGGGGTCCCAAGGTCCCAAGACAGTACATACCCGGGCCTTGAATAGGACCCAGGAAGGGGTCTGGTGTCGACACGTGTCCATACCAGGTGTGGTGTGGACCTATCCGCATACGCTACTGCTCCCCACCCAGGCGGAGACCCAATGCTGCCACGTGGCCTACTGCGTGTGACGTAAGCCAGCGGGCGGAGCCTGACGTAAGGCCTCTGGGTTACACGGCCCCTGCATTTATTGTGGATAAGGCGCGCCGCCTGACAGGCGATGTGCCGCCTTGGCATTTAATGAGACTTGCCCATTCCATAGGCGGCGTGCCTGTCCATTCCACTGGCAGGCGATGTGCCGCCTCCACATTTAATGAGACCTGTCCATTCTGCTGGCAGGCAGCGACCTATCCATCCCACAGGCGGCATGCCTGTCCATTCCACTGGCAGACTGCACGCCCATACTGCCACGTGCACGACACCAATCATTACTCGTACGTTACCGAGGAAGCTGCTGCCGCATGTCAACGCTGCGCGGGCTGCAGACACCATGGCACCAGGAGATCTCTCAGGCGTCAGCTACATTAGCTGCTCCGTGTATTTCTTCCATTATGTCCCTAGGCCCACATGTTGGGGCTCAGCAACCTTGTGTGTGCCTCCCTTGAGCTATAAAAGGGAAGGCACACAACATTACAAGGCAGTCTCACTCACACTCACTCAGACCAAACTTAGACGCACAAGATTACAAGTCACTTAGACCCTCGGGAAGTTCTCCAAGCTCTCGAGCACCAGCAATACAACACACAGTGGAGTAGGGTATTACGCTCCGGCGGCCCGAACCACTCTAAATCCTCATGTCATCTTGTGTGTTCTTCCACAATCTAGCAAACAGGCAAAACGCTTAGGCCCCTTTTCATCTTAGGATTTAGGGCGGGTGCGTTCTGCCACCCGGCCGAAGATTTCCTCTCCAACATTTGGCGCGCCAGGTAGGGGCTTGGCATTAGGATTTTTCTTGTTTTCCTGCTCGGCACCATGGTCCACATTGTCGAGCACCACGACTTCGTTCCCGAGGACTTCTCAATGGAGGAAGAAGCTGCCTCCTCCACACCACAGCCCCCAGCCGCCCTGCGCCCAGTGCAGCTGCTGTGCGCTCTGTGCGGCAGCACACTCCTGCGCAGACATCCAGGGTGTCAAGGGTTGCGCCTACGGCCTTGTCAGCAGCCAGGGAGTTGCTGCGCCACCCTCCTAGCTCCACGGCCTCGCCTGGGGCCATGAAGCAGTGGTGTGACGATGTCGACCGACTGCTCGGCATGGCGCACTCTGGCTCAGCAAGACCTAGGCGTCGGTCATCCCGGCATCAACATGAGGCATCGGCGTCGGTGCGCTCGCCTTTAGTGAGGGCTGCGCCGACCGAGGACCTGTGGGCGGAGCTCAACCGCAGGCGTGCGGTAGAGGATGCTCCGGCCTCTCTAGAGAGGCCTAATGATCTACGGGCAGAACTCAACCGCAGGCGTGCGGACGAGGATGCCCGTGTCTCTCTGGAGAGGGTGCGTGAGCGCTGACGGAACATCGAGGGTCGCAACCTCGACCAAGACTTCGCTGCGGTTGCGCCGCAAACTCCAAGGGTTGCCCGAATTCAAGCGGGTGTCCCATTGGCCGGTGTCGGCTGCGCCGCTCTGGCGGATCATCTTCACGCGGCAACGTGGCCATCCAAGTTCCGGCCGCACCTGCTAGAAAAGTACGACAGTACGTCAAACCCGTCGAAATTCCTGCAGGTATACGTCACTGCCATTACGGCAGCAGGTGGAGACACTGCTGTGATGGCGACATACTTCCATGTAGCCTTGTTTGGGCCGGCCCAGACTTGGCTCATGAACCTTGCCCCAGGATCGATCTACTCCTAGGAAGAGCTCTGCGCGCGGTTCACAGCGAACTTCGCCAGCGCTTACCAACAGCATGGCATGGAGGCACACCTCCATGCAGTGAGGCAGGAACCTGGGGAAACTCTCTGGGCCTTCATCTCCCGCTTCACCAAGGTACGAGGGACTATACCCCGTATCTCTGATGCTTCCATCATCACCGCTTTCCCCCAGGGGGTGCGTGATGAAAAGATGCTGGAGAAGTTGGCCACGCATGACGTGGAGACTGTCACCATGCTCTTCGCTGTGGCCGACAAGTGTGCCAGAGCCGCCAAGGGCCACGCATGGCACTCAGCGCCATAGGCTGGGGTCGCCTAGACGGGTGGCTCAGGTGCCGTCACCCGGGACAGCAAGAAGAAGAAGAAGAACCGTGGCCACAAGAGGCCACAGACTGTTGCACCAGTCATTGCGGCTGCGGCTGGGGGGCGGAGCGAGCGCAACAAGCGCCCATGGCCACAGGGGGGCAACAGCGGCTCATGCCCTGTGCACCCCAACAGCCGCCACAGCGCCACGCAGTGCCACGAGATTATCAAGCTCGCGAAGCACGTCAGCGAATGGTGCAACCAGACCTCCAAGGATGGCTCCCCGCCCCGTCGTCGGCCTAGCAAGGAGAGGGCCGACGACGGTGACGTGGCCGCCGGAGAGCGGGACCTCGGGTACCAGTCACCCGAGGGGGTCCTGAAGGACGTCTTCATCGGAGACTCTGACTCCGGTGGCAAGAGCGACCGCCGCAAGAAGCTATACATCATGTACGGCGGAAGCTGGGAGCTCACGTTCTGCAGGAATGTCAAGTCCCTGCGCCGAGAGCTCCTATCGGCGACCCCAGGGGTCCCGAAGGCTGCTCCACACCAGCGGTGGAGGAGCACCACCATCTCCATTGGGCATCCGAATGCCCCGACAACATGGCAGGGGCTGGTATACTATTGCTCATCATCGCCCCTGTCATCACCAACATGCGGCTGCACCATGTGCTGATCGACGGTGGGGCCGGCCTCAACGTCATCAGCCATGCTGCATTCAAGTAGCTGCAGATCCCGGGGTCCCGTTTGGGACCCTCACGCCCATTCTCCGGAGTGGGCCCACAACCAGTGTATCCCCTTGGGAGCATCACCCTCCCAGTGACATTTGGGACCGAGGAGAACTTCCGCACGGAGAATGTCCAGTTCGACATCGCGGAGGTTAACCTCCCATTCAATGCCATCATTGGTAGACCGGCCCTGTACCGGTTTATGGCCATTGCCCATTACGGGTATTTGGTCCTCAAGATGTTGTCCTCGGCTGGGGTCCTCACCGTGCGGGGCGACCACACCGTTGCGGTGTCGGCGGTCGAGAAGCTGCACGCCTTGGCGGCGGAAGCTGCTCGCCCGGACGATGGAGGGAAGGACCCCTCGACTTCTGGTACCAAGGCGCCTGCCAAGGTGCCAAAGGTGCAGTTGTCCGGAGCAGACAGCGGACCTGTGAAGACCATCCAGGTCGGCACATGTAACACCCTAAAGTTCAATCTTGTGAAGACAAGAAAAATTCTCAAAGATTTTAAATCAAAACACCTTTCCTTAAAGATAATCATAATTTAGAAGTTTCCACTCATGAATATGTTAAAAACACACAATTAAAGATACTTAGATAATCTAAATTGCCTTTGGGTTAGGATATATAAAAGAATTAGGATTAAGCTATTTCTTAATATATATAGTTTACAATATGAATTTGATTTTCCCTAGAAGTAATAAGGTAGGGATTATTCTACTATTATTTAAAAGCTTGTCTAAAGGAACTAAAATAAATAAAGAAATACATAAAATAGGTTTTTGTGCATTATGCTAAAGTTCTATATGAGTATCCAAAATTAAGTGTTTGAACTTTAAACTTGTGTTGATTTGAAATTCAAATGGAAAGGGAAAATAGAAAATAAGAAATAAAAGAAAAGGGGAGAACTAAGAAAAATACTACATAAAATAAAATAAAAATCAGAATAAACATCCTTCACACTTATGATATTAAATTATACCTTTCAAACTGAGAACAAATTATTCACAAAGTTTAAACTCAAACTTGAATTCAAATTGGATTTGAAAATGGAGAAAAGAAAAATAGAAAATAAAAAGAAAAAGACTAAAACTTCATCTGGGCCGGCGGCTTCACATTCGGCCCACCCACCATTCTCCCGCGCTCGGCCCATTTAACCCACGCGCGCGCCATCTGGCACTGACAGTTGGGTCCCATTCGTCAGCCTCCGCACGCCCGCGCCGACAGAAGGGCCCCACCGGGCGGACTCACGCGCGCGCGCTCTCGCTGTTTCGCTGACGCGCGGGGCCCCTGCTCAGTCTCTCCCACGCCCGCGCTCGCTCCCTCTTCCTCTCTCTGGTCCGCGGGGTCCACATGCCGGGCTCGCCCTCAACGGCTCGCCGCAACGAACGCGCGCGGACTCCGAAGCTCGCCGGTAACCTCGGCGTCCGTGCAACGGCCGCGGGTCGCTCCCTGGGTATAAAGCTGAAGCTCCGCGACCCCTTTCCCCATCCTCACCTTCGTCCGCAACCTCTCGCCGGCCATCGTCGCGATTCTCGCGGGCCGAGCTCGCCGCCGTGACCGAAGTGCGTCGTCGTCGACGTCGGGTCCCCGGTGATCGGCCTTGGAGCGTCTCCAAGTCCATTCGACGGGTGTCGAGTCGTTCGCGGGCGAAGTAGGCCACTGTGCACAGCGCAATCACTCGTCGCACTTCGTCATCCGCCGCGGGTCCGCCGCTCGCCGTGGTCAGGGTCTTCTGCTTCGTATCGCGGGGTAAGTCCACGTCCATCGTATTCGGTGCACTTAGGGCAAGGTGTAGCAGGCTTTAATTGAGTTTCCGTGCACTGTATCACCGGATTGCGCGCTCGCCGTCGTGCTCCGCCGTGTGGGGTGGGCGGCGCCGCCGCCGTCGGGGTCGTTTTTGGGGAAAACACCTGGGACCGTTCGATCCACATCAACGGCCGCGATTAGAAGTTGATGACCGGATCGGTTCGACGTCACGGAACCGTCCGATCCAAATCGTGTGTACAGGATTAGATCTTAGGTTTTTTAAATCGGGAGCGTTGCATCGGGATCTGACGGCTGGGATCGCATACCGCTTCGCGGGAGATCAGATCTAATCACAGTCGTCGGTGTGTGATCCAACGGCCAGAACGGCCCGATACCTCTTCGCGATGGTCATTTTGTTAAAGAGACCCTCGGGTTTCAGTGAATCAACCCGCCGTCCCTGGGCGACTGTTCTCTGTGTCTGTGACAACTTACCCCGAGCCCCCTGGGTTTCTCTGGATTTGAGGCCCAGTCCAGACCTCGTTTAAATTGATTAAATGAATTAGAAATTAGATTTTTAATACAAAAATAATTGCTAGAACTTAATTAATTCATAGAAAATCCATTTTAGCTCCAAATTGAACCATTCCAGTTTCTAAAATTTTGTAATAATATTCTTCATCATTTAGTGTCTCTGTTTTGACATAAACTTTGTCAGAAAATTTATTTGTCATTTAACCATATTTTAATCACATTAAACTGTTAGGAAATTCATAACTTGAATTCTACAACTCCAAATTAATCCATTCCACTTCCTATAATTTTGTAATATTATTGTTTATTAATTAGTGCCACTGGTTTTACATAAAAGTCACATTAAAATTGTTATCTTAACTAATCTTGTAATAAGCACATATAATCTTTGGAAAATCATAACTTAAAATCTACAACTCCAAAATTAATAATTCTTTTTCCTGTGATCTTATTTTAATATGTAGATTATTAATATGTATTTTGCATATATGTTTGGTGTAATGTTAATTTTGCCTATACCATGTATGTTTGTATTGCTACGACTAGCAGTGAGGTCACGAGGATCTGAAGAAATCATCCTGGTACCTGGATCTCAAGGCCCAGGCAAGTTGTGCCCTTGATCACTTCTTTTCACCTACTCATGTTCTAATTAATCATAATGATCTGCATAGGTTAATTTTGAAGGGACCCAATAGGTTACCCTAGTTTGTCTATCTTTATACCTTGTTTACCACTGAACTTTCTGGGTAGTACCTGCTAGTGCTATATGTGGTTTTGGGTATGGAGATACACTGTTCATGGTTACACTTTTGTTATCAGTTGTTATTTATTGTTCATGATGAGATCATTATGTTAATTGGAACATGGAGAACCACCCGGGAAAACAGTGCTACCACAAGGGTAGTATGGGATGCCCTTGGCTGATTAATTAGGAAAGCTAGTGGAAGACTACCTTACCCGAAAGGGGCAAGGGCAGTAGGGGAGAGGTCAGTGCGGGAAGTGCCCTCGGGAGGATTTTGCTGCGATGGCGGTCCTGCAAGGGATTCCTGTACTGGATCTTCCTATAAACTGTAGCGGGTTTTCGGAAGCTAGTGGAACTTTGTAAAGGCCTCGTAGTGCTACCCTGCCTCACTTCCTTGGTAGAGGTGTATGGGATTCATGACCCCTTGGCAGATGGGTAACACGACTTGTGGGTAAAGATGCGCAACCTCTGCAGAGCGTAAAACTGGTATACTAGCCGTGCTCACGGTCATGAGCAGCTCGGACACTCACATGATTAATCTATGGAACTAAATTCAATTTGTCATATGCATTGCATGGCAGGTGATGTTGATACTTTTGTTCTATTACTTAATTGGGTTTGGTATTTACTTATACTTAGTAATTGCTAATAAAATTTTGACCAACTTTAAAAGCAATGCTCAGCTCTAACCATCTTCTTTGGTAAGCCTTACACTTTATGAGCTCCCACCTTTGGCGAGTTCATGCACATTATTCCCCACAACTTGTTGAGCGATGAACGTATGTGAGCTCACTCTTGCTGTCTCACATACACCACAGGTCAAGACCAGGTACTGCAGGATGATGCTCATGGAGGATGCTGCGATGAGTTCGTGAGAGGTCTAGGTCGTCGTCTCCCAGTCAACTTTGGGTTGCTGGACCGTTGTCTCCTTATAATGTAATTATTTATTTTGTATAGAACTCCTGTTATATATAAAGTTGTGACATTCGATCCTGTGCCACTATACATCATATGTATGAGACTTGGTCCCAGCATACCTGGTGTTTATGTTAACCCCGGGTTTTGGATCCCTAAAATCCGGGTGTTACAGAAGTGGTATCAGAGGAATGTTGACTGTAGGACGAAACCTAGATAGAACTGGACAACCATTATTTACTTACCTCTGCTACTCTGATTCTTTTCTAAACTCATCTTAATCTTTTCTCATCTATTTCCGCTTTACTCTGATTATTCTTACCTTTTCCTTCTAAAGACAAATGTGGATTTCACACTTTGAAATCCTGTGACTGAAGTGACTTTAGGAATAGGAGACCTATTCTTAGGAACAAAAACAAAACTATTTTTTTTATAAATGTTTATATATTTGAATGTTTGTTCTTATGATATCTGTCTGATTTGGATCTTTGATTGAGTGTGATGGGTTGTGGAGTAATGTCCACAATTACATCTGCATATACATCTAGGGATAAAGGATAGCATTTTAACTAGACAAACTAGATTATCCCCTTGGAAAATATATGTAGTATTCCGTATCAATCTCATCTTAACATATTCTACCTTACCTTTGGACATTCACCTCGTATAACTAATTACCCTAGTCTTGACATAGAATATCTGGCCCAGCCCTGCCAAAGAAGTTTCAGTACATAACCAACTATTAGTTTATACATTCTATCTATTGAAAGATTCCCTTGTAAAGCTATCTTACCATATGCTTCTAACTTAGATGGTCAATACCAGGCGGGGTGGTGGAATTGATATACCTGCTAACCAACAACCTCAACCACAGTCAGCAGCAATGAATCCTCCAAATCCTCCACAAGGCGGAGTTGATCCACTAGTCGCAGCTCAAATGAGAATGATGCAGCAAATGGCTGACACTATGGCAGATATGCGCACCCAAATGCGGCAAGAACGCCAAGAAATGCACCAGGAAAGAGAGGATGCACGTCGGGAAATGCGCCAAGAGCGGGAAGAGATGCGCCAAGAGAGAAGGGTACAACAACAACAGCTGCAGCAACAACTTCAACAACAGCAGCAACAACAACAAATGCCATTGCCCCCACCTCCACCACCAGTTCCACCCCGGGACAAGCACCGGGAATTCATGAGCCACAAACCACCAACCTTCTCCAACTCCGCAGATCCACTGCAAGCAGATGACTGGTTAAAGTCCATAGAGAAGATGCTCAACATAGCCCAGTGTTCGGACCGGGAGAAAGTACTCTATGCTTCGGGTCGTCTTGCTGGTCCCGCTGCAGATTGGTGGGATGCGTACTGTGCAGCTCATGCTGCTGCCGATACCATTACCTGGGAAGAATTCTCCACACAATTCAGGAATTACCATATTCCTGCTGGACTCATGAAGATTAAGAGGAAGGAGTTTCTATCTCTCAAGCAAGGAAGTATGTCTGTGAGTGAATATAGGGACAAATTCATTCAGTTATCTCGATATGCTCCCAGAGATGTTGAAGATGATGAGCAAAAGCAGGAGCTCTTTCTGGATGGATTAATTGGACCCTTGCAATATCAACTGGTATCACACACATTCCCATCCTTCCAAAGGCTACTTGATAAAGCTATTGCTGTAGAGAACAAGAGGAGTATATTTGGAGAGAAAAGAAAGGCTATCAACCAAGGGCAGGCTGGAAGTAGTTCCCGTCCTCGCTATACTACCACTTCAAGTACACCAGCTAGTGGCAGTTCCGGACAACAAACCCAACAGACACCAACTGCTCCTTCAAAAGCAAGCACTCCAGGAGGACCCACTGCTCCCAACACAACCGCCATCAGGACATGCTTCAAGTGTGGACAACCGGGACACTATGCCAACTACTGTCCCAACAGAGCTGCCTACACTACACCGGCACCGATGAAGCAAGGACAAGCCTCAGCAGGGAAGAGTCAGCCCCTATCCATCAACCGAGGATATGCCCATCATACAGAAGTAGAAGCTGAACCCAGTGAACTTGAGATTCAAGAAGAAGAGCCAGTTGAAGATGAGATAGTCGGTGAAGAAGTCAACGAGCAACAAGAATAAAGAGATAAACATAGATATGGATACATATATATATATATATTTTACTATTTGTAAGACCTAAATATTAGTTTAGCTAGTAGTAGTATTTTACTATTTTAGTAATAATAATAAGGTCCATTTGACCCTGTGTTTTGCTAATAAGATATGCATCATGCCGAGATTTTGTTTATGCATATGTGTTGAATTAATATGAGCATGCACCCTTTTTCCTTACAAATCTCGAGGACGAGATTATTTTTAAGGGGGGTAGGATTTGTAACACCCTAAAGTTCAATCTTGTGAAGACAAGAAAAATTCTCAAAGATTTTAAATCAAAACACCTTTCCTTAAAGATAATCATAATTTAGAAGTTTCCACTCATGAATATGTTAAAAACACACAATTAAAGATACTTAGATAATCTAAATTGCCTTTGGGTTAGGATATATAAAAGAATTAGGATTAAGCTATTTCTTAATATATATAGTTTACAATATGAATTTGATTTTCCCTAGAAGTAATAAGGTAGGGATTATTCTACTATTATTTAAAAGCTTGTCTAAAGGAACTAAAATAAATAAAGAAATACATAAAATAGGTTTTTGTGCATTATGCTAAAGTTCTATATGAGTATCCAAAATTAAGTGTTTGAACTTTAAACTTGTGTTGATTTGAAATTCAAATGGAAAGGGAAAATAGAAAATAAGAAATAAAAGAAAAGGGGAGAACTAAGAAAAATACTACATAAAATAAAATAAAAATCAGAATAAACATCCTTCACACTTATGATATTAAATTATACCTTTCAAACTGAGAACAAATTATTCACAAAGTTTAAACTCAAACTTGAATTCAAATTGGATTTGAAAATGGAGAAAAGAAAAATAGAAAATAAAAAGAAAAAGACTAAAACTTCATCTGGGCCGGCGGCTTCACATTCGGCCCACCCACCATTCTCCCGCGCTCGGCCCATTTAACCCACGCGCGCGCCATCTGGCACTGACAGTTGGGTCCCATTCGTCAGCCTCCGCACGCCCGCGCCGACAGAAGGGCCCCACCGGGCGGACTCACGCGCGCGCGCTCTCGCTGTTTCGCTGACGCGCGGGGCCCCTGCTCAGTCTCTCCCACGCCCGCGCTCGCTCCCTCTTCCTCTCTCTGGTCCGCGGGGTCCACATGCCGGGCTCGCCCTCAACGGCTCGCCGCAACGAACGCGCGCGGACTCCGAAGCTCGCCGGTAACCTCGGCGTCCGTGCAACGGCCGCGGGTCGCTCCCTGGGTATAAAGCTGAAGCTCCGCGACCCCTTTCCCCATCCTCACCTTCGTCCGCAACCTCTCGCCGGCCATCGTCGCGATTCTCGCGGGCCGAGCTCGCCGCCGTGACCGAAGTGCGTCGTCGTCGACGTCGGGTCCCCGGTGATCGGCCTTGGAGCGTCTCCAAGTCCATTCGACGGGTGTCGAGTCGTTCGCGGGCGAAGTAGGCCACTGTGCACAGCGCAATCACTCGTCGCACTTCGTCATCCGCCGCGGGTCCGCCGCTCGCCGTGGTCAGGGTCTTCTGCTTCGTATCGCGGGGTAAGTCCACGTCCATCGTATTCGGTGCACTTAGGGCAAGGTGTAGCAGGCTTTAATTGAGTTTCCGTGCACTGTATCACCGGATTGCGCGCTCGCCGTCGTGCTCCGCCGTGTGGGGTGGGCGGCGCCGCCGCCGTCGGGGTCGTTTTTGGGGAAAACACCTGGGACCGTTCGATCCACATCAACGGCCGCGATTAGAAGTTGATGACCGGATCGGTTCGACGTCACGGAACCGTCCGATCCAAATCGTGTGTACAGGATTAGATCTTAGGTTTTTTAAATCGGGAGCGTTGCATCGGGATCTGACGGCTGGGATCGCATACCGCTTCGCGGGAGATCAGATCTAATCACAGTCGTCGGTGTGTGATCCAACGGCCAGAACGGCCCGATACCTCTTCGCGATGGTCATTTTGTTAAAGAGACCCTCGGGTTTCAGTGAATCAACCCGCCGTCCCTGGGCGACTGTTCTCTGTGTCTGTGACAACTTACCCCGAGCCCCCTGGGTTTCTCTGGATTTGAGGCCCAGTCCAGACCTCGTTTAAATTGATTAAATGAATTAGAAATTAGATTTTTAATACAAAAATAATTGCTAGAACTTAATTAATTCATAGAAAATCCATTTTAGCTCCAAATTGAACCATTCCAGTTTCTAAAATTTTGTAATAATATTCTTCATCATTTAGTGTCTCTGTTTTGACATAAACTTTGTCAGAAAATTTATTTGTCATTTAACCATATTTTAATCACATTAAACTGTTAGGAAATTCATAACTTGAATTCTACAACTCCAAATTAATCCATTCCACTTCCTATAATTTTGTAATATTATTGTTTATTAATTAGTGCCACTGGTTTTACATAAAAGTCACATTAAAATTGTTATCTTAACTAATCTTGTAATAAGCACATATAATCTTTGGAAAATCATAACTTAAAATCTACAACTCCAAAATTAATAATTCTTTTTCCTGTGATCTTATTTTAATATGTAGATTATTAATATGTATTTTGCATATATGTTTGGTGTAATGTTAATTTTGCCTATACCATGTATGTTTGTATTGCTACGACTAGCAGTGAGGTCACGAGGATCTGAAGAAATCATCCTGGTACCTGGATCTCAAGGCCCAGGCAAGTTGTGCCCTTGATCACTTCTTTTCACCTACTCATGTTCTAATTAATCATAATGATCTGCATAGGTTAATTTTGAAGGGACCCAATAGGTTACCCTAGTTTGTCTATCTTTATACCTTGTTTACCACTGAACTTTCTGGGTAGTACCTGCTAGTGCTATATGTGGTTTTGGGTATGGAGATACACTGTTCATGGTTACACTTTTGTTATCAGTTGTTATTTATTGTTCATGATGAGATCATTATGTTAATTGGAACATGGAGAACCACCCGGGAAAACAGTGCTACCACAAGGGTAGTATGGGATGCCCTTGGCTGATTAATTAGGAAAGCTAGTGGAAGACTACCTTACCCGAAAGGGGCAAGGGCAGTAGGGGAGAGGTCAGTGCGGGAAGTGCCCTCGGGAGGATTTTGCTGCGATGGCGGTCCTGCAAGGGATTCCTGTACTGGATCTTCCTATAAACTGTAGCGGGTTTTCGGAAGCTAGTGGAACTTTGTAAAGGCCTCGTAGTGCTACCCTGCCTCACTTCCTTGGTAGAGGTGTATGGGATTCATGACCCCTTGGCAGATGGGTAACACGACTTGTGGGTAAAGATGCGCAACCTCTGCAGAGCGTAAAACTGGTATACTAGCCGTGCTCACGGTCATGAGCAGCTCGGACACTCACATGATTAATCTATGGAACTAAATTCAATTTGTCATATGCATTGCATGGCAGGTGATGTTGATACTTTTGTTCTATTACTTAATTGGGTTTGGTATTTACTTATACTTAGTAATTGCTAATAAAATTTTGACCAACTTTAAAAGCAATGCTCAGCTCTAACCATCTTCTTTGGTAAGCCTTACACTTTATGAGCTCCCACCTTTGGCGAGTTCATGCACATTATTCCCCACAACTTGTTGAGCGATGAACGTATGTGAGCTCACTCTTGCTGTCTCACATACACCACAGGTCAAGACCAGGTACTGCAGGATGATGCTCATGGAGGATGCTGCGATGAGTTCGTGAGAGGTCTAGGTCGTCGTCTCCCAGTCAACTTTGGGTTGCTGGACCGTTGTCTCCTTATAATGTAATTATTTATTTTGTATAGAACTCCTGTTATATATAAAGTTGTGACATTCGATCCTGTGCCACTATACATCATATGTATGAGACTTGGTCCCAGCATACCTGGTGTTTATGTTAACCCCGGGTTTTGGATCCCTAAAATCCGGGTGTTACAGCACAGACTCCTCCCAGACCACCCGCATCACGGGCAATCTGGGGGACAAATAGGAACTCGCTCTCGTCGCCTTCCTCCGGGCAAATGTCGATGTTTTCGCATGGGAACCATCATAGATGCCTGGGATCCCTAGGGAGGTGATTGAGTACCATCTGAAGATCCACCCTGATGCTAGGCCGGTGAGCCAGAAGCCTCGGAGATAGTCCATTGAGCGGCAGGACTTCATTCGCCAAGAGGTCTGGAAGCTGCTTGACTCCGGATTTATTGAAGAGGTCCACCACCCCATGTGGCTGGCCAACCCGGTCATCATTCCAAAGGCAAACGGGAAGCTTCGGATGTGCATCGACTACACCAGCCTGAATAAGGCTTGCCCCAAGGACCCGTATCCACTTCCATGCATAGACCAAATCGTGGACTCTACCTCCAGGTGCGACCTCTTGTCCTTCTTAGATGCCTACTCGGGTTTCCACAAGATCCGAATGGCTAGAGAGGATAGGAAGCATACCGCTTTTGTAACAGTGGATGGGCTCTACTGCTATGTTGTAATGCCCTACGGTCTGAAGAACGCCTTGCCAACATTTGTACGGGCTATGAGTAAGACCTTCGAGGACCTGATTAGGGACAAGGTTGAGATATATGTCGATGACATCATGGTCAAGACTAGGAGGGGGTCAACTCTGATAGAAGACCTGACCCTGGTCTTTGACAAGCTGCGGGCGACGCGCACGAAGCTGAACCTAAACAAATGCATCTTTGGTGTCTCCGCTGGGAAGCTGTTGGGATTCCTGGTTTCACACCGAGGCATTGAAGCAAACCCAAGGAAGATCAGGGCAATCGAGGCGATGAGGCCCCCGGCCCGAATCAAGGATGTCCAGAAGCTTACGGGGTCATTGGCCACCCTTAGCCGCTTCGTTTCGAGGCTGGCTGAGAGGGCGCTGCCCTTCTTCAAGCTCCTACGGAAATCCGATCCGTTCTCTTGGACCGAAGAGGCAGAACGTGCCTTCCAAGAATTGAAGCAGCACCTGGTGTCCCTACCAATACTGGTAGCTCCAGACCCTAGGGAGCTGTTGTATTTATACATCATGGCGGCTGCAGAAGTGGTGAGCATGGTGCTGGTCATGGAAAGGGCGATGCAAGAAGGCCAAGAACCTGAGTGCTCGGGACCAGCTACAGGGGTCCAGACCATTTAGAAACCGGTCTACTACGTCAGCGAGGTCCTCCATAAGGCAAAGACCAGGTACCTTGAGACGCACAAGCTCCTCTATGCTGTTCTTGTTGCGTCCAGGAAGCTGCGCCACTATTTCCAGGCACATATGGTTGTGGTGGTGACCTCCTTCCCATTAAGGGCCATCCTCCACAACTCTAACGCCACAGGCAACATTGCCAAGTGGGCCGCGGAGCTCGCTGAGTTCCAACTGAACTTCCAACCTCGCCACACCATCAAAAGCCAGGTCCTGGCTGACTTCATCGTGGAGTGGACGCCTCCCCCGAGCGCCCGTGGGGGTCCAGATCCCAATTTGGACCCCACACCTGTGGAGCCCAGGGGTCCAGTCTTCACCGAGCCCCATTGGGCACTTTTCTTTGACGGATCCGCTCGTCAGCAAGGTGGCGGTGCCAGAGTGGTCCTCATCGACCCAAGCGGAGATCAAGTGAAGTACATGGTGCACCTTGAGTCCAAGGCCACCAACAACATGGCAGAGTACGAGGCACTTATCTTCGGCTTGTCTGTGGCCCTATCCCTGGGGATCCACCAGCTCCTCGTGAAGGGGGACTCCCAGCTGATCATCAAGCAAGTCCGCGGGGAATGTAGCAGCAACGAGCCTAGGCTCGTGGCATACCTCCTCCACGTAAGGAAGCTGGAGAAGGACTTCACGGCCCTAGAACTGCAACATGTTCCTTGGGCTAACAACTCAGCGACAGATGAACTCTCCTAGAGGGCATTAACTCGGGCACCCATGACCGAGGGCGTCTTTCAAAGACGACTGCTGAGACCCACCGCCCAGCCTGCCGAGCTAGGTGAAGGGGGCGAGTCTAGCACCTCGAAGCTAGCGGTCCCAGTGGCGTACCATCTACAGAACCCACCGAAGGCTGTGTGTGCTATAGGGGGCCCTGCCTAACCCTTAGCGCCACAGCCAGTTTCTCAGAGTGGTCTCGATGCATGGATCTCTGAGATCCGGGACTACCTGAAGGAAAACATCCTTCCTGAAGATCATGTGTCTGTAGAGCGCAAAGTGTGGTTGGCTAAACGACACACGGTGGTGGAAGGGGATCTCTACCGCCGTGGTGCCAACGCATTCTCATGCGGTGCATCACCTAGGAGGAGGGTCGTGAGTTGCTCACGGAGATCCATGGAGGAGAATGCGGAAGTCATTCCTCATCCCGCACGCTGGTCGGTAAGGCCTTCCGACATGGCTTTTACTGGCCAACCGCCCTCCAGGATGCAGCTGAGATGGTAAAGTCCTGCAAGGCATGTCAATTCCATACAAAGCAGATACACACACCAGCTCAGGCTCTGCAGATGATTCCGCCCTTCTAGCAATTCGCAGTATGGGGGGTGGATATCCTGGGACCATTCCCCAGGGCCGTCGACGGGTACCGGTACCTCTTCGTCGCCATCGACAAGTTCACCAAGTGGCCAGAGGCCACCCATGTGGTTAACATCACCCAGGGTGCTGCTGTCGTTTTCCTCAAGTCGATTGTCTGTAGATTTGGGGTCCCAAGCCATATCATTACGGACAACGGGACCCAGTTTACAAGTCGGCTTTTCCAAGAGTATTGCGAGGGCATCAGCACCCAGCTCTGCTTCGCGTCCGTGGCTCATCCCAGGAGCAACGGCCAAGTGGAGAGGGCAAACACAGAGATCCTCACGGGACTCAAGACACGCACCTACGACTGCTTGAAAAAGCATGGTGCAAGTTGGGTCAGTGAGCTTCCGTCCATGCTGTGGGGGAACCGGACCACACCCAGCCGAGCTACTGGGGAGACCCCGTTCTTCCTGGTCTATGGGGTCGAAGCCTACTTTCCCCTAGAAATCATTATGGGCTCCCCATGGGCCTAGGCTTTTGATGAGTCTATGCAGGAACAGCTACGGCGTGAGGACGTGGACTTCATCGACGAGCGCAGATGGCAAGCAGCGATCCGAAATGCACGGTACAACCAAGCGCTCCGGCGCTACCACCAACGGTTCGTGCATAGTAGGGAGCTCCGGGTCGGGGACCTGGTCCTAAGGCGAGTACTGAACCGAGAAGGGCTCCACAAACTCTCCCCCAGCTAGGAAGGACCCTTCAAGATGATGGAAATATGCCGACCCGGGTGTGTCCGCCTTGCTACAACTGAAGGAGAGCCTCTTCCCAATCCTTGGAACATAGAGCATCTCCGTATGTTTTTTCCATAAAAGCAAACCTGGGGACCCGGTTTTCTTCCTTTGTAACTAGGTAGCGCATATATGTACGCCAGCCCGGTGAGGTCCGCCCTCATAAAACCGGTCTGTTGGCCTACACCCATGTATATCAAGTTATAAAGAAAAGATTCACCCCCAGATTTGTTTTGTGATGGTCTTACTTTGCTTCAATTTATGAGCATCATTTTTTATCTAACCCACCCATACAGTTCCCACCCTTGCTGGTATGATGGCATCCGAATTGAGTAGCCAGGCTTGCAGTTTGGGACCCCTCGGCAGGGGGTCCGGCAGCCTGGGGGCCGGCTCTAGAGAACGAGTACTTATCTCCTAGGGTGGTCCGAAGCCATGTAGCTGCTTAGCTTGGTTCCATACCCTAAGCCTGCACGCTCCACCACTCTATGACAGGTATCCAAGTATTTGGAACTATAGTCCTGTGGGTCCGGCAACCTGGGGTCCAGTTCTAAAAAATGGACACTTGTCTCCTATGGTGGTCCGGAGCTGTGTAGCCGCTTAGCCTGGTCCCGTACCCTAAGCCTACACGCTCCGCCACTCTTAGACGGGTGCCTTAGTATTTGGAGCTGTGATCCAGGGGGGCCGGACACACAGATTGGCTTCCCAGACTAAGTCCTGCAGGTCCCTGTTGCATGAATCAAAGGGTAGAAGATACCAGCTAGCGGGTCCTATGGGTGCACTACTAAAACTTTCTAGCCAAGGCTGTGTGCAGGTCTGGGTCCCAGTCGAGACTACCTCCTAGGGGCCAGGTCGCCAATTCTCTCTTAAGTATGCTGGCACCCAGCCTTGACACGCCGAGCCTGCATCCCAGGGGGGCCAGGTCACCAATTCTCTCTTAAGTACGCTGGCATCCTGCCTCGACACGTCGAGCCTGCATCCCAGGGGGGCCAAGTACCAGGGAGAAGTTGGTAACAGCGCACACAGCAAAGACAAATGGCATACAGATAAGTGCTAACACTGCTTGATAAATAGTACTCAAAAGTATCTTACAAAATCAAAAGATATTACAAGCTGCACCCCAGTGGAACCCTTGTTCTATCTCTGCAGAATGGACTACTTATCGGCGGGGTCCCGCTGGAAGTGCTCGGCCACCACCTCCACTGTGTCTTGTACGCCCTCCCGGACGGCGTCTTTGGTGTCGGCCACCGGACCAGCAATCACCGGCTCCAGGGAGATGGCTGGGTCGTGGCTCTGGAAGCACGTCAGGATGTACTCTATCACCGCCCGGCAGAGCCTGCCGCCCTTGGCCTTCAGGCGGGCACCAAGGATTTGGTCCAGGCGTCGGAGGCGGTCGATAGCGGAATCCAGCACCAGGAGCGCGTCGGAGATGGACGTCTGCGGCTCCGACACCGAGACGGGGCTCACCCCTAGCGGCACTAGTGTCGTGCTCGCCTCACCGGCCCAAGCAGCGATGCGCTAGACCCTAGAGCGCTGCTCCGCCCAGAGATCTTCGAGTGTTTTCTTCATCGCCTCTACTGCCTGGGGGGTCCGGAGCTGCCTGCGCCGCTTGCGCCGCTTGGAACCGGCGGACCCGCTCCTCCAGCGTCCGCTCCTTCTCCTCTGCCTCGAGCTCATGCTTGGCCAGCGACTTCTCCCGCCTCTCAAGCATTTCCTCCTTGAAGGCGAGATCCTTCCCTCGCCTGGCGAGGTCCGTCTCCCGCCCGGCGAGGTCCGCCTCCCGCCTGTCCAAGGACTCTCCTTTCGCTTTAAGCTTCTCCTCGGCGAGGGCGGCGTCGCGGGCCTTGCCATCAAGCTCCCGCTGCAGCTTTTGCAAACTCTCCACAGCCTTGGTGTGCTGGGCCCGCTGCTTGTCCAAAATCTTGTTCATGGCGCTCAACTTGGCGCTTAGCTTCGTGACGACCTCCTCCCTCTAGTTCAAGTGCTCCTCCTTTTTGGCCAGCCTCTTCTCCTTCCGGCTCGCCTCCAGCTCCCTAGCGTACACCTTCTGGAGGTCCTTCTTGTAGTCCTTGTGGTCCCGCGCCAGTTCGGACCACTCAAAGGTGAACCACTAGGACGCCGCCTTGGTGCGCTCCTCCAACTGGATACGCCAGTCGCTGAGGCGCTGGTGCTCGGATTCCAGCGCCTCCCATTCTCGCCGGATCGTCGCCTAGGTCTCCTGAAGGGCCTGATGTGCACAAGACAACACCTAGGGGAGGGGAACCGGCACTGCCTCTGGTTCGGCGCTCGACCGGAGCTGCCGCCCAAAGATCACCTCCGTCTCCTTCGGAGTAGGCGGCGGGATGGAGCTGGACGCAACCCCCGCGACGGCAGGGATTGGCGTAGTCGGGACCTCCTTGGACGCTGCCGACGGTGTACTCGACGGCGTCGACGTCGTTGAGGCTGTGGTAGCCGTCGGCGCAGTTGCGGCGGTCGGGGGCGGACCGCCGGCGCTACTCCCAGCAGACGCCTGCTGCTGAGAGCTAGAC
Source organism: Zea luxurians (assembly GCA_029449295.1). Lineage (NCBI taxonomy): Eukaryota > Viridiplantae > Streptophyta > Magnoliopsida > Poales > Poaceae > Zea > Zea luxurians. Next base: position 403,078 of record JAOPSE010000247.1, on the reverse strand, counting down.
CCGCTGGCGGGCATGGTATCCGGCGGAGGAGGAGCGTCCTTGGGAGCAGAGGGGGAGGAAGCCCTGGCAAACAAGGATGGTTAAGGCCCGTTGGCATAATAATTACACAACGCTACAAGAAAGGGGCTACACTTACTTGGGGCCCTGGACCTTCCAGCGACCCTGGAAGCGGGACGTCCGCTACTGTTGTTGCTGCTGCTGTTGTGGTTGCTGCTGCTGGTGCCCCTAGGAGAGGTCACCCCAAGTGGTGGCGGTGGCGGCGGGACTGACGGTGGTGGTGGTGGCGGCGGCGGCGGATCTAATGGTGGTGGCGGCGGAGGGTTGATGCTCCTCTGCACGCCCTAGGCCTGGGAGCCGGTCTCCTCGGCCCCGCTAGAGGTCCTTTGACGCTTCTGGGGCGGGTCCGCATCAAGAGGCGGATCCGTAACACGTGACCCATTGGCGCGACGCAGCCGGCGCCGCCTCTCTTCCTCCAACCCCCCGGTGCCACTCGGGGCGGAGGAGCTACTTGCAGCCCCTTTGCCCTTGTCCAAGGGGCTGGGGGCTATGGGGGGAACTCTAGAACCCGCACCGACGGGCTAGGAACCTCCGGCCGGTACATCGGGGATCTAGATCCCACAGTGGGGGTCACGGCCGCTGGTCTAGCGAACCGCCATGCCGCTCTCGTCGAGGGTCGGCAGCCAGTCCAAGATCGCCGCCCTCAACCCTGGGTCGTCGTAGAGCGCAGGGATGCCCTAGGGAGGGATTTGGGACTCAGGGATGAAGGACTCACCAGTGATCCCCTTCACCAAGAGCTCTAGTTCCTCCCAGGACAGGTCGGTGCCTGGCCCGCGCTGAATCCGGCCGATGTCATTTGAGCCGGTGAACTAGCAACATAGCCGTGCCCTCCTCTGCAGCGACACGATCTAGCGCTTCAGGAAGTCGTCGACCACGTGCATCGATGTTAAGCCGCTAGTTGCCAGGGTCTTGATCCTGTCCAGCACGGGCTCAAACTCCGCCGCCAGCGATGGCTTGGCCCTCCATTGCTTTCGGTCGAGCCTTGGCCCGTCGCTCGGCAGCGCAAGGCGGTCGTTGGCCTCAGTGCTGACGATCACCCAGTCAGTGTGCCAGTTTTCCCACCTTGCGCCACCGAGGGAGGAGATGTAGGAGCCGGCCGAGTCTGGCCTCGTCTAGAAGTATAGGCGCCAAGGTGGTCCTTGGCCTTCCCAGACTTCACCAGCACGAAGAAATGGCGGAAGAGGGAGGTACAGGGCGCCACCCCCACGAACATCTCGCACAGGTGGCGAAGATGGCCGCCTGGAGGATGGAGTGGGGCGTGAGGTGCTGAAGCTGAAGACCGAGCTCCTCCAGCAGCAGCAGGAAGAACGACGAGATCGGCATCGCCAACCCACAGGAGAGGGAGGAGATGAAGAGCACGAACTCCCCGACGGCGAGATCGCCGAGGTGAGTGGCACCGGTGCGGATCCGTCCGGTGAACGCCGGCGTGCTCCATCCGAGCAGGTTACACACCAAGTTGAGTGCCCCTCGTTCTGGAAAAGCTCGGGATGAACCAGCGAGGCCATGGCGACTACGGCGGCGGAAAGCAAAAGAGCGCTAATGCAAAGGGGCGCAGAGGGCTCGGAGGTGAAAGGGTGCAGTAGTGGGAGAGAATGCGAAAGCGTAACTGCTGCACACGGGGAGAATCTCTTTTCAAGGAAGCCTCCCCCGCTCGCGCCCCAGGAAATCCTGTCCGACACGCACCTAGCACCCAAGCAACACAATCACTGACATGGGGGGCCAAGCCCACAAGTCATGCAGCTGGTGTGCCGGTCTCTGGTGCAAAAGAGGCGAACTGCCACGTGAGGAGCGAACCGCCGCGCACGATCACGCACCGCCTCGGGGCTGCTGCGGAGAGATATTTATTAACCACGACGGTGGCAACGAGGCACCCTGCACGTGGCCCGATGGAACCGCCAGACGTGGGGCCGTGGGTCAGTCAGCTATGGGGACAGATGTGGCAGTTGACGTGACCGAGGGCGGACTGACAGCGCGTGTGTCACCAGATGAGCTGAGTTAATGCGGCGCGCGCTGTGGTGGCGCCCCAGTCACCGGTCATGCCACATTGACGCAAAGTGCAAGTTTTGGCCCCACCTGCAGGCTCGCATCCTCCCCTGAGGTGGGCCCGGGGGCCACTGTCGGTACCCTGAAACTAGGGTACCCCCTGCTACTGTACTATGACGGAACCTCCCAAGTCATTATGTCCACCTACAGTTGTCCTTGTCCAACGGATATCAAACAACCATGCAAATGCCCCTGAATCACTTGACAAGTTCGGTATCTACTTTTCTTACCTTTCCCAAGAGCGTTTCACCCGTCACGCAGACATTACAGATCATCGGAGATACGAAAATGCGGAAGCGGTTACATAAATTTACATTTATTTAAAAAGTAAAACAAAGTTATATATATATTACAGACCAGGATATAACTTATGAGTGCGGAGTAATATTATTACACACCAAGGGAGGCAAAAACCCCTCCCATAAGTTTTTAAACAAAAGTTCTTATGGAGGAACTCTTCCTCCCGCAGCTTTACTCTTGCTTTTCTTCTTTTGGAACCACCTTGGAACAGAAACAACAAAAGTTTGTTGCTTCCTCACCTAAAAACAATAGGGAATAAAACCCTAAGTATGGAATTACTCAGCAAGACTTACCCGACTAAGGAAAAGACTCTCAAGGGTATGCTGGTTATCAGGGAGTCAAGGTAAGGTTTCTCAATAATCAAAGACTCTGTTTGCAGAAATGCTTACTAAAGTGAATCCTTAAAAGTCCAAATTTTACTTGTCAGGTTAGGTAAGATTACCTATCTCTAGAGTTCTTTCTACCCTAGTTCAATCACTTGACCTGCACTAGCCAATTTCTTAACAACCCTTTATCTTTACTAGAGTTCTACGTATAGGGCAGTGACCAAGTCTTAATAACCGCAAAGGTACGGCGATCCGAATCGATTATAGTCAGCTAAGGATCTCCGATCACACGACATATGTAGCACTTAACCCTTGCATATGTCAACCCGCCACCGGGGTTCTTAAGACCAGATCAGGTTCACGTCAACCGAGAGCACAGATACACCACCATCTAGCCTCTTGCCACGGAGGGTACACGCTACTCTTGCCACCGCTCCACGCCCATTGCGTGTTATCTTATTCTGGCCTTAGTCTGCCCGAGGCAAGGCTTACCCATGACGAGGCCTGTGACCAGTTAAAGGGTCCTCGGTCATCAAGCCTACATCGAGACGGTCCTTAATCGACTCAGACGGAGACACTACACCGAGACTCCTTTCTCGTGCAAGTCACCCGCCCAGTCTCAGCTTAATCATTTCAAATCCAAAGCTTGGTACCTGGCAGAGGTAAATCTTTTCTGATGTTGAACCCATCACGGCCATGATGAGTCCAGCATCAAGTTTTGTTTTCAAAAACATCCCACCCACTTTTGCCATATCACCCTTGGTAAAAACAAAACATTTTCTTTTCTAAAGCAGGGCTAAGCATCAAAATATTTTGTAAAACAGGTGATCAAGGAAGGTAATCAAACTCAAGGAAGGCAATGCAGGAATTGTTTTATCAATCAACTCCTATCACCTAATGCAACAAGCAAGTGATAAAGATCTTTAAATCACAATGAGGTGGCAAATGCACCGGGGCTTGCCTTCGTTTATAGGTGAGTCAGGCGCAGATCCGCAGATGTCAAAGTAAAAACAATTCCCTGCCTGAGGTTCCGCAGGTGGTGGTGAAGTCTTCTCCTCTTCTACCTCAACCTCTTCTTCGTTTTATAGATATAGCCATATATATACATGTATAAGAATGAATGTCATGTAATGCTCATGAGAGTGCAAAGATAATAAGAATTTATTATCTAAAGTTCTTGAATACAATTTTCCTTCACGGAACTCCGAGAACCTAGGGTTTCCGGAGTCAACAGTGAAGTTCAAAGAGCAGGGGGTGGGGGTTTTGGGTTCTAGTTATCAAACAAGGTCCAAACCAAACCAACTTCTACCCAAAGCCTCTAAATAATGTTTTGAGTTCATATAAAAAGTTTGGGCATTTTTGGACTTATTATCTATTTTCTAAAAATCCAGAAGCAATGTTTTAAGCTATTTTAAACACTCCAAAATTACCTATTTGATCTAAAAATCACAAAACTATTTTTATTAAATACTATGGAAAATTAGGAATCAAGGAAAATTGGTTTGACATTTTTACCATTTTTCTACAAGTTTCTAAAATTGTTGGAGTCCTGCTGGAAAAAGAAAAGAAAAAGGTTTGAACAGTATCTGGCCAGAAACAGCCCAAACAGCCCAAGCCCAAGGAAAATGCGCGCGCACCCACGCCCGTGATGCAGACTTTGCAGAAAGAACCTCGGCGTTTAACTATTCTATTAAGAGTCCTAGCAACTATTTTCTGTGTCGCTGACAGTTTATAGAAAAGCCCTTGAGGTTCTATTCCTTTACACCGCCCGATCCCTGACAGCGTCGAGTGCGGCCGAGCTCCGGTGAGCTCCTGGATCGGCCAAACGGGGCAACGACTGGCGCTCTCAAGAAGCATACACCGAATCAACCCTTCCCTGAGCATTTCCCCTAAGTCAATTGCATGATTGGTGACCTATTTCGTTCTGCCCACGAGGACAGCGAAAGCCATGGACATTTGTTCGTGTTCCCAGTGATTGGTGGGCTCCTAGTTCAATTTGGTGGTTCGGCAAGCATCACGGGGTTATGAGAATACTCAAACGAGAAAGAGGGGAGGATGAACTGACCGGAGTTGTACTGGCCGCGGTGAGGTTGGTTTCACGGTGGCGGAAAACTAAATTGGGGGAAATCCGGAATTGGTGCTCTGCAGTGAACGATTGCTGGTGATTCTTGGTGGCTAGATGCTTAACTATCCTTCAGAGCTCATCGTGGCTTCAATTTATAGGAGGGAAGAGCGGTGGCGCTCAATTTGGCCGAGCAGTGCTGGCGACCGGAGAAGAAGAAGAGCACTGGCGCAGTGGAATTGTGTCCAACGTCGTGGCAATCGCTCCGGTGATCAACAGAGAGCGAGAGCAGGCTACGGCGATGCAGTGGAAAGGGTTAGACACGCGGCGGACAACGGTGATGGCTTAACAGCGGTGAGAATCCTTGTCCAAGGGGCAGTGAGCAAGGGGAGAGGTACCGCGGCTAGCCGGAGTGGCGTCCAGCTCACCGGCGGCGAAGATTTTCTTACCCCGCGATGTTATCCATCTGCCACGAGCACGAATCCATACGCCGGTGACACTTAAGCAAAGTTGTTCTCCTTTATTAGGTCTACAAGTTTGTTGTGGTGACCTAGGGCAAAACCTCAATAATTTGGAAGTTACAAGGGCTCAGAGTTGAGCTCAAACACTGAAATTCAGACTTAGCATAGAACTCAAATGAGGTCCATTTTGCAAATAAGTCCAAATTCCAAGATTTAACTTACAAATCCACACATTTGTGAACCAAATGACTTAGGATATTCATTTATCATGGTTTTTGCACTTTAGTCCAAAAGTGGACTAGTTTTGCACTAAACCCCCTAGGGTTTGGATTTAGGGTTTTCCAGGGTTTCAATTAGGGTTTTTGGTGTCTCAGGGGTGCAAATACAACTTAAACCCATCCTTAGTAATATTTTATGACTATTTTACTTAGTCTTTGGGGTTTTCTCTATTTGGCTCTTGTTTTACCCTTCAGGATCCCTTTTAGGGTTAAGTATCCTATACTAGGGTCTTATATACAAAATGCCATAACAATACAACTTGCTTGAAATTTTTACCTAGTGAATGCACTCTAAGTGTGTCAAACACATGAAATGCTGATGTTCATGATGTTATGCTCAAGTTTTAGTTACAGTAACACCAGGGGTGTTACATCCTTCCCCCCATAAAAGAATCTCGTCCCGAGATTAAAAGTCCTAGGGTAAGTAATGGAAAAGGAAATGCTTCACATTTTTATTTCCTGAGTTTTGGTACAAGGCGGGGGTGGGTTTGGGGCTCACTTTTTTATACCAACAATGTTTTACACTTTACAGATTACAAGAGGCTAAAAAGCCTGGAAAATTCTTATCTAAGAAGTCTTGAGTTTCCCAAGTAGCCTCATCTTCGGAATGCTGGTTCCACTGTATCTTGTAAAACTTGAGAGTTTTTCTTCGGGTAACCCTGTCCTTTTGATCCAAGACTCGAATAGGGTGCTCAGAATATGTCAAGTCTGGTTCAAGGACAACATCTGTCACTTTAATGGTTCGATCTAGAACCTGAAGACATTTCTTCAGTTGGGACACGTGGAACACATTATGTACAGCAGACAAGGTTTTGGGTAGTTGAAGTCGATATGCCACTGGCCCATATCTTTCAAGAATGAGGAAAGGACCAATATATCGTGGTGCAAGTTTCCCTTTAACCCCGAAACGCGATACACCCTTCATTGGCGAAACCTTTAGGTAGATGTAGTCTCCCTCAAGAAAATATAAGGGCATTCGCCGTTTGTCTGCATAACTCTTTTGACGAGCTTGAGCTGTCTTTAAATTATGAATTATCCTCTGAACCTTTTCTTTGGTCTCTTTCACCATATCAGGCCTGAAGAAGTACCTTTCACCAGGTTCAGACCAATTTAGCGGAGTACGACATCGTCGTCCATATAAAGCTTCGAAGGGTGCCATCTTGATACTTTCTTGATAGCTATTATATGAGAACTCCGCTAATGGTAAACATTCATCCCATTTTTGTGGAAACTCCGGAACACATGCTCGCAACATATTTTCGAGTATCTGATTGACCCTCTCAGTCTGCCCACTTGTTTGAGGATGATAGGCCGAACTGTGGAGCAATTTGGTACCCAGGGATTTATGAAGTTCTTCCCAGAATTTGGATACGAATTGAGGTCCACGATCCGACACTATAGTCTTCGGAACTCCGTGCAAACTGAGGATGCGAGCAATGTATAGCTCCGCATAGGTGATGACGGGATATTTTACTTTGACTGGAAGGAAGTGGGCGATCTTTGTAAGTCGATTAATGATAACCCAAATAGAGTCAAAGCCTTTTGCTGTTCTAGGTAATCCCACAATGAAGTCCATACTTATATCTTCCCATTTCCATGTTGGTATTGGTAGAGATTGTAATGGACCGACAGCTTTCAGGTGTATGGCCTTGACATGTTTACAAGTGTCACATCGAGCCACATAGCGTGCAATTTCGATTTTCATCTTCATCCACCATTAATGCTATTTCAGATCTTGATACATCTTAGTGCTTCCAGGATGAATAGAATAGCGACTAAGATGTGCTTCGTCTAAGATTTGCTGGTGGACCCCTTCATTTTTAGGCACCACTATGCGGTTGTTAAACCATACCATGCCTTGATCGTCTTCTCAAAAACAATTGGCTTTTCCAGCTCTTATCTTCTCACGTATATGTTTCATACCCTCAACATTTTTCTGTGCGTCAATTATCCTTTATAGGATGACTGACTCCAGCTTCAAGTGATTTGAAGTCCCATGTTGAATCATTCCCAGGTTCAAATTCTCCATCTCCTGGCATAATGTAATGTCAGAAGTCCTCATTGTTAGACAATGGCAGGAAGCCTTGCGACTAAGTGCATCTGCCACTACATTTGCTTTGCCTGGGTGATAATGGATCTCCAGTTCATAATCTTTAATAAGCTCGAGCCATCTCCTTTGTCTCATATTGAGCTCAGACTGGGTAAAGATGTACTTTAAACTCTTATGGTCTGTATAAATATGACAGACATTCCCCAGCAAATAATGACGCCATATCTTCAGGGCATGAACCACTGCAGCTAGCTCCAGATCATGAGTGGGATAATGCTCCTCATGCCGGCGCAACTGCCTTGAAGCATACACAATTACTCGGCCCTCTTGCATTAATACGCAGTCGAGACCACTGCCCGATGTGTCACAGTACACATCAAAGGGCTTATTAATGTCTGGTTGAGCCAATACTAGAGCAGTGGTTAATAAGGTCTTCAATTTCTCAAAAGCTTCATTACACTTTGAAGACCAATTGAATTTAGTCTCATTCTTCAATAGACTTGTGATTAGCTTCACAAGCTTAGAAAAATCCGGTATAAATCGGCGGTAATAGCCAGCTAGTCCAAGGAAGCTTCGGACTTGATGAACAGTGGTCAAGGGTTTCCACTCCAAAATATCCTTGACCTCGCTGGGATCTACCGCAATCCCCCTGGCAGATAGTACATGTCCCAGAAATTGAATTTCTTCCAGCCAAAATGCGCATTTACTAAACTTGGCATATAATTGATGCTCCCTCAAGCGCGTTAACACGACCCGTAAATGTTGAGCATGCTCCTCTTCATTCTTTGAATATATCAAAATATCATCTATGAAGACCACCACAAACTTGTCCAACTCGGGCATGAATACCGAGTTCATCAGATAAGTGAAGTGGTGTCACACCCGGTTTTGGAAGGCAAACCGAATGCGAACTATGTACGTGCCAGGATCAGAACTCACGTACACAGCGATTACATAAATGAACATCGTCGCACAATGCTCGGATAATAACATAAAAGAGTATTAACTTATTACATCACAGAGTCATAGACATCCACATAGTCATCAAGTTAACAGTTAAATCAAAGTGCTAGCGAAACGCAGTAAAGATAAGGCCTTCACAGGCAGCTGACTGGGGGTTGCCGCCAACCCACACCTAGAATTCGTCGTAGTCTTGGAACTCCTGGAAGTCTCCTTCCACGGCTTCGCCTTCTCCTGAGCAGTGGTTACAATGCGGACAACCTGGTGTTTTGTGGTAAAGCAAGGATGAGTACACATCAACGTACTCAGCAAATGTCCCGTTTGGCTGAAGTGGACTAGCTTTATGTGGGGTTAGGCTCAAGCAGTTGCTTTTAGTTGGTCAGGTATTTATCATTAGTAGAAGCCAGATTTTAGCATTAATCAACCCATGAACAATTTCCTCATCGAGGAACAACATCATCATATTCGAACCAAATCCATAACATAATCCTTGTATCTCGAACCATCTGTATCTCTAATCAAAGAGGATCCCAAGGCTGCTCTTAACCGTGAGCACGGCTGATATATCAGTTTCACTACCCTCTGCAGAGGTCGCACACTTTACCCATGAGTCATGATTCCCTTTCTGCCCGGGGAGAGCTAATCCCCATTGACCACTACCTAGGTGGTCCGGCAGGGTATCACTACGTAGCTTTTACAAAGATTCCCTAGAGATCATAGCTGCCCGTTAGGTTTCTCCAGTTTGATAAACACAGTACTCCTCCCCGCAGGAGAGTGACTAACAAAAGCAAAACGAAAGAACCTCGGCACTCAGCCTCGGCAGAGCAAGCACTGTGCCTGGACCCCATTGACGGCACGACGGCGAAGCAACTACACCTCTAGTTCCTCTAATTAATTAGCTAAGGGCACCCCATTTCACCCTCATGGTTGCACTGTTATCCCGGGTGGTCTCTCAACGAACAGGTCCTTACGGAGAGGTACTCAGGAAACAGCCTGAGCCCCCTAGAGTATCACAAGATCATCAACATCATCAGGATAACAGTATCATAAATATTCACATCATGTTCATTGATTAAGTTAAGGCAGTAGCAAAATGCTAACCATAATAATAACCCAAAAGGTCATCAAGGATAAGGTAAAGTATAAAGCTAGTCAATCCTTAGGTTTCAAGTAAGTAATGCGGGGTAGTAAGTTATAAGTGAATAGGACATAATGGGTCAGAGGACACTTGCCTTCACCAAACTGCTGATCAGGGACTTCCTCTGCAACTTCCTCGGGAAACACAGACTGCTCGTTGTCTACATAAAGTAATCATTCACACTATGCACTTGGGAAATAACAAACAAAAACAATATACCAAACATATGCAGCAGAGAGATCACAAGTTCATAATAGAAAAGGGATAGGCACTCTGGTATTCTCTAGGTCTAGGGTAGAGGACTATACAAAAGGATTCATTATTCACTAATCAGGTTTAAATCAGTGGTGGGGGTTAAATCATTACACAGTGTTAAGTCCATAAACTTAAGTGCTCCAACTTTTATTTAAGTCTACTATCTTTTATTTATCTCAAATAGGGTTCCCATAACCTTAATCCTTTCCTAATGATTAACCATTAATTGGGATATAGAAACAGCAGGGAAACATTGCATAAACAGATAGATAATAATATTATGAACATTTTGCAATTTGAAGCACCTAATTTGGAGTTCATATGGCAAAGTTATGAATTTTACAAGTTTAGGGGTTAAAAATATACCCTAAGGACCTATTTTGAATTAAATAAAAGGTCCGAGGACCTAACTGCGAAAGACCAGGGACGGCGGGTTAAATTTCAGAAAACCGGGGGTCTCTTTAAGAAAACGCGCGGGCGAAGGGGTATCGGGCTCCTACGGCCGTTGGATCTCAAACGGACGGCCAGGATTAGATCCTGCGGGCGGGCGCGCGGGCGCGCGGCGGCCTGGGCGGCTTACAGGCGGGGCTGGGCGGGCAGCGCGGGCGCGGGCGACTGACAGGCGGGACCGGGCGAGCAGAGCGAGCGCGGGCGACTGACAGGCGGGGCCCAGTTGGCAGAGCGGGGCGCGGGCGCGGGGGAAACGGCTCTGGGCCGTTGGATCTCAGGCGAACGGCTGAGGTTGGGTTCGGGCTATTTGAAACAGGGCCGTCCGATCTAAGATGGACGGCGGAGATGGGGCGGCTGGCTTCTGTCTCCTTCTCCGGCCAGCAGAGGCGACGGCGCCCGTCCCGCGGCGGAGAACTCGCCGGAGACGAGGGGCGCAGGGGCTCTGCGGGTCTCTGGGGTGACCTGAGTGGCCGGGAAGGTTGGGGAGGGCGCGGGGGACCTTTTGGTGGGGTCTGGGTCGGGGCAGGGGCACCGGAGGAGGGCGGTCCACGGCGAAGCGGCTCGGCGACGGCGCTAATCGACTCCGGCGAGGAATTAAGCGCAGCAGAGAGCAAAACAAAGGTCAATAGGGCCGGGAGAGGTTCTTTACCTCAAGGCGGGCTCCGGGGACTCCTCGGTGGCGGCGATGACGCGACGGCGGCCCGGGGCGACGGTGGTGGCTGCACGGAGGACGGCGGGTGAGCGCGGGCAGAGAGAAATAGGGAGGGGAAGGGGAAATTGAAGCGCGTTCCGGGTTGCGGACGTCGGGGCGGAGCTTACCGTGGCAATGGACACGGCGGAGCTCCAACGGCGGCCGGGAAACGAGCTCGGAACGGCGGGGTTTACGGCGGCGGCGCTCTGGCGTGCGCGCAGCGAGGGAGAGGTGGAATAGAGAGGCCTGTTGGTGCGCAAATGAGGGAGGGGGAGAGGGCGAGTGGGGTTCGGGGCTCAAGTGGCCGAGGCGAGGCAGTCGCGAGCTCCACGCGCGACGTGGGCGCGGAGTCCGTGGCACGCGCGGCGGCGGTTACGCGGAGACGACGGGGCTGACAGCCCGGGCCCGCGAGCAGCGAGAGAGAGGAAAGCGGGAGCGGGCGCGGAGAACGGTTGCCTGACGGGCGGGACCGGCAGGGCAGAGAGAGCAGGGGGAAGCGGGCGCGCGGGCGGGGATCGCGGCTGCGCTGACGGGCGGGACCCACGGGCAGAGAGAGATGAGGGGTGGGCGCGGAGACGGCGGCCGCGCCGACAGGCGGGCCCGCCAGGGCAGAGAGAGCGGGGGGGGAGGCGCGCGCGGGGGGTGGGCCGATTCGGCCGAAAGGCCGAGGGGGCGGGGGTGTGGGCCTTTTTCCCTTTTCTTTTTATTCTAGAATTTGCTTTCTCTTTTCTTTTTATTTTCTCCATTTGATTCAAATTCAAATAAGCCACAAATTCAAATTAGACTTTCTAAGAATTATGCACCAAACAAAAGTGAAATCTAGGGTTCAACATGATGCAACAATTCATACTCCCTTGGAGTTTGAGCCAATAGACTATAATTATAAATAAAATAACCACTTTTCTCCTAAAGAAATGAGAAAGAAAAGATTGGGGAAGGATGAGAAAAGGGAAGTAACACCTGAATTTGTGAATATGAGCAAAGAAATTTTATACCCCCAAATTCAGGGTGTTACAAACCTATCCCCCTTAAAAGAATCTCGCCCCGAGATTCAGGGTTGGTCAGCAAAGAGTTCAGGGTATTTGGCTTTCAGATCATCTTCTTGTTCCCAGGTTGCTTCTTCCTCGGAGTGGTGACCCCATCTGACTTTGCACATTCTGATGGTATTCATCCGGGTGACTCTGTCTGCGAACTCCAGAATCTGCGTTGGCTTCTCTATGTATGTCAGATCCTCCTGGACTTCCAAACCCTCCACTGGCAACTGTTCTTCTGGTACTCGCAGGCACTTCTTCAATTGCGACACGTGGAACACATTGTGCACTGCTGACAAACTTTCTGGTAGGTTGAGTTGATAAGCCACTTCTCCACGCTTTGCTTGAATCTGATATGGTCCAACGTACCGGGGTGCTAACTTGCCTTTAACTCCGAACCTTCTGACTCCCCTGATAGGTGACACCTTCAGATAGACGAAATCCCCCACTTCGAAACTCAGTTCTCTTCTCCTTCTGTCCGCGTAGCTTCGCTGCCTTGATTGTGCTATCTTCAGATTCTCCCGAACCATTTTGATATTCTCTTCGGCTTCAAGCAAAATGTCGGGGCCAAACACCTGTCTCTCTCCAGGCTGGTCCCAATGCAGCGGAGTCCTACAACTCCGTCCATAGAGTGCATGAAACGGTGACATCTTCAAGCTGGCCTGGTAGCTATTGTTGTAGGAGAATTCTGCATAAGGTAACCTTTTGTCCCATCCTGACTTGTCTTGCAACGCACAGGCTCTCAGCATATCTTCTAGGATCTGGTTAGTTCTTTCAGTCTGACCGTCTGTCTGCGGGTGATAAGCCGAGCTGAAGTTCAAATGGGTGCCCAAAGCTTCTTGTAGCTGCTGCCAAAAATGAGAGGTGAACTGCGTTCCTCGATCTGACACTATCTTCTTCGGCACACCATGAAGGCAAACTATCTGTGACATGTATAACTCAGCTAACGTTGCTCCGGTGTATGTGGTCTTCACAGGTATGAAATGGGCCACCTTTGTTAATCGGTCCACAACCACCCAGATGGAATCATAATCGGCCCGGGTACGGGGTAGGCCAACTATAAAATCCATCCCGATCTCATCCCACTTCCACTGAGGAATCCGCAATGGCTGCAACAATCCGGCGGGCCTTTGATGCTCTGCTTTGGTTCTTTGACAGCTATCACAGATGGCGACATATTCTGCGATTTCTCTTTTCATGCCATACCACCAAAACCTCCTTTTTAAATCCTGGTACATCTTTTCACTTCCCGGGTGTATGGAGTAGGCTGTCTCATGAGCTTCCTTTAGGATCAGCTCCCGAATAGGTTTGAGGTCGGGGACACACAATCGGTCCTTGAACCATATTACCCCCTCTTCATCCTCCCGAAAGTCTTTGCCTCTTCCTTCTAAGATTAGCTGCCGGATCTTGTTGATGCTTTCATCATTCTTCTGCCCTTCTTTGATCTCCCGCTCTAGAGTGGGCTCTAATTCCACTGTTACTCCTTGTGTACTGTTCAGGAAACCGAGACTCAGTCTGTCGAACTCCTTGGCTAACTCATATGGCATTGGGTATGTAGCCATCATATTGACTTGACTCTTCCTGCTCAGAGCATCTGCAACCACATTGGCTTTGCCTGGATGGTAATGTATCTCCAACTCGTAGTCCTTGATCAATTCCAACCATCTTCGCTGTCTCATGTTTAACTCTGACTGGGTGAATATGTACTTCAGACTTTTATGATCTGTGTAGATGTCGCACTTCTGTCCATACAAGTAATGTCTCCAGGTCTTCAAAGCATGAACTACTGCTGCCAACTCCAGGTCATGTGTGGGATAATTTTTCTCATGGATCTTCAGCTGTCGAGATGAATATGCTACAACTCTTCCTTCTTGCATTAGCACACATCCCAATCCGGTGTAAGAAGCATCGCAATACACTGAGAATGGCTTGTGAACATCAGGCAGGACTAACACCGGAGCTGTAGTCAATCTACTTTTCAGTTCTTCAAATGCTTCCTGACACTTTTGGGTCCACTTAAACTCAACTTTCTTCGCTAGTAACGCTGTCATTGGTCTAGCAATCTTTGAGAAGCCTTCGATGAAACGCCTGTAATACCCAGCCATTCCAATGAAGCTCTTGATCCCACGAACATCCTTTGGTGCTTTCCAGTTCAGGATATCTGCTACTTTCTTTGGATCCACTGCCAACCCATCTTGATTTATGATGTGACCCAGGAACAAGACTTCATGAATCCAGAACTCGCATTTACTCAGCTTGGCATACAACTGATGCTCTCGAAGTCTTTGCAATACCATCTTCAAATGCTCTACATGATCTTCCTCACTTCGAGAGTATATGAGAATATCATCAATAAACACTACCACAAACTTGTCCAAATAATCCATGAACACACTGTTCATCAGGTACATAAAGAAGGTTGGCGCATTTGTTAAACCAAAGGACATAACTGTGAATTCATATAACCCGTACTTGGTGATGAATGCTGTCTTCGGTATGTCCGAGGGTCGGATTCTGAGTTGATGGTAGCCTGACCTCAGATCTATCTTCGAGAATACACTGGCACCTCTGAGCTGGTCGAACAAATCTTCTATCCTTGGCAGGGGGTACTTGTTCTTGACAGTGACTTCATTCAAGGCTCTGTAGTCTATGCACATCCTTTTGGTACCATCTTTCTTCTCTACAAACAACACCGGAGCGGCCCAAGGCGAGGTACTTGGTCTGATGTAACCCTTCTCTAACATCTCATCTATCTGCTTCTTGAGTTCCACCAATTCTGGTCCAGACACTCGGTAGGCTCTTTTGGAAATGGGGGCGGTACCAGGGATAAGCTCTATGGCAAATTCGACTTTTCTCTCGGGTGGCATGCCCGTTAGCTCCTCGGGAAATACGTCCGGAAAGTCCGACACAACCTTGATAGCCTCAAGCGGGTTGGGCTCCTTACTATCAACTGAAATCTGGTGACAGACACCCTCCGCTGATTTAGGCATCCTTAACTCGGCCACTACCTCTTCTCCTGACGGGGACTTCAATGTTACGGTCCTCTTGTCACAGCTAACATTCGCTTCATACTTCATTAACCAATTCATCCCTAGAATAACATCTATCCCAGGGGTGTCTATTACTATTAAGTCACTGGGGAACCCTATCCCCCTTATTTCCACCCTTATATTTGAGCATATTTTATCTGTTTGCACCTTGCCACCAATTGAATTAATCCTCATGGGCGGCATCATTGCCTCTACTGAGATGTTATGCAATTCTACCCAGGTTGCCGTGACAAATGAATGAGTTGCACCAGTATCAAATAGCACTTTCGTGGGATGAGATTCGACTGAGAACAAACCTACTGCCACATCTGGTGCATCCTGGATCGCTTCGGCCTCCAAGTGGTTCACCTTTCCACGGTTGTACGCTTGGTTACGATTGCCTGCTGTCGGCTGCAGTACACCTTGCCTTGTTGGAGCATTGGGGTTGGTCTGCTGCTGCGCCGCCTTCTTCGGGCATTGCATCGCCCAGTGGCCTTGTTCTCCACAGTGAAAACATCCTCTGCCTCCTCCTTGTGCTGGGGCTGCTTGGTTGCTCTGGTTTGCTGCTGGGGCAGGAAGGCGAGGTGCCTAGTTGTTCTGCTTCTGATACTGATTACCTCCTTGCTGGCTGTGCTGACGATACTGCTGCTGCTGTTGATACTGCCTCTGAAACTGCTGCTGATGCGGACGCTGGTTCTGATTCTGATATCCCTGTGGGTGACCGGGCCTGCCTTGCTGAGATGAACTGCCTGAGAAACGGGGGCGGCTGATGCTTCCGGTCTGGGGTCCACTCATTTTGCGCTTCCGATCTTCCATATCCTTATGCTTCTTCTCAGTCATAACTGCCCTATCAATCAGGTGCTGGAAGGTGGGGAAGGTGTGGTTCATCAGCTGGTAATGCAGGGGATCCACCAAACCCCTCATGAACCTGTACTGCCTTTTAGCATCAGTGTTGACATCCTCAGGTGCATAACGAGATAGCTGCAGAAACTTGTCTCTGTATTCACTAACAGACAGGGGTCCCTGCTTCAGAGCCAGAAACTCCTCCTTCTTTACGATCATCAGTCCCTCTGGCACATGGTACCTGCGGAAACTCTCGCTGAATTCTTCCCAGGTGATGGCTTCGGGGTCAGCATGGGTGGCGAGGTAAGACTCCCACCAGGACTGGGCTGCTCCCCTTAGCTGACGGGGGCCATACAGAACCTTCTCCCTGTCGTTACATTGAGCGGTGCGCAGTTCTCTCTCCACTGCGCGCAGCCAGTCTTCTGCATCCATGGGGTCGGCAGAATGGGCGAAGGTAGGAGGGTGCCCTCTCATGAACTCACCACGCTTATCCCGTGGCATCTGGGGCATCTGCACTTGCAACTGGGGTTGGGGTTGCTGTTGAGCCTGCTGCATGGCTGCCAGAGTCTGCCCAATGGCCTGCACTGCCTGAGTCTGCATCAAGAACATCTGCTCCACTGTCATCGGGGGTGGTGGGGGAGGCTGCCTCTGTTGTTCCTCCTGCTGGTCATGCTGCTCTTGCTGAGCACGCCTGTTGCATCGGCGCCTGTTGTCAGACATCTGTGGAAGACATTCATACATCAGCGTTGATCTTACAATCCTCCAGCATAAGAAAAGAGAATACAGAATTCTTCATGACACTGAGTGAACAAGAGCTTCACTGATCCTCATTACGGTTCAACACAGCTTCTCAGATAGAAAGGAAAGTAGAAGTAAATGGCTTCCCAACTAAATAACTGACTTTATTAACATTATAGCTAGGCCAAACTGCAGGAGAAACCCACAGGTTGGCAACAGTCATTACAAAGATTCAAATCCAGCACAAGTTCATCATAACAAGCATGCAAGCAACTGATAAGCAAACTAAGCTAATTGGAAACAACTGATAAGCAAACTAAACTAACTATCTAAGACTGGGACATCTGACTTAAGAATTATTACAAACTTCGACGCTAACGATCTAAGGATCCAGATCTATCCTGGTCTTACAGGCAGGGGAACCATAAGTGTGGTGACCACGTGGCGGTGAGCGGTATGGGTGCTGAGTCCCAACAGGAGCGGGAGAACCACCCTCCTGGTGATGGCGCTCTGCCAGCTCAGCACGCAACTCCGCAATCTCCGTTCGAGCCCTGCTCAGCTCGTCCAGAGAGTGATCCAGCTCAGTGTTAAGCACTGCGACTAGGTTGACTGTGCTGCTCAACCTAGGGTTAGCCTCACCAACAGGTGAGACAACCACACTCTCTGTGCTGCCAGTAGGGCGGCGGGGGTAGTACCGAAGGTTAAGACCGTTGGCCACGCCACCGAACAAAGAACAGTACTGGGAGAGTGCACGTCGTGCTGCATCCTGCATAGCTGCCTCTGCAGTGTCCCTCTCGGAGATGGAATAGTGCTCCGAAACGGCCTCCGCACCCCGGAGGTCATCCTCCGGACGGCGAACTAGGCAGGTAGCCTCCCAGCGGTCCGGGTACCTCCCGCGACTGTGCTGGTAGACTACACAACGATACTCGATCGACCAGGTGTGCCGGTCGAAAGCCTGGCGCAACAAGGTGTCGAGTGCGTCGTGGAAGTGACAACCGCGAGCGGTGTCACGGGTGATGGGTCGGGCGACCCATCCTTCCGCCTCCTGCGGCTCAGAGGACTCTGTGCTGTGGTTTGAGTCGTCGTCGTCGGGGTCTCCTCCAAGACCTCCTCCAGTAGCTCCTCCAACAGCCGGGGCGTCCCGCGGTGGTGCAGGGGGCGCCTCCAGCTGGGCAACAGAGGAACGGGGCCTCACGGACTCCACCTCTTGCTGGGATGAGGAGGAAGAGCCCTGCTGCTCTCTGTGCTGGCGCCGGCGTTCCTGCTCCTCACGCAGGCGGTGGTGCAGTCTCTCCAGGTGACTCGACTGACCGGACACGGTGCGGTGCAGAGGACGCTCCGCAAGTCGAGACGGCAGGAAAGGAATCACCGACTTACGTGCAGTGTGTCTAAGACGAGCCATCTACAAAAGACACCGTAAGCATAAGAGTAAGAGCAGAACTAATATGACAAGTGAATAAACCATAGACAGAATAAGATAAAAATTTTAACAAGGTATAATATAGTATGTATATATGTAGTAAAACATAGGGTTGGTCGAGGTGACCGACTTTTGAAGTAACATTAGAGGTCAAGGTGAGAGGGAAGGTCAATAGTCCTTAGTACGACCAGTGCTACTCTAGGTCAGCGGTCCTACAGTCAGCACGGCTTTGATACCACTTATGTCACACCCGGTTTTGGAAGGCAAACCGAATGCGAACTATGTACGTGCCAGGATCAGAACTCACGTACACAGCGATTACATAAATGAACATCGTCGCACAATGCTCGGATAATAACATAAAAGAGTATTAACTTATTACATCACAGAGTCATAGACATCCACATAGTCATCAAGTTAACAGTTAAATCAAAGTGCTAGCGAAACGCAATAAAGATAAGGCCTTCACAGGCAGCTGACTGGGGGTTGCCGCCAACCCACACCTAGAATTCGTCGTAGTCTTGGAACTCCTGGAAGTCTCCTTCCATGGCTTCGCCTTCTCCTGAGCAGTGGTTACAATGCGGACAACCTGGTGTTTTGTGGTAAAGCAAGGATGAGTACACATCAACGTACTCAGCAAATGCCCCGTTTGGCTGAAGTGGACTAGCTTTATGTGGGGTTAGGCTCAAGCAGTTGCTTTTAGTTGGTCAGGTATTTATCATTAGTAGAAGCCAGATTTTAGCATTAATCAACCCATGAACCATTTCCTCATCGAGGAACAACATCATCATATTCGAACCAAATCCATAACATAATCCTTGTATCTCGAACCATCTGTATCTCTAATCAAAGAGGATCCCAAGGCTGCTCTTGTTGGGGACTTGTTCTCAAATGCTAAGAGTTAAGAACAAGGCAACATAAAAAGTGTTAAATGTTAAAGTCCTTCGTCCTTCAAAACATTATGCCCCTTCGGGAAATAATGAGTTTCGGACGAAGGTCATAAGGGACATACCTTCGTAAATATAACAAGTAATGACGAAGGATTCATATAAAGCACAAAATATAATATAGACAACATAAAATCATTTCTATTTTATTAACATGGAAAAATAGAAATGATTTCAAATTACAAATGTACCTTCGGTCCTGAGAGAAGGTAAAAAGTACAAGCGTGACGCAAAAGCAAATGCCAAGTCAGCGTGAACAGTACGGGAGTACTGTTCATCTATTTATAGACGCGGGACGCAGCCCACGTAAAATTACATCCATGTCCATTACATTTGTTAATGACTTATGGAAATCTGTCAAGGCCCACTTAGTCTTTTCATCTTTAAGTCGGTTCCCCTTTCTGCTATCGCGACGAAGCTTCCCTGCGCACAGCTTCGGCTGTGCATCATCCTTCGTGGAGCTTGGTAATCAGCTCGTCCTTCGTCTGGTCCAGGCTTCGTCCTGACCGTACTTCATGTTCATAATTCTGAGTCCGAAGGTACCTGTTCACATAATCCACTTGGAAAACATTGTCAAATCATGTTTTTGAGGACCTTCGGAGGACGAAGGCCCCCAACAGTAGCCCCTCGCAATATTAATTTGTTAATGATAAATTCAGATTGCGATATGGACGAAGGCCTTGAGCCGAAGGTCCGAAAAAACACCTTCCCTTTGCTAGAATAGCAACATTCACTGACAAGTGGGGTCTTTCAATTTTCAACGCCCTGGGCGTATAAATAAGATCATACCGCAAACTTATTTGGTACGCACGCTTGCCATCTGCTTCGGCCCACTACATTTTTAGCTCTTGTGCACTAAGATTTGCTGATCTTTTTGTTTTTAAAGCTTCGGCCTTGAAAACAGTTTTTTAGCGCTTCCGAAGATGTCTGAAGGTAAAAAGATCCCTGCTGAGACGAAGCTGAGTCTTGACGAAGAGAAGAACTTGGGGTTTCTTATAGCGATGGCGGAGACCAATACAGAGAAAATCACCAAGGAAATTCTTGAAGGTTTGTCCGAAGATACTGATGACAGCGACAGTTTTGATGTAGAAAGCGGTGGGGAAGAGTCCGAAGATTGACCATGGCGACCAAGTCACACGGTTTTCAGGAAAACCACTATCAAGCAGAGTCATATTGATAATATGAGGGGGCGGTATTTTCGAGATATATCTATTGTGAGGGCTGATGCTGGAGAAAAGATTTCTCCCACCCCCGAAGAAGATGAAGTCGTAATTTTCCGAAGCTTTCTCAAGGCTGGGCTTCGATTCCCCCTAAGCAACTTTGTTGTTGAAGTCCTGAGGACATTTCAAGTCTACCTCCATCAAATTACTCCCGAAGCTATCTTAAGAATGGGGATGTTTGTCTGGGCTGCAAGAAGCCAAGGTTTAGAACCAAATGCTAAAAGCTTTTGCAACATTCATGAGTTGTTATATGAGACGAAGCCCTGGGGAAAAGAACAATATCACAACAACTTTGGGTGCTACAGCTTCGGTGCCCGCTCCGGGTCAAGCCGCCCTGTGCCAACCTTTCGGAAGAGGTGGCCCGGAGCCTGGATGACTGAATGGTTCTATGTAAAGAGTGACTTAACGGCACAAGAAGATGTCAAGAGTATCATTATGCGCCCCATCTGGCAACGCTTCGGACTTCGAAGGCCGAAGGTTGAAATGGATGAAGCAGCCGAGGAATGCCAAAGAGCCTTCGGCGTGGTCTGCTCTTTCATTGGGTCAAGGGACTTGGTCCAAGAGCATATTGCCTTCAGGGTGTGGCCACTTGCAGGAAAGTGGGAAATGCCGAAGGAGACCATCAAAGAGTCCGACGAAGGCGGATTGGTCAGACTGAAATACACATTCAAATATGCAGATAAATTTGTTGAACCTGATGATGACTGGTTGAAAAGCATTGAAACATTAAGTGACGAACTGCTTGGGGCATATTCGAAGGCCGAGAACACTGCGTTATCAGCAGCCTTCGGAGGCCGAAAAAAGAAAAGGCTCAACCGGGTATTTGACGCAGTCGGGTTTGTCTACCCTGACTACCACTATCCGGTATTGAGTCGCAAAAGGAAAAATACTTCTACTGCGGCAGAAGCTACCACGAGTGCTACTAATGAGCCAGTGCCGCAAAGGAAAAAGATAAAGGTGCTCACTCACCGAGCGCGTTTTATTGAGCCGGCCACAGTGCCAGAATTTATTGGTGAAATCTCTTTGGCCTCTGAAGCTACAGAACCAGCTCCAGTGCCGAAGATGGGAGAAAAGACTGAAGCGCTTTCAGCAGAAAAAGCAGAGAAACCGAAGGTTGAAGAGCCAAAAATATCAGAAATCTTAAGTCCTTCGGTAAATGTCGAAACAATAAAAAATCAAAAGGGGCCGTCGGTGACCCCGAAAAGAAAAAGAATGGTAAACGTGCTAGATGTTTTGGAGACAATTAAGTCTTCAAGCACAACCCCAAAGAAGACTATTGAAGTTGCTGAAGTGTCTACCGAAGCTGTAGTTGCCAAAGCTTCGAAGCAACAACCTGAAGCTGAGGCTGGGCCTTCAGAGCCCACCAAAGAACAATCCTTGAAAACAAAAATATCAGAACCAAATTTGGTTGAAGAAATTGACACTGCCGCCCCCGAAGCTCCTGCCAGCATACGCGATTACATCGTACGACATGCTTCGGGGAAGAAATTATCTGAAGAAGAGACTTACGAAGCCAACTACTATGCCAGAGAACTAAAATATCCGAAGGGGGCAGTAGTGTTTAACGGGACAAATGAAGATGACTTCCTGTACTGCCTTCCTGATAATAAAGAACTGTCTGTCTGCCGAGAGATGGCTAGAAGTATGGGATTCCCGAAGCTCGAAGCTGGGTTATGCGCTATGACGAAGGAAGATCTCGCGGATAGTCTTGCATATAATAGCCTGAAGGTTTGGGAATTAGACTTTTGAAAAAATTTTACAATACGTAATTCATTCCTTTATTCTTATATGGATTCTTTTTTTATAGGGTTTAATCCTGAGCAACGCATTGAGAGCACAAAAGAGTGCCGAAGATGAGAGTTATGAAATTGCATTCAACAATCTACGATCAGAAGTTATAAAACTGAGAAACGAAGCTCTAGAAAAAGATAAAATTCTGGTTACACTAGTAGACAAGATAAAAAAGGACGAAGCTGCGGCAAAGATTCAGGCCGAAGCTCAGAAACGCGAAATTAAAGATCTTCAGAAACAATTGGCCCGGGCGAAAGAAGAACGCATACTTGAAGAAACAAGACAGGAATGCAGCGACCAATGGGCTGATCATTTGGAAGCAACCGTGGAAGAGCTTCGGTCCTCTAAGAAAAAATGTTACGAAAAATCCATGGAATGCGTAAAGAAAATTAAAACCAGCTTCGCCAGCGTGGGTGCATTTTCCAGTGAAGAGAATTTCTCAAGAGGCAATCCCGAAGGTCCAATAGAATGGATCAGTCACGAAGCAGAGGCCTTCGAGGAAATCCTGAGTAGCCGTGGCGACATCTGCGCTTTTTCGGGCGCCAGGGGAGTTGCTACTGTCTTGGAGAAGAAAGGTTGCGGGCATGTAAAATCTTTAGCTCAGTCCGAAGCTGCCTTATCTTCCGAAGTCATCCAAGACCCCTCGGCCGAAGCAAGCGTGGTTGGTGGCAAATTCTTTACTGATATCTGGGACAACGGCGGCCGAGAAATGGCGCAAGAAATCATTCAAAGGAGTGAAAAAGGCATCCATGATGCTAGGAAAGTGACAGAAGTTGCCGAAGGGCAAAAAGGTATTAATTAGTCGCTCTTGTTGTGTTGTAATTTTTATTTCAAACTTTGCTCGCGGTTTGCAATAGTAATGCAAAAATATTTTGCTTCCTCAGAACCTGCCGGATCGTCAATTGACCCTCACACTAAGGAGGATGACGAAATCAAACAAATGGCCGAAGCTATCATGGATAAAGTTGTTGAACAACTTCTAAATGAGGCTGCCGAAGTAGTATTAAGAGAAGACTAGGTGTTTTTAGAAAAACATTTAAAATGTTATCTATGTAATATTTTGTACATTTGAATGTAATATACAGGTCTCTTTTCATTATTCAATTCTTTATGATGCATGAAATTCTACATACATACCATTTTTGAGCCTTCGGCGAAAAAACACCTTCCCTTCTTTTCATGCTTCGTGAAGAAGACATTCTTCGTTAAAACTATTCTGATGAATCACGTCCACGCTTCGAAAAACATTCTCCGAAGCTGTACAATTTCGATATTTCTCTGATGAAGCTCATCCATGCTTCGAAAAACTTTCTCCGAAGCTGTACTCCGAAGATTATCATTGTATTTCCTCGTGACTTTACACAATTTGCACTTTCTTAAAGCATCCTCTCGAAGGTTGATATTGTGTCCCCTTCTTTTGCCATATGCAACATGATGTATGATGCTTATGCTATGCAAAATGATGTGATGATGTTATGTTATGCAAATGACGTTTGTTCCGAAGATACACACAAAATATCTTTATAAGCTCTGCATTCCCTTAGGAACGTCTTTGGAGCTTCTTCGCCTTTTACTTAGACGGTATAAGCTCTGCATTCCCTTAGGAACGTCTTTGGAGCTTCTTCGCCTTTTACTTAGGCGGTATAAGCTCTGCATCCCCTTAGGAACGTCTTTGGAGCTTCTTCGCCTTTTACTTAGGCGGAATCAGCGTTGACTTTTCGCTGTATGCTCTGCATTCCCTTAGGAACGTCTTTGGAGCAAAAAACTTACACTGCGCTCCCTTTGGAACGGCTTTTTTGTAACTTCAGCAACTTACTCTGCGTTCCTTAGAACGACTTTTTGTTGCTTCGAAGGATTTTTAATAATTCGAAGGCCCTCCTTATTACCGCAAATTTTTAAGCTTCAGCAACTTAAGCCTGTGGAGAAGATAGGTTTTCCTCATAACCAACCACGAAATTACTATATGAAAACTGAAATGTTCTTTATTACACAGAAAATAGAACTTAAACGGAAAAGACTGCTATCAAAGTAGGATATATGTCAATAAATGTGCTTCGACTCTGGCACAGTACTATTGACTGTGCGAGCTTCAGATTGCTCTCTGAGATCCCTTTGGTGCGGAACATATTGGCTCCCTTCTGGCTGTTGGCCTTGTTGCAGCGGAGGTGGAGGCGGGGGCTGTTGCCATGAAGCCTGAGGTTGACTCGCCGAAGCTACGGAAACTGCAGGGTGGTTGCCCACGTATTCCGGGATGTAAGGCTGATGATACGAAGCAGTATGCATGACCTGCTTCGGCTGGCCCTGTTGCGCTGCAGCTTCTACTAGCTCCTTTTGTTTCTGGATGGTGACATGGCACATCCTGGTGGTATGGCCCTTGTTTTCACCACAGAATAAGCAAAATATCCTCCTTGGTTGATCTCCAAATCTCCCGTCGAAGCCCCTGGCGCCTCTGCCTCTTGGAGCTGGTGGCCGGAAGAAAGTTTGCTGTTGCCCCGAAGCCTGTGAGGAGCACTGCGGCCTGTTCTGCTGACTCCCCTTGTCATCATTTTGAGTGGAGTTGTGGATGGACCTGACATGCCTCGGATAGAATCTTCCTCCGAAGCCCCTGGTCATCTCAGAAAATCTGAAGGCTTCCTCCCTTCTTTGGCGAAAGTCATTATCGGCACGAATGTACTCGTCCATCTTTTGGAGCAGCTTCTCCAGAGTCTGAGGAGGCTTCCTAGCAAAGTATTGAGCTGCAGGTCCAGGACGAAGCCCCTTGATCATGGCTTCGATGACAATTTCATTGGGCACCGTTGGTGCCTGCGCCCTCAAACGCAAGAACCTTCTGACATACGCCTGAAGGTATTCTTCATGTTCCTGAGTGCACTGGAACAAGGCTTGGGCAGTGACCGGCTTCGTCTGAAATCCTTGAAAGCTGGTTAACAACATATCCTTCAGCTTCTGCCAGGAGGTGATAGTTCCTGGTCGAAGGGAGGAATACCAGGTCTGAGCAACACTCCTGACGGCCATGACGAAAGACTTTGCCATGACTGCAGCATTGCCCCCATACGAAGACACTGTTGCTTCGTAGCTCATCAAGAACTGCTTCGGGTCTGAGTGACCATCAAACATGGGAAGCTGGGGTGGCTTATAGGACGGAGGCCAAGGTGTAGCCTGCAGCTCAGCGGACAGAGGAGAAGCATCATCGAAAGCAAAATTTCCATGATGGAAATTTTCATACCAGTCATCTTCGTTGAAGAAACCCTCCTGGCGAAGGTCTTTTTGTTGAGGCCTTCGGTCTTGCTCATCGTGGGTAAGATGACGGACTTCTTCAGAAGCTTCGTCTATCTGCCTTTGCAGCTCAGATAACCTGGCCATCTTCTCTTTTTTCCTCTGCACCTGTTGATGAAGCATCTCCATATCCCTGATTTCTTGGTCTAGTTCATCTTCCTGAAGCGTCGGGCTGACGGCCTTCCTTTTCTAGCTTCGGGCCTCCCGAAGAGAGACGGTCTCCTGGTTGGGGTCCAGCGGTTGCAGTGCTGCAGCCCCAGCCGCTGAAGCTTTCTTCGGTGCCATAGCGAAGGTCTATAGCTTCCGAAGGTGTTCAAAAAACTCGAAGTGGAAGTGAGTTCACCGGAGGTGGGCGCCAATGTTGGGGACTTGTTCTCAAATGCTAAGAGTTAAGAACAAGGCAACATAAAAAGTGTTAAATGTTAAAGTCCTTCGTCCTTCGAAACATTATGCCCCTTCGGGAAATAATGAGTTTCGGACGAAGGTCATAAGGGACATACCTTCGTAAATATAACAAGTAATGACAAAGGATTCATATAAAGCACAAAATATAATATAGACAACATAAAATCATTTCTATTTTATTAACATGGAAAAATAGAAATGATTTCAAATTACAAATGTACCTTCGGTCCTGAGAGAAGGTAAAAAGTACAAGCGTGACGCAAAAGCAAATGCCAAGTCAGCGTGAACAGTACGGGAGTACTGTTCATCTATTTATAGACGCGGGACGCAGCCCACGTAAAATTACATCCATGTCCATTACATTTGTTAATGACTTATGGAAATCTGTCAAGGCCCACGTAATCTTTTCATCTTTAAGTCGGTTCCCCTTTCTGCTATCGCGACGAAGCTTCCCTGCTCACAGCTTCGGCTGTGCATCATCCTTCGTGGAGCTTGGTAATCAGCTCGTCCTTCGTCTGGTCCAGGCTTCGTCCTGACCGTACTTCATGTTCATAATTCTGAGTCCGAAGGTACCTGTTCACATAATCCACTTGGAAAACATTGTCAAATCATGTTTTTGAGGACCTTCGGAGGACGAAGGCCCCCAACAGCTCTTAACCGTGAGCACGGCTGATATATCAGTTTCACTACCCTCTGCAGAGGTCGCACACTTTACCCATGAGTCATGATTCCCTTTCTGCCCGGGGAGAGCTAATCCCCATTGACCACTACCTAGGTGGTCCGGCAGGGTATCACTACGTAGCTTTTACAAAGATTCCCTAGAGATCATAGCTGCCCGTTAGGTTTCTCCAGTTTGATAAACACAGTACTCCTCCCCGCAGGAGAGTGACTAACAAAAGCAAAACGAAAGAACCTCGGCACTCAGCCTCGGCAGAGCAAGCACTGTGCCTGGACCCCATTGACGGCACGACGGCGAAGCAACTACACCTCTAGTTCCTCTAATTAATTAGCTAAGGGCACCCCATTTCACCCTCATGGTTGCACTGTTATCCCGGGTGGTCTCTCAACGAACAGGTCCTTACGGAGAGGTACTCAGGAAACAGCCTGAGCCCCCTAGAGTATCACAAGATCATCAACATCATCAGGATAACAGTATCATAAATATTCACATCATGTTCATTGATTAAGTTAAGGCAGTAGCAAAATGCTAACCATAATAATAACCCAAAAGGTCATCAAGGATAAGGTAAAGTATAAAGCTAGTCAATCCTTAGGTTTCAAGTAAGTAATGCGGGGTAGTAAGTTATAAGTGAATAGGACATAATGGGTTAGAGGACACTTGCCTTCACCAAACTGCTGATCAGGGACTTCCTCTGCAACTTCCTCGGGAAACACAGACTGCTCGTTGTCTACGTAAAGTAATCATTCACACTATGCACTTGGGAAATAACAAACAAAAACAATATACCAAACATATGCAGCAGAGAGATCACAAGTTCATAATAAAAAAGGGATAGGCACTCTGGTATTCTCTAGGTCTAGGGTAGAGGACTATACAAAAGGATTCATTATTCACTAATCAGGTTTAAATCAGTGGTGGGGGTTAAATCATTACATAGTGTTAAGTCCATAAACTTAAGTGCTCCAACTTTTATTTAAGTCTACTATCTTTTATTTATCTCAAATAGGGTTCCCAAAACCTTAATCCTTTCCTAATGATTAACCATTAATTGGGATATAGAAACAGCAGGGAAACATTGCATAAACAGATAGATAATAATATTATGAACATTTTGCAATTTGAAGCACCTAATTTGGAGTTCATATGGCAAAGTTATGAATTTTACAAGTTTAGGGGTTAAAAATATACCCTAAGGACCTATTTTGAATTAAATAAAAGGTCCGAGGACCTAACTGCGAAAGACCAGGGACGGCGGGTTAAATTTCAGAAAACCGGGGGTCTCTTTAAGAAAACGCGCGGGCGAAGGGGTATCGGGCTCCTACGGCCGAAGGATCTCAAACGGACGGCCAGGATTAGATCCTGCGGGCGGGCGCGCGGGCGCGCGGCGGCCTGGGCGGCTGACAGGCGGGGCCGGGCGGGCAGCGCGGGCGCGGGCGACTGACAGGCGGGACCGGGCGAGCAGAGCGAGCGCGGGCGACTGACAGGCGGGGCCCAGTTGGCAGAGTGGGGCGCGGGCGCGGGGGAAACGGCTCTGGGCCGTTGGATCTCAGGCGAACGGCTGAGGTTGGGTTCGGGCTATTTGAAACAGGGCCGTCCGATCTAAGATGGACGGCGGAGATGGGGCGGCTGGCTTCTGTCTCCTTCTCCGGCCAGCAGAGGCGACGGCGCCCGTCCCACGGCGGAGAACTCGCCGGAGACGAGGGGCGCAGGGGCTCTGCGGGTCTCTGGGGTGACCTGAGTGGCCGGGAAGGTTGGGGAGGGCGCGGGGGACCTTTTGGTGGGGTCTAGGTCGGGGTAGGGGCACCGGAGGAGGGCGGTCCACGGCGAAGCGGCTCGGCGGCGGCGCTAATCGACTCCGGCGAGGAATTAAGCGCAGCAGAGAGCAAAACAAAGGTCAATAGGGCCGGGAGAGGTTCTTTACCTCAAGGCGGGCTCCGGGGACTCCTCGGTGGCGGCGATGACGCGACGGCGGCCCGGGGCGACGGTGGCGGCTGCACGGAGGACGGCGGGTGAGCGCGGGCAGAGAGAAATAGGGAGGGGAAGGGGAAATTGAAGCGCGTTCCGGGTTGCGGACGTCGGGGCGGAGCTTACCGTGGCAATGGACACGGCGGAGCTCCAACGGCGGCCGGGAAACGAGCTCGGAACGGCGGGGTTTACGGCGGCGGCGCTCTGGCTTGCGCGCAGCGAGGGAGAGGTGGAAGAGAGAGGCCTGTTGGTGCGCAAATGAGGGAGGGGGGGAGGGCGGGTGGGGTTCGGGGCTCAAGTGGCCGAGGCGAGGCAGTCGCGAGCTCCACGCGCGACGTGGGCGCGGAGTCCGCGGCACGCGCGGCGGCGGTTACGCGGAGACGACGGGGCTGACAGCCCGGGCCCGCGAGCAGCGAGAGAGAGGAAAGCGGGAGCGGGCGCGGAGAACGGTTGCCTGACGGGCGGGACCGGCAGGGCAGAGAGAGCGGGGGGAAGCGGGCGCGCGGGCGGGGATCGCGGCTGCGCTGACAGGCGGGACCCGCGGGCAGAGAGAGAGGAGGGGTGGGCGCGGAGACGGCGACCGCGCCGACAGGCGGGCCCGCCAGGGCAGAGAGAGCGGGGGGGGGGAGGCGCGCGCGCGGGTTGGGCCGATTGGGCCGAAAGGCCGAGGGGGGCGGGGGTGTGGGCCTTTTTCCCTTTTCTTTTTATTCTGGAATTTGCTTTCTCTTTTCTTTTTATTTTCTCCATTTGATTCAAATTCAAATAAGCCACAAATTCAAATTAGACTTTCTAAGAATTATGCACCAAACAAAAGTGAAATCTAGGGTTCAACATGATGCAACAATTCATACTCCCTTGGAGTTTGAGCCAATAGACTATAATTATAAATAAAATAACCACTTTTCTCCTATAGAAATGAGAAAGAAAAGATTGGGGAAGGATGAGAAAAAGGGAAGTAACACCTGAATTTGTGAATATGAGCAAAGAAATTTTATACCCCCAAATTCAGGGTGTTACAAGTGGGCCGGAGCATTCGTCAGTCCGAAAGACATTACTAGATATTCAAATAGTCCATACCGCGTGGTAAATGCGGTCTTTGGTATATCCTCGGGCCAAATACGGATCTGATGATAGCCCGATCTGAGATCAATCTTGGAGAACACCCTCGCCCCAGTCAATTGATCAAATAAAATGTCAATTCGTGCAAGACGGTACTTGTTCTTGATAGTGACCTCATTCAGGGGTCGATAATCCACGCACATCCGTAAAGTTTGATCCTTCTTTTTGACGAATATGGCTGGACAACCCCATGGTGACGAGCTTGGCCGGATGAATCCTTTCTCTAGTAGATCTTGTAATTGAACCTTTAGTTCTGCCAGCTCATTTGGAGGCATTCGGTACGATCTTCTAGAAATGGGAGTCGTATCGGGCTTCAACTCAATTACAAACTCTACATCTCTTTCGGGTGGCAATCCAGGCAAATCCTCTGGAAAGACATCTGGGAACTCGCATACTACCGGAATATCCTTGATCTCTGGTATAATGGTTTCATAAACTCTGCCAGTAGTTTTGGTTGGAATGGGGATAGACAAAAGAATTTCTTCTTGGTTATGACTCAACCTGATGGTTCTCTGATCAGTGTTGAGGGTTGCTTTATGTCGGGCCAACCAATTCATGCCTAAAATCACATCTATGTCTTGGCCTTTCAGAACAATCATATTAGTAGGAAAGTCCCGTCCGGCCAATGTTACGGGCACTTGGAAAGCCACTTCCCTAGTAAAGATTTGTCCCCCAGCTGACTGAATTTTAAACCCTTCTTTTGATTCATGGTATGAAATGCAATGTTGCTCCACAAATTTCTTGCTGATGAATGTATGTGAAGCACCAGAATCAAAGAGAATAATTGCGGGATGATTGGCCACAAGGAACGTACCCATCATTACCGGTTCACCGTCCGGTGTGGTGGCCACTTGAGTGTAGTAAATTCATCCCGTCTTCTTTGTATTTTTGCCTGCGTTTCCCTTGGCTTGAGAAGAATTCCCAGTACCTTGTTGATTGTTTGTGCGATTCTGCTTCGGGTAAGGGCAATCCTTAGTAAAAATGCCCAGATTTTCCGCAATTAAAACAACCTGTTGACGAACTGGGAAGGGCCGGGAAACGAGTGCCAGGGGCACCCAGCTGACTTGTTGCAGTGGGGGTAGCATTGGGACGGATGAACATTGGCTGTTTGAATGGGAAGGAGGGTGGACGTGATGAAGAACGACCCTGATTAAAAGGCCAGATAACTAACCGTTGCCTTTTCTCGGGGCCCTGATTAGGCCGGTTACCTCCACTCCCTTTGATCTTTCCAGTATATTTAGATTCGACTGCCAGCGCTGTGCTGACAACCCTTTCGTAGGTGAGGTCGATGCAGGTAGCCATTTTCCTTTGCATCCAATCATTTAAACCCCGCATGAAATAGTTCTTCTTCTTTGTGTCAGTGTTGACTTGATCAATCGCATACTGCAATAAGTGATTAAATTTATTGAGATACTGGGTGACAGTATCTCCGCCTTGCTTCAACTTCATGAACTCTTCTTGTTTCATGTGGAGTACTCCTTCTGGTATGTAATGCTCTCTGAAAGCTAGCTTGAATTCACCCCAGGTTATCTGATGATTGGCCGGCTGAACGGCCACAAAGTTTCCCCACCAGGTGTTGGCAGGGCCATGCAATTGCTGGGCTGCGAACAGGGGCTTCTGGGTTTCAGAACACCGAAGAAGTCCAAACTTCTGCTCGATGACACGGATCCATTCGTCCGCCTCTAAAGGGTCTTCTGCCTTGACGAACAATGGTGGGCGCGTTTCGGAGAAGTCCAAGTAAGATGTCTCACGGGGACCTTGCGGATAGCCCCGTCTGCCTTGTTGTTGAAGTTGCTGACCCGCCATCTCCCGTAGGAAACGGGTATTATCTGCGGTAGCGTTCACCAAGGCGGCGATAGCCTCGGCAAGCGTGGGAGGGACTAGAGGTGGGTTTGGTGTTGCCTCCCTCCCATGAGAGGTACTAGCACCATCCTGAGCACGAGTCCGGGAAGGCATCTGTGGCAACAAACATTTGAAAACAATATGATATGCCAAAGAAAACCATCCATTTTACATTACCAAAAAGAGTAATGTTACAGACTCGAATTTTTACAATAGGAGTACAGTACCCATTATACAATAACACTACTATTTCTACAACTATACTATTCCTACTTCCTGTCACTCTTGGTAGCCTCACTGTCGGGCGTAGGAGACCACTCATCGACCAACTTCATAGAGGGAGAGGGCCTGAAAAGGTCCAATTCACCACCAAAAGCTTCCCCCGCTACATGAGAAGGTCTGGCTTCTGTCCCGACAGAATCCGCAGGCACATTGGGGTGCAATTGTGAATACAGTACATGAACCTCTTCATGTAGAGTATTGCAATAAGCCTATAGGTTATCGATGGCCGAGCTAAGCTCTTCTACTCTGGCTCGAGCTTTTGCCTCCTTAGCCTAGGCGATCGAACGAGACTGAACCGCCCAGTCGAGTGCTAAATCTCGATCTGCGAGCTGATCCTGCAGGTGGCGGATGTCGCTTCTTAATTCATTGATTCTGTCGCCATCTGCAACCCAAATGTCAGTCCTGCGTCGGAGTTCTGTTTGAAGCTGATTCACTTGCGCTTCAAGATCCCCGATCGGATCATTACTCCCACTACTGCTATCCTCGTGTCTTGGGGCAAGTTGATGATGTGGCACACCAATTGGGACAGTAAGCTTGCGCGCGGTTTTCCTCGTGCGCGGTGGCATTTTTCTAAGGGGGGAAATTTTATTAACATAGTTCTTAGCATGATGCATGTGTAATTATAGAATCAACCTTAGTTGATTCAACCTTCTATACATTGCACTCCTCCTATCTGGTCTTTCATATAGATTCTTTAGAAATAATAGGTAAGAAGGGAAGAAATTTTCTAGACAAGTCTTTTAGAAAATTCTTCTGAAGATGCCTCATAATATCTGCAGAGAAGGGCTTCGCTCCGATACCAGCTGTGACGGAACCTCCCAAGTCATTAGGTCCACCTACAGTTGTCCTTGTCCAACGGACATCAGACAACCCTGCAGATGCCCCTGAATCACTTGACAAGTTCGGTATCTACTTTTCTTACCTTTCCCAAGAGCGTTTCACCCGTCACGCAGACATTATAGATCATCGGAGATACGAAAATGCGGAAGCGGTTACATAAATTTACATTTATTTAAAAAGTAAGACAAAGTTATATATATTACAGACCAGGATATAACTTATGAGTGCGGAGTAATATTATTACACACCAAGGGAGGCAAAACCCCCTCCCATAAGTTTTTAAACAAAAGTTCTTATGGAGGAACTCTTCCTCCCGCAGCTTTACTCTTGCTTTTCTTCTTTTGGAACCACCTTGGAACAGAAACAACAAAAGTTTGTTGCTTCCTCACCTAAAAACAATAGGGAATAAAACCCTGAGTATAGAATTACTCAGCAAGACTTACCCGACTAAGGAAAAGACTCAAGGGTATGCTGGTTATCAGGGAGTCAAGGTAAGGTTTCTCAATAATCAAAGACTCTGTTTGCAGAAATGCTTACTAAAGTGGATCCTTAAAAGTCCAAATTTTACTTGTCAGGTTAGGTAAGATTACCTGTCTCGAGAGTTCTTTCTACCCTAGTTCAATCACTTGACCTGCACTAGCCAATTTCTTAACAACCCTTTATCTTTACTAGAGTTCTACGTATAGGGCAGTGACCAAGTCTTCATAACCGCGAAGGTACGGCGATCCGAATCGATTATACTCAGCTGAGGATCTCCAATCACATGACATATGTAGCACTTAACCCTTGCATATGTCAACCCGCCACCGGGGTTCTTAAGACCAGATCAGGTTCACGTCAACCGAGAGCACAGATACACCACCGTCCAGCCTCTTGCCACGGAGGGTACACGCTACTCTCGCCACCGCTCCACGCCCATTGCGTGTTATCTTATTCTGGCCTTAGTCTGCCCGAGGCAAGGCTTACCAATGACGAGGCATGTGACCAGTTAAAGGGTCCTCGGTCATCAAGCCTACATCGAGACGGTCCTTAATCGACTCAGACGAA
The DNA here is from genome assembly GCA_029449295.1 of Zea luxurians. NCBI lineage: Eukaryota > Viridiplantae > Streptophyta > Magnoliopsida > Poales > Poaceae > Zea > Zea luxurians. Next base: position 369,533 of record JAOPSE010000247.1, on the reverse strand, counting down.
GACACTACACCGAGACTCCTTTCTCGTGCAAGTCACCCGCCGGTCTCAGCTTAATCATTTCAAATCCAAAGCTTGGTACCTGGCAGAGGTACATCTTTTCTGTTGTTGAACCCATCACGACCATGATGAGTCCAGCATCAAGTTTTGTTTTCAAAAACATCCCACCCACTTTTGCCATATCACCCTTGGTAAAAACAAAACATTTGCTTTTCTAAAGCAGGGCTAAGCATCAAAATCTTTTGTAAAACAGGTGATCAAGGAAGGTAATCAAACTCAAGGAAGGTAATGCAGAAATTGTTTTATCAATCAACTCCTATCACCTAACTCAAGGAGGTGGCAAATGCACCGGGGCTTGTCTTCATTTATAGGTGAGTCAGGCGCGGATCCGCAGATGTCAAAGTAAAAACAATTCCCTGCCTGAGGTTCCGCAGGTGGTGGTGAAGTCTTCTCCTCTTCTACCTCAACCTCTTCTTCGTTTTCTAGATATAGCGATATATATATATATATATATATATATATATATATATATATATATATATATATATATATATACATGTATAAGAATGAATGTCATGTAATGCTCATGAGAGTGCAAAGATAATAAGAATTTATTATCTAAAGTTCTTGAATACAATTTTCCTTCACGGAACTCCGAGAACCTAGGGTTTCCAGAGTCAACAGTGAAGTTCAAAGAGCAAGGGGGTGGGGGTTTTGGGTTCTAGTTATCAAACAAGGTCCAAACCAAACCAACTTCTACCCAAAGCCTCTAAATAATGTTTTGAGTTCATATAAAAAGTTTGGGCATTTTTGGACTTATTATCTATTTTCTAAAAATCCAGAAGCAATGCTTTAAGCTATTTTAAACACTCCAAAATTACCTATTTGATCTAAAAATAACAAAACTATTTTTATTAAATACTATGGAAAATTAGGAATCAAGGAAAATTGGTTTGACATTTTTACCATTTTTCTACAAATTTCTAAAATTGTTGGAGTCCTGCTGGAAAAAGAAAAGAAAAAGGTTTCAACAGTATCGGGCCAGAAACAGCCCAAGCCCAAGGAAAATGCGCGCGCGCCCGCGCCCGCGATGCGGACTTTGCAGAAAGAACCTCGGCGTTTAACTATTCTATTAAGAGTTCTAGAAACTGTTTTCTGTGTTGTTGACAGTTTGCAGAAAAGCCCTTGAGGTTCTATTCCTTTACACCGCCCGATCCCCGACGGCGTCGAGTGCGGCCCAGCTTCGGTGAGCTCCTGGACCGGCCAAACGGGGCAACGACTGGAGCTCTCAAGAAGCAGACACCGAATCAACCCTTCCCTGAGCATTTCCCCTAAGTCAATTGCATGATTGGTGACCTATTTCGTTCTGCCCACGAGGACAGCGAAAGCCATGGACATTTGTTCGTGTTCCCAGTGATTGGTGGGCTCCTAGTTCAATTTGGTGGTTCGGCAAGCATCACGGGGTTATGAGAATACTCAAACGAGAAAGAGGGGAGGATGAACTGACCGGAGTTGTACTGGCCGCGGTGAGGTTGGTTTCACGGTGGCGGAAAACTAAATTGGGGGAAATCCGGAATTGGTGCTCTGCAGTGAACGATTGCTGGTGATTCTTGGTGGCTCGATGCTTCAAAAAACCTTCAGAGCTCATCGTGGCTTCAATTTATAGGAGGGAAGAGCGGTGGCGCTCAATTTGGCCGAGCAGTGCTGGCGGCCGGAGAAGAAGAAGAGCACTGGCGCAGTGGATTGGTGTCCAACGCCGTGGCAATCGCTCCGGTGATCAACGGAGAGCGAGAGCAGGCTACGGCGATGCGGTGGAAAGGGTTAGACACGCGGCGGACAACGGTGATGGCTTAACGGCGGTGAGAATCCTTGTTCGAGGGGCGGTGAGCAAGGGGAGAGGTACCGCGGCTAGCCGGAGTGGCGTCCAGCTCACCGGCGGCGAAGATTTTCTTACCCCGCGATGTTATCCATCTGCCACGAGCACGAATCCATACACCGGTGACACGAATCGCGACGGAGGATCGGTCATCGGCGGTGAGGTTTACTGAACCTGATCAGGCTACTGTACCATGGCAAACAACATTCAGACGACCTGACAGAGCATCTTGAGATCAATTTTTCTCCCAGATTCATATGGCAACACAACCAATGCTCTGCAGCAACATTGTAGGGCTATAAACCACCTACAACTTTGCTATATTGTGCTCCCACAAAAAGTCATTGGATCTTGATTGGAATTGAGCTTGAAGTTCATGCCATCCCACTGTTAGTCTGATTTCAGACTTTAAGTAGTCTGACAGTCCAACTTTGGGCTTAATTATTTCCAATTTCTTCTCAACAACTATGCTTACACTCTTAAGCAAAGTTGTTCTCCTTTATTAGGTCTACAAGTTTGTTGTGGTGACCTAGGGCAAAACCTCAATAATTTGGAAGTTACAAGGGCTCAAAGTTGAGCTCAAACACTGAAATTCAGACTTAGCATAGAACTCAAATGAGGTCCATTTTGCAAATAAGTCCAAATTCCAAGATTTAACTTTCAAATCCACACATTTGTGAACCAAATGACTTAGGATATTCATTTATCATGGTTTTTGCACTTTAGTCCAAAAGTGGACTAGTTTTGCACTAAACCCCCTAAGGTTTGGATTTAGGGTTTTCTAGGGTTTCAATATGGGTTTTTGGTATCTCAGGGTTGCAAATACAACTTAAACCCATCCTTAGTAATATTTTATTACTATTTTACTTAGTCTTTGGGGTTTTCTCTATTTTGCTCTTGTTTTACCCTTCAGGATCCCTTTTAGGGTTAAGTATCCTATACTAGGGTCTTATATACAAAATGCCATAACAATACAACTTGCTTGAAATTTTTACCTAGTGAATGCACTCTAAGTGTGTCAAACACATGAAATGCTGATGTTCATGATGTTATGCTCAAGTTTTAGTTACAGTAACACCAGGGGTGTTACATGTACAAAGACGAAGAACCCACGCGGTTATCCCTTAGTCGCGTGGAAGAAGCACTGCGTGTGGGACCAAGCCACTGCTCGCCCTAATCTCAGGCGGCTATTCTGGGTCCACAGCAGCGCCCGACTCCACCACGTGGGTAGGTCCGGAGCCACCACATGTCTAGAGAAGGTCATATACTCCAAGGCACCAACAGTGGTCCGGACCCCCACGGGAGAGCACCGGACCCCCGGATATACAGTCCGGACCCTCACGGGTCGGTCCCGGACCCCCGGATATACAGTTTGGACCCCCAAGGTTGGTCCCGGTCCTCCATGTGTGCAAGCTAGACCCCTGGGATGGGATCCGAACCCCCCTCGTATGGGGTCCGGGTCCCCACAGGGGGCTCCCAAGGTCCCAGGACAGTACATACCCGGGCCTTGAACAGGACCCAGACATGGGTCCGGTGTCGACACGTGTCCAGACCGGGTCTGGTGCGGACCTGTCCGCATACGCTACTGCTCCTCGCCCAGGCGGAGACCCGATGCTGCCACGTGGCCTACTGCGCATGACGTAAACCAGCGTGCGGAGCCTGACATAAGGCCTCTGGGTTACGCGGCCCCTGCATTTATTGTGGATAAGGCGCGCTGCGTGACAGGCGATGTGCCGCCTCGGCATTTAATGAGACCTGCCAATTTCGCAGGTGGCGTGCCTGTCCATTCCACTAGCAGGCGATGTGCCGCCTCCGCATTTAATGAGACCTGTCCATTCCACTGGCAGGCAGCGACCTGTCCATCCCACAGGTGGCATGCCTGTCCGTTCCACTGGCAGATTGCACGCCCATACTACTGCGTGCACGACGCCCATCATTACTCGTACGTTACCGAGGAAGATGTCGCCGCATGTCAACGCTGCGTGGGCTGCAGACACCATGGCACCAGGAGATCTCTCAGGTGTCAGCTGCATTAGTTGCTCCGTGTATTTCTTCCATTATGTCCCTGGGCCCACATGTCGGGGCTCAGCAACCTTGTGTGTGCCTCCCTTGAGCTATAAAAGGGAAGGCACACAACGTTGCAAGGCAGTCTCACTCACACTCACTCAAACCGAACTTAGACGCACAAGATTACAAGTCACTTAGACCCTCAGGAAGTTCTCTAAGCTCTCGAGCACTAGCAATACAACACACAGTGGAGTAGGGTATTACGCTCCGGTGGCCTGAACCACTCTAAATTCGTGTCATCTTGTGTGTTCTTCCACAATCTAGCAAATAGGCAAAACGCTTAGGCCCCTCCTCATCTTAGGATTTAGGGCGGGTGCGTTCCGCCACCCGGCCGGAGATTTCCTCTCTGACAATTATGATTGAAGTTGAGAGCTCCGTTTTTGAGTTTTGGGTGTTTTTGGTATTGCTCTTGGTTTTCTAGTGTGATGAGTGTCCTACTATGTTCTACGACATCACCTAGAACATCCAACCATCATTTAGCTCGAGGGCAACACTTTTGTGATTTTTTTGTGTTTTTGAGGGCTTAAGATTAAAATTAGAAGACACTTAAGATTTCCTTGAGCAACAATTTATTTACTTTCATTCTCCCCTCTAGTCGTCTGATTTGGCCTTTTAATTGATAACAAAGCATGTTAAGGATCAGGCTAACTTAACCAGTTCTTGCTCATGAAGGTGACATGGAGCAAGGTAGTAGCAAATTTTTTTATGAAACCAACTGCCCATACTAGAAGTAGAAGATACATATGTTTGTACACCTCTAGAGCATCATTGATTTAGTTTAGGAGATTTACTTCATTGGTAACTACATAGTGCTTGTTGTTTGAGTTTGTTAGGATTAGATTGACCATCATGCATCCAACCCGTAAGTCCCAAAATTGCTATTTTCTCCTATTAATTGATTTTTCATTTGAGCGAGTGTCTCACCTCAATACAACTCACTAGACCTAGTCAACCCTCAATAAATGCCATGAGGGCTCTTCTAATATCAAAACTAGACTCTTTGAGATGCATCAACTTGAGTATAAGACAATTGTTCAGTTGGTTGGAGAGTCTGCCGATTCAATCTTTTTTGCTTTCAGTCCATCGTGAACAAGATGCGGGTAAACAAACCACAACTACATTATGATGATTATGAGAGGGATCCAAAATCGCTACATGCCCTAATTTAGAGGGTTTGGGAGGTGACCTCTGCTATCATTAAGTACCACAACTATAAGGATCTCACTGTGGATTAGCTATTTAGCAAGCTCAATCCAATTAGTTTAACCACCAGATGTTAGCCAAGATTGAGAACCCATCTACACCATCCATAGCTCTTGTCTCCAATACTAGTGGGTCTTTGGCTAACTACTCACTTTCTTTGTTTCCTTTATCTTCCTTGGTTTTTATTGAAGGGAGCATGATGCCTAAGAAGAGGGTGAATTAGGCAACTTAAACTCTACTTCTTAAACTAAGGCCTCTAATTGTCATCTGATCAAAACCTATGCAAGGAAGTAATCTATCAAGATGTGCAACTATTGTTTTTCTAGACATGTTTCTATCTCGACTACAAAATTGTTATGCAACCTAGGTTCCAGTCCTATCACTAGGCTAGCAAGCTAAACTAGGAAAGTAAGAATACAACCCATGTAAGCAATAAATAAAGTGTGGAAGCTTATTTGGGATAGAGACACAAACTCTCGTTGATGACTTCAATATTGTTATCAAGGTATCGAGAAGCTCACACTTCCCTCTATGCCTTGTTGTAGCCCCTCGCAAGGATACCCTCGTAAGGGCCAAGCCCTTATGTAATGGGACTTCAAGGTGGACTCTCATTGATTGGTACTCATTGTCTTCGCTATCGAGTTTCTGTCCAAAATGCTAGAGGCCTTGTTCTCTCTAGTACACTTTGGTGGTCACACCACAAAACCATTTGGTGTGATATGGAAAGACTACAAGCCCCTCCGAGTATAACTAATGGTGCATGCAAGCAATGAGTGGCAAGAGGCTTACAAACCTCAGTAAACACTAGCCATAAACCTAGAGCAAGCACATAAGCAATGGTTTAAGTAACCTAAGTACTTTGCAAAGCACCTACGCTAATCATCGAGTGATTCTTTGAGCACTTGGATATCTAGCACTAGTATGGATGATCCTCAACTCACTAGATATGTTCCTCAACTCCCACACCTCTCAAATGTCCAAATACAGTCGTTGGACATTTCATAGATTTTTGGTGCAGGCACCAAACTTGTTCAATGCACTAGTGCATCCATGTTAGATAGCAATTGAAATTCTAGTAATTGTCGACCACTATTAGTATATGTTGTGATATATGGTGTACCATCACACACATCTAGTGCCTTATGTTGATCTCCAACTCATGTTACAACCTCTTTAAGTGCATTTTGTGGTGGGGTATCCAAGCGTCCAGTGCCTAATATCTAGTGCATTTCATTGTAGTTTCCTTTCTTCACATAATACAGATGTTGTTCAGTACATTCTATAGTGCACCACCGTCAGACATATAAGGTGCTATCGAGCAACACACTTTTTCTTTGTTCCATTGCATGTCTTCATCTGGGCTTATTCCATCTTGTGTCTTGGACCCCTGCATGTATTTGTAGGTCTTTAACATGTCTTCTCAAGTCAAGCTTGAGTTATTGATCATCTAGATCACCCCTTTGCCTTAGTCCAAGTCCACATGTGCATCTTTTGAACTATAATAAAAAACACTAGTAATAATGTTAGTCCAGATGGTTATGTTGATCATCAAATATCAAAACCTTACTTTAAATGGCCTTGACCCATTTTCCTTACATCTATTATAGAGGAGTAGGTTGAGACACTTGATGATGACAATCTCACATTGGCATTGGTCGGTTCATGTGGCTCCACAATGACCACAAGAACCACCAGGATGGTGGTAGAAGGAGTTTTTCTACAATTGTGGAGACCCTAATTGCTTCATCGTGACTGCCCCAAGATTAAGAGCAAGCACAACTCTGGCAAGGGAAAGTGTGAGTGGATCGTCGACATGCACAAGTCCAAGGGGAGATTCGATAGGAGGCACTCAGTAAGAAGTACCTCAAGAAGACCAAGGCCTAGGAGCAGCTAGGGGAATTATTCTCTCCTTTACCTATACCTCAGGATGCCCTTGGTTGTACTAGGGATGATGTCGTTGGTGAACTCAAGAAGCTCGGAGGCCATGGGCGCTGTGGGAGTGAGGCATGATTCATGCAGCCAGGTGGCATGGATGGGACAAGGAGGAAGATGACAGTGTCGAAGGGGTGCTACCACAAGACATGTTGTGGGGGAGTGAGATATGGAGAGCTTGGGACCATAGGTTTGTCTTAACTTCGTTAAATCAGAATACATGTATGTGACATAAGAGGAGGAGACAAGGTGGAATGGCGGAGCAGTGGTGGTAGAGGAGATGAGAGATGACATGAGTAGGATGATAATTTGGGATTCAAACAAGTACTTATTCGAATATCAAATTTGATCATATATCTTCTCAAATCCCTACTACTCTATATGATGCTAGAGTGGGCGTCCACATCATTTTTTGGTGAAGCACGCCATGCCTCCGCCCGGCATCAGCGTCCGCGTCCTCTCTCCCACAATCCCCACTCTCTCCTGCAATCCTCGTCCTCTCTCCCTAGATCACCGCCCGGCCATCCCACACCATCAGACGTGTTTATGGCACACCAGCATCCGCCACCAGGAAATCTCGCGTCTATGGCACACCAGCATCCACCACCACGCGCCACGTTTCCTATCCCACGCCAGCATCCGCCACCACCTCCTCCTCCTCGCCCCACACGCCCTGAGATCTTGCATCCGCTCCATCTATGGAAGGCCCTCGCACCATCAGTGGAAACGGCGCGCCTCGTCGTGCCCAACCATCCTCGATTTTTGTGCCCCATCCTCGGATTCGACAGCAAAATAGGCATCCACAACCGTTGTGCCCCCACAAGGCGAGGTCACGCGTCCGCTCAGCGCCCTCCATGCCCCGCATCCCGCCCGCGCATGCCCGAGATCTCCGTCGTCCCCCTCCCCCCTCTCACGCCCGACCCCCGCCCTCGCCCTCGCTCAATATCTCCGTCGCCGCCCCCTCGCCCATCTATATTTAACGTAGTTGAGTCACGACCTTGTGCCATTATCTAGCCCGACGACTCCCTGTACACCCTCGCCCTCTTTCCCTTCCTACCCGGCCACACCTTCCACCCCCATCGCAACCATCAGACACGCTATCATCGTCGTCGTCTGTAATCAGGGGGAAGGTCCTCGCCATCGACGCTATCATCCGATGGGTGCGCGATCTACATCGTCTTCCCACTCATTGGGTCTGCAATCAGAGTCGTGGTGAATGTGGACGATAGAGGATGGAAGAGGGTGTCTGCTTCTCCTCGTGGCATCATCTGCAGAGCTAGAGGTGAAGGCATCGTCGATCTGCTCGACGGTGCGCACGAGGTGGATGTGGTGGCATTGCCATGGGGGAAGGAGACACATGAGGACAGCAAGGCAAAGGCGAAACAGAGGGATTGTGAAGGCAGAACCCTCTTAATGCAAGTAGAGGTTTACTCTTTTCTCTGATTCAATGCTTAATCTAAGTAGAGAATCTAGCCAATCGCATGTCGACATGTCCTCCCTTGGCCTGCAGCTAGCAAAGGCATCAGCAAACTATTCCACAATCTCCTCCATCGTGTCACAACTCTTCGTGACTTCTTAGCTCCTCACCATCTCCTCCATTATGTCTATTCCTCTCTCCTACACTGCTCATGACTTTCTCCTATACTGCTCATAAATATAGTCTAAGGATTCTAGCTGATGGTTTTGGTAATTTCTCCTAAATTTTCTTCAGGGGTCATTTCAGATAAAAAACATACACTAAATTTGATGGTTTTTAAATAAAGGCAGGGGAGACCCTAGTGGCCAATTTAATCCCTAATTACATGTGTCGGTTATTGAAGTACTACTGATTTATGCCCACCCTAGCAGTAGTTACACACCTACTGACTTGCGCACCTCCTAAAAGCATAGTTGTAACATTTAAAATAACATGTGTGATTGCCAGAACAAATATGAAAATATGCAACTGATGCATGGCTTGTACAGACAAAAGCAGAACTTTTCCCTATAGAAACAAACTGAAAGGGAAATGTGCCTTTGGGCAATTTCAATAATATTTTGGTGATTAAGTGTCCAACACGTTTAATTAAGTTCTCATGTGCCAAGTAAAGAGAAAAGTGCAAATCTAAGAGAAAGGTATGTTTCTAGACTTAGTACATTGTTTTGAGTACTAATCGGTTTTGTCTAAAGTGCTAGAATCAGTGAGAAAAGAATTGGAAAAAGAGGTGGCTGTGTGCAGCCAACTTCAGCTCGGCTTGGCACACCAGACTGTCCGGTGGTGCACCGGACAGTGTCCGGTAAGCCAGGCTGGTCCGCGTGAAAAGGCCGCTCTTGGGACTCGACGACGGCATACGGCTATAATTCACCGGACTGTCCGGTGAGTCGTTCGCGGCGAACTCGTCGCTCTCGGGAAAAGGATCAGCGACGTACAACTATAATTCACTGGACTATCCGGTGGTGCACCGGACTGTCCGGTGAGCCAACGGTCGCCTACACCAACGGTCGCCTACACCAACGGTCGGCCACGCAATCTTCGTGTGACACGTGGTCGCGCCAACGGTCGGTTGGGCACACCGAACTGTCCGGTGTGCACCGGACTGTCCGGTGTGCATCGGACAGTGTCCGGTGCGCCAACCGACACCGAGGACCAACGGTCGGATGCGCCAGAAATTGAAGGAGATCACGCACCGGACAGCTATAGGGACTGTCCGGTGGTGCACCGGAGTGTCCGGTGCACCACCCGATAGAAGGCAAGCTTGGCCTTCCAAGTTGGCCTCCAACGGCTCTTAGCTACCTTGGGGTTATAAAAGGGACCCCTAGGCACATGGAGGAGTCACCCAAGCATTCACTAAGTATTCTAAGGCATCCAGACTTTGCTCCCACGCATTCGCTTTGTTGTGTTAGAGATTTGAGCTCTATTCGAGTCAAGGACTCCCTGTGTTGTCATTTGAACTCGAGTATTCACTTGTGTGTGTGGGTGTGCTGCGTATTCGAGTCTTGTGTGTGTTGCTTCTCCCAACCTTACTCTGTGCCTTCATTGTGATCTTTGTTGTAAGGGCGAGAGACTCCAATTTGTGGAGATTCCTCGCAAACGGGAACAATCATCTAAAGGAAAAACCATGGTATTCAAGTTGATCATCACATCACTTGAAAGGGGTTGAGTGCAACCCTCGTCCATTGGGACGCCACAACGTGGAAGTAGGCAAGTGTTACTTGGCCGAACCACGGGATAAAAATCGTGTGTCTTGTGTTGCTCTCTCTGTGATTGTTTGTGTTCACAAGAACTCGCTTCAAGCTACTTAGCCATTCTAACACTTATAACTAAGTTTTGTGGCTATTTGTCGGGTACCGTAATTAGGGGTACCCCCAATACTCCTAAGCATGGCTAAAACATCTTCAAAACAGACCATAAAGGCTGGTAAGCACAGCTCAAAGTTAAAGCCTCATCTACCAAGGGACGTGATCTTGTCTCTCCCGAGCCCGGCCTCGGGCAAGAACAGTAGTCCCGGACGGATTCACGCCTCGCCCGAGGGCCTCCTCAGGCAGCGGGCGCACCCCCGGCTCGCCCAAGGCTAAGCTCTGGCAAACTTTGTCGTATAGCAAACCTCAGCCAAATCGCCTTACCACCGACCGTATCACATGCACATTTAATGCAGGGATCACCTGACACCTTATCCTGACACGCGTGCCTCAGTTGGCAAGGTCGAAATGACCACAGTCACTTCGCCCCTTTACTGATCGTTCTGACAGGAAAACAACACTATTCACCCTGTTCCGACTACTGTGCCAACCACCAGGGTAAGACTAACAACAGTAAGTCACGGCCTCTCCCAAGTTCAGCCTCGGGCGCAACAGGGAGCTCCGCCTCGCCCGACCCCAGGCCTCGGCCTCAGCCTAGGCTTCAGGAGAAGGTCTCTGCCTCGCCCGACCCTAGGCCTCGGCCTCAGCCCCGGCCTCGGGAGAAGGTCTCCACCTCGCCCGACCCCAGGCCTCGGCCTCAGCCTCAGCCTCAGGAGAAGTCACAACCTCGCCCGACCTCGGCCTCGGCCTCAGGAGAAGTCACCGCCTCGCCCGACCTCGGCCTCGGACCGACTACGCTACAGGGGATACATCATTACCCTACCTCTAGCTAGCCGCCTCAGACTACTCCGGCAACAGGTAATGATGGTTCCCTGCATGCGTCCATGACGTCGATTGTTCTCAGCTCTCTACGAAGGCAAAGAAACGTCAGCAGGACCCAGGGCCACACCGCCAGCTACACTTCTATAGAGCTCAAGCACTTCTCCGTCGGCCACGTTAGCACATAGCTACACCCCCATATGTACAGCTGGATCACCTCCTTGTATCTATAAAAGGAGATGCCCAGGGCCTTCCCACGGCATGAAGCGTCCCGATCCTTTAGGACTCAAATGTGATACAATTACTAGTCCTAGGAGGCTAGTAACCACATTCCTTACTTCAAATTGTACAGAGTTTAGATAAGAGTTATTACAATACTGAGGTACAAGCTCGAGAGAGCCAGAATCTAAAGCGCAGTAGGAAAATATACTAGCCCAAGCCACAGGCAGAACTAGGTGCAGACACAGCCCTCTCAATCAAGCATAGCAGAAAAGAAGTCTTCGGCTGCTAAAAAACATAAATAAATCTGGGTGAATACACTAGGTATTCCGCAAGCCCACCCCGCTCTCGTAAAGAGAAAGAGACCTATATCATACATGCTTTATTTGGTGGAGTTGAAGTCACTCTTCATTTTCTTAGAGAAAGGCAGTTGCTGTAAGATTTGTCCCAAGGACTTAAAAGTAACGAAATACTCAACAACCACTGAGCTTCCCGCTCCCGTGGCCTTGTTTTCTTTTTGTATGCACTTACACACACATTTCCCTGTTCATGGAGGTTATGAAAACACTAATTGTCATACCGCACCAGACTCATCCATACCAGTGGACACAAACTATTCGAATAGGTTTCAACTCTGCGCAGAAGGGTACACTTTACCCACTAGTCCAGTTTCTGCAATCTCACCGTCGCGAGACCCGAATGCCGGATCTCTTTCCTTCCTCGCACGTCCTAACCTTAACGGTTATCCCAGAAGGAGTCAGGCCACCGCCATGTCCAAACCGGACAAAACATTCCCCTCCTTATCCTCCCGGTGCTCCCCAGCCTTCATAAACCTGGGGCTGGACTGTACGAGTTCAGATTGAGTGACTGCCCACACAGTCTCGAGTGGTTGTACTATTAAAGAGTATAGGTAGTGAAGATGACAAACCGGTCCTTATATGAGGGGACAATCCTTCTGCTCACGCCTAAACTAGCTGAGCCTTCGCCTTAGGCCATCCCCTAAACCAGGGAGTCCTTGATCATCCCACTCCCAAGGTGATGAGGGTGAGTACCATTCATCGCACATCCCCTTTAAAAGAACCATATTTGAGGTAACATATTGCCCTTTCTCCCAACCCACATTTTGTATCGAAATATGTTAATGCAGGCTATCTCTTTACTCACAATGCAAATATCCCACCCTGAAATCTCGGCCTAGGTAGTGGTAGAAAGAATAGGTATTTTATGCATCAAGGGAAGGATGGACTTGCCTTCGTCGAAGCTTTCCGGGCACAAAAGATCTACTTCCGGGAGATCGGGCTCCGGCCCTTCTTCCGGGGTTACGGGTTCCGGATCAACGGTCCCCGCTTCCTCTAGTAGAACAGTCAATAAAACAATACATTAACAGTGGTTTACTAATTGTAGTGTGTCATTTTCTAACATTATTACTACATGTGACTTTAGAAATCATTTTGATAATTTTTTTGGTGCATAAAATATTGAGAAATACTAACTAGAGGAGAAAAGGCTGAAAAAATGAAAAAGAAAAGGGATTCCAGCACTGGTGGGCCGGGGGGGATTTCTGGCCCAGCCAGGCGCAGCGCGCGCGCACAAGGGCGCCGTCCTAGCTGCGGCGCAAGGCGGGGGATGGCGCAGGCGCGCGAGGGGGGGACACCGTCACCGCGGGCCCACACGCCAGCAAGAGAGGAGGGGGGGGGGGAAATGGTGCCACGGGTTGATGGCAGGGCGAACCGGCCGTCCGCGGGGGAGAAACCCGGCCGCCGGTGGGCTTGGCGATGATTCGCCGCCAGTGGCCCGGTTCTTGGGCAATGGGTGGTCGCCTTAGCATGGGGAGGGTCTGGCGAACCTAGGGGCGGGCTTAATTTGGCTAGAGGGGTCCGGGAGGGGGGCTGTCCACGGGGAGGTGGCGGAGCTCCGCGGCGGGAGTCATCGGCGGTGAGCTCCAGGCGAGGGATTGGGGTGGGGGAGTAGCGTTCTGAGTTCACGGCGATGTGGTGAAGCTGGTAGGCCAACCTAATTGCTCGCTGGACCAACAGAGGGGAAGGGAGAAGAGGGGGGGACGGCTTACCGGAGAGGAAGACGACGGCGACGCTTCCACGAATTGGGCTCGGGCGAGGGAGGAGAGTGGTGGCTGAGGCCGGTGCGGGGGAAGGAGGTGCTTGGGGCGACCTTTTTATAGGCGCCCGAGGGAAGGGGAGCGGCGGAGCTCGGCGGGCGCTGGTGAGGTGCATAGCGCCGGCATTAATGCCGCACAGCGGCGACGACGAGACCGCACCGCGGGGGCGGTACCGGCGAGGACACGGTCAAGCGGCGAGGACGGGGCGGTGCCAAACTATCCTGTGCGGTGAAGGGATGGGCGAAGGGACGGTGATGGAGGGGACGGCGGCGAGTCATACGCGAGGAGGACGACGAAGCGGCTGACCAGTGGGGCCAGTCTGCCAGCAGGAGGGAGCGCGCGAGAGAGAGCGGCTGGCTGGTGGGGTCGGCTCGTCAGCGAGAAAGAGAGGGGGAGCAAAGCGGCTGCGCGCGCGAGAGTGGGCCGACAATGGGCCGAAAGCGCGGGCGCGAGGGGGGGGAGGCGGCCGCGGCATGGGCTAGATCCAGCCCAGCTAGGGGGGAGAGGGTTTTCTCTTTTTCTTTTTATTTTCTAATTCCTATTTCCATTTTTGTATCTTTTCCTTTTGAACAATTTATTTAGTAGATAATCTAGGTGCTGGAAAATAAAATCTAAGTGAGGTGTTCATATTCAAACAAAGTGTATGCATATGATGGGAAGAATCTAAGGGAGTTTTGGGATAGATAATAAGAAGGGGGGTTAGATTAGGGTTTCAAACCTGGGTTAGAAATTGGGATGTTACAAACCTACCCCACTTAAAAGGAATCTCGCCCTCGAGATTCAGACGGGGCTAGAGAAAAGGTAAGGGTATTCCCTCCTCAAAGAGTCCTCACTTTGCCAGGTGGCTTCCTCTTCTCCTTCACTGCTCCACTGAATCTTACAGAGTCTCACTTCTGAGTTGTGGGTCCTTCGGACTGCTGAGTCGAGAATCTTTATTGGCTTTTCTCGATACTGGAGATCTTTTTGAATTTGAATTTTCTCTGCCTCGATGTGGTTTTCTGGTACTTGCAAGCATTTACGGAGCTGGGACACATGGAACACATTGTGAATATCTGACATGGATTCTGGTAGCTCAAGGCGGTATGCTGCGGGTCCCACTCAGCTAATGACGGGGTAGGGGCCGACGAAACGCGGTGCTAGCTTTCCTTTCATTTGGAACCTTTTGACACCACGCATCGGGGAGACCTTGAGGTATACGAAATCTCCTTCCTCAAATCTGAGTTCTCTCCGTCTGTTGTCTCCATAACTTTTCTGTCGACTCTGAGCTTCTAGTAACCTCTTGCGGATCAGGGCAACTTTCTCTTCGGCTTCTTTAACAAAGTCGGGTCCTTCTCGTGTCCTTTCCCCTACATTGGACCACATTAGGGGGGTCTGGCACTTTCTTCCATACAATGCTTCGAATGGTGACATTTTGATACTGGCCTGATGGCTGTTGTTGTATGAGAATTCGGCATACGGCAAACTGGACTCCCAATTCATGTCGAATGTCAACACACAGGCCCTTAGTAAATCTACGAGGACCTTGTTGACTCTTTCTGTTTGACCATCTGACTGGGGGTGATAAGCGGTGCTGAAATCTAACTTGGTGCCCATAGCTTGCTGAAGGCCTTTCCAAAATTTTGAGGTGAACTGCGTCCCTCTATCTGACACTATCTTCCGAGGAATACCATGGAGCCTGAATATCTCTTTAAGATATATCCAGGCAAGGGTGGCTCCTCCAAAAGTGGTTTTTACTGGAATGAAGTGGGCCACCTTGGTGAGACGGTCGATTATTACCTAGATAGAGTCATTCCCTTTTTGCGTCTGAGGCAGTCCGGTTATAAAATCCATACCTATTTCCTCCCACTTCCATTCAGGCACTGGGAGGGGTTGTAATAGGCATGCAGGCTTTTGGTGTTCGGCCTTTATTCGCTGGCAGGTGTCACACCGGGCCACATACTGTGCTATCTCCTTCTTCATCCCTCTCCACCAGTATCTGGCTTTGAGGTCCAGGTACATCTTGGTGGTTCCTGGGTGGATGGAGTAAGCTAAGTTGTGGGCTTTATTGAGCAGGACTTCTCGCGCCTCTCCCATTGGTACACACAGACGGTTCTTGAACCAAAGAACTCCTTGTTGGTCTGTCCTAAGGTCCGAAAGTTGCTCCTTGCGAGCTCTTTCCATAAGTCTTGCTGTCTCCACGTCCAGGCGTTGAGCCTTGCATATGAGGTCTTCTAGCATTGGCTTGACTTCCAAGCTACCGTTGTCTCCCAGACATGCATTTAGCTGAGCTAATTCCTTCTTCCAATCTTCTAAAAAGTTGGTCCCCTTTATCTCGAAAGGTTTTCGGCTGACGGCGTCTGCTACCACATTGGCCTTCCCGGGGTGGTAATGAATCTCGAGGTCATAATCCTTGATCAATTCAAGCCATCTTCTTTGACGGAGGTTGAGGTCTGGCTGAGTGAAGATGTACCTCAGACTCTTGTGATCCGTGAAGATGTGGCATTTGTTTCCAATCAGATAGTGCCTCCATATTTTTAGGGAGTGCACTATGGCTGCCAACTCCAAGTCGTGTGTGGGGTAATTCTGTTCGTGCGGCTTGAGTAAGCGGGATGCATAGGCAATAACTTTCTCATTTTGCATTAAGACACACCCTAAGCCTTGCCTTGAAGCATCACAGAAGATGACGAAATCCTGGTGTATATCTGGTAGTGTCAAAACGGGCGCGGTGGTAAGCTTCTCCTTGAAGATCTAGAAACTTTCCCCACATTTTGGAGTCCACACAAACTTACTATCCTTTTGAGGAGTTCGGTCATAGGTCTTGCTATGCTGGAGAATCCTTTGATAAAGCGGCGGTAATACCCTGCCATTCCCAGAAAGCTTCGTACTTCACTGACGTTGGATGGCTGTTTCCATTTTGAAACGGCTTCTACCTTGGATGGGTCCACTTCTATTCCTTCTGCCGTCAAGATATGCCCAAGGAAGGTTATCTTTTCTAACCAGAATTCACACTTGCTGAGCTTAGCATAAAGTTGATGTGCCCTGAGTCTTCCGAGGACAATTCGGAGGTGACGCTCATGGTCCTTACGATTCTTGGAATAAATAAGGATGTCGTCGATGAAGACTATGACAAACTTATCCAATTCTTCCATGAACACCTTATTCATGAGGTTCATGAAAAAGGCGGGTGCGTTTGTTAGCCCAAACGGCATCACTGTGAATTCATATTGTCCATATCGGGTGACGAATGCAGTCTTTTGAATATCTGCTTCCTTGATCCTCAGTTTGTGATATCCTGACCTGAGGTCTATCTTGGAGAAATATTTGGCTCCCTGCAGCTGGTCGAAGAGATCGTTGATCCGAGGGAGTGCGTATTTATTCTTGATTGTAACTTCATTCAAAGACCGGTAGTCAATACACATCCTCATACTTCCATCCTTTTTGGTGACGAAAAGGACGGGTGCTCCCCAGGGAGACGAACTGGGATGGATGTACCCTTTTTGTTGCAGCTCTGCAATCTGGAGTTTCAATTCTGCTAACTCTGTGGGGGCCATGCGGTATGGTCTCTTTGCAATGGGCGCAGTGCCAGGAATGAGATCTATATAGAACTCCACTCCTCTTTCTGGTGGCATTCCAGGCAACTCTTCCAGAAATACATCCACGAACTCTCCTATTACGGATATGTTTTCTGCTGCCAAATTAAACATCATTGGATCATTTGCGGGCGGTTGGGCCTGACAGGAAACTGCTTTTCCTTGGCAGTCAGCGAGAAGGATGGTCTTACTTGCACAACTTATGATACCCTTGTGCTTAGTTAGCCAATCCATTCCTAGGATCACATCAATCCCTTGGGATGGCAAGACGGTTAAGTCTACCAGAAACACTACCCCACTAAAAAGGATTCTAACTTGGGAGCACTTGAGCTGGCATAGAAGGTCTGACCCTGGGGTTCGGGTGACCAAAGGAATTTCTAGGGGTGTAGAGGGGATGCCATGCTTTTCCACAAATTAGTGGCTATAAATGAATGGGATGCTCCTGAATCAAAAAGCACAGTAGCGGGAGTAAATTCAACAAGGAACTCACCGAGCACTACTCCCGGAGCTTGCTGGGCCTCTTGAGCGTCGACGTGGTTGACTCGTGCCCTGCCCTAGTACTGGGTCCTGCCCTGTTGACTGTTGGAGGGAGGTGCCTTGGGGGCAGGTGACGAGGGAATCTTGGAACCATTCACTGAGTTGGAGTAGGTAGGTCCGAGTGCCTTCAACTGGGGGCAGTTATTCTTGAAGTGACTGGGGTCTCCGCAGTGCCAACAGGCATTTGCTGGGGGTTGGTTGCTTCCAACAGAGGGGGCCTGAAGGGAGCTCTAACTCTACTGACTGTAGCATGACGGAGTGGGTCCAGCTGATCTATTGAAGCTTGGTCCCCTAGGTGGAAGCCCAAAGGATCGAGCTCTCTGGTGACGGTCTTGTTGCTGAGCTCGGAGAACCTGGAATTTCCTCTTGAGGTGCCCTTTTTCTTCCTCTTTTGCCCTTTCCACTTGGATGGCTTTGTTGGAGAGGTGAGAGAAGTTGAGGAAGTCTTGGCTGGCGAGGATGGCCTTAAGCTTGGTTCTTAGCCCTTTCAGAAAATGGGCCATCTTTGTGGACTCGGTGCTGACATCGTCAGGCGCGTAATGGGCCAACTCTGTGAACTTGTGAACGTACTCACTGACGGTCCTTCCACCTTGTGTTAGTTCCCGGAACTCATCTTCCTTGAGTTGAATTATCCCCTGGGGTACATGGTGCTCACGGAAGGCTATTTCAAATTCTGCCCAGGTAGCATCCCTGACGGCCTCGCTGAAGGTATCCCACCATGCTAGGGCCATCCCAGAAAGTTGATGAGCAGCCAGTTGAACACGCTGATTTTCGGGGCGTCCGATGGCTTCCAGTTTCCTCTTGATCGTGCGCATTCAGTCGTCTGCATCGAGGGGATTGCTAGACCCCGCGAACGTGGGAGGCTTGATTCTCAGAAATTCTCCCATCCTGTCATGTGGTCTCCCACCACCTGGGCGCTGGTTTTCCAGACTTCTAGTGAGGACTTCAATGAGTCGGGTCTGATTGGCTAGAACTTGGGCCAAATCTAGTGGTAGTTCCGGAGGTGCGGGGAGGTGGGTCTCACCCCCTTCTCTGCCAGCTTCTCCATCAGCTCTTAGGGGAAAACCTGCTCCAATCCCGGAGGCGGTAGGCGTGGTTTTATCCGACGCCATCTACCATGGGAAAAGAGTTACTACCATGCACATGCCAATTTTTTTCAACTAGTTACTTTATTCATTACACCGGTTCATTACACCAGTTCATTACAGCACACAACTACCATAAGTTCATTACACGCGAGTGCTATCGAGGGTACTCCCGAACTCCTTCTCTAAAGTGTCCCCAAATTCCTTGAGAAGGTCATCAAGGCTGGCTAGGGACATTTCCTCAGTGTCGGACAAGTTTCTTATCCTGGTAGGAGGTAGGGTGGAGGGGCTTCTTCCTTCTGCTTAGTCTGACATCCTTGACTTTTGGTCTTCTTGCGGATTTTTCTTGCAGGGGCGAGTTTCTTCAGCTTCTTGTCGTAATCCATCTTCAGTGTGCGGTAGGCCTCACGAGTGTTGGTTTCCTCGCCTTCTGCTATCTCGAGGCTCTCTTGAAGGGACGCCTTTTCCCTTGTAAGTTCCCTGACTTTTTGCTCCAGGCTTTCCACCCGGGAGTTTAGGTGAGCGCAGTGGGAGGCAAGGTCATCGTATTGGTTATCGAGGGTGTGGAGGTATCCAGCCATGTAGACGATGGTGGGGTCATCTTCGATAGGATCTCCTCCTGACAGGGCCTGAAGCCTTTTCCTCTAGGTGGGGGTATCTTTGTTGCTGGGTGGGAAGTAGCGGAGGGGGTTTCAAAGATCACTCTGTTGTAGATCTGGCATAGTTGTCGGAGGGCTTTCTGGGCAACATTTTGGCAAGTATCTGGGAAGCGGTATCTAGTGAAAGTGACTTGGAAAGAAGGATGGTTCGTGTAGTTTCGGCTTTCTCCTAGGTAGACTGCCATAGAGCACTTCTCCATTCCATTCTCGAGATACTCCTTCCAGACATATTCTGGCTTTTTGCGGATTCCCATGCGAAGCGCACAACTTCGCAACAGATGTGGGAACCCCTCCACTTCTGAGCAGTAGGATGTCCTAATGGCCAGAGAGTCTTCCATCTGGAATAGGAAAAGAAGGGTCTGTTAATATCGGGGAAGAGGAGAGAAGTCTTTTCTTGGGGTAAGAGGTATTTTCTTTTAAGGCAAGTTTTAAGGTCAGGGCTGCGACCTACGGCCAGTCCTATGGGCTCTGATACCACCTGAAGCGTCCCGATCCTTTGGGACTCAAATGTGATACAATTACTAGTCCCAAGAGGCTAGTAACCACATTCCTTACTTTAAATAGTACAGAGTTTAGATAAGAGTTATTACAATACTGAGGTACAAGCTCGAGAGAGCCAGAATATAAAGCGCAGTAGGAAAATATACTAGCCCAAGCCACAGGCAGAACTGGGTGCAGACACAACCCTCTCAATCAAGCATAGCAGAAAAGAAGTCTTCGGCTACTGAAAAACATAAATAAATCTGGGTGAATACACTTGGTATTCCGCAAGTCCACCCTGCTCCCGTAAAGAGAAAGAGACCTATATCGTACATGCTTTATTTGGTGGAGTTGAAGTCACTCTTCATTTTCTTAGAGAAAGGCAGTTGCTGTAAGATTTGTCCCAAGGACTTAAAAGTAACGAAATACTCAACCACCACTGAGCTTCCCGCTCCCGTGGCCTTGTTTTCTTTTTGTATGCACTTACACACACATTTCCCTATTCATGGAGGTTATGAAAACACTAATTGTCATACCACACCAGACTCATCCATACCAGTGGACACGGACTATTCGAATAGGTTTCAACTCTGCGCAGAGGGGTACACTTTACCCACTAGTCCAGTTTCTGCGATCTCACCATCGCGAGACCCGAATGCCGGATCTCTTTCCTTCCTCGCACGTCCTAACCTTAATGGTTATCCCGGAAGGAGTCAGGCCACCGCCATGTCCAAACCGGACAAAACATTCCCCTCCTTATCCTCCCGGTGCTCCCCAGCCTTCATAACCCTGGGGCTGGACTATACGAGTTCAGATTGAGTGACTGCCCACACAGTCTCGAGTGGTTGTACTATTAAAGAGTACAGGTAGTGAAGATGACAAACCGGTCCTTATATGAGGGGACAATCCTTCTGCTCACGCCTAAACTAGCTGAGCCTTCGCCTTAGGCCCTCCCCTAAACCAGGGAGTCCTTGATCATCCCACTCCCAAGGTGATGAGGGTGAGTACCCTTCATCGCACATCCCCTTTAAAAGAACCCTATTTGAGGTAACATATTGCCCTTTCTCCCAACCCACATTTTGTATCCAAATATGTTAATGCAGGCTATCTCCTTACTCACAATGCAAATATCCCACCCTGAAATCCCGGCCTAGGTAGTGGTAGAAAGAATAGGTATTTTATGCATCAAGGGAAGGATGGACTTGCCTTCGTCGAAGCTTTCCTGGCACAAAAGATCTACTTCCGGGAGATCGGGCTCCGGCCCTTCTTCCGGGGCTACGGGTTCCGGATCAACGGTCCCCGCTTCCTCTAGTAGAACAGTCAATAAAACAATACATCAACAGTGGTTTACTAATTGTAGTGTGTCATTTTCTAACATTATTATTACATGTGACTTTAGAAATCATTTTGATAATTTTTTTGGTGCATAAAATATTGAGAAATACTAATTAGAGGAGAAAAGGCTGAAAAAAGGAAAAAGAAAAGGGATTCCAGCACTGGTGGGCCGGGGGGGATTTCTGGCCTAGCCAGGCGCAGCGCGCGCGCGAGGGCTCCGGCCCAGCTGCGGCCCAAGGCGAGGGACGACGCGGGCGTGCGAGGGGAGGACACCGTCACCGCGGGCCCACACGCCAGCGAGAGAGGAGGGGGGGAAACGGTGCCACGGGTTGACGGCAGGGCGAACTGGCCGTCCACGGTGGAGAAACCCGGCCACCGGTGGGCTCGGCGGCGATTCGCCGCTGGTGGCCCGGTTCTTGGGCAATGGGTGGTCGCCTTAGCACGGGGAGGGTCTGGCAAACCTAGGGGCAGGCTTAATTTGGCTAGAGGGGTCCGGGAGGGGGGCTGTCCGCGGGGAGGTGGCGGAGCTCCGCGGCGGCAGTCATCGGCGATGAGCTCCGGGCGAGGGATTGGGGTGGGGGAGTAGCGTTCTGAGTTCACGGCGATGTGGTGAAGCTGGTATGCCAACCTAATTGCTCGCTGGACCAACAGAGGGGAAGGGAGAAGAGGGGGGACGGCTTACCGGAGAGGAAGACAATGGCGGCGCTTCCGCGGATTGGGCTCGGGCGAGGGAGGAGAGTGGTGGCTGAGGCCGGTGCGGGGGAAGGAGGTGCTCGGGGCGACCTTTTTATAGGCGCCTAAGGCAAGGGGAGCGGCGGAGCTCGGCGGACGCCGGTGAGGTGCACAGCGCCGACATTAATGCCGCACAGCGGCGACGACGAGATCGCACCGCGGGGGCGGTACCGGCGAGGACACGGTCAAGCGGCGAGGACGGGGCGGTGCCAAACTATCCTGTGCGGCGAAGGGATGGGCGAAGGGACGACAATGGAGGGGACGGCGGCGAGTCGTACGCGAGGAGGACGACGAAGCGGCTGACCGATGGGGCCGGTCTGCCAGCGGGAGGGAGCGCGCGAGAGAGAGCGGCTGGCTGGTGGGGCCGGCTCGTCAGCGAGAGAGAGAGGGGGGAGCAGAGCGGCTGCGCTCATGCGAGAGCGGGCTGGCAATGGGCCAAAAGCGTGGGCGCGAGGGGGGGAGGCGGCCGCGGCATGGGCTGGATCCAGCCCAGCTAGGGGGGAGAGGGTTTTCTCTTTTTCTTTTTATTTTCTAATTCCTATTTCCATTTTTGTATCTTTTCCTTTTGAACAATTGATTTAGTAGATAATCTAGGTGCTGGAAAATAAAATTTAAGTGAGGTGTTCATATTCAAACAAAGTGTATGCATATGATGGGAAGAATCTAAGGGAGTTTTGGGATAGATAATAAGAAGGGGGGTTAGATTAGGGTTTCAAACCTGGGTTAGAAATTGGGATGTTACACAACACGCTGTGAGGACGACAGAGACGGACTCGCTCAAACATCGAACTCCTCTTCGCAACGCTAGACCTCTCAAGAGACCTGGGACCCGTTCCCTCTCTCACGAAGCTTGTAACCCCTACTGCAAGCACCCGGTGCAAGATAATATAAGCCTCATCCCCCTCTTGTGTTTCATCTTGCATCAATCCATCTGGGCAGGGACACGCAACACAAAATTCACTAGTCGGTTCGGTTGAGGGTCCCCCGGGTCCGAAACGCGCTAGATAGGAGTCCAGCTGCGTGTTGGCAATACTTTGCCGTTGAGATCCAGATGGACAATCTTCAGCAGCCTCTTCAGCCCGGGACGGTGCTCCGCTTTGGGAGTCTCGAGTTCATGTCCCCCGACGGCAGCTACGACATGGTACTCCTCCCCCCGCAGCACGATAACAACGGCAGTCGTCGGCTCGCCCGCCGGAGGCAAACTCGACGACGACATCTCCCCGTGGCGGGAGAGGAACACCCGGGTCAACCCCACCACCCTCCTTGCTGAAGGAGACGGAGAAGGGACAACCATGGCCAGGCAAGGGGCAGCACCTCGTCGGCTGTCGGGCCAGAGCAGGTTGACGGCGCCGGCACCCCAGCGGGGGACATGTCGGGCGTTAGCCTCGCACCTGAGACAACGACGGGCGACGCTTCCCCACAAAATGCCAACCCCAGGCGGACTGATGACGCCAGCACCCTTGCGAGGGACTTGTCGGGCATCAGTCTCGTGCCCGAGACAGCGACACAGTTCGTCTCCACTACGACTTCACCACCGTCCATCAACCAGGAGGTACCATCGGTTTTCCATCCTGTTCTTTTCAGATTCAGCTTCGATTTGCCAAGCGACCCCACTTCGGCATGCGCTTTCGCAAGGGCATATCCTGACCTTCTGGGGTACCATATGTGGTCAACTTGGGACCAACTGACAGCCGTCTCAACCTCTGGACCCACGGGTTCCGAGGAAGAGGATGACCCCGACTTCAGTTGGGATTTCTCCGGACTCCGTGATCCCAGTGCCATGCGAGACTTCATATCCGCATGTGACCACTGCCTCTCCTGCCGCTCTGACGATGACCATAGCCTTGACGATGAGGGTTACGACCCAACTCGCGAGTGTTTCCACATCGATCAGGGGGATCACGACGAAGACAACCACCTTGGCATGCCAGGAAACGACGACACCCCTATGCCTGCGTCTCGCGTTGAGATCCCGCGGGAGCTAGCTGTGGCCTGGGTCCCTGTGGGGGTCAGGGCACACAGCTCGAGCAACTCCGTGAGATGCAGGCCAAGCTCGACAAAGAAACGGGGCGACTTGTGCAGCTCCGACAAAACCTCAAGCAAGAGTGGGCAGGCCGAGCACTCGCCGGAGGAGCGCGTCATCGGGCCCGGGACGTCCAGTGCCGTATTATTGACGATGCCAGGGCAAGGCTGCCCCTGACCTTCAACGGGGCCGGCCAGAACCTAGCTGCAGCGGCGATGTTACTTTGAACAATGCTGGAGCCATCCACCACCGAGGGGCGACGTATCCAGGGCGAACTCAAGGACCTCCTGGAAAATGCCGCAGCCCGACGAGCCGAGAGCTCTGCCTCCTAAAGGCGAGGATGCCCCTCAGAGCATCACGCAGCGTCCTCCCGACACATGCGTGAGGCCTCGGTCCACACCGAGCACACAGGAGACGAGACACCTGCAGCCCGAGATCGCCTTGGCGACGAGCAACACCGCCACGACCGTCGAGCCCGTCTCGAGGAAAAGGTACGCCGAGGCTACCACCCCAGACGCGGGGGACGCTATGACAGTGAGGAGGATTGGAGCCCCTCGCCCAAACCACTAGGTCCGTGGGTCTTCAACCGGGCCATACGACGGGCGCCATTCCCGGCCCGGTTCCAAGCCCCGACTACCATTACCAAGTACTCAGGGGAGACGAGGCCGGAGTTGTGGCTCGCGGATTACCGGCTGGCGTGCCAGTTGGGAGGGACGGACGACGACAACCTCATCATCCGCAACCTCCCCCTTTTCCTCTCCGACGCTGTCCGGGCCTGGCTGGAGCATCTGCCTCCGGCGCAGATCTTCGACTGGGACAACCTAGTCAAGGCCTTCGCTGGGAATTTCCAAGGTACGTACGTGTGCCCTGGGAACTCATGGGATCTCCGGAGCTACCGCCAGTAGCCAGGGGAATCCCTGCGAGAGTACATCCCGCAGTTTTCAAAGCAGTGCACTGAGTTGCCTAACATCACTGACTCAGACGTCATCGGAGCATTCCTTGCCGGCACCACTTGCCGGGACCTGGTAAGCAAACTGGGACGCAAGACACCCACCAAGGCGAGCGAATTGATGGACATAGCCACCAAGTTCGCCTCGGGTCAGGAGGCAGTCGAAGCCATCTTTCGGAAGGATAAGCAGCCTCAGGGAAGACAAGCAGCACCCTTTCACAGGATTGTCCCCGACAAGCGTGTCCTGCCCCTTGGGTAACTTGATTTGCCTGTCTGCTTCGGAACTCCCTCCAACTTCCGAAAGGAAACCCTCACTTTCGAGGTAGTCGAGTTCCGAGGGACCTATCATGCGGTGTTGGGAAGACCGTGCTATGCCAAGTTCATGGCCATCCCCAACTACACGTACCTCAAGCTCAAGATGCCAGGCCCCAAGGGAACCATCACCATCAGATCCACATACCGCCACGCTTACGAGTGCGACGTGGAATGCATGGAGTACGCCGAAGCCATCGCTGAATCCGAAGCCCTCATCGCCGACCTGAATTGCCTCTCCAAAGAGGTGCCCGACACGAAGCGGCACGCCGGCAATTTCAAACCAGCCGAGGCGGTTAAATCTATCTCCCTCGACCCCAGCAACGACACCAGCAAGAAAGTCAGGATCGGCTCCGAGCTCGACCCCAAATAGGAAACAGTGCTCATCGACTTTCTCCGCGCAAACGCCAAAATTTTTGCGTGGATTCCCTCGGACATGCCAGGCATACTGAGGGATGTCGCCGAGCACTCACTAGACATCCGAGCCGGTGCCCGACCCGTGAAACAGCACCTGCGCCGTTTTGGTGAAGAAAAGCGCAGAGCCATAGGCAAGGAGGTCCACAAGCTAATGGCTGCAGGGTTCATCAAAGAAGTATTCCATCCAGAATGGTTAGCTAACCCTGTACTTGTAAATAAAAAAGGTGGGAAATGGAGGATGTGTGTAGACTACACTGGGTTAAATAAAGCATGTCCAGAGGTTCCCTACCCTCTGCCTCGCATCGATCAAATTGTGGACTCCACTGCTGGGTGCGAAACCCTGTCTTTCCTTGATGCCTATTCAGGCTATCACTAAATCAAGATCAAAGAATCTGACCAGCTCGCGACTTCTTTTATCACACCTTTTGGCATGTATTGTTATACTACTATGCCATTTGGCTTAAGGAATGCAGGTGCAACATACCAAAGGTGCATGAACCATGTGTTCGGAGAGCACATCGGCAGAATGGTCCAGGCTTACTTCAATGACATCATTGTCAAAACAAGGAAAGCCTTCGACCTCCTCTCTGACCTTGAGGTGACATTCTGTCACACCCGGTTTTAGAAGGCAAACTGAATGCGAACCATGTACGTGCCAGGATCAGCAATTCACGTACACAGCAGTTACATAACATGGACATCATCACACAGTGCTCAAATAGTATTAAAAAGGGAAATAATAGTCGATTACATCATATGTCTGAGACATCCACATAGTCTTTACAATAAATCAAAGTGCGGAAGAAAAACGTAGATAAACGCGGCCTTCACAGGCAGCCGACTGGGGGTTTGCCGCTAACCCACACCTAGAACTCGTCGTAGTCTTGGAACTCCTGGAAGTCTCCTTCCACGGCTTCATCTTCTCCTGAGCAGTGGTTGCAATGCGGACAACCTGGGGGGGTTTGGTGTGTAGAGCAAGAGTGAGTACACATCAACATACTCAGCAAGTATCCTGTTTGGCTGTAGTGGACTAGCTTTATGTGGGGTTAAGTCAAGCAGTTGCTTTT
Organism: Zea luxurians; assembly: GCA_029449295.1. NCBI lineage: Eukaryota > Viridiplantae > Streptophyta > Magnoliopsida > Poales > Poaceae > Zea > Zea luxurians. The sequence goes on along the minus strand of JAOPSE010000247.1, from coordinate 342,860 downwards.
AGTTGGTCAGATTATTATTATTATTGCTAGAGAAAGCCAAGTTATAGAATTAACCCACGTTATTAACCCAAACGTACTCCTTTCCAAACGGAAAGAGTACCACTTACCATTACCAGAGCCAATACCAAGAACCATCAATCTCATTGCCACCTACAATACGAACATCTCTGATCAAGTACCACTAATCACTGGAGCTCCCTTGTCCACTCATAACCGTGAGCACGGCTGATATATCAGTTTTCAAACACTCTGCAGAGGTTTTGCACTTTACCCACAAGCCGTGATTTCCCTTTCTACCCGGAGATCATGACTCTCCATTGATCACTACCAAGGTGACCCAGTAGGATATCACTACATAGCCTTTACAAAGATTCCCCGGGGCTGTAGCCACCCGTTAGGTTTCCTAAATGTACCGCACTCCTCCCCAAGGGACAAATCAACCTTGGCAGAGCGAGCCGCATACACCGAGCCCTATTGACGGCACAATGGCTAAGCGAACTACACCTCGGTTCCTCTAATTATTCAGCTAAGGGCGTCCCACTCCACCCTCATGGTTGCACTATTTTTCTCGGGCGGTCATCCAACGAACAGGTCCTTACGGAGAGGCACTCGAGAAACCGCTCGAGCCCCCTTGAAGGTCACAAGTATAACATCATAATAAAAGAGGGGAAAACAGCGTATCATTGATAATTCTCATCATGTTCATTGATTAGAGTTGAGCAATAGCATAAGACTAAGCAATAATAATCCAACCCAAATAGGTAAACAAGGACATGGATAATAAAAGCTAGTCAATCTCTAGGTATAAATATGTAATGTGGGAGGTGAATTGAAGAATGTATAGGACAGAGATAGGTCAAGGGACACTTGCCTCCACCAACCGACTGCTGCTCAGGGGTTTCTCCTGCGAGCTCCTCAGGCTCTTCAACCGGATCGTTCTCTATGCGAGCGCAAACATACATACATCCACACATTTAATACAAAAGAACAATACACCGTACAATAGAATGCAGTAAATAAACAGACGTTCCACGCGAGATCGCAATTAAGGCTAAGAGAGAAAGAGAAAAAGGACAGCCGAGAAACGATCACGTTACATGATTATAAATTAAGATACTCGCTTAATGAAAGGGAATAAATTTGGATGCTACGTTTTAACATAAAGTAAAATCAAGTTCCACATTTAATTATTGTAAACAATTGAAGGTGAATGAAAGGGAGTGGTCGCACGTCGAGACGTACGACACGACATTTAGATTGAATTAAGAAGTAAACGACTCACCGCGCGACAGAGCGCACAACGAGGCACTTGCACTAATTATAAAGAGACGTTAAGCATCGCGCGACGAAGCGCACGATGACATACGCCAACAGAGCTGAGTTTAAAGTGGAACGTCGCGCGTCTGGATGCGCGACATCGCACCTTAAACAACCTAAAATTAAAATAGATCGTCGCGCGATGAAGCGCGTGACACAACACTTTAATGAATATAAACTAAAAGAATCGTCGCGCGACGAAGCGTGCGACGCAGCACATTAATAAACACAAATTTAAATTGAATCGTCGCGCGACGAAGCGCGCGACGCAACACATTGATAAATACGAACTTGAATTGAATCGTCGCGCGACGAAGCGCGACGTAGCACACTAACTAACGGAGTTTGAAATTAACTACAACCAAAAAATAATCACCACGCACGTGGGTTTGCGCACGAGGGAACGCGTTAGGGGGTAAACGGGGCTACGCGAGTCGCGCCGGGGCCGGGACGCCGCGCGCAGGGGGCCGAGGACCGCGTGCCGGGGCCAAGCCGCCGCGCTGGGGCAGAGGGCCACGCCGGGTGCCGAGGGCCGCGCCAGGGCAGAGGGCCACGCCGGGGGCCACGCCGGGGGCCGAGCCGCCGCGAGGGAGGGAGCAGGGGCGGGGGCGGGCGGGCCGCACCGCCGCGCAGGGGAGGGAGCAGGGGCAGGGGCGGGACGGGCGCCGCGCGAGCAGGGGAGGGCGGGGCCGCCGCGCCGCGCGGGCAGGGGAGGGGCGGGGCCGTGCTGCTGTGCAGGGGGGCGGGGCGGGGCGCGCTGCCGCGCGGGGGAGGGGCAGGGCCGCCGCGCCGCGCCGGGGAGGGGCCGGGACGGGCGCCACCGCGCAGGGGCTGGCAGGGGCGAGCCGCGCCGCCGCGGGGAAGGGAGCAGGGGCGTGCGCGCAGGGGAAGAAGAAGGGAGAGGGAGGGAGAGAGAGAGAGAGAAGGGAAGGGGAGGGGAAAAAACTCACCTCCGGGGATTCAAATTCCGGTGATCTCGACTCCAAACCCTAGGGCACCACGGGGAGAGAGATGTGGGAGAGGGAGAGAGAGGTTGCTGTGCGGGAAATCCAAATGAGAGAGGGAGAGGAGGAGGGGGCGCATGGGGGGGTGTGGGGCGTCGGGGGCGCGCGGGCCGGGCTGGGCTGGGTCACATCACGGATCAAAACCCACAACACGCATGACCATTAAATGGAATTAAATCGCGAACTGAAATCCGAAGCGGAACGAGACGAACACACGGCATCAGACAAAGAAACGTGTTTCGGCATGATGCAACACCCATGACACTTAGGTTTTGTTCATACACGACACGGACACCTGTCACTATACTGGTTTGAAATTGGGAAGAAGGAGCAGAACGGGAAGAGAAAAGAGAGTAACGCCTGAATTTGGTGAGAGAAAAGAAGAAAAAATTCTACCCCCAAATTCAGGGCGTTACAAACCTATCCCCCTTAAAAGAATCTCGCCCTCGAGATTCAGGGTTGGCTAGCAAAGAGCTCAGGGTATTTAGCCGTCAGATCATCTTTGCGCTCCCAGGTTGCTTCTTCCTCAGAGTGATGATTCCATCTGACTTTGCACATTCTGATAGTCTTCCTTCGGGTGACTCTGTCTGCCGTTTCAAGGATTTGCGCTGGTTTCTCTGTGTAGGTCAAGTCCTCCTGGACCTCTAGACCTTCCACTGGCAACTGCTCTTCTAGCACACGGAGACACTTCTTCAACTGAGATACATGAAAGACATCATGCACTGCGGACAAGCCTTCTAGCAAACTGAGCTGATAGGCCACTTCTCCATGCTTTGCGAGAATTTGATACGGACCGATGTAGCGGGGTGCTAGCTTGCCTTTGACTCCGAATCTTCTGACTCTTCTGATCGGTGACACTTTTAGATAGACAAAATCTCCAACCTCGAAACTCAGCTCTCTTCTTCTTGTGTCTGCATAGCTTTGCTGCCTTGATTGCGCTATCTTCAGGTTCTCTCGAACCATCTTGATGTTCTCTTCAGCTTCAAGCAAAATGTCTGGCCCGAACACTTGCTTTTCTCCAGGCTGATCCCATTGCAACGGAGTTCTAAAACTCCCATAAAGCTCCTGAAATGGTGACATCTTCAAGCTGGTCTGGTAACTATTGTTATAGGAGAACTCTGCATAGGGCAATTTCTTGTCCCATTCGGACTGATCTTGCAACACATAGGCTCTCAACATGTCTTTGAGGATTTGATTGATTCTTTCAGTCTGACCATCTGTCTGTGGATGATAAGCTGAACTGAAATTCAGATGTGTGCCCAAAGCTTCATGCAACTGCTGCCAGAAATGAGAGGTGAACTGCATTCCTCGGTCTGACATTATCTTCTTTGGCACACCATGAAGGCAAACAATCCAGGACATGTACAACTCTGCCAATACTGCACTGCTGTAGTTGGTCTTGACAGGTATGAAGTGGGCTGACTTGGTTAAGCGGTCCACTACTACCCAAATGGAATCATAGCCGGCTCGAGTGCGAGGAAATCCGACTATGAAATCCATACCAATTTCATCCCATTTCCACTGAGGAATTTGCAACGGTTGCAACAATCCAGCTGGTCTCTGGTGCTCTGCCTTGATCCACCGACAACTATCACACATCGCCACATGCTCTGTGATTTCCCTCTTCATTCCGTACCACCAGAATTTCTTCTTCAGATCCTGATACATCTTCTCACTTCCGGGGTGAATCGAATAGGCTGTCTCATGAGCTTCCTTGAGAATCAATTCTCGAATAGACTGGACATTGGGAACACACAAGCGGTCTTTGAACCATATCACACCTTCTGCATCCTCCCGAAAATCTTTGCCTTTGCCTTCCAAAATCAGTCGCCGGATCTCACTGATCTTCTCATCATTCTTCTGTGCTTCTTTGATTTCCCACTCCAAGGTAGGTTCCAACTCAATTGTGACTCCTCGCGAATTATTCAGAAATCCGAGACTCAACCTGTCAAACTCTTTGGCCAACTCATAAGGCATCGGACGAGCGACCATCAGATTGACTTGACTCTTCCAGATCAGAGCATCTGCCACTATGTTCGCTTTGCCTGGATGGTAGTGAATCTCCAACTCATAGTCCTTGATCAACCCTAACCATCTTCTTTGCCTCATATTCAGCACTGACTGAGTGAATATGTACTTCAGACTCTTGTGGTCTATGTAGACATCACATTTCTGTCCATACAGATAGTGCCTCCATGTCTTCAATGCGTGAACCACAGCTGCCAACTCTAGGTCATGGATTGGATAATTCTGCTCATGAACCTTCAGCTGTCGGGACGAGTAAGCCACAACTCTTCCCTCTTGCATCAACATGCATCCCAAACTGGTGTAACAGGCATCGCAATACACCGAGAAGGGCTTGTGCACATCAGGCAAGACTAAGACAGGCGCTGTAGTCAACTTCTCTTTCAGCGCTTCAAAGGCCTCTTGACATTTCTGGGTCCACTTGAACTCAACTTTGTTGCCTAGCAAAGCTGTCATTGGTTTTGCAATCTTCGAAAACCCTTCAATGAATCGCCGATAATATCCGGCCATTCTAATGAAGCTCTTGATTCCTCGAGCATCTGTTGGCGCTTTCCAGTCCAGAATGTCTGCCACTTTCTTCGGATCCACGACCAATCCTTCCTTGTTGATTATGTGACCCAAGAACAGGACTTCACTGATCCAGAACTCGCACTTGCTCAACTTTGCGTACAACTGGTGCTCTCGCAATCTCTGCAATACCATCCTCAAATGATCCGCATGCTCCTCTTTGCTTTGAGAATATATCAGAATATCATCGATGAATACCACCACAAACTTATCAAGGTAATCCATGAATACACTGTTCATCAGATTCATAAAGAAGGCTGGTGCATTTGTTAGACCGAAACATCACTGTGAACTCATACAACCCGTACTTGGTAATGAATGCCGTCTTCGGAATGTCTGAAGGTCGAATCCTGAGCTAATGATAACCTGACCTCAGATCTATCTTGGAGAACACGCTGGCTCCTCTCAACTGGTCGAACAGATCTTCTATTCTGGGCAAAGGGTACTTGTTCTTGATTGTGACCTCATTCAGAGCTCGATAATCGATACACATCCTTTTGGTGCCATCTTTCTTCTCCACAAATAGGATAGGGGCGGCCTAAGGCGAGGTGCTTGGCCGAATGTAACCTTTCTCTGACAGCTCATCAATCTTCTTCTTAAGTTCAACCAACTCTGGTCTGGATATTCTATAAGCTCTCTTAAAGATAGGGGCGGTTCCAGGAAGAAGCTCTATGGCAAACTCAACTTTCCGCTCTGGTGGCATACCTGGTAAGTCCTTTGGAAACACATCTGGGAACTCAGACACAACCTTGATAATCTCAATTGGGTCTACTTCACTGCTATCAACAGCCATCTGATAACAACTTCCTTTCTTTGGCTCAGGCGGGAGTAACTCGGTCACCACTTCCTCTCCTAGTGGGGACACCAACTTGATTGTCCTCTTATTACAACTGATAACTGCCTGATACTTATCTAGCCAATTCATCCCTAGGATGACATCTATTCCTTGAGTACACATTACTATGAGATTAGCGGGAAACGCTATCCCCCTTATTTCCACACTTACATTCAAACAGATGCTATCGGCTCGAATTCTACCACCGGCTGAGTCAATTTGAATGGGGGTTGACATGGTAGTTATTGGAAGATTATGTGCTTTTACCCATGATGCAGTAATGAAAGAATGCGTTGCTCCAGTATCAAATAACACTTCTGCAATATGGGAGTCGACTGGAAACATACCTACTATCATGTCGGGGGTCTCCTGAACTGCTTCAGCCTCCAAGTGGTTCAGTCTCCCATGATTATAGCGCGGCTGAGAGCGGTTGCCTGCTCCAGGCTGAGACACATTCTACTTTGCTGGGGCATTGGGACCTGACTGCTGCTGGGCTGCTGTCGGTGTTTTGGGTCCGACCGCACACCCGGGGTTACCCCTCAAGGTGTTTTTAGGAGTAGGGCGGTGTCGCTGACTGTAGCTAAATGGTTCGTGCCGGATGCACGAGGAGCAATGGACAGTGTTTACAGGTTCAGGCCGCTTTGAGATGCGTAACACCCTACGTCCTGGTGAGTATGCTCTATGTGGTAGATTACAAGGAGGTTCTCTAGTATTGGAAACGTAGAGAGCCGGAGTTGGTGGCTAAGTAATGAGATCGATCGTTCTGAAGGGGTGCCCCCTAGGCCTTATATATTCGACCGTGGGGCAATACATGCAGATATGATAACAACGCACACCTAAAAGATAGTGAACTGATCGAGTCTATCTTATTATAACTCGGCCGACTTATCCTCGCCTGGTTCCATCGTACGAGGCTCCAGCGCAGGAAAGTCGGGTCTCTGTTGTGGTTGCTTGTTCAGCGTTATTGTAGCCATCCAGGCTCGCGCCGATCCGGCCTTACATCGATCTGCTTCCCTGGTCGTTCTTCCCCAGGCCCACGAAAGGATGACCTTACGATTTATTGGGCCCCTAGGCCTTTCGTGAGGTCTTTTATCCTTCTAGTGGACCCGGGGGATATCCATCCCCCACAAGCCCCCGATCGTTGGGTTGATTTTGAGATAATCAGCCCAAAGATCCTAGGTCCAGCTTGCGGTCTTCGTTTTATGACAAGGGATGCTTTCCGGGTAGTTTGGTAAAAACGGTCTCTTACTATTTCCTTCTGCTTAAAACTGGTGTCCTGTCTCAAACTCATGCTTTGGAGGTTAGCATTTCGTATTTGTAGGATCCTAAACTTCATTGGGTGCACCGGAGGTTCACCCAATGGGTGTAGCCCCCGAGCTTCGAGTGGATTTTTGAAAATAATCCACTCGAAGGTCCTCATCAAAATCATCTTATTTTCCTCTTGCACTTCGTTGGAGGTCAGCCTTGCTTTTGATCTTGTCATATGCTTTGGAAGTTAGCATTGTCTTGACTTGAAATGGCGATTCATGGGGTGCACCGGAGGTGCACCCAATGGGTGTAGCCCCCGAGCATCGAGTGGATTTTTTGAAAATAATCCACTCGAAGGTCTTCATTTCGTGTCCTTTTGCTGAGAGTCATCTTTTCTTTTTTCTTCTGAATGCCTTAGAGGTCAGCATTATGTCATCGATATTATGCTTTAGAGGTCAGCATGTATTTTGTCTTTGGAGCCGAGTTCACGATCTGCCCATATCTTGCTAGGTGGTGCAATTTATTTGATCTGCGACTGATTGGACATTCGATGGACGTCCCCTGGCTAGTCTTCATGTTGCTTCTGTCAGTCAGACTTTATACTTCACCGGCTATATTTGGCTTTCCTTTGATCCTTACTGATATCTCATTTTTTCTTGAGGTATTCATTGCATGCCCTACGCGGACGTGACAGTTTTCAAAAATATACTGATAATTCCTGGGCGTCCCCCCCCAATGGGTGTTGGCAAGGGACGGCTTGGTACGCTGAGTGTTTTAGCCGGCCGCTTCTGAGTAGTAATGTGATGTGACGGCAGGTGTAATCATATCGCCCGTGCAGTTGACTGGAGTCCCAATGGGTGTTGCATTGCATGAAACGACGTCAGCCGCCTGACGTATCTTCAGACGGGTTGAAGTGTATATTGAATTTTTTGCGACTGTTCGGCGACCGTGGTAGGAGGTGAGCGGTTGCCTTCTTCTTATATAAATAGTGCCTTTGCCTCTCCGGTTTCTTCACACCTCTTTATTGTTCTCCACTGCTTGATTTCTTCTTCTCCCCTCGTTTCCACCATGGGCAAGAGTAACAAACGCAAGCGCGAGCCAACTCCTCCGTCAGAGGACTTCGGCGATTCGGAATACTCGGAGGAGGAGTTCTCCTCCGAGTTCGAGGGGTCTCCGGCTCCCGTCTCTCCCCCGGCGTCGTCTTACGATTCAGACGACTCCCAGGGGATTGCCGCGGAGGTCTGGACTTACATCCGGGCCGTCGAGCGCTCCGGGCTCGCGGGCTCGGATGAGTCGGAGTACTCCTCGGACGAGGAGGACTCTTCGGACTCGTCCGAGGAGGGCAGCGGCGGTGATGGCGGAGACAACGGCGACGGCGAGGGCGATGATGACGACGGCGATGATGATGGTGACGGCGGCAGCGGGGGCGGCAACGGCGGCAGCAAAAGCGGCAACGACGGTAGCGGCGGCAGCGGCAGGGGCAGCAACGGCGGCGGCAGCGGCAAAGGCAGCAACAAGCCCAGTGGCTAGATGCCACTGGTTTTTAGATATTAGTATAGATTAGAAGTAGTATAGTGAAATAATGTAGTAGTAGTTAGTAGTAGAATGTAGTATAGTGGTGGTAGAATGTAGTGTAGTAGTAGAATGTAGTATAGTAGTAGCAATAGGGAAGTATCAACTCATAATGAGTTGATTTGTAATTTCTGAAACTTCCCTTAATGAAGGATGATGTTCTCTGCCTGTTATGTTTGTGTCGCAGCATGGGGTTTTCAAGTCATTTCTCCGTTTGCTTTGTCTGTGAAATCAATCCCTCTGGAGTAGTAGTTGAGTCATTCAGGTGTCATATCGTCGCTTTTAGGGTGATGGCCGAGTTATTATTGTCAACATTTACACCTTTGAAGTGGCATCCGAGTGATGACGAAGCCACATCAGCATTGGAATGACTGATGACCACGTCGGCGCTTTTAGAGGTAACAGCCGAGTGGCTTATGGCGACGTCGGCGTTTTAGAGTTAACTGCCGAGTGACTGGAGACGACATCGGCGTTTTAGAGATAACTGCCGAGTGACTGGAGACAACGTCGGCGTTTTAGAAATAACTGCCGAGTGACTGAAGACGACGTCGGCGTTTTAGAAATAACCGCCGAGTGACTGAAGATGACGTCGGCGTTTTAGAGATAACTGCCGAGTGATGATGTGGCGCACCGGTGCTTTTAGAAATAACCGCCGGGTGATGACTGGGCGCTTTTTGGAAACGGTATCTGGCCCGAGAAGATCCCATATGCGTTGCGCTTTCAGCCGCCTCTGCTTTCCGTGCCCTAGTTCTTGCTCTCCTGCCTCCAGATCCTCTCTGTCCTTTTGAAATTCGGCTCCCGTTCTGTTCGCCGGTGGAATTGAGATGGCGCCCAAACGAAAGGCCTCGAGTTCATCCGCTGCGGTGATTCCCCCTATCGACCCCAACAGCCAGTTGCCTTTCGCAGGTAACCACATGTCTGTCGTTTCTGAGCCCGATCTTCTCCACCTCGTGTCCATCGGGGTTCTTCCTCCGAAGGAGCTCTGTTCTTGGCGGATTTGCCACGGGGTCACTGTCCCAACAGAGGATACCCACGAATCCGTGATTTATGTTCCTTTTCTTCTCCGCGGTCTCGCTCTTCCTATTTCTCCCTTTTTCCGCGGTCTCCTTGATTTCTATCGCCTTAACTTGACCCATCTGAATCCCAATTCCATTCTGCAAATTTCCATTTACGTTCATTTATGTGAGGCTTTTCTTGGCGTCTTGCCACATTTTGGACTGTGGAAGTACTTGTATCACTGTCGCCCTGGGATGGCCGGGGGGCAGCATCAGCTAGTGGGGGGTGCGAGTTTAGAGATGTGCCGTGGGAGGAAGACTGACTACCTTGAAATCCCGCTCAAGGACAGTATCAAAGGATGGCGCTTGGAATGGTTTATTGTTGAGAACCACGGAAAATCTCTCCCCCCACGGTCAAGGAGACAGCCGGATGTTCGCACTCCGAGTTGGACCGAGTCTCCTACAGACTAGGAGGTGGCTGAAGCAGGGGCTTTGCTGGCTGAAGTTGGACTGCTGAAGGAGAGGGGTTTGACTGCAGAGGTTGTGGTTGCTGATTTTGTTTTCAAAAACATCCAGCCGTTGAAGGATAGGGCATACCCAGCCTACTTGTACCGAGGTTTAGCTGACTCAACCCGGGTCACCAATAGAAGAATTCCCGCTGTAGACTTGGTGAACCAGCTTGAAATGATACTTAGAGGCAAGGTGTCTAATGTTGGTGCCCCTATCGCATACTCGGCCTGGAACCTGCCTCCTTCCCAGGCTTTTACCCATTTTGTGTCGAATCCTCCTGTTACTGACGGCGGTTTGGGCCTTAGAGTACGACCCTCTGCCGAAGAAGTTAGTGCTCTGGTTGCTTCGATTGGAGAAATTCCCGATGATGAACGACAAGTCCATTTTGAGGTGCCTTTGGATCCTAATGATGCAGAAATAAATGCTATGCTTGATATGCTGGCTGAAGACTCTTCTGATGCTGCTCCTGCTGGGACATTGGCGGTGGTGCCTCTCCCGGAAGCTGGTACAACCTTGGATGTTCAGAGGCCTGTCAGTGTTCGCTCGAAACGTCCTTGTCGAGCCCATCAACCTGATTCTCCTGCTGATGAGCAGAAAAAGAAAAGGAGACGTTTTCGGCGAGTACGTAGTTTGGATCGGGAAGTTGGTCCTTCGGTTCCTGCCACTGAGGAAGTGCATGTGCCTGAATTTACCGTCGCTGATCCCAATGGGTGTGCTCCATCTGTCGCTGATCCCAATGGGTGTGCTCCATATGTCGCTGATCCCAATGGGGGTGCTGTCTGTGTTGCTGACGAAATCGTGGGGGAGGAAGAAGATGAGGTCCCTTTGACTCGGAAAAACAGTCGGCAATATATTGCCAGTGGGGAAAGTAGTGGGGTTCCTTCTCCTGCTCTGTCAGCCCTCATCGGTCTACAGGAATTATCTCTGGCGAACTTTGATCAGACTCTAGAAGATATGTGTCGGGGACCATAATTAGGGGTACCCTCAAGACGCCTAATTCTCAGCTGGTAACCCCCATTAGCATAAAGCTGCAGAGGCCTGATGGGTGCGATTAAGTCAGGGATCAGTCCATACGAGCGACTCGATCACGCCTCGCCCGAGCCTAGCCTCGGGCAAGGGCAGCCGACCCCGAGATGTTTCCGTCTCGCCCGAGGCCCCCTTTTAACGGCAGACACATCTCCGGCTCGCCCGAGGCCTTGCCTTCGCTAAGAAGCAACCCTGACTAAATCGCCGCGCCGACCGACCGAGTCGCAGGGGCATTTAACGCAAAGGTAGCCTGACACCTTTATCCTGACGCGCGCCCCCCGGCAGAGCCGAAGTGACCGCCGTCACTTCGCCGCTCCACTGACCGGTCTGACAGAAGGACAGCGCCGCCTGCGCCATTCCGACTGCAGTGCCACTTGACAGAGTGAGACTGACAGGCAGTCAGGCCTTGCCAAAGGCGCCATAGGAAGCTCCGCCCGACCCAGGCCTCGGACTCGGGCTAAGGCCCCGGAAGACGGCGAACTCCGCTCCGCCCGACCCAGGGCTCGGACTCGGGCTAAGGCCCCGGAAGACGGCGAACTCCGCTCCGCCCCACCCAGGGCTCGGACTCGGGCTAAGGCCCCAGAAGACGGCGAACTCCGCTCCGCCCGACCCAGGGCTCGGACTCGGGCTAAGGCCCCGGAAGACGGCGAACTCCGCTCCGCCCAACCCAGGGCTCGGACTCGGGCTAAGGCCCCGGAAGACGGCGAACTCCGCTCCGCCCGACCCAGGGCTCGGACTCGGGCTAAGGCCCCGGAAGACGGCGAACTCCGCTCCGCCCGACCCAGGGCTCGGACTCGGGCTAAGGCCCCGGAAGACGATGAACTCCGCTTCGCCCGACACCAGGGGTCGGATTCCGCCCTGGCCTCTGCCGAACGACCTCCGCCTCGCCCGACCCAGGAGCTCGGGCTCGGCCTCGGCCATGGAAGACAGACTCGACCTCGGCTTCGGAGGAGCCTCCACGTCGCCCGACCTAGGGCACAAGTCCGCCACGTCAACAGGAAGCGCCATCATCACCCTACCCCGAGCCAACTCGGGCCGCAAAGAACAAGACCGGCGTCCCATCTGGCTAGCTCCGCCAGATAGGCAATGATGGCGCCCCGCTAGACCAGTGACGACGACGGCTCTCAGCTCCCTTACGGAAGTAGGGGGACGTCAGCAAGGACCCAACCGCTCCGACAGCTGTCCCTCCGCCAGGCTCCGTTGCTCCTCCGACAGCCACGACACCACACCAGCTGGGTGCCAAGATCTCTCCGGCTGCCACATTGGCATGTACCTAGGGCGCTAGCTCACCCTTGCTAGACACGTAGCACTTTGCTACACCCCCATTGTACACCTGGATCCTCTCCTTAAGCCTATAAAAGGAAGGACCAGGGCCTTCTTAGAGAAGGTTGGCCGCGCGGGGACGAGGAAGGGGCAGGCGCTCTCTCGGGGCCGCTCGCTTCCCTCACCCGCGTGGACGCTTGTAACCCCCTACTGCAAGCGCACCCGACCTGGGCGCGGGACGAACACGAAGGCCGCGGGATTCCCACCTCTCTCACGACTCATCTCCGGCCACCTTGCCTTCCCCCCTTCGCGCTCACCCACGCGCTCGACCCATCTGGGCTGGGGCACGCGGCACACTCACTCGTCGGCTTAGGGACCCCCCGGTCTCGAAACGCCGATAGTTGGCGTGCCAGGTAGGGGCCTGCTGCGTGTTGACGAGCAGCTTCCCGTCAAGCTCCAGATGGGCAGTCTCCAACGACCTCTCCAACCCAGGACGGTGCTCCGTTTCGGGAGTCTCGAGTTCATGTCTCTCGACGGCAGCTACGACATGATACTCCTTCCACCGCCGCGCGACGACGACAATGGCGGCCGACAGCCCGCCCACCGGCGGCGGAATCGACGACGTCTTCCCCGCGTGGCGGAAGAACAACATTCGAGCTCGCCCCGTCCTCTCCCCCGCCATCGGAGGAGGAGGCGGGGCAACCAGGGCCGAGCGGGAGGCCGCGCTCCGTCGGCTGTCGAGCGAACCGACGTCCCCAGCGCCCCAACGGAGGGCGCATCGGGCGTCGACCTCGCGTTTGAGATGAAGGCGAGCGCCGTCCCCCCGCGACACGCCAATCCCGAGCAAGTGGACGACGCCAGCACGCTCGTGGAGGGCCTGCAGGACGTCGCCCTCGTACCCAAGACGACGGCGCAATCAGTCCCCGACGTAACTATGTCGCTCCTCGTCGACCAAAAGGTACCGACTGATTCCCATCCTACGTCATTTCGACTCGGCCTCAACCCGCCTAGCGACCTCGCTTTGGTGGGCGCTCACGTTGAGGCGAGTGCATCCCCTCTGGGGTTTTGTGTGCGGTCGCCTTGGGACCGATTGACGGACGTCTCGACCTACGGGCCCTCTGGGTCCGAGGAAGATGACAATCCCAACATCTGCTGGGATTTCTCTGGATTTGGCAACCCCAGTGCCATGCGGGACTTTATGACCGCATGTGACTACTGCCTCTCCGACTGTTCCGACGGCAGCCGCAGCCTTGACGACAAGGACTGCGGCCCGAGCCGCGAATGTTTCCACGTCGAGCTAGGGGATCCCTCCGAAGGCAACCATCTCGGCATGCCGGAGGATGGCGATCTCCCTAGGCCGGCGCCTCACGCCGACATCTCGCGGGAGCTAGCTGTGGTCCCCGTTCCGGCGGGGGGTCACGACCCACAGCTCGAGCAAGTCCGCGGGGCGCAGGCCAGGCTCGACGAGGGAGCAGGAGCGCTCGAGTCGATCCGCCGGGACGCCGAGCAGGTATGGGCGGGCCAACCCCCAGCCGGAGAAATACGTCACCTGCCCCAGGGTTTCCAGCACCGCGTCACCAACGATGTCAGGGACAGGCCGCCACCCGCATCCAGCGGGGTCGGTCAGAACCTGGCAGCCGCAGCGATGCTCCTCCGCGTGATGCCAGAACCATCAACCACCGAGGGTCGGCGAATCCAGGGAGAGCTCAAGAATCTCCTGGAAGGCGCTGCGGCCCGGCGGGCCGAGAGCTCTGCCTCCCGAAGGCAGGGGTACCCCTCGGAACCTCATGCCGCGACTTCCCGATTCATGCGGGAAGCCTCGGTCTACACCGGGCGCACGCGCAACACCGCGCCTGCGGCCCCGGGCCACCTCGGCAATGAGCACCATCGTCACGACCGTCGGGCCCGCCTCGACGAAAGGGTGCGCCGAGGCTACCACCCCAGGCGTGGGGGACGCTACGACAGTGGGGAGGATCGGAGTCCCTCGCCCGAACCACCCGGTCCGCAGGCCTTCAGCCGGGCCATCCGGCGGGCGCCGTTTCCGGCCCGTTTCCGACCCCCGACTACTATCACAAAGTACTCGGGGGAAACGAGACCGGAATTGTGGCTCGCAGACTACCGCCTGGCCTGCCAACTGGGTGGAACGGACGACGACAACCTCATCATCCGCAACCTCCCCCTGTTCCTCTCCGACACTGCTCGCGCCTGGTTGGAGCACCTGCCTCCGGGGCAGATCTCCAACTGGGATGATTTGGTCCAAGCCTTCGCCGGCAATTTCCAGGGCACGTACGTGCGCCCCGGGAATTCCTGGGACCTCCGAAGCTGCCGGCAACAGCCGGGAGAGTCTCTTCGGGACTACATCCGGCGATTCTCGAAGCAGCGCACCGAGCTGCCCAACATCACCGACTCAGATGTCATCGGCGCGTTCCTTGCCGGCACCACCTGCCGCGACCTGGTGAGCAAGTTGGGTCGCAAGACCCCCACCAGGGCGAGCGAGCTGATGGACATCGCCACCAAGTTCGCCTCTGGCCAGGAGGCGGTCGAGGCCATCTTTCGAAAGGACAAGCAGCCCCAGGGCCGCCCGACGGAAGAGGCTCCCGAGGCGTCTACTCCGCATGGCGCCAAGAAGAAAGGCAAGAAGAAGTCGCAAGCGAAACGTGACGCCGCCGACGCAGACCTTGTCGCCGCCGCCGAGTACAAGAACCCTCGGAAGCCCCCCGGAGGTGCTAACCTCTTCGACAATATGCTCAGGGAGCCGTGCCCTTACCATCAGGGGCCCGTCAAGCACACCCTCGAGGAGTGCGTCATGCTTCGGCGCCACTTCCACAGGGCCGGGCCACCCGCAGAGGGTGGCAGGGCCCGCGACGACGACAAAAAGGAAGATCACCAAGCAGGAGAGTCCCCCGAGGTCCGCGACTGCTTCATGATCTACGGAGGGCATGCGGCGAATGCCTCGGCTCGGCATCGCAAGCGAGAGCGTCGGGAGGTCTGCTCGGTGAAGGTGGCGGCGCCAGTCTACCTAGACTGGTCCGACAAGCCCATCACCTTCGACCAAGCTGACCACCCCGACCACGTGCCGAGCCCGGGGAAATACCCGCTCGTCGTCGATCCCATCATCGGCGACGTCAGGCTCACTAAGGTCCTGATGGATGGGGGTAGCTGCCTCAACATCATCTACGCCGAGACCCTCAGGCTCCTGCGCGTCGATCTGTCCTCCGTCCGAGCAGGCGCTGTGCCCTTCCACGGGATCATTCCTGGGAAGCGCGTCCAGCCCCTCGGACGGCTCGACCTTCCTGTCTGCTTCGGAACGCCCTCCAACTTCCGAAGGGAGATTCTGACGTTCGAGGTGGTCGGGTTCCGAGGAACCTACCACGCGGTATTGGGGAGGCCATGCTACGCGAAGTTCATGGCCATCCCCAACTACACCTACCTGAAGCTCAAGATGTCGGGCCCCAACGGGGTCATCACCGTCGGCCCCACGTACAAACACGCGTTCGAATGCGACGTGGAGTGCGTGGAGTACGCCGAGGCCCTCGCCGAGTCCGAGGCCCTCATCACCGACGTGGAGAACCTCTCCAGAGAGGTGCCAGACGTGAAGCGACACGCCGGCAACTTCGAGCCAGCGGAGACGGTTAAGGCCGTCCCTCTCGACCCAAGTGGCGACACCTCCAAGCAGATCCGGATCGGTTCCGGGCTCGACCCCAAATAGGAAGCAGTGCTCGTCGACTTTCTCCGCGCAAACGCCGACGTCTTTGCGTGGAGTCCCTCGGACATGCCCGGCATACCGAGGGATGTCGCCGAGCACTCGCTGGATATTCGGGCCGGAGCCCGACCGGTCAGGCAGCCTCTGCGCCGATTCGACAAGGAGAAGCGTAGAGTGATAGGCTAGGAGATCCACAAGCTAATGGCAGCAGGGTTCATCAAAGAGGTATTCCATCCCGACTGGCTTGCCAACCCTGTGCTTGTGAGAAAGAAAGGGGGAAATGGCGGATGTTTGTAGACTACACTGGTCTCAACAAAGCATGTCCGAAGGTTCCCTACCCTCTACCTCGCATCGATCAAATCGTGGATTCCACTGCTGGATGCGAAACCCTGTCCTTCCTCGATGCCTACTCAGGGTATCATCAAATCAAGATGAAAGAGTCCGACCAGCTCGCGACTTCTTTCATCACGCCCTTCGGCATGTACTGCTATGTCACCATGCCGTTCGGTTTGAGGAACGCGGGTGCGACGTACCAGCGGTGCATGAACCATGTGTTCGGCGAACACATCGGTCGTACGGTCGAGGCCTACGTCGATGACATCGTAGTCAAGACAAGGAAAGCCTCCGACCTCCTCTCCGACCTTGAAGTGACATTCCGGTGTCTCAAGGCAAAGGATGTCAAGCTCAATCCCGAGAAGTGTGTGTTCGGGGTGCCCTGAGGCATGCTCCTGGGGTTCATCGTCTCCGAGCGGGGCATCGAAGCCAACCCGGAAAAGATCGCAGCCGTCACCAACATGGGGCCCATCAAGGACTTAAAAGGTGTACACAGGGTCATGGGATGTCTCGCGGCCCTGAGCCGTTTCATCTCACGCCTCGACGAAAGAGGCCTGCCTCTGTACCGCCTCTTAAGGAAGGCCGAGTGCTTCACTTGGACCCCTGAGGCCGAGGAAGCTCTCGGGAACCTGAAGGCGCTCCTCACCAAGGCGCCTATCTTGGTACCCCCAGCTGATGGAGAAGCCCTCTTGGTCTACGTCGCCGCGACCACTCAGGTGGTTAGCGCCGCGATTGTGGTCGAAAGGCAAGAAGAGGGGCATGCATTGCCCGTTCAGAGACCAGTTTACTTCGTCAGCGAGGTGCTGTCCGAAACCAAGATCCGCTACCCACAAGTTCAGAAGCTACTGTATGCAGTGATCCTGACGAGGCGAAAGTTGCGACATTACTTCGAGTCTCATCCGGTAACTGTGGTGTCATCCTTCCCCCTGGGCGAGATCATCCAGTGCCGAGAGGCCTCGGGCAGGATCGCAAAGTGGGCGGTGGAAATCATGGGTGAGACAATCTCGTTCGCCCCTCAGAAGGCCATCAAGTCCCAGGTACTGGCGGACTTCGTAGCCGAATGGGTCGACACCCAGCTGCCGACGGCTCCGATCCAACCAGAGCTCTGGACCATGTTTTTCGACGGGTCGCTGATGAAGATGGGAGCCGGCGCGGGCCTGCTCTTCGTCTCGCCCCTCGGGAAACACCTACGCTACTTGCTGCGTCTCCATTTCCCGGCGTCCAACAATGTGGCTGAGTACGAAGCTCTGATCAACGGATTGCGAATCGCCATCGAGCTAGGGGTCCGACGCCTCGACGCTCGCGGTGACTCGCAGCTCGTCATCGACCAAGTCATGAAGAACTCCCACTGCCGCGACCCGAAGATGGAGGCCTACTGTGATGAGGTTCGGCGCCTGGAAGACAAGTTCTACGGGCTCGAGCTTAACCACATCGCCCGGCGCTACAACGAGACTGCGGACGAGCTGGCAAAGATAGCCTCGGGGCGAACGACGGTTCCCCCGGACGTCTTCTCCCGGGATCTGCACCAACCCTCCGTCAAGATCGACGACACGCCCGAGTCCGAGGTACCCTTGGCCCAGCCCGAGGCGTCCTCGGTTCAGTCCGAGGTACCCTCGGCCCATCCCGAGGCGTCCTCGGTTCAGGCCGAGGAACCCTCGGCCCCCGAGGGCGAGGCGCTGCGCATCGAGGAGGAGCGGAGCGGGGTCACGCCTGATCGAGATTGGCAGACCCCGTACCTGCACTATCTCCGCCAAGGAGAGCTACCCCTCGACCAAGCCGAGGCTCGGCGGGTAGCACGACGCGCCAAGTCGTTCGTCTTGCTGGGCGATGAGAAGGAGCTCTACCACCGAAGCCCCTCGGGCATCCTCCAGCGATGCATCCCCATCGCCGAAGGTCAGGAACTCCTGCAAGAGATACGCTTGGGGGCTTGCGGCCATCATGAAGCGCCCCGAGCCCTTGTCGGGAACGCTTCCTGGCAAGGCTTCTACTGGCCGACGGCAGTGGCTGACGCCTCTAGAATTGTCCGCACCTGCGAAGGGTGTCAATTCTATGCGAAGCAGACCCACCTGCCCGCTCAGGCTCTGCAGACGATACCCGTCACCTGGCCCTTCGCTGTGTGGGGTCTAGACCTCGTCGACCCTCTGCAGAAGGCGCCCAGGGGCTACACGCACCTGCTGGTCGCCGTCGACAAATTCTCTAAGTGGATCGAGGTCCGACCCCTGAACAGCATCAGGTCCGAGCAGGCGGTGGCGTTCTTCACCAACATCATCCATCGCTTCGGAGTCCCAAACTCCATCATCACCGACAACGGCACCTAGTTCACCGGCAGAAAATTCTTGGATTTTTGCGAGGATCACCACATCCGGGTGGACTGGGCTGTCGTAGCTCATCCCATGTCGAATGGGCAAGTAGAGCGTGCCAACGGCATGATTCTACAAGGGCTCAAGCCTCAGATTTACAACGACCTCAACAAGTTTAGCAAGCGATGGATGAAGGAACTCCCCTCGGTGGTCTGGAGCCTGAGGACAACGCCGAGCCGAGCCACAGGTTTCACGCCGTTCTTCCTGGTCTACGGGGCCGAGGCCGTCTTGCCCACTGACCTGGAATACGGCTCCCCGAGGACGAGGGCCTACGACGATCAAAGCAACCAAGCTAGCCGAGAAGACTCGCTGGACCAGCTGGAAGAGGCTCGGGACAGGGCCTTACTACATTCGGCGTGGTATCAGCAGTCCCAGCGACGCTACCACGCCCGAGGGGTCCGACCCCGAGACCTCCAGGTGGGCGACCTGGTGCTTCGGCTGCGGCAAGATGCCCGAGGGAGGCACAAGCTCACGCCCCCCTGGGAGGGGCCATTCGTCATCGCCAAAGTTCTGAAGCCCGGAACGTACAAGCTGGCCAACAGTCAAGGCGAGGTCTACGGCAACGCTTGGAACATCCAACAGCTACGTCGCTTCTACCCTTAAGATGTTTCCAAGTTGTTCATATACCCCGCACCCACGCAAAGTTTAGTCAACAAGGAAGGGTCGGCCTCGCCTCGGCAAAGCCCGACCCTCCCTCGAGGGCTAAAAGGGGGGAAACCCCCTCTGCGTCAAAATTTTCCTCGAAAAAAAATCTCTTCTACCAGAATATCTTTCGTGCTTTTTGACTACTTCGAAAAGTGGGTCCTGGAAACGGCGGAGTACACGTAAGCAGCCAAGGCTGACCGAGCCGAGGGACTCCTATGCCTCCGGGATATGGATACCTCACTCATCACCTTCTGCGATAAGTAACTCGCGTTCGGATAAAGTGACTCCGCGGATCGAACAAGTCTTTACGTTCGGAAGCCCTTCTGCCGAAGCGATCCTTCGAGCCTTCTCGACCGAGTCGGTGACAGGGCCTCATGGACGGGTGAAAGTACGCGTAAGCGGCAAGGCCGACCGAGCCGAGGGACTCCTACGCCTCCGGGATACGGATACCTCACTCATCACCTTCCGCGAGAAGCAACTCTCGCTCGCACAAACATCATGTTACCGACAAAATGTCCAGATACTCGAAACAAGAGGAAAAGAGACGCAGCTTTACAACGTAGCGAGGGTGTGTGTTTTGGCCTCGACGGCCGCACAAGGAACACGCTACAAGACAATCTGATCCTGCAGGCTCGGGTCTTGACGCTGGAAGGGGGCAGCAACACCCTCGGCATCGACGGCACCTTCGGCGAGGCCCGACCTAGCCTCGGACGGCGACGTGGTCCGAGGGTCTCCGCTCTGAAGGACGACGTCATCACCACGCCCGGGCAATCGCTGCCAGGGACTTCTCCGGGAATCCGGCCCGAGCAGGCGGCTCAGCCGATCACCCCTGGGGCCTCGGCCAACCATCTTCCGAGGGTGCCAGCCCGGTCCGAAGCCTCAGCTGATCAACTCCAACGTCGATCCTGCCAACGGACAACCCGGCTAGGCTCCGGCCAACCAGGTTTCATTTTCGAGCCAACTCCGCCTCTGTTCATACTGATATCGCTACCCCTGGCCTCGGCTCGTCGAAGAGCGGCCTAGGGGTCTCTTTAACTAAGCTAGAGGAACCTCGGACAGCAGGGCCGACCGAGCCGAGGGACTCCTACGCCTCCGGGATACGGATACCTCACTCGTCACCTTGACACGGGGCGACTCATGCTTGGTGAAGCGGTTCAGATAGTCAACAGACGAGTCTTAGTGCTCGGAAATGAGGAAAAAACACGGCTCCGTGCCAAAGTTACATACATGTTCAGGCCCCGAAAGCTGAATTGAACAAAAAACCCTGGCATTCTAAGTGCCATTACAAACGGAACTCCGGTTCCCCTCCGCAGGTACGAACAACCCCACTCGATAGGGGCGGGCCTACGGGGCTACAGAAGACTGACGGGCGGCTCGTCGCCGCCCGCTCTGACTACGACGACAACGGCCCCCACTCTGGATGGCCGAACTGCAGCAGCGCAGGCCTCAGGGTAGGCACCGCTGCAGTCTTGCCCTCGCCCACGCCGACGCTCGAGGGGCGAGGACAAGTACAAAGAGCCGGAGGCCCGAAGCGCGGATGGTGGCGGTGATCCCGTCGGCGACGGGGACTTCTCGAGCCGCCCTTGCCTCGGCACCGACGGTAGGAGCCATCAGCCCTCCGGCAGATCCCCACTCAAGTCCTCCCAGATTAGTGGGGCACCGGCCTCCGCGTGAAGGCGCCGTCCCGGTGCAAAGGCAGGACCACCCCAGAACACGAACGCCGCCCTAGCAGCGCGCGGCATCTAGGGTGGTCCTCCCGTGTACACGGCGCGGCAGCCGCCCCCTGCAGAAGGGGCCGCCGGGAGCCAAGCCGACGAACCCGACACGCTGGAGATGACGACGCCTGCCGTCGATCCGCCCCGCGTTGTCGAAGTCCGGGCCGCCCGCAGGGCCAGTGAGCGCCCTCTCCCTCGAATGCTGCGGGAGAGGATGACCCACGAACCCGTGCGGGAGGTAGAGCGCCGGCTCAGCCCGGCACCCACCCCAGCGAGGATGATGAACATCCTTGAAGCTGAGGGTGGGACCAAGATCGCAGCCCGGCTTGCTCCTCCCCACCCAGGAGCTGGTGGTCACCGTCTCGGGTGACCACCAGCGGAGGGGAGCAACCGGGCTGCATGATGAAAATCCTTGAAGCCGAACGATGGCTGAAAGGTACCAACTCCCACGGAGTTGCGTTCCTCCAACGATGGGGCGAAAAGACGGCGGTTTCCCCCATCCGGGGGCTTGGAAGGTGGAAAGACACGGTGCATCAGGGAGGAAGAAGACATGGTCGCCTTACGAAAGGGGTCGCCCTCCTTTTAAAGGCGACTCTCCCTGCTTGCGCCCCCAACCGTCACGGGCTGAGTCTTCTCCAACACGCTCCAAAGCCCTCCCCTGCGGCGCGGGGGCTGGGTCCCGCATGTCATGCAGACCGGCTCCGAGCAGAAGAAGCCAAACCGCCGCGCATGGTGCACGCAACCGCCCAGCAGTTACAAGTGACCCTCCACTTTTGCCCAGACCAACGGGCGAAAGGGGCGGGCAGCCATGCAGGCGGCATGCAGCCGCGCCAAGTGGACGCGCTTCTCCGACTCCCGACACGCCAGCACGGAGGCCCAGGCCCACGCGTCGCGCGACCGGCGCGCCGGATGCTGCATGCAAGCAATTGTACCACTTGTGCCACCACTGCGCCTCCTCGATTGCGGAACCAATACCGCGACTCGAGGCGACCCAGCGCGCGACCCAGCAGCGCCAGCCTGACGCGGCGGCCAACACGGCCAAAGGTGGGCCGGCAGTAATGACGGTGGCAGGCGCGCGGGAGCAGCGGTCACGTCGTCAGCCAAGCTCACGTCCCATCCGGAGGCCGCGAGAGAACCCCCTCTCATGGCGTGAAGACAACGCGCCCGTGATCCGTTCCTCGAACGGCTCGCGCACGCGCAACGGCAGCCCTGCCAACTACTCGCCCCGTCGCATTAACTCCGCGGCTGGACAGGCGGCGCTTCTGGCAGGAGCAGCGGGCGACGCTTCGCCTTCGCCGAAACAACCGCGCCAAAAAAAAAGGTATGCCGCGTCGTTCGGTTTCGTATCCTTTTTCCTTTTTTCCTCTTTCTCTATCTCTTGCGACAGGGACCGGGAAAGGGGGGTGCCCCGAAAGGGATCCTTACCCGTGAAGGAACTAGGCTCCGAGCCTCCTTACTGATCAGGGGTTCGAAGGCTGGCCCCCCGAAGGGTTCAACAGCCGCCTCAGATCGCGTGGGCCCTACACCCACTACTGGTCAGGGGTTCGAAGGCCGGCCCCCCGAAGGGTTCCACGGCCGCCTCAGGCTACTCGAGCTCCGCGCCCATTACTGATCAGGGGTTCGAAGGCTGGCCCCCGAAGGGTTCACAGTCGCCTCAGACACCGAGCGAGGGATGACCAGGGGTACGTTCGATACATAACCGAGGCTCGGGCTGCGCTCCTGAGGTACCCTAGGACATTTCCGAGACCAGCGGGAGCGATTTTGTAACGGAATCCCATCGGAGGGAGGCATCGAGCCCTCGGACCCCGTCGCCAGGGGATCGGGTCCGGCAGATCACCCGCAGGTACTTTTGGGCGTGCCTCTGGGCCCTTAGCCGACCCCAACGAACAGGGCACGGACGTCCACTCGGATTACCCGCTTGTAGCTCACCGGAGACACCATGTTCGGTGCCCATTGAGGGTAACATGGCGCTCTCCCCCCCTCCTCCTTGCGGAAAGGCGACGTAGGGGCGTATGTAAAAAAAGCCGAGTCTGTCCCTGATCGCCCTCTCGCCCTGTGCGGAGGCTCGGGGGCTGCTCTCGCAAACCCGGCTCCGGCCAAACCGTTGACAGCGTCAACATACCAGCCCGAGAACTTGGGCCCCGACCGTGCACCCGGGCTACGGCCAGTTCGCATGAGAGAACCACCAGACCAGCCGAAGCATTACACAAGGCATTAAGACCTCGAAGGAGTGAAACCACTCCTCCGAGGCCTCGGGGGCTACACCCGGTGGGTGCGCTCGCGCGCACCCACCGGAACAAAATGCAACCGAGAAAGGCTGGTCCCCTTGCAAAAAAGTGCGACGAAAGCCTCCAAGCGAGTGCTAACACTCCCTTCGAGGCTCGGGGGCTACTGTCGGGGACCATAGTTAGGGGTACCCTCAAGACGCCTAATTCTCAGCTGGTAACCCCCATCAGCATAAAGCTGCAGAGGCCTGATGGGTGCGATTAAGTCAGGGATCAGTCCATACGAGCGACTCGATCACGCCTCGCCCGAGCCTAGCCTCGGGCAAGGGCAGCCGACCCCGAGATGTTTCCGTCTCGCCCGAGGCCCCCTTTTAATGGCAGACACATCTCCGGCTCCCCCGAGGCCTTGCCTTCGCTAAGAAGCAACCCTGACTAAATCGCCGCGCCGACCGACCGAGTCGCGGGGGCATTTAACGCAAAGGTAGCCTGACACCTTTATCCTGACGCGCGCCCCCTCGGCAGAGCCGAAGTGACCGCTGTCACTTCGCCGCTCCACTGACCGGTCTGACAGAAGGACAGCGCCGCCTGCGCCATTCCGACTGCAGTGCCACTTGACAGAGTGAGACTGACAGGCAGTCAGGCCTTGCCAAAGGCGCCATAGGAAGCTCCGCCCGACCCAGGGCTCGGACTCGGGCTAAGGCCCCGGAAGACGGCGAACTCCGCTCCGCCCGACCCAGGGCTCGGACTCGGGCTAAGGCCCCGGAAGACGGCGAACTCCGCTCTGCCCGACCCAGGGCTTGGACTCGGGCTAAGGCCCCAGAAGACGGCGAACTCCGCTCCGCCCGACCCAGGGCTCGGACTCGGGCTAAGGCCCCGGAAGACGGCGAACTCCGCTCCGCCCGACCCAGGGCTCGGACTCGGGCTAAGGCCCCGGAAAACGGCGAACTCCGCTCCGCCCGACCCAGGGCTCGGACTCGGGCTAAGGCCCCGGAAGACGGCGAACTCCGCTCCGCCCGACCCAGGGCTCGGACTCGGGCTAAGGCCCCGGAAGACGACGAACTCCGCTTCGCCCGACCCCAGGGGTCGGACTCCGCCCTGGCCTCTGCCGAACGACCTCCGCCTCGCCCGACCCAGGAGCTCGGGCTCGGCCTCGGCCATGGAAGACAGACTCGACCTCAGCTTCGGAGGAGCCTCCACATCGCCCGACCTAGGGCACAAGTCCGCCACGTCAACAGGAAGCGCCATCATCACCCTACCCCGAGCCAACTCGGGCCGCAGAGAACAAGACCGGCGTCCCATCTGGCTAGCTCTGCCAGATAGGCAATGATGGCGCCCCGCTAGACCCGTGACGACGACGGCTCTCAGCTCCCTTACGGAAGCAGGGGGACGTCAGCAAGGACCCAACCGCTCCGACAGCTGTCCCTCCGCCAGGCTCCGTTGCTCCTCCGACAGCCACGACACCACACCAGCTGGGTGCCAAGATCTCTCCGGCTGCCACATTGGCATGTACCTAGGCCGCTAGCTCACCCTCGCTAGACACGTAGCACTTTGCTACACCCCCATTGTACACCTGGATCCTCTCCTTAAGCCTATAAAAGGAAGGACCAGGGCCTTCTTAGAGAAGGTTGGCCGCGCGGGGACGAGGAAGGGGCAGGCGCTCTCTCGGGGCCGCTCGCTTCCCTCACCCGCGTGGACGCTTGTAACCCCCTACTGCAAGCGCACCCGACCTGGGCGCGGGACGAACATGAAGGCCGCGGGATTCCCACCTCTCTCACGACTCGTCTCCGGCCACCTCGCCTTCCCCCCTTCGCGCTCGCCCACGCGCTCGACCCATCTGGGCTGGGGCACGCGGCACACTCACTCGTCGGCTTAGGGACCCCCCGGTCTCGAAACGCCGACAATATGGTTCCAGAGGACCTGTTATCAGAGCCAGCGGATGGTGACACGATGGATGTTTGTGCTGATGTGTTCGACGCTGGGTTGGGGTCATCCCGGGCAGTGTCCGCGCCTCATCGACCTTAAAGCGCGGTCTTGAGGGCCAGGAAACTGACTTTGATCGTTTTGCTCTTATGGAAGTAACTGAGGGGCCTTCAGCCTTAGAGGTGGCTACCGCAGAGAACTTGACCCTCAGGGATGGTGTTGACGCTTACCCAGCCCCCGAGGGTGTTGTCGGGGATGATCCGGCTCAAGTGGGCAGCGCGAGCCATGACCCAGCCCCCGAGGGTGTCCGAGCGGGGTCTCCCTCTTGTACTTCCATGGATGTTCACGTTGGATCTCCTTCACACTCTGGTTGCATGGTGGTGGCCCAAGTTTCTGGTCAGGGAGTCGCTTTAGATGCCAGCGTTCCTGACGAACAAGCTTTGGGCTCCGCTGATGACACTGAATTGGTTCCCGCTGGTTCATTGCAAGTTGCTCCGGATGGTGACTCTATGCCAAGCCATCAATTGATTTCTCATGATCTGGGAGTCCCCTCGTTCTTCTCCAACCTCCAGGTACTATGCCATATTCTAGTTTGACCTTTACACCTGACGAAACACTGTCTTTGCACTCATTTGCTCTCGTTATCAGGCACTAGTGGACGAGATGGCTAGTCAGCTGAAATCACAAGGTGCTTCTGTTCCGGAAAGAGCTTCGTCGCTGGCCCGTTGGAATCCGATGCTGCTTCAACAGCGTGTCTCTGACTTAGAGGCGGCGAATGCCAGTTGGTGCCTTTCTACTTCCCCTCGTCTACCTTGTTAAACTGCTTCTCAATTTGACTCTTTCGTTTGATTGTTTCTTTGCTAGATATGGCTCGGCAGTTTTCTGTTCTTGAAGAGGAACATTCTCAAAGTCAAGCTGAGTTGGTCCGGCGATGCTCTGATTTTGAGGAAAGGTATTCCCAAAGCCAGACTGAGCTGGCCCAGGTCTCTGATGCTCTGAATGATGCTAATATGCTGAATTCTACTCTTCGCGCTTAGCTTGATTTTGAAAAGGTGATTTATGAATCTGCGTCTTGTGTTGTTGTGATCTTATTGCCTGCTTGATGTTTAAAAAGGCTGATTCTTGTTTGCAGGAAGAAAAACGCGCCCTTGTTGCCTCCCGTGACAATCTTGACAGGCTATATCGTGACTCTAGCAACTCGTTGACCATCCGAGAAAGGAGTCATCGCTTCACCATGGAGGAGTTAGACAATCTTCGCTGTAAGCTGCAGGAATCCACGGATGACGTGATCCGTCTCAGGCAGTTGATATCGGCTAAGGATGCTGCTATCAAGGAACTGCGCGCTTCTAAGAAGTCAATCGCCCAGGAGCTAGAGACCGCTCAGCTGGCCATCAAAGTTGCTGAAGAAACTTCCGTTACTCTGAGGGCCCAGCGCGACAGGGCTATGGATAAAGCCATTCGCGCGGGGCGGATCTTGATGAGGAGGCCCGGCGTGATTGTTCCTGACGATATAAGGGCTGATGTGAACGTTGCTCCTGATTCCTCGAGTCGCCCTTCTTCATCGGTTGCTCCTGAGAAAAGTATTGAAAAATAGAGAAACATTGTGTGCTTTGAGCATGTGGTTATCGTGCCCGGCTATTTGTTAGAGGACACCAACTCGGCATTTGAATGCTACTGTCACTCTCCTACTGTTTTAGAATTCAATAGTACATAGATTTGCAGGAGTAAAATGTTGTATGATGATTTTGAAGTTTTTTCATGGGATATAGAGATCACCCCTATATGAGTAAGCATATGGAATCGCCTTAAGTCATTGCTGACTTAGATTGATTGCTCCGTTAGCAGGGCATAGTGGTCACCCCGAGTTAAGTAAGCGTGAGCATGTTGCACCGTCTTAAGTCGTTGCCGACTTAAGCCGATTGCTCCGTTAGCAGGGCATAGTGGTCACCCCGAGTTAAGTAAGCGTGAGCATGTTGCACCGTCTTAAGTCGTTGTCGACTTAAGCCGATTGCTCTGTTAGCAGGGCATAGTGGTCACCCCGAGTTAAGTAAGCGTGAGCATGTTGCACCGTCTTAAGTCGTTGCCGACTTAAGCCGATTGCTCCGTTAGCAGGGCATAGTGGTCACCCCGAGTTAAGTAAGCGTGAGCATGTTGCACCGTCTTAAGTCGTTGCCGACTTAAGCTGATTGCTCCGTTAGCAGGGCATAGTGGTCACCCCGAGTTAAGTAAGCGTGAGCATGTTGTACCGTCTTAAGTCGTTGCCGACTTAAGCTGATTGCTCCGTTAGCAGGGCATAGTGGTCACCCCGAGTTAAGTAAGAATGTAGGTCGATCATGAACAAACTGAGTATTCTTGAAATCTTGTTTATTGAAGACGTATTTCCCATTTTACAGAGTACATTGTCATCCCAGTAGCTTTTGAAATACAACTAGGGATAAAATTTCTTGAGGTGTTCTATATTCCAGGAGTTCCCAATCTCTGTGCCGTCCATCTGAGTGAGACGGTATGATCCCGGCCGAGTGACTTCTGCTACTATGAATGGTCCTTCCCATAGGGGTGACAACTTGTGCCGTCCCTCCCCCGTTAGAATTCGGTGGAGGACGAGGTCTCCCACTGCAAAGGATCGTCGTCGTACGGCCTTGTCGTGATAGCGTCTCAGAGTCTGCTGGTATCGTGCTGATTGAATTACTGTGTTTAGTCGTTCTTCTTCGAGTACATCAATATCCTCCAGCCTAGTAGCTTCGGCTTCTGCTATGCTTTCAAAGACTAACCTTGGCGCCCCAAACTTGAGATCAGCGGGTAATACTGCCTCTGACCCGTAGACCATGAAGAAAGGAGTGTTTCCATGCAGAGCTCGGCTAGGTTGAGTTCTTAGGCTCCAAACAACGTAGGGCAATTCCCTTATCCATTTTCCTGCGAACTTTTCATTTTTATCGAAGACCTTTTTCCTGAGCGCCTCCAATATCATCCCGTTAGCTCGTTCAACCTGCCCATTGGCCCTCGGGTGTGCTACCGAAGCATACTTGATCTGAATGCTCTTTTGCTTGTAGAAATCGAAGAACTCTAAACTTGTGAAGTTGGATCCTAGGTCGGTTATGATATTGTTTGGTATTCTGAATCTGAATATTATGTCTTGTATGAATTCCACGGCCTTGGCTGAGGTTAAAAAAGCAATGGGTTTGAATTCTATCCATTTGGTGAATTTGTCGATTGCTACCAATACATGGGTGTATCCTCCTTGAGCTTTCTTGAAAGGTCCAATCATATCCAGTCCCCAGCATGCGAACGGCCATGTTACTGGTATGGTCTGCATTTGCTGTGCCGGTAGATGTTGTTGCTTTGATAAGTACTGGCAAGCTTCGCACCTCTGAACTAATTCGGCCGCATCACTTTTCGCCATTGGCCAATAGAATCCCGACCTGAAGACCTTCCCGACTAGTGTCCTGGATGCTGCGTGTATTCCACATTGCCCGGCATGTACCTCATCTAGAAGTTGCCTCCCTGTAGATGGAAGAATGCATTTCATGAGGACACCCGATGCACCTCTTCTGTACAGTGTCTCCCCGATGAGTGTGTAGTGAGCCGACTGTCTAGCGATGCGCTCGGCTGCATTTTTGTCATCTGGTTCCTCTTCATTCTTTATATATCTAATGATCGGCCTTCTCCAGTCATCGGAATCTGACTCCGGTTGGTTCACGATATTACATTCTTCTGCCTGGTCCATCGAGATGCTCGGATGCGGTATTTCTTGTACAAAAATTCCCGGTGGGGCCTGAGTTCGACTGGATCCTAACTTGGACAATACATCAGCTGTCGTGTTTCGATCTCTTTCTACATGATGAAATTCCAGACCTTCGAATTTATCTTCTAGTTTCTGGACGGCAGTGTAGTACTTTCCCATTGAATCGCTCGAACAGTCCCATTCTTTGTTTATCTGGCTTATGACTACCAAGGAGTCTCCATATACCATCAGTCTCTTGACGCCCAGTGATATAGCAATGTTCAGTCCATGAATTAGAGCTTCATATTCGGCTGCATTGTTGGAGGCTGGAAATAGCAACTGGAGGGCATATTTGAGGTGCTCGCCTCTAGGTGCGGTAAAGAGAATTCCCGCGCCCGCTCCCTGTAGTTTCAACGAGCCATCGAAATACATTTGCCATACTTCCGTTGTTTCTGGGTTGTCTGGTACTTGTTGTTCAGTCCACTCTGATACGAAGTCAACCAACGCTTGAGTTTTGATGGCAGTGCGAGGTCAAAATTCGACGTCATGAGATCCCAGCTCACAGGCCCACTTGGCTATTCGGTCGATGGCTTCCTTGTTGTGAAGAATATCCCCTATCGGAAAACCAGTGACTACTATGACTTTGTGGTCGTCAAAGTAGTGACGTAGCTTGCGGGCAGTTAGAAGTACTGCATATAATAGCTTCTGAACTTGAGGATACTTTTTCTTTGAGGGGCCCAGAACTTCACTGATGAAATAAATAGGATGTTGCACTGGGTAGGCATGCCCTTCTTCTGTTCGCTCGACTACCAACGCGGTGCTTACCACGTGAGTCGTGCAAGAGATATATAGCAGCAAATCTTCAGCCGGTTGAGTCGGTGTGGCTCGCCGTGGCGGCTTCAGCACTGGTGGTGTTGTCAAGAATTTTTTCAGTGCATCCAGGGCTTCCTGTGCTTCTGAAGTCCATTGAAACTTATCCACTTTTTTGAGTAGCTGGTAAAACGGCAAGCCTTTTTCTCCCAGCCTGGATATGAATCTGCTCAGGGCTGCCATACATCCGGTGAGTCTTTGAACCTTCTTTTGCGATCGCGGTGCCTCCATTTTCATGATAGCTTCAATCTTATCCGGGTTAGCCTCAATTCCCCGGTGACTGACAATAAATCCGAGTAGCTTTCCTGCCAGCACCCCAAAGACACATTTTTCGGGATTAAGCTTCCATCGATATCGCCGCAGACTGTTGAAAACCAGCTGTAGATCCTCGATGAAATTTTCCGAGTTCTCTGTTTTGATTACCACGTCATCTACATAGGCTTCCACACGCTTGCCCCAATGATCGGCTAAACATGTTTGAATGGCTCTCTGATAAGTCGCTCCAGCGTTTTTGAGGCCGAACGACATGGAGGTATAGCAGAAAGCACCGAACGGAGTGATGAACGATGTTTTTTCCTCTTCTTCTTTTGCCAGGCTAATCTGATGATATCCAGAGTAGCAATCCAGGAAAGATAGCACAGAACATCCAGCGGTGGAATCTACCACCTGATCTATCCTAGGAAGTCCGAAGGGATCCTTTGGATAGTGTTTGTTGAGATCCGTGTAGTCGACGCACATGCGCCAATCCACTTTATTCTTTTTGAGTACAAGAACTGGGTTGGCTAACCACTCGGGATGTAACACCTCTCTGATAAACCCAGCCGCGACCAAGCGGGCCAGCTCAGCGCGAATGGCCTCTCTCTTGTCGGGCGTGAAGCGACGTAGTTTCTGCCGAATCGGCCTCGCCTGGGGATAGACATTCAGTTTGTGCTCGGCCAGTTCTCTCGGGACTCCTGGCATATCCGCAGGTTGCCATGCGAATACATCTCGGTTATCTTGCAGAAACTGGACGAGCGTGCCTTCCTATTTGTCATCCAGGCTGGAGCTGATGATGGCAGTCCTGCGTTCATCAGCGAACCCCAGGTTGATCCTTTTGGTTTCTTCAGTCGGCCGCATAGAGGTCACGGCTTGAGCTTCATTTGCAGGTACTGCAAGGTCTTCCTCAGGCTTAGAGTTTGCCTGCGCTGAAGAAGTTGCCGACGGCTTGGTGGTGAGGGCCGCCTGGATGGCCACACGGAAACACTCTGCGGCGCCATGGAAGTCAGCGCGCACAGTTATGATTCCTTGCGGTCCTGGCATCTTCAATATCATGTACGTGTAATGCGGAATGGCCATGAATTTTGCCAATCCCGACCTCCCGATGATGGCGTTGTACCCGCAATCGAAGTTCGCCACTTCAAACCTCAGGAACTCGGTTCTATAGTTCTCTGGAGTTCCGAAGGTGACGGGCATGTAGATGTGGCCCAGCGGGTATTCCCCTTCAGTCGGCACGATGCCGAAGAAAGGAGTGTCTGACTCGTGGAGCTCTTTGAGGCGAACCCCTAAGCCTTGGAGTGTCCGGGGGAAGGTGACGTTGATGCTGCTTCCCCCGTTAACTAATACTTTCTTCTCCCTGTTCTCTCGGATCACCGGATCGACGAGGAGCGGGTATTTGCCTAGGTGGTCGAAGTTGAGCCATTGATCGGCCCGAGTGAAGGTGATCGGGTGCTCCGACCATTGGTACGGAGCGGGAGGACCGGTGGTCGCCACCAATATTTGGCGATCGTTGAGCTTTTGTTGTCTTCTGCTCTCCTGCGATCCGTGCCCGCTGAAGATGACGTTGACTTCCCCGTCAATGCGCGAGAAGGCTCCGCCTCTTCCCTCCTCCTGCTGCTGGGGTTGAGCGCGGTTCCCCTGGTCCTCCCCGCGGCGGAGGAGGAGGTAGAGGTTGGAAGGGTCGGCCGTGCCCGACGGAGTGCTTGAAGTCTCTGCAGTTCCGAAGGGTGTGGCGCATGTCCTTGTGGTACGGGCACTGAGCGTCGAGGATGTCGTCCAGTGTACGTTCGCCTCCGCGAGGTCCTCCTCGGGCGCGAGAAGCAGGTGGTCCGGCGGCATGCACCTCTTCGCGAGGCCTCTTCTCCCAGCGTTTGTCGGGTTGCTGGTTCGTGTCGCGTCGTGGTGCAGGTTTCGTTCCCCCGATGAGGTCCTGAGCTCGCTCGTCAGCGGTGATGTAGATGTCGGCTTCCCGGAATAGCTGCTCGGAGGTAGTCGGTGCTTTCTGTAATATGGCTCAGACGAAGGCCGAGTCGTTGGACCCTCTGTAGAAGTCTTCGATCACGGCCGCCTCCGTGACCTCGGGGATACGATTTCTCATGGTCTGGAACCTTTTGAGGTACGACCGGAGAGTTTCGTCCCCCCGACGCTTGATGGATTTGAGGTCCCATGGTTGCGCTGGTTTGTTGGAGAGGGACTGAAAGTTGGCGGTGAAGCGTCGACTGAAGTCGCTCCAGTCGTCGATGCAGTGTCGGGGTAGGTGTCGCAGCCATTGTAGCGCGTCTTGTCCGAGGACGATGGGTAAGTATGCGGTCATTACGTCCTTGGACGCTCTAGCAGCTCGAGCAGCGGTGGTGTAGACGGCCAGCCAGCCTCCTGGATCCTGCTTAGGTTCATATTTGTCGACATTCGATACCTTGAAGTTAGGGGGCCATTGAATGGCCCTAAGGCATGGAGTAAGGGTAGACACTCCACACGTGTCTTCTTGTCAACGGGGATGATGTCTGTCCCGGGGAGGGGAGTAGTTGTCGTGGTCCCTCGACCGTCTCCGGGTAGTACCGCCAGTCGAGCCCTTTACCGACTCAGTTCTGGCGGCATGACTCCGAGCTGGGACGTCGTGATCCCTGTCGTACTCCTCCCGGCGGAGGATCTTGTTCTCATGTCGCCGTTCGCGTGAAGCATTGATGGAGCTTCGCGCGTCCCGGCGGCTGTTGATGGCGTGTTGTAGGTCGTTCGGCGGGTGAGCGAGAGGTAGAAGATAGTTGGCTACTTGAGTGAACAGTTGTCGATAGCCTTCGGCGTTGGGAGTTCGAGGGAGTCCATCAGCTATCCAAGCTAGTACCCCTCCAACTTCACTCGGCGTGTTCATGGCTCGGGCGAAGTCGGGATTCAGGTTGCGCCCAAAGAGTGGATTTTCCCGACGTTGCCTTGCCTCTTGCTCGGCTTGTTCCTGAGCTCGCCGGCGATCACGCCGTCAGGAGTTCCTTCGTTCTCTGAAGACGCATTCCTCCGGAGTTTCTCCTATCTCTGAGGCCTCGTCTCGTGAAACAGGCTGCTCCGGATTCCGTTCTCCGGCCTCGTGATGCCGCCGGATATTTCGGCGCCGGTTTCTCCGTCGACGGGATTCCCGCTGAGGTGGTTCTTCTCCGGGCGCGGTCGGTTCATCGTCGGAGACGGGGGGCGACTCCACTCTTCCAATGAAAAGAACGTCGGGCTAGAATGGTGTGGCTGTCCTGGCAGTCTTTTTTCCGTTCTCCTTCGAGGGCAGAGGCACGGAAAGAACAACTTGCTTCCTCCTGGTTTCGTTCATTTCTTTCTTCCTTGCGATTTGTGTCCATTCTTTCGTCGGGGAAGTAGACAGCGGAGTTCTCTGGGTCAGCAGGCCCTCGGCCCCTGGTTTGCTGAAGGTGATCTCTTTTCGGAGCGCTGGAGGTTGCGCTTTTTCCTTCCTTACTCCGATATTCTCGGAGTTTGTTGGAGGAGACTTCTTCTTTGGCGGATTTGCGATGTGATGTAGAATTCCTTCTTCGTCTGCCACAGATGAGATTGTTCCAAAGCAAAACACAGATCCAGGGCGGAGGGTGATCTTGCGGTGGAAGGTGATGGCCATTGAGCTATCTTAGATCAGCGACACACCCCCCTACCTGGCGCGCCAGCTGTCGGTGTTTTGGGTCCGACCGCACACCCGGGGTTGCCCCTCAAGGTGTTTTTAGGAGTAGGGCGGTGTCGCTGACTGTAGCTAAATGGTTCGTGCCGGATGCACGAGTGTAATACTCCAAGTTGTATACCAAGAATAATAGAGAGTTATTCTCAATTTTGTATGTCTCATTTGCATCATGAAAAGAGCATACACAAAATTTAGAGTTTAATTCCAACAAATGATAAAAAAAATTGCATCATGTTGGAGTCTTATTGTTTGTGCATTAAATAAAATAATAATGTTAATAATAATAATAAAGCAATGATTCTAAAGGTGGAATAGATCCCTAAATTAAAATTTAGGGGTTTGAAAATAAGAAGAATAGGAATGACATAGAAATACAAAAATATAAATATCCTTAGGCTTACTACTTTTAACTGTACAAACATAGTGTAAATGTGGCCACAAAGTTTGAATTTAAAACTTGAATCCAAATTGGATTAGAAAATGGAGAAAAAAAGGAAAAGAAAACAGAAAATATAAAAAAGAAAAGAATAAAAAGGATTCATGGGCCAACTTCACTCCATTCGGCCCACTCAGCAAACTACCCCGCGCGGCCCAACTTTCCCCCTCTCACCGTGCGCCGACAAGTGGGTCCGCGACGCCAGTGCCCCAAACACGCGCGCGCTTCCTTGGTCAGCCGTGTCCCACTGCCACTGGGGCCAACCCGTCAGTCTCTCGCCCGCTTGCGCTCGCTCCCGCATCTCGCGTGACACTGCAACCTGGGTCCACTCGTCATCCCTTCGCCCTGCCCGTCAAACGCCGACGCGAAATCCGCGGCGAGCTCGCCGCGCGCCAACCGCAAGTTCGGTACCGATTAGCCGGTCACCACCCGCGCTCGACCCTTCTCCCGTTCACTGTCGTGTGGGTCCAAGATGTCAGCCAGAGAGCGCGCATGGTCATCAACAACCTCCGAACAGCGCGGGCGCGGCATGAACAGACCTGCTCGAGCTTCGCGGAATCCGCTACTGACCGAACCAATCGGAGTATAAAGCTCTGTTAGACCTCGCCTCCTTCTCACCCGACCTGCGCCGCCACCGTAGATCACCTAGGCTCTATCGCGCACGGCGGAATCGCGGGGAAATCCGCCGCCGTGGGCCAACTTCGATTCGCCGCCGACTTTGCCTCAGTGGGTGCCCGTGTGTCGTCACCAAGGGACCTTGGAAGCTTACACGGGGATCGCCTGCGATCGGGGTCGTCTCGGGCGACGTGAATTTCTCACCGGAGTCGCGTCTCCGCCGCACGTCGTGATTGCGTTCAACCGTCGTCCGTCTCCGGTGAGTAAACCCTATTCCGAGTTCGCCTGTTCCCTGCGATAGTGTAGGACCCGATAGAATCGTGAATTGTGCGCTAAATCATCGGGCCAGAATTCCGGCGATGGCGCCACCGTCTCCGTCGGTGTTGCGCCGCCGTCCCGAGCTGGGATTTGGGGAAAATGTACTGAACCGTTGATTCTTTAGCCAATGCCTCGGATTAGATCTGGCATAGGTGTGCCCTCGCCCGTTGATCATGTAGCGAACGGCTGCGATTAGAAGTCATGTTACCCTGTCACGACTTTGACTGGTGTCGGTTGGATCGCGATCGAGCGGTTGTCTAGCGATCCCCTCTCCTTGGGTTTGCGGCCGTTGGATCTAAATCCAAACGCCTACGTAGCATACCGGTTCGCCTGAGATCAATCTAATCTGAACCACTCGCTCCATATCGGACGGCTCACATTCAACGATACCCCTTCGGCCGCCTAATATGCATAAGAGCCCTTGGACTTTGCTGGAATCAACCCGCCGTCCCATAGGGACTGTAGACTGTGTCTTGGATTAATTTCGCAGAGACCCCTGCGCTTTACAGATTTTGACGCCCAATCCAGAGAACTTTGAAAATCAGAAATTAATATCAGAAATTAATTTTTAGTGCATAAATAAATGTTAAAACTTGTTTAATTCATAGTAAATGCATATGAACTCCAAATTAGACCATTCCAGTTCCTAAATTTTCATAGAATTATTGTCTATCCATTAGTGCCTCTGTTCTGACATGACAAACACATTAAAATTATTCTTTCACTTAATCTTGTATTAAGCCCATAAAACATTAGAAAATCCATAACTTAAAATATATAACTCCAATTTTGATGATTCCAGTTCCTGTGATCTTATTTTAATGTCTAGTTTATTACTGTATATTCTATTTGCATGTTTGATGTGATGTTAATTTATGCTATGCCATGTATGTATTGTATTGATGCGAGTAGACGAGCAACCCACTGTGGAACCTAGGCTTCAACAAGTTGAGATAGCTGAGCAGGAGCTCGTTGAAGGCAAGTTGTGCCCTTGATCACTTCTTTTACCCATTCATGTTCTTATTATTCATAATGATCTGCATAGGATAATTTTGCTGGGACCCAATAGGATACCCTAGATTATGACTATCTTTATACCTTGTTTCACCACTGGTTTACTACTAAAGTTTTGGGTAGTTCATGCTATTGCTTTATGTGGATTTGGGTATAGAGATATTCATCACTCATTGTTATACTATTTATTGTTATCTGTTTTATTCTTCCTTGTTCATGTTAAGATCATTATGTTAATGGGAACATGGAGAACCACCCGGGAAAACAGTGCTACCACAAGGGTTTAATGGGACGCCCTTGGCTGATTAACTAGGAAAGCTAGGGGAGGGCTACCTTACCCGAAAGGGGCAAGGGCAGTAGGGGAGTGGTCAGTGTAGGGAGGTCCCTGATTGATTTTGCTGCGATGGCGGTCAGCCAGGAACCCTGCATTGGAACTTCCTATAAACTGTAGCGGGTAGTCTGAAGCTAGTGGAACTTTGTAAAGGCCTCGTAGTGGTACCCTGCCTCGCTTCCTAGGTAGAGGTGTATGGAGTCTGATCAACTCCGTGGCAAATGGGTAACACGACTTGTGGGTAAAGATGCGCAACCTCTGCAGAGTGTAAAACTGGTATACTAGCCGTGCTCACGGTCATGAGCGGCTCGGACACTCACATGATTAATTTATGGAACTTAAACTTAATTTGTCATATCATTGCATTTGGGATTATTTTACTATTACTTTTATTTATTATTACTATGGTTTGGTATTTACTTACACTTAGTAACTGCTAATAAAATTTTGACCAACTTATAAAAGCAATGCTCAGCTTCAGCCTTTATTTCATTGATCAGCCTTACACTTCATGAACTCCCACCTTTGGTGAGTTCATGCCACATTATTCCCCACGACTTGTTGAGCTATGATCGTATGTGAGCTCACTCTTGCTGTCTCACACCCCCCCCCCACAGGAGAAGAGCAGGTGGTCGAAGAGGAGCCGCCTAACACTGAGGAGTTCGATCTGATCTAGGTGGCGTTTCTCAGTCGACATTGGCGCCGTCGATCCTTAGTTCGTTTTACCTTTATTATTTTATTTTGTAATAAGTCTTCAGCTATGTAATAAATACTCTGATGTTTTATGACATTTATCTCTATACACTCTGTTATTATATGTGTTGTCTTCTTGGCGCATGTATGAGATGCACCCGGCTTTGTTCCTTAAAACCGGGTGTTACAGAAGTGGTATCAGAGGAAATGTTGACTGTAGGACGAAACCTAGATAGAAATGGACAACCCTTACCTACTTATCTCATTCTGATTCATTCTATACTTACCTTACTCTGATTCTTTCTACACTTATCTTGATCCTGTCTCACCTTCCACTGTTCTACTCTGGTCATTCTTACCTTTTCTACTCTTAGACAAGATGGATTTCACACCTTGGAATCCCTACCCCTATGACATTTTAAGAGATAGGAGGCCTAAGACCAAATCAAAACTATTTTCTCTATTAAAAATATTGGTTGATTGTTCTGATGATCAATGCCTGATTTGCTTCTTTGATTGATTGAATTATTATAGATGGACATCTTAGCATGTACCAACATAAGGTATTGAATTAGCTATAGTAGGCGAAATATTAATCTGCTTAGCTAATAAATCCCCCAAAGTAACATGATTGTAATTACTGCCTTGTCTACTGCTCTTTCTTACCATATGTATCTAACTCAGATGGTCAATACCAGGAGGGGTGGTGGAATTGATTTGCCTCCTAACCGACACACTCGAAGAATTTTTAGACAACCTCAGCCACAGCCAGCAGAGATGAATCCTCCCAATCCTCCACCAGGCGGAGTTGACCCACTGGTTGCTGCTCAAATGGCGGTGATGCAGCAAATGGCGGACACAATGGCTGATATGCGTGCCCAGATGCAGCAAGAACGCCAAGAGATGCGTCAGGAAAGAGAAGACATACGCCAGGAGTTGCGCCAGGAGAGAGATGAGATACGCCAGGAAAGGAGGGCGCAACAACAGCAGCTGCAACAACAACTTCAACAGCAGCAGCAACAGCAACAAGTGCCATTGCCTCCACCACCACCACCAGTTCCACCTCGAGATAAGCACCGGGAGTTTATGAGTCATAAGCCACCGACCTTTGCCAGTTCGCCAGATCCACTTGATGCAGATGATTGGCTGAAAGCAATTGAGAAGATGCTCAACATTGCACAATGCACTGACCGGGAGAAGGTTTTATATGCTTCTGGACGTCTGACTGGTCCTGCTGCTGACTGGTGGGATTCTTATACTGCTGCCCATGATGCTGCAGATACTATTACTTGGGCAGAGTTCAGTACACAATTCAGGAACTACCATATTCCAGCTGGGATGATAAAAATCAAGAAGAAGGAGTTTCTGTCATTGAAGCAAGGCAATATGTCGGTTAGCGAGTACAGGGATAAATTCATTCAGTTGTCGAGGTATGCTCCAGAGGAAGTTGCTGAGGATGAGAGAAAGCAGGAGCATTTTATTGAAGGACTTAATGGACCGCTGCAGTATGCTCTAGTGGCACACACCTTTCCATCCTTTCAGAGGCTATTGGATAAGGCTCTTGCTATTGAACACAAGCGTGTTCAACTGGGTGATTTGAAGA
The DNA here is from genome assembly GCA_029449295.1 of Zea luxurians. Classification (NCBI taxonomy): domain Eukaryota; kingdom Viridiplantae; phylum Streptophyta; class Magnoliopsida; order Poales; family Poaceae; genus Zea; species Zea luxurians. The sequence goes on along the minus strand of JAOPSE010000247.1, from coordinate 304,077 downwards.
GGAAGGCTATCTCACAAGGACAGGGTAGCAGCAGTGTTCGTCCTCGCTACAGTTCACCACAGGGTACACCGACCCGACCAGGAGGACCACGCCCAGTTCAGCAATCACCACTGAGGACTCCACCTCCTCGATAGGCTACTCCCACGGGCACCCCGACGAAGTTTGCAGGACAGAGTCCGGGCACTCAATGTTTCAAGTGTGGGAAGATTGGTCATTATGCAAATGTCTGCCCACAGAGGATTGCTACTACTCCAGTTCAGAACAAGCAACAGACCCCTGGCAAGGGATATTCTATAGCCAGGGTGAATCAAGTCAGCGTTGATGATACTCCTGATGGTGGGGACCTCGTAATTGGTATGTTTTATGTTAATGCAATTCCTGCAACAATATTATTTGATTCTGGTGCTACACATTCATTCATGTCTGCTCGATATGCCAACACAAATGAAATACCACTGCTAAATATGAGAAAACCCCTGATAGTAATTACACCTAAAGGGCCTGTTGAGGCAAATCAAATGACACGTAGATTGACATTAACCATTATGGGTAGAGATTTTGGAGCTACTGCTATAATATTAGAGTCAAGCAGTATAGATCTGATCCTTGGTATGTCATGGCTAAGAAAGGCAAAGGCCGTTATAGCATGTGGTAGAGGTACCGTGGAACTCACTACCACTAAAGGAGAAAGATTTCAAGTTAATATTGCAGTAACCTCCTCATCCATGCGTGCAATGTTCTTTATGCCTGAGGAGTTTGTTGGTGACAACATCCGGGTGGTTAGAGATTTTCCGGATGTCTTTCCAGAGGAGTTACCAGGGATGCCACCTGATAGAGAAGTTGAGTTTGTTATTGATCTCTTACCTGGAACCGCCCCTATTTCTAAACGGCCATATAGAATGTCCGTAGAGGAGTTGAAGGAACTAAAGAAGCAGTTGACGGAGTTACAAGAGGCTGGTTACATTCGTCCAAGTTCCTCACCTTGGGGAGCACCGGTGTTATTTGTGCAGAAGAAGGATGGATCGCAACGGATGTGTGTGGATTATAGATCTCTTAATGATGTCACGGTGAAGAACAAGTATCCGTTGCCCCGTATTGAGGATTTGTTTGATCAGATGAGAGGAGCTAGAGTATTCTCGAAGATTGATCTCCGATCCGGTTACCATCAGATGAGGATTAGACCATCGGATATTCCTAAGACGGCTTTCTCAACCCGATATGGATTATATGAGTTTACTGTTATGTCATTTGGATTAACCAATGCACCAGCTTATTTCATGAATTTGATGAACAAGGTGTTTATGGAGTACTTGGACATATTCGTCGTGGTGTTCATCGACGATATTCTTATCTATTATAGGAATGAAAGTGATCATGAACAACATCTGAGGTTGGTGCTACAGAAGTTGCGAGATAATCAACTCTACGCTAAGTTTAGCAAGTGCGAGTTTTGGATTGACAAGGTGCCATTCCTTGGTCATATTATTTCTAATGGAGGGATAGCAGTGGATCCTGCTAAAGTGAAGGAGATTATGGAGTGGAGAGTGCCCACTACAGTTACTGAGATTCGGAGTTTCTTGGGACTCGCAGGATATTATCGGAGATTTATTGAGGGATTCTCTAAGATTGCCAAGCCTATGACATCGCTTTTGGAGAAAGGAAAAGAATTTAAGTGGGATGAGAAATGTCAAGAGAGCTTTGATCAATTGAAGGAGAGATTGATGTCACCTCCAGTATTGGTTATGCCAGATCTGCAGAAGGGATTTGACATTTACTGTGATGCATGTGGCCAAGGACTTGGATGTGTGCTTATGCAAGAAGGACATGTGATTGCCTATGCATCTCGTCAGTTGCGGAAGCATGAACTGAACTACCCCACTCATGACTTGGAACTAGCTGTCGTTGTGCATGCACTTAAGATTTGGAGACACTACATTATGGGAACTAAGTGCCAAGTATATACGGATCATAAGAGTTTGAAGTATATATTCACTCAGAAGGATCTCAACCTTAGGCAACGCCGTTGGTTGGAGCTCATCAAGGATTATGATTTGGAGATTCACTATCATCCAGGCAAGGCAAATTCGGTTACTGATGCCTTGAGTCGAAAGGAGCATGTTCACTCCGCTTTTGTTGTCCAGTTACCCGATGAATTAGCAAAAGATTTTGAGAAGCTCAACCTGGGAATTGTTACTCACACTGAAGGAGTCACCATTGAATTGGAACCTACCTTGGAGCAAGAGATTCGTAAAGGGCAGGTTGGTGATGCTAAGATTCAAGAGATTAAAGATCTGATTACGGAAGGTCGAGTTCCGGAATTCACGGAGGATGAGCAAGGTACTATATGGTTCAAGGATCGGATATGTGTTCCGGAGATCGATAGCCTCCGTGAGGCTATATTGAAAGAAGCTCATGATTCTGATTACTCCATCCACCCTGGAAGCACTAAGATGTATCAAGATTTGAAGCAAAAGTATTGGTGGTATGGACTGAAAAGAGATGTTGCTGCTCATGTGGCTAAGTGTGATGTATGTCAAAGAGTTAAGGCTGAACATCAAAGACCCGCTGGATTATTGCACCCATTGAAGATACCTGAGTGGAAATGGGAAGAAATTGGTATGGATTTTATTGTTGGACTACCCCGCACTCCAGCAGGATATGACTCTATTTGGGTAATTGTGGACAGATTGACAAAGGTGGCTCACTTTATACCCGTGAGGACTAATTATACGGGAGCCAAGCTAGCAGAATTGTATATGACTCGGATAGTTTGTCTACATGGAGTGCCTAAGAAGATCGTGTCTGATCGAGGATCACAGTTTACTTCTCGATTTTGGAAGAAGTTGCATGAGAGTTTGGATACAAAGTTAAATTTTAGCTCAGCCTACCATCCCCAAACTGATGGACAGACAGAGAGGACTAATCAAGTCCTGGAGGATATGTTAAGAGCTTGTGCTCTTAAACATGGTGGCAGTTGGGAGAAGAGCTTACCCTATGCTGAGTTTTCTTATAATAATAGCTACCAGGCCAGTTTGAAGATGTCACCATTTGAGGCTTTGTATGGCAGGAAATGCAGGACTCCCCTGTATTGGGATCAGACTGGAGAAAGACAGTTCTTTGGGCCTGAATTGATTCAAGAGGCAGAAGAGCAAGTTCGAATGATAAGAGAAAATTTGAGAATTGCACAATCAAGGCAAAAGAGCTATGCTGATAATAGGAGAAGATTACTGGAGTTTAAGGAGGGTGATCATGTCTATTTAAAGGTGTCACCACTTCGGGGTATGAGGAGATTCAAAGTCAAAGGAAAGTTGTCCCCCCGTTTTATTGGACCCTTCTTAATCTTAAAGCGAGTGGGAGAAGTTGCATATCAACTGGAGTTACCCGATCATCTGTCAGATGTACATGATGTATTTCATGTGTCTCAGCTAAAGAAGTGCCTCAGGGTACCTGAGGAGCAGCTACCAATGGAGGACCTTAGTGTTCAAGATGACCTGACTTATGCTGAGTACCCTATCAAGATTCTGGATACTTTGACTCGAGTTACGAGAAATAAGGTTATAAAGATGTGCAAGGTACAATGGAGTCACCATGGAGAGGATGAAGCTACTTGGAAAAGAGAAGAAGAGCTTCGCATAGATTTTCCCAACCTTTTCCCTAGATCTTCTTAAATCTCGAGGACGAGATTATTTTTAAGGGGGGTAGGATTTGTAATACTCCAAGTTGTATACCAAGAATAATAAAGAGTTATTCTCAATTTTGTATGTCTCATTTGCATCATGAAAAGAGCATACACAAAATTTAGAGTTTAATTCCAACAAATGATAAAAAAAAAATTGCATCATGTTGGAGTCTTATTGTTTGTGCATTAAATAAAATAATAATGTTAATAATAATAATAAAGCAATGATTCTAAAGGTGGAATAGATCCCTAAATTAAAATTTAGGGGTTTGAAAATAAGAAGAATAGGAATGACATAGAAATACAAAAATATAAATATCCTTAGGCTTACTACTTTTAACTGTACAAACATAGTGTAAATGTGGCCACAAAGTTTGAATTTAAAACTTGAATCCAAATTGGATTAGAAAATGGAGAAAAAAAAGGAAAAGAAAACAGAAAATATAAAAAAGAAAAGAATAAAAAGGATTCATGGGCCAACTTCACTCCATTCGGCCCACTCAGCAAACTACCCCGCGCGGCCCAACTTTCCCCCTCTCACCGTGCGCCGACAAGTGGGTCCGCGACGCCAGTGCCCCAAACACGCGCGCGCTTCCTTGGTCAGCCGTGTCCCACTGCCACTGGGGCCAACCCGTCAGTCTCTCGCCCGCTTGCGCTCGCTCCCGCATCTCGCGTGACACTGCAACCTGGGTCCACTCGTCATCCCTTCGCCCTGCCCGTCAAACGCCGACGCGAAATCCGCGGCGAGCTCGCCGCGCGCCAACCGCAAGTTCGGTACCGATTAGCCGGTCACCACCCGCGCTCGACCCTTCTCCCGTTCACTGTCGTGTGGGTCCAAGATGTCAGCCAGAGAGCGCGCATGGTCATCAACAACCTCCGAACAGCGCGGGCGCGGCATGAACAGACCTGCTCGAGCTTCGCGGAATCCGCTACTGACCGAACCAATCGGAGTATAAAGCTCTGTTAGACCTCGCCTCCTTCTCACCCGACCTGCGCCGCCACCGTAGATCACCTAGGCTCTATCGCGCACGGCGGAATCGTGGGGAAATCCGCCGCCGCGGGCCAACTTCGATTCGCCGCCGACTTTGCCTCAGTGGGTGCCCGTGTGTCGTCACCAAGGGACCTTGGAAGCTTACACGGGGATCGCCTGCGATCGGGGTCGTCTCGGGCGACGTGAATTTCTCACCGGAGTCGCGTCTCCGCCGCACGTCGTGATTGCGTTCAACCGTCGTCCGTCTCCGGTGAGTAAACCCTATTCCGAGTTCACCTGTTCCCTGCGATAGTGTAGGACCCGATAGAATCGTGAATTGTGCGCTAAATCATCGGGCCGGAATTCCGGCGATGGCGCCACCGTCTCCGTCGGTGTTGCGCCGCCGTCCCGAGCTGGGAATTGGGGAAAATGTACTGAACCGTTGATTCTTTAGCCAATGCCTCGGATTAGATCTGGCATAGGTGTGCCCTCGCCCGTTGATCATGTAGCGAACGGCTGCGATTAGAAGTCATGTTACCCTGTCACGACTTTGACTGGTGTCGGTTGGATCGCGATCGAGCGGTTGTCTAGCGATCCCCTCTCCTTGGGTTTGCGGCCGTTGGATCTAAATCCAAACGCCTACGTAGCATACCGGTTCGCCTGAGATCAATCTAATCCGAACCACTCGCTCCATATCGGACGGCTCACATTCAACGATACCCCTTCGGCCGCCTAATATGCATAAGAGCCCTTGGACTTTGCTGGAATCAACCCGCCGTCCCATAGGGACTGTAGACTGTGTCTTGGATTAATTTCGCAGAGACCCCTGCGCTTTACAGATTTTGACGCCCAATCCAGAGAACTTTGAAAATCAGAAATTAATATCAGAAATTAATTTTTAGTGCATAAATAAATGTTAAAACTTGTTTAATTCATAGTAAATGCATATGAACTCCAAATTAGACCATTCCAGTTCCTAAATTTTCATAGAATTATTGTCTATCCATTAGTGCCTCTGTTCTGACATGACAAACACATTAAAATTATTCTTTCACTTAATCTTGTATTAAGCCCATAAAACATTAGAAAATCCATAACTTAAAATATATAACTCCAATTTTGATGATTCCAGTTCCTGTGATCTTATTTTAATGTCTAGTTTATTACTGTATATTCTATTTGCATGTTTGATGTGATGTTAATTTATGCTATGCCATGTATGTATTGTATTGATGCGAGTAGACGAGCAACCCACTGTGGAACCTAGGCTTCAACAAGTTGAGATAGCTGAGCAGGAGCTCGTTGAAGGCAAGTTGTGCCCTTGATCACTTCTTTTACCCATTCATGTTCTTATTATTCATAATGATCTGCATAGGATAATTTTGCTGGGACCCAATAGGATACCCTAGATTATGACTATCTTTATACCTTGTTTCACCACTGGTTTACTACTAAAGTTTTGGGTAGTTCATGCTATTGCTTTATGTGGATTTGGGTATAGAGATATTCATCACTCATTGTTATACTATTTATTGTTATCTGTTTTATTCTTCCTTGTTCATGTTAAGATCATTATGTTAATGGGAACATGGAGAACCACCCGGGAAAACAGTGCTACCACAAGGGTTTAATGGGACGCCCTTGGCTGATTAACTAGGAAAGCTAGGGGAGGGCTACCTTACCCGAAAGGGGCAAGGGCAGTAGGGGAGTGGTCAGTGTAGGGAGGTCCCTGATTGATTTTGCTGCGATGGCGGTCAGCCAGGAACCCTGCATTGGAACTTCCTATAAACTGTAGTGGGTAGTCTGAAGCTAGTGGAACTTTGTAAAGGCCTCGTAGTGGTACCCTGCCTCGCTTCCTAGGTAGAGGTGTATGGAGTCTGATCAACTCCGTGGCAAATGGGTAACACGACTTGTGGGTAAAGATGCGCAACCTCTGCAGAGTGTAAAACTGGTATACTAGCCGTGCTCACGGTCATGAGCGGCTCGGACACTCACATGATTAATTTATGGAACTTAAACTTAATTTGTCATATCATTGCATTTGGGATTATTTTACTATTACTTTTATTTATTATTACTATGGTTTGGTATTTACTTACACTTAGTAACTGCTAATAAAATTTTGACCAACTTATAAAAGCAATGCTCAGCTTCAGCCTTTATTTCATTGATCAGCCTTACACTTCATGAACTCCCACCTTTGGTGAGTTCATGCCACATTATTCCCTACGACTTGTTGAGCTATGATCGTATGTGAGCTCACTCTTGCTGTCTCACACCCCCCCCACAGGAGAAGAGCAGGTGGTCGAAGAGGAGCCGCCTAACACTGAGGAGTTCGATCTGATCTAGGTGGCGTTTCTCAGTCGACATTGGCGCCATCGATCCTTAGTTCGTTTTACCTTTATTATTTTATTTTGTAATAAGTCTTCCGCTATGTAATAAATACTCTGATGTTTTATGACATTTATCTCTATACACTCTGTTATTATATGTGTTGTCTTCTTGGCGCATGTATGAGATGCACCCGGCTTTGTTCCTTAAAACCGGGTGTTACAACGAGGAGCAATGGACAGTGTTTACAGGTTCGGGCCGCTTTGAGATGCGTAACACCCTACGTCCTGGTGAGTATGCTCTATGTGGTAGATTACAAGGAGGTTCTCTAGTATTGGAAACGTAGAGAGCCGGAGTTGGTGGCTAAGTAATGAGATCGATCATTCTAAAGGGGTGCCCCCTAGGCCTTATATATTCGACCGTGGGGCAATACATGCAGATATGATAACAACGCGCACCTAAAAGATAGTGAACTGATCGAGTCTATCTTATTATAACTCGGCCAACTTATCCTCGCCTGGTTCCATCGTACGAGGCTCCAGCACAGGAAAGTCGGGTCTCTGTTGTGGTTGCTTGTTCAGCGTTATTGGAGCCATCTAGGCTTGCGCCGATCTAGCCTTACATCGATCTGCTTCCCTGGTCGTTCTTCCCCAGGCCCACGAAAGGATGACCTTACGATTTATTAGGCCCCTAGGCCTTTCGTGAGGTCCTTTATCCTTCTAGTGGACCCGGGGGATATATGTCCCCCACGGCTGCCTTCTTCGGACATTGCATCACCCAATGGCCTTGCTCTCCACAGTGGAAACATGCTCTGTTTCCAACCTGAGCTGGTGCTGCCTAACTGTTCTGCTGGTTTGCTGGGGCAGGAAGACGAGGTGCCTGCTGATTCTGCCTCTAGAACTGACCTCCTCCTGACTGATTGCTCTGGCGATTCTGATGCTGATGCTGAGGATACTGCCTTTGAAACTGCTGATGCTGGGGTGGACGCTAGTTCTGCCTGAACTGCTAAGGTTGATTGCCTGAGAAACGGGGACGATTGCTGCTTCCAGGCTGGGGTCCACTGATTTTGCTCTTGCGATCCTCCATCTCCTTATGCTTCCTCTCTGTCATGATTGCCCTATCAATCAGGTGCTGGAATGTCGGGAAGGTATGATTCATCAGCTGATACTGCAGAGGGTCAACCAAGCCCCTCAGGAAACGATACTGTCGCTTGGCATCGGTGTTGACATCTTCAGGAGCATAGCGAGACAACTGCAGAAACCTGTCCCGGTACTCACTGACAGACGATGACCCTTGCTTGAGGGCCAGGAACTCCTCCTTCTTCACTGTCATCAGACCTGCAGGAACATGGTACTGACAAAAGCTTCCTCTGAACTCTTCCTAGGTGATGGTGTCGGGGTTGGCATGGGTGGCGAGATAAGACTCCCACCATGACTGAGCTGCTCCTCTCAACAGACGGGGACCATACAGGACTTTCTCCATGTCATCGCATTGAGCGGTATGCAACTCTCGCTCCATAGTGCGCAGCCAGTCTTCAGCATCCATGGGGTCAGAAGAATGAGCAAACGTTGGGGGATGACCTCTCATGAATTCAGCACGCTTGTCCCTAGGCATCTGAGGCATCTGAGGCTAAGGTGGTGGTGGCTGCTGCTGCTGCTGAATAGCGGCCAGAGTCTGACCAATAGCTTGAACTGCCTGAGTCTGCGTCAGAAACATCTGCTCGATGGACATCAGGGGCGGGGGCGGCAGCTGCTGCTGCTAGGGTGCCTCATCCTGCTGAGCTGACTGCTCCTGCTGAGCACGCCTTCCTCCTCTGCGCCTGTTTTCTAACATCTGCAGAATGCAACCACACATCAGAACTGGTCTTGCAAATCTTGCAGCATAAGAAAAGGGTATAGAATTCTCCACAACACTGAGCAGATGAGCATCTTCACTGATCTCCAACACAGACCAACACAGCTTCTCAGATAAAAAGGAAAGTGGAATAAAAGGCTTCCCAACTAAATAGCTAACTCAATTAACATATAACAGGTAAACCAAAATGCAGGGGATACCCACATCCTGGTGACAGTCATTACAAAGATCCAAATCAAACATAGTTCATCATGACAAACATAAATGCATAGGATATAGCAAACTACCCTGTCTAACTAAGACTAACTAATAGCGAGACTAATGCTAGGACTATAGCTTCTATGTATATATCTTTGTATTAATTACAAGATCCGACTCTGACGATCTATGGTTCTAAATTTATCTTGGTCTTGCAGTCGGGGTTGCCATAAGACTGGTGTCCACGCCGAGGTGAGCGGCATGGGTGCTGAGTCCCGACGGGAGCGGGGGAACCATCATCCAGGTGACGACGTTCCGCGCGCTCAGCCCGCAGCTGGGCGATCTCAGCACGAGCCCTACTTAGCTCGTCTAATGCATGGTCCAGCTCTGTGTTTAGCACGGCGGCTAGGTTGACTGTGCTGCTCAACCTAGGATTGTCCTCACTAACAGGTGAGACAATCATGCCTCCTGTGCTACCAGATGGATGGCGGGGGTAATACTTTAGGTTGAGACCGTCAGCTACCCCGCCGAGCACTGAGCAGTAGTGCGAAAGCGCACGCCGTGCGGCATCTTGCATGGCCGCCCTAGTTGAGTCCCGCTCAGAGATGGAATAGTGCTCTGAGCAGACCTCCACACCCCGGAGACTGTTCTCCGGACGGCGCTCCAAGTAGGTCGCCTCCCAGCGGTCCGGGTAGACCCCACGACTGTGCTGGAAGACCACACAGCGATACTCGATAGACCAAGTACGCCGGTCAAGTGCCCGACGTAACAGAGTGTCGAGCGCATCGTGGAAGTGACACCCGCGAGCAGCGTCGCAAGTGATGGGTCGAGCAACCCATCCTTCTGACCCCTGGTCAGCAGAAAAGTCGGTGTCGTGGCTCGAGCTGCTGTCGCCTCCTCCGTCGTCTGGGTCTCCTCCAGTAGCTACTCCAGGGACTAGGGCGCTCAGTGGTGGTGCAGGGGGCGCCTCCAGGGGGAGCACGGGGGAGCAGCTCCCACAGACTCTATCTCCTGCTGGAGCGAGAAAGAAGAGCCCTGCTGCTCCTGTCGTCGATGTTCCTGCTCCTCATGCAGGCGGTGGTGCAGCCTCTCCAAGTGGCTGGACTGACCGGCCATGGGACAGCGAAGCGGACGCTCCGCGAGACGAGAGGGTAAGAAGGGGATGACAGACTTCCGTGCAGTGTGTCTAAGACGAGCCATCTACAAAAGACACCGCAAGCAAAAGAGTGAGAACAGAACTAATATGACCAGCAAGTAATAAACCATAAATAAATGAAGGATTAGAATAAAACACAATTTTCAGCAAGGTATAATATATAGTAGAACATAGGTTTGGTCGGTATGACCAACTTTTGAAGGGATATCAAAGTCAAGGTAGGGACAGAGGTCTATAATCCTTAGAACGACCATTCTACTCTAGGTTAGCGGGCCTACAGTTAGCACGGCTTTGATACCACCTATGTCACACCCGGTTTTAGAAGGCAAACCGAATGCGAACCATGTACGTTCCAGGATCAGCAATTCACGTACACAGCAGTTACATAACATGGACATCATCACACAGTGCTCAAATAGTATTAAAAAGGGAAATAATAGTCGATTACATCATATGTCTGAGACATCCACATAGTCTTTACAATAAATCAAAGTGCGGAAGAGAAACGTAGATAAACGCGGCCTTCACAGGCAACCGACTGGGGGTTTGCCGCTAACCCACACCTAGAACTCGTCGTAGTCTTGGAACTCCTGGAAGTCTCCTTCCACGGCTTCATCTTCTCCTGAGTAGTGGTTGCAACGTGGACAACCTGGGGGGGTTTGGTGTGTAGAGCAAGGGTGAGTACACATCAACATACTCAGCAAGTATCCTGTTTGGCTGTAGTGGACTAGCTTTATATGGGGTTAAGTCAAGCAGTTGCTTTTAGTTGGTCAGATTATTATTATTGCTAGAGAAAGCCAAGTTTTAGAATTAACCCACGTTATTAACCCAAACGTACTCCTTTCCAAACGGAAAGAGTACCACTTACCATTACCGGAGCCAATACCAAGAACCATCAATCTCATTGCCACCTACAATCCGAACATCTCTGATCAAGTACCACTAATCACTGGAGCTCCCTTGGCCGCTCATAACCGTGAGCACGGCTGATATATCAGTTTTCAAACACTCTGCAGAGGTTGTGCACTTTACCCACAAGCCGTGATTTCCCTTTCTGCCCGGAGATCATGACTCTCCATTGATCACTACCAAGGTGACCCAGCAGGATATCACTACGTAGCCTTTACAAAGATTCCTTGGGGCTGTAGCCGCCCGTTAGGTTTCCTAAATGTACCGCACTCCTCCCAAAGGGACAAATCAACCTTGGTAGAGCGAGCCGCATACACCGAGCCCCATTGACGGCACAACGGCTAAGCGAACTACACCCCGGTTCCTCTAATTATTCAGCTAAGGGCGTCCCACTCCACCCTCATGGTTGCACTATTTTTCCCGAGCGGTCATCCAACGAACAGGTCCTTACGGAGAGGCACTCGAGAAACCGCTCGAGCCCCCTTGAAGGTCACAAGTATAACATCATAATAAAAGAGGGGAAAACAGCGTATCATTGATAATTCTCATCATGTTCATTGATTAGAGTTGAGCAATAGCATAAGACTAAGCAATAATAATCCAACCCAAATAGGTAAACAAGGACATGGATAACAAAAGCTAGTCAATCCCTAGGTATAAATATGTAATGTGGGAGGTGAATTGAAGAATTTATAGGACAGAGATAGGTCAAGGGACACGCCTCCACCAACCGACTGCTGCTCAGGGGTTTCTCCTGCGAGCTCCTCGGGCTCTTCAACCGGATCGTTCTCTATGCGAGCGCAAACATACATACATCCACACATTTAATACAAAAGAACAATACACCGTACAATAGAATGCAGCAAATAAACAGACGTTCCACGCGAGCTCGCAATTAAGGCTAAGAGAGAAAGAGAAAAAAGATAGCCGAGAAACGATCACGTTACATGATTATAAATTAAGCTACTCGCTTAATAAAAGGGAATAAATTTGGATGCTACATTTTAACATAAAGTAAAATCAAGTTCCACATTTAATTATTGTAAACAATTGAAGGTGAATGAAAGGGAGTGGTCACACGTCGAGACATACGACATGACATTTAGATTGAATTAAGAAGTAAACGACTCGCCGCGCGACAGAGCGCACAACGAGGCACTTGCATTAATTATAAAGAGACATTAAGCATCGCGCGACGAAGCGCACGACGACATACGCCAACAGAGCTGAGTTTAAAGTGGAACGTCGCGCGTCTGGACGCGCGACATCGCACCTTAAACAACCTGAAATTAAAATAGATCGTCGCGCGACGAAGCGCGCGACACAACACTTTAATGAATATAAACTAAAAGAATCGTCGCGCGACGAAGCGCGCGACGCAGCACATTAATAAACACAAATTTAAATTGAATCGTCGCGCGACGCAACACATTGATAAATACGAACTTGAATTGAATCGTCGCGCGACGAAGCACGCGACGTAGCACACTAACTAACGGAGTTTGAAATTAACTACAACCAAAAAATAATCACCACGCGCGTGGGTTTGCGCACACGGGAATGCGTTAGGGGGTAAACGGGGCTACGCGAATCGCGTCGGGGCCGGGACGCTGCGCGCAGGCGGCCGAGGACCGCGCGCCGGGGCCGAGCCGACGGGCCCCGGCGGGGGCCACGCCGGGGGCCGAGGGCCGCGCCGGGGCCGCATCGGGGCCAAACCGCGCCGGGGCTGGGGGCCGCGCCGGGGGCCGCGCCGCCACGAGGGAGGGAGCAGGGGCGGGGGCGAGCGGGCCGCGTCGCCGTGCAGGGGAGGGAGCAGGGGTGGGGGCGGGACAGGCGCCGCGCGAGCAGGATAGGGCGGGGTCGTCGCGCCGCGCGGGCAGGGGAGGGGCGGGGCCGCGCTGCCGCGCAGGGGGCCAGGGCGGGGCGCGCTGCCGCGTGGGGAGGGACAGGGCCGCCGCGCCGCGCCGGGGAAAGGCCGGGACGGGCGCCGCCGCGCAGGGGCGAGCAGGGGCGAGCCACGCCGCCGCGGGGGAGGGAGCAGGGGCGCGCGCGCAGGGGAAGAAGAAGGGAGAGGGAGGGAGAGAGAGAGAAGGGGAGGGGAGGGGAAAAACTCACCTCCGGGGATCCAAATTCCGGTGATCTCGACTCCAAACCCTAGGGCACCACGGGGAGAGAGAGGTGGGAGAGGGAGAGAGAGGTTGCTGCGCGGGAAATCCAAATGAGAGAGGGAGAGGAGGAGGGGGTGCATGGGGGGTGTGGGGCGCCGGGGGCGCGCGGGCCGAGCTGGGCCAGGCCGGGCTGGGCTAGGTCACATCGCGGATCAAAACCCACGACACGCACGACCATTAAACAAAATTAAATCGCGAACTGAAATCTGAAGCGGAACGAGACGAACACACGGCATCAGACAAAGAAACGTGTTTTGGCATGATGCAACACCCATCACACTTAGGTTTTGTTCATACACGACACGGACACCTGTCACTATACTAGTTTGAAATTGGGAAGAAGGAGCGGAACGGGAAGAGAAAAGAGAGTAACGCCTGAATTTGGTGAGAGAAAAGAAGAAAAAATTCTACCCCCAAATTCAGGGCGTTACACATTCAGGTGCCTAAAAGCGAAGAGCGTAAAACTCAATCCTGAGAAGTGTGTCTTTGGAGTCCCCCGAGGCATGCTCCTAGGGTTCATCGTCTCCGAACGAGGCATCGAGGCCAACCCGGAGAAAATCGCGGCCATCACCAACATGGGACCCATCAAAGATTTAAAAGGAGTACAAAGGGTCATGGGATGCCTTGCGGCTCTGAGCCGCTTCATCTCGTGCCTTGGCGAGAAAGGATTGCCCTTGTACTGCCTCTTAAGGAAGGCCTAGCGCTTCACTTGGACTCCCGAGGACGAAGAAGCCCTCAGAAACTTAAAGGCACTCCTTACTAATGCGCCCATCTTGGTGCCCCCCGCTGCGGGAGAAGCCCTCTTGTCTTACGTAGCCGCAACCACTCAGGTGGTCAGCGTTGCGGTTGTAGTCGAGAGACGAGAAGAGGGGCATGCACTGCTCATCCAGAGTCCAGTCTACTTCATCAGCGAGGTGCTACCCGAGACCAAAATCCGCTACCCACAAATCCAGAAGCTACTGTACGTAGAGATTCTAACACGGCGAAAGCTGCGACACTACTTTGAGTCTCATCCGGTGACTGTGGTGTCATCCTTCCCCCTGGGAGAGATCATCCAGTGCCGAGAGGCCTCGGGTAGGATAGCAAAATGGGCAGTGGAACTCATGGGGGAAACACTTTCATTCGCTCCTCGTAAGGCCATAAAGTCCCAAGTCTTGGCGGACTTCCTGGCTGAATGGGTCGACACACAATTGCCGACAGCCCCAATCCAGGCCGAACTTTGGACCATGTACTTCGATGGGTCGCTTATGAAAACCGAAGCAGGTGCTGGTTTGCTCTTCATCTCACCCCTCGGGAAACATGTGCGCTGTTGGGGACTTGTTCTCAAATGCTTCGAATTAAGAACAAGGCAACACAGAAAGAAGTTAATGGTTAATGTCCTTCGTCCTCCGAAGCGTTATTTCCCTTAGGATATAACGATTTTGGACGAAGGTTATGAAGGACATACCTTCATCATCACAGTTTATATTGATAAAAGGAAAAGCATATGAAACATGAAAGAATACATGATTAATCATATAACATTATTAAGTGTCCCCATAATATGATTATGAAAGAATAAGAACAATATTGAATTACATTTGTACCTTCGATTTGGTGGAAGGCAAAAATACAAGCGTGACGCATGAGCGAATACAAGTCAGCGTGAATAGTACGGGGATACTGTTCATCTATTTATAGACACAGGACACAACCTGTGAAGAATTACACTTATGCCCCTCATAAAAGTTTACAACATTGACTCAGACCTTTATGGATTGAAAGGTCATTCTATCTTTAAGTCGGTTTGTTATACCGAAGCTTCATGAAGAGGAACCTTCGGTCATCTCCTGCGGACAGCTTCCGCCGAAGCTGCTTCTTTCTACGGGACCTTCGGCGTGACGGAGCATGGCCCCCAAAAGTAGCCCCTTTCACGGCGCTAGATCGTTTTTCGTAACGAGCTTGATCCGTGAAAAAAGTCTCTTAAGCTTCGGGAAGCCGAAGGTCCAAAAAACACCTTCCCTGAGCTCGTTGTCGAGAAACGATTCAGTTTCCGAGCGCGTGGCAGTCCCACCTTGCAGAGTTACTGTTTGGTCTCTGCGGTCCACCGCGCAGCGAGTGCAGGCGACTGTCCGCCTGGTGTAAAAATCCTGGCGTTTCGTCTTCTTACCTGCAGCACTATATAAACAGACGAGTAGGTGTGAAGTTACCATAGCATTCATTGCTATTTGCACTGTTTTGCTGCCAAAATTTTTAACCATCGCCGAAGCTTGATTCTCGGAATCGAACGAAGCTCCAACTTGAAGCCTGCTTCGTCAGAAGGAAAAACTTCGGAGGAAAAGAGTATTTAATTTCCACAAACTCAGAATTAAATGGCCAGAGTGCGATCTACCGCCAGGGTTGAGCGTGAAGGAGGCGAAGTTGAAGGTTCGGAGACTGTTCCCATCTCCGAAGCAATGCAACGATCCGGACTGGTAACTTCGGAAGAAATCCCCACTGTTGAAGCAGAACAAGCAACTGCCGAAGCAGAAGATGAGAACATTGAAGAAACTGATCCCGAAGATGATTATCGTATTGCCATGCCAAGTAAGCCCAGCCACTTGGACTTCGGAAAGTCGACCGTTTCGAAGGCTGATCTCTCCAAGATGGTAAAGTCAGGTTATTTTAGTGAAAGTCAGAAGAAGCTACTTCGCTTCGGGGGGGAAGAAACTACCCCGAAGCCAGAGAAGGATGAAATAGTCATTTTCAAGAGCTTTCTAAAAGCTGGGTTGAGATTCCCCGTTCACAGGATTATTGCAGATGTATTGAAGAAGTTTGGTATCTACTTTCATCAGTTGACTCCTAACGCTATCGTGAGGCTTAGTGTTTATATCTGGGCCCTCTGAAGCCAGGCGGTGGAGCCGTTTGCCGACAGCTTTTGTCGAGTTCATGAGCTGCATTACCAGACGAAGGCTAGAAAAGATGGATTACATGATAACTTTGGTTGCTACAATTTTGCCTATCGGAAAACCACAAAGTTTCCTGTAATCAGCTACCGAAGCAAATGGCCGGCAGGTTGGAAATCAGAATGGTTTTATGTGAAGGTTGACGAAGACAAAGAGAAGCTGGTACAAAGCCCTCTTGAATTGATCTTCGGAGAAACAAGACCACGATGCCAAATGTCATTAGAAGGTTCCACTTGGGCTGCACTGGCTAAGTTTAAAATTATTTCAGAGCATATCAGTACTAGGGACCTAGTTCAAGAGTTCTTGGCATTCAGGGTTTTTCCTACTTTAAAAGAATGGGAAATGCCGAAGCTAGAGGGGGAGAAGAAAGAAGGGGAACTTGTGCGGTTACCTTACTATTACAAGTTTAAGAAATACTTTAAAAAACCTTGCCAAGAATGGCTGGACATAGTTGAAATAATGTGCAATGAAATTCTTGGGAATTACTCCAAAAAAGAAGATCAATTGATGACTGTGGCCTTCGGCACCCGTCCGAAGCGAAGGCTGAATCGAGTGCTGGACGCCCTAGGTTTTGAATACCCTGACTATGAAAATCTGAACAAAGGTGCCGGGGGCCAAAAAAGGAAAAGGGGAGCCGAAGCTTTAAATGAAGATGAGGAAGAACCACCAAAAAAGAAGAATATTTCGAAGAAGAAAATATCATCTCCGAAGCGAAAAGTATCTGACGAAGAGGAGATTCCCGCATCACGCTCTGCCACTAACGTGGAAGAGATTTTAAAGGTAATGACTGAATCCCTGCCTGCGAAGCTAAGTCCATTGGGGCCTCAACTGACAAAGTTTTTTCAGAAGGAAAAGGAGCCCGAAAAAACGAAGAAAACAACTAAAACAAAGAGACAAAGAATCATCGCAGTGACAGAAGTCATTGACAAGACACCACCGAGAGCTTCAGCTCAAAAGATACCAGCGGCTGAAGAAATAACAAATATTGAAATCCCACCTTCGGAGGTCGCGGCTGTCGAAGCTACCTCGCCTGAAGGTTTGAACTTGGAAAGCACAATTGAACATATCGACAAAATACTGCTAGACATGGCCACAGAAGAAGCTACTGCTGCCGCTGAAGAGGCCATGGCCGCAGTGTCTGGGAAAGAAAAGGAAATTGTTGACGAAGCTTCAGAGGACGAAGCCTTCATGTTCCAAAACTTGGTTGGAGAAGAATTGTCAAAAACCGAGATAGAAGAGCTTAAAGAGTATGCCAAATCCTGCGGATACAAACCAGGAGCATTCCTCTTCGGGGGTATTGACGATGAAAAATTAGACTGCATCCGGGATCAAACTGGAGCTAAGGTCATCGGTACTCTATCAAAGAGTATCGGTTTTCCGAAGCTGGAAATGGACATTAGCCGCTACCGACGACAACATATCGTTGGTAGTTTATTTTATTCCAATTTCAAGGTGAACTACTATTCCCTTGACTTATATTGTTTTCAATAATGTAGACCTGTCTTAACGAAGGTTGTTTACGTGCAGAGTATGCTGCTGAGCAAGGCTTTGAAAATGCAGCAAGATCTGGAAGACAAAAAGCACGAGGTTATAATTGAAAATTTAGAGAGCAAAATAAAAGAGCAATTAGCTACAATTGAAAAGAAGAACTTTGAGCTTCAGGCAAATGAAGGCTTATTGGCAGAAGCCGAAGCTAAAATAGCGGAATTGAATACGAAGCTTCTCTGCCAATCTGAACAGTTTGAACAAGAAAAACAAGAACTAACTGCGAGACTTGAAGCCGAAGTTCAAGAAAATTCAGTTTTGAAAAAACTATTGGCGAGCCTTCAAGATAAATGTTTGGAATTTAGCAACAAATGTATTGAACGACTAAGAAAAATCTTCCACTCAGTTGGAGCTAGCAGTGAGAAATTCACCCCGTCAGCTGAAGATTTACCAAAGACCTTCGAACATATTGAAGGTGAAATTGATGAGCTTGACGAAGTTATAGCCGGGCACGGTGACTTCTGTGCCTGGGTAGCTTCTCGGGGTACTGCTGCTGCCTTCCTAAAAGCTGGCTGTGATCATGGAAAAATTGTCAATAGGCCGAACTTCACTTTATCACCATCAATCCTAGATGACATCCCTGATCTCGCCCGAAGTATTTCCAATAGATTTATAAAAATGATATGGACAAAAGGCGGGCGAGAGAAGGCTGGAGACGAAGCTCGGAGTCATCTTGAACCAGTAAGAAATCATACCTTGTGCTTACCTCTTCCTTCAAGCTCGATTTTGACTTACAACAACTTGATTCATGTAGGATAACGAAGCCGAAGTCGATGATTAGAAGAGTGACGCCGAAGCTGAAATCCCTTGAAGATTAAGTAGGAGTAGACTGTAGATAGACTAAGGAAACTTTTGAGATAACTTGTGTAAATGTAACTAAACTTGTCTTTTATGAGTTCTGTTCATACCTTGTATTATGCTCTTACCCTTCTATTAATGTATATGAAATGCTTTGGTGCGGACGAAATTATCTTTTTTGAGCCGAAGGCGAAAAAACACCTTCCCTTCTTTTCGTACACGGCAAAGCATAGAAAACAACATTTCCCTTTCTTCCGAAGCCCTCCTTTTTGTGCGCGAAGAAGCTCTTCTCTTATGCCGAAACAACCACTTATGCCATGATGATGATTATCCTATATATGCCTGAATGAATGTTTATGAATGCAAATGCTATGATGTAATGTGATGTGCGAATGAATGTCCAAACACATATCCGAAGCCATACCCTTAGCCATTATTTCCTTAGAAACAATCACACATCAGCTCTGCATTCCCTTAGGAACGACTTTGGAGCTTCTTCGCCTTTTACTTTCGGCGGAATCAGCGTTGACTTTTCGCTGTAAGCTCTGCATTCCCTTAGGAACGACTTTGGAGCTTCTTCGCCTTTTACTTTCGGCGGAATCAGCGTTGACTTTTCGCTGTAAGCTCTGCATTCCCTTAGGAACGACTTTGGAGCTTCTTCGCCTTTTACTTTCGGCGGAATCAACGTTGACTTTTCGCTGTAAGCTCTGCATTCCCTTAGGAACGACTTTGGAGCTTCTTCGCCTTTTACTTTCGGCGGAATCAGCGTTGACTTTTCGCTGTAAGCTCTGCATTCCCTTAGGAACGACTTTGGAGCTTCTTCGCCTTTTCAGTTTTCGGCACTCGATGGTGCGTTCTCAGCTTTTACATTTACATTCCTTGGGGGATTTTGCTCTTATAGAACTAAAAAGGAAATTACATATGATGGCCCCATTAAAAACCTTTCTCCCCCTTTAGAAAGGAAAAGGGTGCCATGAAAAAAGAATAAACATAAAAAAAGTTACATCAAGTTACACATAATATCGCCGAAGCTCATCCGCATTCCAAGATCTTGGAATGTCGTTGCCGTCCATGTCCTTCAATCTGTATGAACCAGGTCTTGACGAAGATGCTACTAAGAAAGGTCCCTCCCATTTCAACTGTAACTTGCCCACTGTGTCTGGGTTGGCCACTCTCCGAAGCACCAAGTGTCCCGGCTCAATATTCTTTAGCCGAACTTTTCTATCTCGCCATTTGACTGTTTCGGCTTGGTATTTATTGATATTCTCCATAGCTTGAAGCCTGATCCCTTCTAAAGCAT
The DNA here is from genome assembly GCA_029449295.1 of Zea luxurians. Taxonomy (NCBI): domain Eukaryota; kingdom Viridiplantae; phylum Streptophyta; class Magnoliopsida; order Poales; family Poaceae; genus Zea; species Zea luxurians. The sequence goes on along the minus strand of JAOPSE010000247.1, from coordinate 284,245 downwards.
CTTTTTCCACAAAACAAGCATCTTCAGGACCTGATTCTGTCGAAGCTACTACTCTTATTGATCCAGTTTTAGCTTCTTCCGGAGTTATTGCTGTAACACCCCTGGTGTTACTATAACTAAAACTTGAGCATGGCATCATAAGCATTGGCGTTGCATATGTTTGACACACCTATAGTGCATTCACTAGGCAAAAATTTCAAACAAGTTGTATTGTTTTAATGTTTTTGCAAATAGAACCCTGGTTAAAGGACTTAACCCTAAATAGTGGTTAAAGGGGTAAAACTTAACCCAAGTTAAGAAAACCTAAAGACTTTAGGGTAAAAGTCATAAAATGACTCTAAGAATAAACTGGAATCCCTTTTATACCCCTGGGATACCAGAAACCCTAATTGGAACCCTGGGAAACCCTAAAACCAAACCCTAGGGGCTTATGTGCAAAATTAGCCCACTTTTCGGCTAAAGTGCAAAAACCAAGCCAAATAAGTATTTTAAGTCAATTGGTTCACAAATATGTGGATTTGAAAGCCAAACCCTAAGTTTTGGACTTAAATGCAAAATGGACCTCATTTGAGTTTTATTCTAAGTCTGAAAATCAGAGAATGGGCTCAACTTTGGGGCTTTGTAACTTACAAAGTATAGGGTTTTTGCCCTAGGTCACCACATCAAAGTTGAAGACCAATTATAGGAGAACAACTTTGCTAAAGAGTGTGAGCTTAGTTGTTATGAGAAATTTGGAGAAAAACCCAATCAAAGTTTGACTGTCAGGCTTGTTCATTCTGAAAATCAGCCTTTCAGTGTAACAGGGTCGACTTTGTGGGTGAATTAAACCTTGATCCAGTGACTTTTTGTAAATGCACATTGTAGCAAAGTTGTAGAGGGATTATAGTTCTACAACTTTACTACAGAAAGTTGGCTTAGGTTTCACACGAAAATTTGAGAAAACTGGGCTCCAATGTGCTCTGTCAGTCAAGTTCTTTCTTGAATTCAGAGTACTGTTCATCGTCATCAGAAATATCGCGTTGGGGCTCAGGATCACCCCGCCGGCGATAAGAACGCCACCGCGGCGTGACCGGTCGTCGGTGGTCGCGGTAAAGTTCCTGGGTATCGTGGCAAAAGTTACCGAGGTGGCGAGCTTAGGTTAAGCGGCAACCCGTGCCCTCACCGGAGACCGCCGCGCGGAAGGCTTGCCAGCGCATCCGCGGCTCGCATTTCTTCTCCAACTCCGGTCGACGGTCCTCCGCCGCGTGGCCTAGTTTTTCTACCGTGTCGCTGTGATTCCTTTGAGCCATCCCATCATCGTTGGGGAGTTTGCCACGCCGTAGGACACGTAATCGCGCGCGCCAGGCCTCTTCTTCACCTCCGGTCGTCTGCTCGCCGCGGTCAAATTGAGAGCCACCGCTCTCGGAGTCTTTAAATTGAGCCCACCGTTAGCTTCGTAACTTCATCACGTACCTCATCGTCCAGTATCAACCCCAGTCCTGCCACCGTGAGCTCCAATTCCAAGTTTCCCCCAAAACCATTGTAGAACACCGTGAAGAACACCTCGCCGTGGTCATCCCGATTCAGGTCCAATCTCACCCTTGGTTCTCTTGTTTCAACGTCCTTGCTTGCTCTTGATGCTTACCGAACCATTAAATCGAATTAGACCGCCATGAATCGACGGGAACGCACTCATCCGTCCGCCATGCTCTCGGTCACCGTGGCCGGAGCTCAGTAGTTGGTCGTTCGTGCAATTAGGTTAGGGGAAATGCTCAGGCTAGCTCCGATTTGGTGTCCACCGCTCGGGAGCGCCGGTCATGGCCCCGTTCGGCCGGTCTGCTGGCTCACCGGAGCACGGCCGTGCGTGAACGGCGTCGTGGACTTCCAGTTGTGAATAGATAGAAACGCAGGGACCTTTTTGTAATGGTCAGTGACTTGGTTAAACAGTGAAATGACCTGTTCTCAGTTAGCCAGAAGCGCGGGGGTCGTTCTGCAAAATCGCCAGGACGCGGGCGCGCGCGGGCGCGTTTTGCCGTGGACCTGGGCCGTCTGGGCCAGAATCGCCCCAGTCCTATTTAATCCTTTTTCTTTTTCTTTTTCCAGCAGAGCCAAAATAATTATAGGAAAGTGTAGAAAAATGCTAAAATTGTGAAACTAATTTTCCCAGGCTTGTTATTTTCTCTAGTATTTAGTAAAAATAGTTTTGTGATTTTTAATGGAAATAAGAAATTTTAGGGTATTTAAAGTAGTTAAAAGTATTAATTATGGATTTTTAGAAAATAAATGGTAAGTCGAAAAATGTCCAAACTTTTTATGGGCACTTAAACCAATATTTAGAAGCCTTGGGTAGAATTTGGGTTGATTTGGACCTTGTTTGATCACTAAACCCAAAACCAACCCCCCCTGCCCTATGAACTCCTTTACTGACTCCGGAAACCCTAGGTTCTCGGAGTACCGTGAAGGAAAGTTGTACTCAAGACTTAGATAATAAGTTTATATTATCTTTGCATCCTCATGAGCACCCCATGGCATCCATTCTTATGCATATATATGGTTATGTTAGAACACGAAGAAGAAGAAGAAGTCACTGAAGAGGGAACTCCACCAACCTCAGATCCTCAAGCAGGCAACTGCTTTTATTTTGATATTTGTGGATCCGAGCAGGACTCACCTGATAACAAAGGCAAGCCCCGGTGCATATGCCCCCTTCCTTGATGTTTTTAAAATCTTTCTCACTTGATTGCTGCATTAGGTGATAGGAGTTGATTGCTAAAACAATTCCTGCATTACCTTCCTTGAACTTGATTACCTTCCTTGATCACCTGTTTTATAAAAGATTTTAATTGCTTAGTCTTGCTTTAGAAAAATAAAATGTTTTGTTTTTATAAAATATGATGTGGCAAAAAGTGGGTGGGATGTTTTCAAAAATAAAACTTGATGGTGAATCTGTCAAAGGCCTTGATGGATTCAACATCGGAAAAGATGTACCTCTGTGAGGTACCAAGTTTTTGGGTTAAAAAGATTAAGCTGAGACCGGGCGGGTGACTTGCACGAGAAGAGAGTCTCGGTGTAGTGTCTCCGTCTGAGTCGATTAAGGACCGTCTCGATGTAGGCTTGATGATCGAGGACCCTTTAACTGGTCACATGCCTCGTCATGGGTAAGCCTTGCCTCGGGCAGACTAAGGCCGGAATAAGATAACACAAAATGGGCGTGGAGCGGTGGCGAGAGTAGCGTGTACCCTCCGTGGCAAGAGGCCGGACGGTGGTGTATCTGTGCTCTCGGTTTGCGTGAACCTGATCCGGTCTTAAGAACCCCGGTGGCGGGTTGACATATGCAAGGGTTAAGTGCTACATATGTCGTGTGATTGGAGATCCTCAGCTGAGTATAATCGATTCGGATCGCCGTACCTTCGCGGTTATGAAGACTTGGTCACTGACCTACACGTAGCATTCCACTAAAGATGATGGGTATTTGTTAAGAAATTGGCTAGTGCAGGACCAGTGATTGAACTAGGATAGAAAGAACCCTAGTTGCAGGTAATTGAACTTAACTTGACAAATAAAATTTGATTTTTAAGGATCCACTTTAGTAAGCATTTCTGCAAAACAGAGTCTTTGATTATTGAGAAGCCTTACCTTGACTCCCATATAACCAGCATACCCTTGAGAGTCTTTTCTTTAGACGGGTAAGTCTTGCTGAGTAATTCCATACTCAGGGTTTATCCCTTCGTTGTTTTTAGGTGAGGAAGTAGCAGACTTTTGCTGCTTCTGTGCCAAGGTGGTTCCCAAAGAAGAAAAACAAGACTGAAGTGCGGGAGGACTCGGTCCTCCACATAGGATCTTTTGTTTATAGCCTATCGGGAGAAGTTTGTGCCTCCCTTGGTTTGTATAATATTACTACTCTGCACTCACTTTTAGTCTGGTCTGTAATAAAATAACTCGAGCTTGCTTTTGAAATAAATGTAAGTTTATGTAATTCGCTTCCGCATTTCTTTATCTCCGATGTTCTGTAATGTCTGCAAGACGGGTGAAACGTTCCTGGTGAGGTCGGGAAAGATACCGAGCTTATCAAGTGACTTAGGAACATCTACAGGGTGTCTGATGTCTGTTAGACAAGGACAACTGTAGGTGGGCCTAATTACTTGGGAGGTTCCGTCACAGCTGGTATCGGAGCGTAGCCCTTCTTTGCAGATATTATGAGGCATCTTCAAAAGGATTTCCGAAAGTCTTACCTAAAAATTCTTTTCTCTTCTTATCTAAGTACTCTGAAGAGTTTATCTTAAAGACCAGATAGGAAGAGTGCAATGTATAGAAGGTTGAATCAACTAAGGTTGATTCTGTACTTATTCATGCATCATGCTAAGAATTATGCTAATCAATTTTCCCCCTTAGAAAGATGCCGCCACGCACAAGGCTAACGACACGTAAGTCAACGGGACCAATTGGAGTACCCCGGCATCAACTAGCCCCTCGACACGAAAGCAGTAGCAGCGGAAGTAATGACCCCATAGGAGACCTTGAAGCCCAAGTGAGTCAACTTCAAGCAACGCTGCAACACAGGACCAATGCTTGGATCGCAGACGGAGATAGAATCAATGAACTAAGAAGGGATATCCGTCACCTGCAGGATCAGCTGGCTGATCGGGACTTAGCACTTGACTGGGCAGTACAGTCTCATATGTTGGCATGTGCTAAGGAAGCAAGGGCTCAGGCCCGAATTAAAGAACTTAGTTCAGCCGTCGACAACCTGCAGGTCTACTGCAATACGTTGCATGAGGAAGTCCATGTGCTATACTCACAATTACACCCTAGTGTGCCTGCACACTCTACTGAGGCGGAAGCCGGACCCTCTCACGTTGCGGGACGCGCGCTGGGTGGGGAGTTAGACCTTTTTGAACCCCCTCCTTCTTTGAGGTTGGTTGACGTCTGGACTCCCACACCTGACGATGAGGCCGCCAAAAGTAACGGAAAGCAGGACTAATGGTGTAAAAAAATAGAGTAGTGTATTGTAGGATGTACTATTGTATAATAGGTTGAACTTTTGTAAAATGGGTAATGTATCCTGTTATGTAGTATCGAGTCTGTATCATTACTCTTTATAGTAATGTAAAATGGAAGGTTTTCTTTGGCACATTATGTTTATTCAAATGTTTTTGCCTCAGATGCCGACCAGGACTCGCGGACAGGACGCAGCCGGAACTTCTGGGGGTCAGGATGTCACCCCAAATCCACCTCCGGTTCCACCCACGTTAGCCAAGGCGATTGCCGCTTTGGTGAATGCCACCGCCGACAATACCCGCTTCCTTAGGGAAATGGCGGGTCAGCAGCAGTTCCAGCAGCAGGCAGGAAGAGGTTTTCAGCAAGGTCCCCGTGAAACTACTTATCTAGACTTCTCCGAAACTCGTCCACCTTTATTCACCAAAGCAGAAGACCCACTGGAAGCTGACAAATGGATACGGGTCATTGAACAGAAGTTTGATCTTCTTCGTTGTTCTGAAACACAGAAGCCATTGTTTGCGGCACAGCAACTACGAGGCCCTGCCAGTACTTGGTGGGGAAACTTTGTGGCTATCCAACCTGACAACCATCAAATCACTTGGGACGAATTTAAAGCAGCCTTCCGTGAGCACTACATACCTGAAGGAGTGCTGCATATGAAACAAGAGGAATTTATGAAGCTGAAACAAGGAGGAGACACTATCAATCAGTATCTTAACAAGTTTAATCACCTGTCGCAGTATGCCATCGATCAGGTGAATACTGATTTGAAGAAAAAGAACTGTTTTATGAGAGGTCTAAATGACTGGTTGCAGCGAAAGATGGCCACATGTATTGATCTCACATATGGAAAGGCTGTCAGTACAGCCTTATCTGTGGAAGCAAAATACGCAAGTTCTGGGAAGAATAAGGGATTCAGTGGTGAGAGGCCTAATCAGGGCCAGGCGAAGAGGCAACGGTTCGTCATCCGGCCTTCTAGCCAAAACCATACTTTTTCTCGTCCACCAGCATTCCCTTTCAAACAACCCATTATTATCCGCCCCAACAATACCTCCACTTCCCCAAACCAGCCGGGTGCCCCAGGCACTCGATTCCCTGCCTTGCCCAGCTCTTCAACTGGGTGTTTCAACTGCGGCAAGTCGGGACATTTTATCAAAGACTGCCCGTACCCCAAGCAAAATCAATCCAATGCTCAGCAAGGAACTGGGAAGTCCACTCAGCCCAAGGGAAATGCTGTGGGGAGGAATACCAAGAAGATGGGGCGTGTATATTACACCCAAGTGGCCACTACACCGGAGGGAGAGCCGGTGATGATGGGTACGTTTCCCGTGGCCAGTCACCCTGCAATTATTCTTTCTGATTCTAGTGCTTCGCATACCTTCATTAGCAAGAAATTTGTGGAGCAACATCACATTGCATGTCATGAATCAAAAGAGGGATTTAAAATTCATTCACCTGGGGGACATATTTTTACTAGAGAAGTGGCCTATGAAGTGCCAGTAACCATGGCCGGACGGAATTTTCCTGCTAATATGATTGTTCTGAAAGGCCAGGATATAGATGTAATTTTGGGTATGAATTGGTTAACCCAATACAAGGCAATACTCAACACTGAACTCAGAACCGTCAGGTTGAGCTATAATCAAGAAGAAATTCTTTTGTCTCTCCCCAAAACCAATCCAGCCAAAGCTTCTGGTAGAATATTTGAAGCCATTGTACCGGAGATCAAGAACATTCCGGTAGTATGTGAGTTTCCAGATGTATTTCCGGAAGATTTGCCTGGACTACCCCCTGAAAGAGATGTAGAATTCGTAATTGAGCTAAAGCCCGGTACGGCTCCCATCTCTCGAAGATCGTACCGTATGCACCCCTAATGAGTTGGCGGAATTGAAGATTCAATTACAAGATCTGCTGAATAAGGGATTCATCCGGCCAAGCTCGTCCCCATGGGGTTGTCCCGCCATTTTTGTTAAGAAGAAGGATCAAACCTTGCGCATGTGCGTGGACTATCGGCCCCTGAATGAGGTCACCATCAAGAATAAGTACCCCCTTCCAAGGATCGATATCTTATTTGATCAACTGACTGGGGCGAGGGTATTTTCTAAAATTGATCTCAGGTCGGGCTATCATCAAATCCGTATTCGGCCCGAGGATATACCGAAGACCGCATTTACTACGCGGTATGGATTGTTTGAATACTTGGTAATGTCTTTCGGGCTCACAAATGCTCCTGCCCACTTCACCTATTTGATGAACTCGGTATTCATGCCCGAGTTGGACAAGTTCGTGGTGGTCTTCATCGACGATATTTTGATATACTCTAAAAATGAAGAGGAGCATGCTCAGCATCTACGGATTGTATTGACGCGCCTGAGGGAACATCAGCTGTATGCCAAGTTCAGCAAGTGCGCGTTCTGGCTGGAGGAAATTCAATTTTTAGGGCACGTGTTATCAGCTAAAGGAATTGCGGTAGATCCTGGCAAGGTCAAAGATATTCTGGAGTGGAAACCCCCAACCACTGTTCACCAAGTCCGGAGTTTTCTTGGACTAGCTAGGTATTATCGCAGATTCATACCCGATTTTTCTAAGCTTGTGAAGCCAATCACAAGTTTATTGAAAAATGATATTAAGTTCAATTGGTCTTCTAAGTGTAATGAAGCCTTTGAGCAATTGAAGACATTATTAACCACTGCTCCGGTATTGGCTCAACCAGACATCACTAAGCCTTTTGATGTATATTGTGATGCATCTGGCAGTGGACTCGGCTGTGTACTGATGCAAGAGGGCCGAGTAATTGCATATGCTTCAAGGCAGTTGCGCCGACATGAGGAACATTATCCAACTCATGATCTGGAGTTAGCTGCTGTGGTTCATGCCCTGAAAATATGGCGTCACTATCTGCTGGGAAACTCAAGACTTCTTGAATAAGAATTTCCCAGGCTTTCTAGCCTCATGTAACTTGTAAAGTGTATATAGTTATGGCAATAAAGGAATAAACCCCACACCACCCTGCCTTGTACCAGAAATAAGGAAATAAAAATGTGACACATTTCCTTTTCCATTACTCACCCTAGGACTTTAAATCTCGGGACGAGATTCTTTTATGGGGGGAAGGATGTAACACCCCTGGTGTTACTATAACTAAAACTTGAGCATGGCATCATAAGCATTGGCATTGCATATGTTTGACACACCTAGAGTGCATTCACTAGGCAAAAATTTCAAACAAGTTGTATTGTTTTAATGTTTTTGCAAATAGAACCCTGGTTAAAGGACTTAACCCTAAATAGTGGTTAAAGGGGTAAAACTTAACCCAAGTTAAGAAAACCTAAAGACTTTAGGGTAAATGTCATAAAATGACTCTAAGAATAAACTGGAATCCCTTTTATACCCCTGGGATACCAGAAACCCTAATTGGAACCCTGGGAAACCCTAAAACCAAACCCTAGGGGCTTATGTGCAAAATTAGCCCACTTTTGGGCTAAAGTGCAAAAACCAAGCCAAATAAGTATTTTAAGTCAATTGGTTCACAAATATGTGGATTTGAAAGCCAAACCCTAAGTTTTGGACTTAAATGCAAAATGGACCTCATTTGAGTTTTATTCTAAGTCTGAAAATCAGAGAATGGGCTCAACTTTGGGGCTTTGTAACTTACAAAGTATAGGGTTTTTGCCCTAGGTCACCACATCAAAGTTGAAGACCAATTATAGGAGAACAACTTTGCTAAAGAGTGTGAGCTTAGTTGTTATGAGAAATTTGGAGAAAAACCCAATCAAAGTTTGAATGTCAGGCTTGTTCATTCTGAAAATCAGCCTTTCAGTGTAACAGGGTCGACTTTGTGGGTGAATTAAACCTTGATCCAGTGACTTTTTGTAAATGCACATTGTAGCAAAGTTGTAGAGGGATTATAGTTCTACAACTTTACTACAGAAAGTTGGCTTAGGTTTCACACGAAAATTTGAGAAAACTGGGCTCCAATGTGCTCTGTCAGTCAAGTTCTTTCTTGAATTCAGAGTACTGTTCATCGTCATCAGAAATATCGCGTTGGGGCTCAGGATCACCCCGCCGGCGATAAGAACGCCACCGCGGCGTGACCGGTCGTCGGTGGTCGCGGTAAAGTTCCTGGGTATCGTGGCAAAAGTTACCGAGGTGGCGAGCTTAGGTTAAGCGGCAACCCGTGCCCTCACCGGAGGCCGCCGCGCGGAAGGCTTGCCAGCGCATCCGCGGCTCGCATTTCTTCTCCAACTCCGGTCGACGGTCCTCCGCCACGTGGCCTAGTTTTTCTACCGTGTCGCCGTGATTCCTTTGAGCCATCCCATCATCGTTGGGGAGTTTGCCACGCCGTAGGACACGTAATCGCGCGCGCCAGGCCTCTTCTTCACCTCCGGCCGTCTGCTCGCCGCGGTCAAATTGAGAGCCACCGCTCTTGGAGTCTTTAAGTTGAGCCCACCGTTAGCTTCGTAACTTCATCACGTACCTCATCGTCCAGTATCAACCCCAGTCCTGCCACCGTGAGCTCCAATTCCAAGTTTCCCCCAAAACCATTGTAGAACACCGTGAAGAACACCTCGCCGTGGTCATCCCGATTCAGGTCCAATCTCACCCTTGGTTCTCTTGTTTCAACGTCCTTGCTTGCTCTTGATGCTTACCGAACCATTAAATCGAATTAGACCGCCATGAATCGACGGGAACGCACTCATCCGTCCGCCATGCTCTCGGTCACCGTGGCCGGAGCTCAGTAGTTGGTCGTTCGTGCAATTAGGTTAGGGGAAATGCTCAGGCTAGCTCCGATTTGGTGTCCACCGCTCGGGAGCGCCGGTCATGGCCCCGTTCGGCCGGTCTGCTGGCTCGCCGGAGCACGGCCGTGCGTGAACGGCGTCGTGGACTTCCAGTTGTGAATAGATAGAAACGCAGGGACCTTTTTGTAATGGTCAGTGACTTGGTTAAACAGTGAAATGACCTGTTCTCAGTTAGCCAGAAGCGCGGGGGTCGTTCTGCAAAATCGCCAGGACGCGGGCGCGCGCGGGCGCGTTTTGCCGTGGACCTGGGCCGTCTGGGCCAGAATCGGACCAGTCCTATTTAATCCTTTTTCTTTTTCTTTTTCCAGCAGAGCCAAAATAATTATAGGAAAGTGTAGAAAAATGCTAAAATTGTGAAACTAATTTTCCCAGGCTTGTTATTTTCTCTAGTATTTAGTAAAAATAGTTTTGTGATTTTTAATGGAAATAAGAAATTTTAGGGTATTTAAAGTAGTTAAAAGTATTAATTATGGATTTTTAGAAAATAAATGGTAAGTCGAAAAATGTCCAAACTTTTTATGGGCACTTAAACCAATATTTAGAAGCCTTGGGTAGAATTTGGGTTGATTTGGACCTTGTTTGATCACTAAACCCAAAACCAACCCCCCCTGCCCTATGAACTCCTTTACTGACTCCGGAAACACTAGTTTCTCGGAGTACCGTGAAGGAAAGTTGTACTCAAGACTTAGATAATAAGTTTATATTATCTTTGCATCCTCATGAGCACCCCATGGCATCCATTCTTATGCATATATATGGTTATGTTAGAACACGAAGAAGAAGAAGAAGTCACTGAAGAGGGAACTCCACCAACCTCAGATCCTCAAGCAGGCAACTGCTTTTATTTCGATATTTGTGGATCCGAGCAGGACTCACCTGATAACAAAGGCAAGCCCCGGTGCATATGCCCCCTTCCTTGATGTTTTTAAAATCTTTCTCACTTGATTGCTGCATTAGGTGATAGGAGTTGATTGCTAAAACAATTCCTGCATTACCTTCCTTGAACTTGATTACCTTCCTTGATCACCTGTTTTATAAAAGATTTTAATTGCTTAGTCTTGCTTTAGAAAAATAAAATGTTTTGTTTTTATAAAATATGATGTGGCAAAAAGTGGGTGGGATGTTTTCAAAAATAAAACTTGATGGTGAATCTGTCAAAGGCCTTGATGGATTCAACATCGGAAAAGATGTACCTCTGTCAGGTACCAAGTTTTTGGGTTAAAAAGATTAAGCTGAGACCGGGCGGGTGACTTGCACGAGAAGAGAGTCTCGGTGTAGTGTCTCCGTCTGAGTCGATTAAGGACCGTCTCGATGTAGGCTTGATGATCGAGGACCCTTTAACTGGTCACATGCCTCGTCATGGGTAAGCCTTGCCTCGGGCAGACTAAGGCCGGAATAAGATAACACGAAATGGGCATGGAGCGGTGGCGAGAGTAGCGTGTACCCTCCGTGGCAAGAGGCCGGACGGTGGTGTATCTGTGCTCTCGGTTTGCGTGAACCTGATCCGGTCTTAAGAACCCCGGTGGCGGGTTGACATATGCAAGGGTTAAGTGCTACATATGTCGTGTGATTGGAGATCCTCAGCTGAGTATAATCGATTCGGATCGCCGTACCTTCGCGGTTATGAAGACTTGGTCACTGACCTACACGTAGCATTCCACTAAAGATGATGGGTATTTGTTAAGAAATTGGCTAGTGCAGGACCAGTGATTGAACTAGGATAGAAAGAACCCTAGTTGCAGGTAATTGAACTTAACTTGACAAATAAAATTTGATTTTTAAGGATCCACTTTAGTAAGCATTTCTGCAAAACAAAGTCTTTGATTATTGAGAAGCCTTACCTTGACTCCCATATAACCAGCATACCCTTGAGAGTCTTTTCTTTAGACGGGTAAGTCTTGCTGAGTAATTCCATACTCAGGGTTTATCCCTTCGTTGTTTTAGGTGAGGAAGTAGCAGACTTTTGCTGCTTCTGTGCCAAGGTGGTTCCCAAAGAAGAAAAACAAGACTGAAGTGCGGGAGGACTCGGTCCTCCACATAGGATCTTTTGTTTATAGCCTATCGGGAGAAGTTTGTGCCTCCCTTGGTTTGTATAATATTACTACTCTGCACTCACTTTTAGTCTGGTCTGTAATAAAATAACTCGAGCTTGCTTTTGAAATAAATGTAAGTTTATGTAATTCGCTTCCGCATTTCTTTATCTCCGATGTTCTGTAATGTCTGCAAGACGGGTGAAACGTTCCTGGTGAGGTCGGGAAAGATACCGAGCTTGTCAAGTGACTTAGGAACATCTACAGGGTGTCTGATGTCTGTTAGACAAGGACAACTGTAGGTGGGCCTAATTACTTGGGAGGTTCCGTCACAATTGCTTCGTCACCGAATAATAACTTGAATGGAGTAAAGCCTGTAGACCTTGATGTTGTTGTATTGTGGCTCCACACCACTTTGGTTAACTGATCTGGCCACTTTCCCCTGGGTTGATTGAAGATTAACTTCATTATTCCTGTCATTATAATGCCGTTGGCTCTTTCAACGAGCCCATTTGACTCCGGATGCCTGACTGATGCAAAATGGATCTTCGTACCAATTTGATCACAGAAATTTCTGAAAGCTTCGGAGTCGAATTGTGTTCCATTATCTACAGTGATGGCCTTCGGTACCCCGAAACGACAAACAATATTCTGCCAGAAAAACTTTTGGACAGTGGCCGAAGTTATTGTGGCTAATGGCTTTGCCTCAATCCATTTAGAAAAATACTCCACAGCCACTATAACATATCTTAAATTCCCTTGAGCCGGTGGTAATGGACCTAACAAGTCAAGGCCCCACCTTTGCAATGGCCAGATGGGTTGTATGAGCTGTGTTAAAGACGAAGGTTGTTTTTGATCTCTTGCACATTTCTGACAGCCTTCGCACTTTTGAACTAATTCCGCTGCATCCGAAGCTGCCTTCGGCCAATAAAACCCTTGGCGGAAAACTTTTCCAAGTAACGGCCTAGATCCAATGTGAGATCCACACAGGCCTGCATGTATTTCTTTCATCAACTCTATACCTTCGGTTCTAGATAAACACTTGAGTAGCGGAGCGCAAACTCCATACTTGTACAACTCCCCTTCTATCATGACATATGGACGAGCTCTTGCCTCTATCCTCCTGTTATAAGCTTCGTCATCTGAAAGGAACTTACCCTGAAGGTAAGAGATGATCTCAGTTCTCCAATCTTCGCTATAAACAGGAGATATGTTGAGGACTGCTCTTTCAAGGAGTTCCACTGAAGGTGCCTTTATTGTTTCGAAAAACACATCCGAAGGTAAAGGCAGCCCCTGTGCTGCTGACTTAGCTAGCAAATCAGCATGCTCATTTTGTCCTCGAGGGATATTTTTGACAGAAAATCCTTCGAAGGAAGCTTCGATTCTTCGGACCGTGTCTAGATATTTTTCAAGCTTCGGATCTTTAGCCTTGCAACTCTTGTCGATATGACCCGAGACAACCTGAGAATCAGTTTTAAGGATGGCCCTTCTGATTCCCATTGCCTTTAATTTCCGAAGGCCCAAAAGCAGAGCTTCGTACTCAGTAATATTGTTTGTACAGCTAAAATCAAGTCTTGCTGCATAACAAGTTTTAACTTGGGATGGTGAGACCAACACAGCGGCTGCTCCTGCTCCGAAGGTTCCCCAAGAGCCATCACAAAAGACTGTCCACACTTCGGCATCCTTATTTGTTTCTTCATCCTGAGCCCCTGGCGTCCAATCGGCAATGAAATCTGCCAACGCTTGAGACTGGATCGAGGATCTATGCACATAATCAATGCAAAATTCATTGAGCTCTATAGCCCATTTTCCAATCCGTCCAGTAGCTTCTCTATTTCTCATAATATCCTTCAACGGCTGCGAAGAAGGAACAACAATATTGTATGCTTGAAAATAATGCCGAAGCTTCCTGGATGCCATCAAAACGGCATATAATACCTTCTCCAGTTCTGTATAGTTTTTCTTTGATACACTAAGGACTTCAGATACAAAATACACTGGAACCTGCTTCTTGACTTGGCCATCGAGCTTCTCCTGGACAAGTGCTGTACTTACTGCTGAGTGCGAAGCTGCCACGTATAACAACAAAGGAGCCCCTGGCGTTGGTGGAGTTAATGTTGTTAAATCTATCAAATATTGCTTCAGCTCTTCAAAGGCTTTTTGTTGACTTGGTCCCCATTGAAAGACTTCAGCTGACTTCAGCACTTTGAAGAATGGTAAATTTCTTTCTGCTGATCTGGATATGAATCTATTGAGAGATGCCAGCATCCCTGCCAATCTTTGGGCCCCCTTTCTTGTAGTTGGTGGCTCCATTCGAAGTATAGCTTCAATTTTACTTGGATTAGCTTCAATTCCCTTTGTTGAAACCAAGCATCCAAGAAATTTCCCCTTCTTTACTCCGAAGACACATTTTTCTGGATTCAGCTTTAAGCCAGCTTGTCTGAAACTGGCGAAGGTCTCCTGCAAATCAGCAATATGATTTTCCTGTTTCGTGCTTTTTACAATGATGTCATCAACATAAGTTAGCACATTTCTGCCTATCTGAGACTGGAGGACCTTCGCAGTCATTCTGCTGAAACTTCCTCCAGCGTTTTTGAGCCCCTCAGGCATCCGAAGATAACAATATGTGCCACTTGGGGTTATGAAGCTAGTCTTCGGCTCATCTTCCTTCTTCATCCAGATTTGGTGATAGCCTGAGTAACAATCTAGCAGACTCATGAGCTCTGAAGAAGCTGCTGCATCAACCAAAGAGTCTATCCTTGGCAATGGGAATTCGTCCTTCGGACAAGCCTTGTTGAGATCTGTAAAATCGATACACATTCTCCACTTGCCATTGGCCTTCTTTACCATAACAGTGTTAGCTAGCCATTCTGGGTACTTTACTTCTCTGATAACTCCTGCACTGAGGAGTCTTTTTACTTCATTACGAGCACCTTCGGCCTTATCATCAGACATTTTCCGAAGCCTTTGCTTTCTGGATCTGAAGGATGGGTCAACATTGAGCGAGTGTTCAATAACATCCCGATTTACTCCGCAGAGGTCATTAGCTGACCATGCAAAAACATCTTTGTTGTTGAACAAAAACCTTATCAAGGTTTTCTCCTGGTCTTCGGATAATTGAGAGCCCAACAGCACCTTCTGCTCCGCTATGTCCTCACATAAGAGCATGGGCTTCGGCTGATCTGCTGAAACTGCTTTCTCCCTTCTGAAGTTGTACTGTTCACAAGCTTCAGCTCCATCTATGTTATGGATTGCTTTGGAGTCAGTCCAGCTTCCTTCGGCCCTTCTGGTAGCTTCCTGACTTCCATGAATAGCGATGGGTCCTTGATCCGAAGGTATCTTCATGCTAAGATAGGCAGGATGAAGGATTGCTTCGAAAGCATTGAGGGTGCCACGACCAATAATTGCATTGTAAGGGTATTCCATGTCAACAATGTCAAACACAACTTGCTCAGTTCTAGTGTTGTTGATGAACCCGAAGGTCACTGACATGGTGATCTTGCCCAGCGCTACAATCTGTCTTCCTCCGAGGCCACAGAGAGGGTGCGTAGCATCATGAATCTTATCTTCTGGCTCTTGCATTTGCCTGAAGGCCTTAGCAAATATGATATCAGCTGCACTGCCTGTATCAACCAAGACATTGTGAACCAGAAATCCTTTGATAACACAAGAGATAACCATGGCATCGTTGTGTGGGTAATCCTTGAGTTGAAGGTCCTCTTGGGAGAAGGTAATAGGAATGTGAGACCATCTCGACTTGATGAAGGGTCCTTGCACCCCAACATGCTGTACCCTTCTCTGCGCTTCCTTCTTCTGCTTCTTGTTGGCTGGCTCTGAACATGAACCGCCTGTTATCGGGAACAGCAGCTTCGGAGCCGAAGCAGCTCCAGCTTGATCGTTGAACGAAGCCATCAGCTCAAAAAAGTGGAAGTGAGTTCACCGGAGGTGGGCGCCAATGTTGGGGACTTGTTCTCAAATGCTTCGAATTAAGAACAAGGCAACACAGAAAGAAGTTAATGGTTAATGTACTTCGTCCTCCGAAGCGTTATTTCCCTTAGGATATAACGATTTTGGACGAAGGTTATGAAGGACATACCTTCATCATCACAGTTTATATTGATAAAAGGAAAAGCATATGAAACATGAAAGAATACATGATTAATCATATAACATTATTAAGTGTCCCCATAATATGATTATGAAAGAATAAGAACAATATTGAATTACATTTGTACCTTCGATTTGGTGGAAGGCAAAAATACAAGCGTGACGCATGAGCAAATACAAGTCAGCGTGAACAGTACGGGGATACTGTTCATCTATTTATAGACACAGGACACAGCCTGTGAAGAATTACACTTATGCCCCTCATAAAAGTTTACAACATTGACTCAGACCTTTATGGATTGAAAGGTCATTCTATCTTTAAGTCGGTTTGTTATACCGAAGCTTCATGAAGAAAAACCTTCGGTCATCTCCTGCGGACAGCTTCCGCCGAAGCTGCTTCTTTCTACGGGACCTTCGGCGTGACGGAGCATGGCCCCCAACATGCGCTACGTGATACGCCTCCATTTTCCGGCGTCAAACAACATGGCCGAATACGAGGCCTTGGTTAATGGGTTGCGCATCACCATCGAGCTAGGGGTTCGGCGCCGATGCTCGTGGTGACTCGTAGCTCGTTATTGACCAAGTCATGAAGAACTCTCACTGCCACGATCGAAAAATGGAGGCCTACTACGACGAAGTTCGGCGCTTGGAAGATAAGTTCTATGGGCTAGAACTCAACCATGTTGCTCGACGGTACAACGAGACTGTGGATGAGCTGGCTAAAATAGCCTCGGGACGGACGACGGTTCCCCCAAATGTCTTCTCCAGGGACATATATCAACCATCCGTCAAACTCAACGACGCACCCCAACCCGAGGAGACCTCGGCCCAGCCCGAGGTACCCTCGGCCGCCGAGGGTGAGGCCCTGCGCGTCGAGATAGAGCAGAATGGGGTCACACCAAACCTAAACTGGCAGACCCCATACCTGGAATATCTCCTCCGAGGAGAGCTGCCCCTCGACAAGGCCGAAGCTCGGTGACTGGCTCGGCACACCAAGTCGTTTGTTTTACTAGGTGATGAAAAAGAGTTGTACCACCGCAGCCCCTCAGGCATTCTCCAACAATGCATATCTGTCGCCCAAGGACAAGAGCTGTTTGTAATACTCAAAATTGTGTACAAGGAATATATAGTGTTTTCCTTATTTGATGTGCCTCATTTGCATCGTGAAAAGAGCATACACAGAATTTAGAGATGAATTAAGACAAATGATAAAAAAAATAATAAATAAATATAATAATATGCATCATGTTGGAGTTTTTATGGGTTGTGCATTAAATAAAATAATAATGTTAATAATAATAATAATAATAAATCTAAAGGTTGAATTGATCCCAAAATTAAAATATAGGGTTTTGGAAACGAGAAGAAGAAAAATGATATGAAAAATATAAATAATATACATAAATAAATATATCCAGAACCAATACCCCTAATTCACAAATATAAGTTATGGTGATGAACCATAGAGGTTTGAATTCAAATTTAAACTTGGAAATAGAGAAAATAGGATAGAAAATAAAAAAAAGACAAAGGACTCACTGGGCCAACCGACTACCAATTCGGCCCACTCTCACTTCTCATCCGCGCGGCCCACTTTTCTTTTTTTTCCCGTTGTCGCGCCGCGTATCACTCACCGAACCGTGGACCCCACGCGTCGGCTTCTTCCCCAACGGACTCCGCTAACGCCGCGCCGGGTCAACAGACGTCCGCCATGGCCGCTGCGCGCCGTGCGTGACGGAACCGCGCGCCGACTCGCCCTCAGGTGACCATAAATCGCGACTCTCAAACCCTAAGCGACCCATGCTCCTTACGCCGCAACCTAGCTTCCCACCCGACACCTAGTGCGATCCCGAATCACGCTGCCGCCGCCGTTGACCCACTGTTGCGCCGTCGCTTTGCACCAGTGAATCGGTTCTGGGCACTCAGGCGGACTCGTGCGTTGTGCTCGGGGAGAAATCCGGGGGCGCGAGGCCCCACGCCGGCGTGAATTCCTCATCGGCCTTCACCTTCCACCGCGTAGCCGCCCTGCTCCGTGGGCACGGATCATCGTCACTCTTCCTCGGGTATGTAGCTCCGAATCGCATTCGCCGCATTCCGTACTGCGCGTACCTATCGCCAATTGGGTTTTGGCCACCGTATCGCGCGTGGGTGATGGTCCGGCGACGGCCGCCGCCGCGGTGTAGCGCGCGTGGGCGTACTGAAGCTCGGTGAAGGCGAAGACCATCTGACCGTTGATCTGCGAAACAACGGCTGGAATCGGATCGCCCTTACCCCCATTCGCTTCAATGAATCGTGACCGTTGGATGAGATCTAGCGGACCCAATCCGATCTCGCTTTCATAAAATAACCACCGTCAGATTCGAATCCGATGTCGTGGAATAGATACCGGTTCGTTTAAAACGGCCTTCTAATCTTAGCCGTCGCGTGGAGATCCAATGGCCGAGATCCATCCGAACCCCTTGCAGTCGCGCATATTGCATATAAAACCCTCGGGTTTAGGGTTTTGAACCCACAGTCCATAGGCACTGCTGACTGAGTCTCAGGAAATTTATATGGAAACCCCTGCGCTTTGCATAAATTGAGGCCTAGTCCAGAGGAGATTAAAAACAGAGAAACAATGTTAGAAATTCATTTTTAATACAAAAATAAACCCTAGAACTTGTATAAATCATAGAAAATCCATCTTTAGTCCAAATCCATCCATTCCACTTTCTAAAATTTTGTAATAATGTTCTCTATTATTTAGTATCTCTGTTTTGACATGAACTCAGTTAGAAAATTAATTTATCATCTAATCCTATTTTAGTCACATTAAATCTTAGGAAATTCATAACTTGAATTCTATAACTCCAAATTTAGTGATTCCAATTCCTATGATCTCATTTTAATGTATAGATTTTTACTGTATATTTTATTCATCTGTTTGATGTGATGTTAATTTATGTTATACTATGTATGTATTGTGTTGATGCGAGTAGACGAGCAAGCCACTGTGGATTCTGAGGTTCAGCAAGTAGAAGTAGCTGAGCAGGAGCTCATTGAAGGCAAGTTGTGCCCTTGATCACTTACTTTTCCCAGCCATGTTCTTATTAATTATAATGATCTGCATATGTTAATTTTGATGGGATCCTTTATGTTACCCCAGTTTTGGTTATCTTTATACCTTGTTCACCCCTGAAATATTTTTGGGTAGTACCTGCTATTGCTTTATGTGGATTGGGTATGGAGATACACTATTCATGATTATTCTGTTATTATCTTGTTATTATTATTGTTCATGTTAAGATCATTAAATTAATGGGAACATGGAGCGACCACCCGGGAAAACAGTGCTACCACAAGGGTTTAATGGGACGCCCTTGGCTGATTAACTAGGAAAGCTAGTGGAGGTCTTCCTTACCCGAAAGGGGCAAGGGCAGTAGGGGAGTGGTCAGTGTAGGGAGGTCCTTGGTTGATTTTGCTGCGATGGCGGTCAGGCAATAACCCTGCACTGGAGCTTCCTATAAACTGTAGCGGGATTTCTGAAGCTAGTGGAACTTTGTAAAGGCCTCGTAGTGTTACCCTGCCTCGCCTCCTCGGTAGAGGTGTATGGGATTGGCCGTCTCTTGGCAGATGGGTAACATGACTTGTGGGTAAAGATGCGCAACCTCTGCAGAGTGTAAAACTAGTATACTAGCCGTGCTCACGGTCATGAGCGGCTCGGACCCTCACATGATTAACTATGGAACTTAAATTTAATTTGACATTTGCATCGCATTTGAGATTACTTTACTATTACTGTTCTTTATTATTATTAAGGTTTGGTATTTACTTACACTTAGTAATTGCTAATAAAATTTTGACCAACTTATAAAAGTAATGCTCAGCTTCAGCCTCTATTTCATTGATCAGCCTTACACTTCATGAACTCCCACCTTTGGTGAGTTCATGCCACATTATTCCCCACGACTTGTTGAGCTATGAACGTATGTGAGCTCACTCTTGCTGTCTCACACCCCCCCACAGGAGAAGAACAGGTGGTCGAAGAGGAGCCGCCTAACACTGAGGAGTTCGATCTGATCTAGGTGGCGTTTCTCAGTCGACTTTGGCGCCGACGATCCTTAGTTCGTTTTATATTTATCTTTATTTTGTAATAAGACTTCCGCTATGTAATAATTACTCTGATGTTTTATGACATTTATCTCTATATACTCTGTTATTATATATGTTGTCTTCTTGGCGCATGTATGAGATGCACCTGGCTTTGTTCCTTAAAGCCGGGTGTTACAGAAGTGGTATCAGAGGAAATGTTGACTGTAGGACGAAACCTAGATAGAAATGGACAAACCCTTACCTACTTATCCTACTCTGATTCATTCTATACTTATCTCACTCTGATTCTTTCTATACTTATCTTGATCCTGTCTCACCTTCTACTGTTCTACTCTGATCATTCTTACCTTTTCTACTCTAAGACAAGATGGATTTCACACCTTGGAATCCTACATTTATGAACTTTTTAAGAGATAGGAGACCTAAGACAAAACTCAAACTATTTTCTCTATTAAAAAAATGTTGATTGATTGTTCTGATGATGAATGCTTGATTTGCTTCTTTGATTGATTGAAACATTATAGTTGGGCATCTTAGCATGTACCACTATAAGGTAATGTATTAGCTTTAGTGGGTGACACACTAATCTACTTAGCTAATAAATCCCCCGCAGTAACATTCCTCGTAATTACCCGCCTTGTCTATAATTCTTCCTTTCTTACCCTGTATTTCTAACCCAGATGGACTACCCCTATACTGTTAGAGGAGAGCAGTATAGACTTGATCCTTGGTATGTCGTGGGTAAGAAAGGCAAAGACAGTTTATACTGTGCTAAAGGAACCATAGAACTCACCAGTTCCAAAGGAAAAAGATTTGAAGTTGGAATTGCAGTAACTACCACCATCAGACTAGCGATATTCTTAATAGATGAGAAGTTTGTTGGTGACAACATCCGAGTGGTTAAGGATTTTTCGGAATGTCTTTCTAGAAGAGTTACCAGGGATGCCACCAGATACGGAAGTTGAGTTTGTCATAGATCTCTTACGTGGAACTGCTCCTATTTCTAAATGGCCATATAGGATGTCTGTAGAAGAGTTAAAAGAACTCAAGAAGCACTTAACGGAGTTGCAAGAGGCTGAGTACATTCGTCCGAGTCTTCACCTTGGAGAGCACTAGTTTTGTTTGTAAAGAAGAAAGATGGATTGCAAGGGATGTGCGTGGATTAAAGGTCCCTTAATGATGTCACTGTGAAGAACAAGTTTCTGTTACCCCGCATTAAGGATTTATTTAATCGGATGAGAGGAGCCAGGGTATTCTCGAAGATTGACCTCCGATCGGAATACCATCAGATGAAGATTGGACCATCAGATATTCCTAAGACGGCTTTCTCGACTCGATATGGATTATATGAGTTCATCGTTATGTCGTTTGGATTAACTAATGCACCAGCTTATTTTATGGATTTGATGAATAAGGTGTTTTTGGAGTATTTGGACAGATTCGTCGTGGTGTTCATCGACGATATTCTTATCTATTCTAAGAATGAGAGTGACCATGAAGAACATCTAAGGTTGGTGCTACAGAAGTTACGAGATAATCAACTCTACGCTAAGTTTAGCAAGTGCGAGTTTTGGATTGACAAGGTGCCATTCCTTAGTCATATTATTTCTAATGGAGGAATAGCAGTGGATCCTGCTAAAGTGAAGGAGATAATGGAGTGGAGAGTGCCCACTACAGTTATTGAGATTCGTAGTTTCTTGGGACTCACAGGATATTATCGGAGATTTATTGAAGGGTTCTCTAAAATTGCCAAGCCTATGACATCGCTTTTGGAGAAAGGAAGAGAATTCAAGTGGGATGAGAAATTCCAAGACAGTTTTGATCAATTGAAGGAGAAATTGATGTCACCACCAGTATTGATTATGCCACATCTACAGAA
Organism: Zea luxurians; assembly: GCA_029449295.1. Classification (NCBI taxonomy): domain Eukaryota; kingdom Viridiplantae; phylum Streptophyta; class Magnoliopsida; order Poales; family Poaceae; genus Zea; species Zea luxurians. The sequence goes on along the minus strand of JAOPSE010000247.1, from coordinate 262,361 downwards.
GGGATTTGACATTTATTGTGATGCATGTGGCCAAGGACTGGGATGTGTGCTCATGCAAGAAGGACATGTGATCGCCTATGCGTCTCGTCAGTTGCGGAAACATGAATTGAACTACCCCACTCATGACTTAGAGCTGGCAGCAGTTGTGCATGCACTTAAGATTTGGAGACACTACATTATGGGAACCAAGTGCCAAGTATACACGGATCATAAGAGCTTGAAGTACATATTCACTCAGAAGGATCTCAACCTTAGGCAACGCCGTTGGTTGGAGCTCATTAAGGATTATGATTTGGAGATTCATTACCACCCAGGCAAGGCGAATTTGGTTGCAGATGCCTTGAGTCGGAAGGAGCATGTTCACTCCGCCTTCGTTGTCCAGCTACCTGATGAATTAGCAAAAGATTTTGAGAGGCTCAACCTGGGAATTGTTACACATACAGAAGGAGTTACTATTGAATTGGAACCTACCTTGGAGCAAGAAATTCGTAAAGGTCAGGTTGGTGATGCTAAAATCCAGGAGATAAAGGATCTAATAACAGAAGGTAGAGGCCCAGAGTTCACAGAGGATGAGCAAGGCACGATATGGTTCAAGAATCGGATTTGTGTTCTGGATATTGATAGTCTTCGGGAAACCATATTGAAGGAGGCACATGATTCAGTTTATTCTATCCACCCTGGAAGTACCAAGATGTATCAGGATTTGAAGCAAAAATATTGGTGGTATGGATTGAAGAGGGATGTGGCTGCACATGTGGCTATGTGCGATGTGTGTCAAAGAGTTAAGGCTGAACACCAGAGGCCAGCCGGACTACTGCATCCACTGAAGATACCTGAGTGGAAATGGGAAGAGATTGGCATGGACTTTATTGTTGGATTACCCCGCACGTCTGCTGGTTATGATTCTATATGGGTGATTGTGGACAGGCTAACTAAAGTAGCCCACTTTATTCCAGTGAAGACCACGTATTCAGGAGCCAAGTTGGCAGAGTTGTACATGGCACGGATTGTCTGCTTGCATGGTGTGCCAAAGAAGATTGTATCGGACCGGGGATCATAGTTTACCTCTCGGTATTGGAAGAAGTTACACGAGTCATTGGATACGAGATTGAATTTTAGTTCGGCTTACCATCCCCAGACTGATGGGCAGACTGAGAGGACTAACCAAGTGTTAGAAGATATGTTAAGAGCTTGTGCCCTTAAGCATGGTGGTAGTTGGGATAAGAGTCTACCGTATGCGGAGTTCTCTTATAATAATAGCTATCAGGCCAGTTTGAAGATGTCACCGTTTGAGGCTTTGTATGGTAGAAAGTGCAGGACCCCATTGTACTGGGATCAAACCGGTGAAAGGCAGTTGTTTGGGCCTGAGATTATACAAGAAGCAGAGGAACAAGTCCAACAGATTAGGGAGAATTTGAGAACTGTGCAGTCAAGACAGAAAAGTTATGCTGATACCCGGAGAAGACTGCTTGAGTTTAAAGTGGGATATTATGTCTATTTGAAGGTGTCACCACTCCGGGGTATGAGAAGATTCAAAGTCAAAGGAAAGTTGTCCCCTCGCTTTATTGGACCCTTCTTGATCTTAAAGCGAGTGGGAGAGGTGGCATATCAATTGGAATTACCGGATCATCTCGCGGATGTTCATGATGTTTTTCATGTATCTCAGTTGAAGAAATGACTCAGGGTACCTGAGGAGCAACTACCAATGGAAGACCTTAGTGTTCAAGAGGATTTGACTTATGCTGAGTACCCCATCAAGATCTTGGATACTTTGACTCGAGTTATGAGAAATAAGGTTATAAAGATGTGCAAAGTTCAATGGAGTCACCACGGTGAAGATGAAGCAACGTGGGAAAGAGAAGAAGAGCTTCGTATAGATTTTCCCCACCTTTTCCCTAGATCTTCCTAAATCTCGAGGACGAGATTATTTTTAAGGGGGGTAGGATTTGTAATACTCAAAATTGTGTACAAGGAATATATAGTGTTTTCCTTATTTGATGTGCCTCATTTGCATCGTGAAAAGAGCATACACAGAATTTAGAGATGAATTAAGACAAATGATAAAAAAAATAATAAATAAATATAATAATATGCATCATGTTGGAGTTTTTATGGGTTGTGCATTAAATAAAATAATAATGTTAATAATAATAAATCTAAAGGTTGAATTGATCCCAAAATTCACAAATATAAGTTATGGTGATGAACCATAGAGGTTTGAATTCAAATTTAAACTTGGAAATAGAGAAAATAGGATAGAAAATAAAAAAAGACAAAGGACTCACTGGGCCAACCGACTACCAATTCGGCCCACTCCACACTTCTCATCCGCGCGGCCCACTTTTCTTTTTTTTCCCGTTGTCGCGCTGCGTATCACTCACCGAACCGTGGACCCCACGCGTCGGCTTCTTCCCCAACGGACTCCGCTAACGCCGCGCCGGGTCAACAGACGTCCGCCATGGCCGCTGCGCGCCGTGCGTGACGGAACCGCGCGCCGACTCGCCCTCAGGTGACCATAAATCGCGACTCTCAAACCCTAAGCGACCCATGCTCCTTACGCCGCAACCTAGCTTCCCACCCGACACCTAGTGCGATCCCGAATCACGCTGCCGCCGCCGTTGACCCACTGCTGCGCCGTCGCTTTGCACCAGTGAATCGGTTCTGGGCACTCAGGCGGACTCGTGCGTTGTGCTCGGGGAGAAATCCGGGGGCGCGAGGCCCCACACCGGCGTGAATTCCTCATCGGCCTTCACCTTCCACCGCGTAGCCGCCCTGCTCCGTGGGCACGGATCATCGTCGCTCTTCCTCGGGTATGTAGCTCCGAATCGCGTTCGCCGCATTCCGTACTGCGCGTACCTATCGCCAATTGGGTTTTGGCCACCGTATCGCGCGTGGGTGATGGTCCGGCGACGGCCGCCACCGCGGTGTAGCGCGCGTGGGCGTACTGAAGCTCGGTGAAGGCGAAGAACATCTGACCGTTGATCTGCGAAACAACGGCTGGAATCGGATCGCCCTTACCCCCATTCGCTTCAATGAATCGTGACCGTTGGATGAGATCTAGCGGACCCGATCCGATCTCGCTTTCATAAAATAACCACCGTCAGATTCGAATCCGATGTCGTGGAATAGATACCGGTTCGTTTAAAACGGCCTTCTAATCTTAGCCGTCGCGTGGAGATCCAATGGCCGAGATCCATCCGAACCCCTTGCAGTCGCGCATATTGCATATAAAACCCTCGGGTTTAGGGTTTTGAACCCGTAGTCCATAGGCACTGCTGACTGAGTCTCAGGAAATTTATATAGAAACCCCTGCGCTTTGCATAAATTGAGGCCTAGTCCAGAGGAGATTAAAAACAGAGAAACAATGTTAGAAATTCATTTTTAATACAAAAATAAACCTAGAACTTGTATAAATCATAGAAAATCCATCTTTAGTCCAAATCCATCCATTCCACTTTCTAAAATTTTGTAATAATGTTCTCTATTATTTAGTATCTCTGTTTTGACATGAACTCAGTTAGAAAATTAATTTATCATCTAATCCTATTTTAGTCACATTAAATCTTAGGAAATTCATAACTTGAATTCTATAACTCCAAATTTAGTGATTCCAATTCCTATGATCTCATTTTAATGTATAGATTTTTACTGTATATTTTATTCATCTGTTTGATGTGATGTTAATTTATGTTATACTATGTATGTATTGTGTTGATGCGAGTAGACGAGCAAGCCACTGTGGATTCTGAGGTTCAGCAAGTAGAAGTAGCTGAGCAGGAGCTCATTGAAGGCAAGTTGTGCCCTTGATCACTTACTTTTCCCAGCCATGTTCTTATTAATTATAATGATCTGCATATGTTAATTTTGATGGGATCCTTTATGTTACCCTAGTTTTGGTTATCTTTATACCTTGTTCACCCCTGAAATATTTTTGGGTAGTACCTGCTATTGCTTTATGTGGATTGGGTATGGAGATACACTATTCATGATTATTCTGTTATTATCTTGTTATTATTATTGTTCATGTTAAGATCATTAAATTAATGGGAACATGGAGCGACCACCCGGGAAAACAGTGCTACCACAAGGGTTTAATGGGACGCCCTTGGCTGATTAACTAGGAAAGCTAGTGGAGGTCTTCCTTACCCGAAAGGGGCAAGGGCAGTAGGGGAGTGGTCAGTGTAGGGAGGTCCTTGGTTGATTTTGCTGCGATGGCAGTCAGGCAATAACCCTGCACTGGAGCTTCCTATAAACTGTAGCGGGATTTCTGAAGCTAGTGGAACTTTGTAAAGGCCTCGTAGTGTTACCCTGCCTCGCCTCCTCGGTAGAGGTGTATGGGATTGGCCGTCTCTTGGCAGATGGGTAACATGACTTGTGGGTAAAGATGCGCAACCTCTGCAGAGTGTAAAACTAGTATACTAGCCGTGCTCACGGTCATGAGCGGCTCGGACCCTCACATGATTAACTATGGAACTTAAATTTAATTTGACATTTGCATCACATTTGAGATTACTTTACTATTACTGTTCTTTATTATTATTAAGGTTTGGTATTTACTTACACCTAGTAATTGCTAATAAAATTTTGACCAACTTATAAAAGCAATGCTCAGCTTCAGCCTCTATTTCATTGATCAGCCTTACACTTCATGAACTCCCACCTTTGGTGAGTTCATGCCACATTATTCCCCACGACTTGTTGAGCTATGAACGTATGTGAGCTCACTCTTGCTGTCTCACACCCCCCCCCACAGGAGAAGAACAGGTGGTCGAAGAGGAGCCGCCTAACACTGAGGAGTTCGATCTGATCTAGGTGGCGTTTCTCAGTCGACTTTGGCGCCGACGATCCTTAGTTCGTTTTATATTTATCTTTATTTTGTAATAAGACTTCCGCTATGTAATAAGTACTCTGATGTTTTATGACATTTATCTCTATACACTCTGTTATTATATATGTTGTCTTCTTGGCGCATGTATGAGATGCACCTGGCTTTGTTCCTTAAAGCCGGGTGTTACACTGTTACAAGAAATACACTCGAGGGCTTGCGGTCACCATGCAGCACCTCGAGCCCTCGTAGGAAATGCTTTCCGACAAGGTTTCTACTGGCCGACCGCAGTGGCTGACGCCACTAGGATTGTACACTCCTGCCGAGGGTGTCAATTCTACGCAAGACAGACGCACCTGCCCGCTCAGACCCTACAGACAATACCTATCACTTGGTCGTTTGCCGTGTGGGGTCTGGACCTCGTCGGTCCCTTGCAGAAGCTACCCAGGGGCTTCACGCACCTGCTGGTCGCCACAACAAATTCTCCAAGTGGATCGAAGTCCAACCCTTAACCAGCATCGGGTCCGAACAGGAGGTGGCGTTCTTTACAAATATCATCCACCGCTTTGGGGTCCCAAACTCCATCATCACTGACAATAGCACGCAATTCACTGGGAAAAAGTTCCTAGACTTCTGCGAAGGCCACCACATCCGTGTGGACTGGGCCGCCGTAGCTCACCCAATGACACATGGGCAGGTGGAGCACGCCAATGGCATGATTTTGCAGGGTCTAAAACCAAGGATCTACAACGACCTCAACAAGTTTGGCAAGCGATGGACAAAAGAGCTACCCTCGGTGGTTTCGAGTCTGAGGACGACGCCGAGCCAGGCCACGGGTTTCTCGTTGTTTTTCCTAGTCTATGGGGCCGAGGCTATCCTACCCACGGACTTAGAATACGGCTCCCCGAGGACAAAGGCATACGACGACCAAAACAACCAGACCAGCCGAGAGGATTCATTAGACCAGCTGGAAGAGGCTCGGGACGTAGCCTTACTACACTCAGCGCGGTATCAGCAGTCTCTGCGACACTACCACGCCCGAAGGATTCGGCCCCGAGGCTTCCAGGTGGGAGATTTGGTGCTTCGGCTACGACAAGACGCCCGAGGGCGCCACAAGCTTACTCCTCCCTAGGAAGGGTCGTTCATCATCGCCAAAATTTTGAAGCCCGGGACATACAAGCTGGCCAACGATCAAGGCGAGGTCTACAGCAACGCTTGGAACATCGAACAGCTACGTCGCTTTTACCCTTAAAGTGTTTCAAGTCGTTCATGTATCTCGGTCCCTTTACATGTATAAATAAAAAGTCTAACTATCAAGGGAGGATCTGCCTTGCCTCAGCAAAAACCGACCCTCCCTCGAGGGCTAGAAGGGGGGAACCCCCTCTGTGTCAAAATTTTCCTCAGAAAAGTTTTCTACCAAAATGACTTTCATGCCTTTCGACTATATCGATAACAGAATCATAAAAACGAGCGAGAGAGACCTTGAACGGCAAGGCTGACCGAGCCGAGGGACTCCTACGCCTCTAGGATACGGATACCTCACTCATCACCTTCCGCGAAAAGTAACTCGCGCCCGGATAAGTGATTCTGCTATCGAACAAGTCCTAACGCTCGAAACAAGAGGAAAGAAAACGCAGCTTTATACTCTGACACTAAAGATGTTTAGGCCTCAGCGGCCACAAGAAACATACACATACTTAGAATAAACTGTTCCCCACAGGCTCAGGTGTCGGCGGGGGAGGAGCAGCACCCTCGGCGTCGTTCCTACCCGCGGCGGAATCTGGCCAGACCTCATACGGTGACACAGGCGAAAGGATCTCCACCTCAAAAAAGGAAGCCAACGCCGCGCGTGGGCCCTCGGCAGCCGCATCAAGCATTTGGACCTCCGCTAGGGCGGCCTCCTCTTCGTCGGGTAAGCAGTAGCCCTCGCTGACCCGCTCCAAATCCACGTCGTAGTGGGAAGCGAGGACAGCGAAGGCCCGCCTAACACCATGGTGCAGCGCCCCGCGGAGTCTGCTGCGCACGTGGCCGCCCAAGGCCCGCAGGCGACTCTAGGGGGAGCTGCCCGAGGGGACGTCGTCGAGGCCAAAGGTCCGATAGAAGGCCGAGATGGCCTCGGACATGGCCATGCGGTCGGCCTCTTTCTGCTCAGCCGTCTGGGCAAGCGCCTTGCAGTTCTTGACGGACTCATCGAGAGCCGCCTCGAACCCTGAAGACAGCCGGACAATATTCTTCAGACACGAGGAAAAGAATGAAGCTAAAACAAAGTCACAAAGCAGGCAAAACATACCTTCGGCCCGGGCACGCTGCTGTGAGGCCATGGCTTGGGCAGACCGGGCAGACCCGACGGCCACGGCCAGGTCCTCCGCAAGGGTCTCGGCCCGAGCGGTCGCCTTGGGTCTAGAAGGGGGGAACCCCCTTTGCGTCAAAATTTTCCTCGGAAAAGTTTTCTACCAAAACAACTTTCATGCCTTTCGACTATATCGATAGCAGAATCCTAAAAACGACAAGAGAGACCTCGAACGGCAAGGCCGACCGAGCCAAGGGACTCCTACGCCTTCGGGATACGGATACCTTACTCATCACCTTCCGCGAAAGGTAGCTCACTCTCGGATAAGTGATTCTGCTACCGGCGAACAAGTCCTAATGCTCAAAATAAGAGGAAAGAAACACGGCTTTATACTCAAATACCCAAATGTTCAGGCCTCAGCAGCCACAGAAAACAAACACACATACTTAGGATAACTATGCTACATAGACTTAGACGTCGGCAGCACCCTCGGTGGTTTTCCCGACCTGCGGCAGATGTCTTAGTACTTAAAGCAATTACATTTTGCTCTCAGGCAAATACCATTACATTCCCTTACAAACGGGACCCCAGCTCCATTCCCGCAAGAATGAACTACCTCCACACCAGAAGGGCTGCAAGATAACAAGCTCCAAGCGGCTCACCGGCGACCACTGCACCAGCAACGACAACGACCTCTGCCTCGGGCGGCTAGACAGTAGCAGCGATTGCCCCAGGGCAAACGCTACTGTGAAAAGGCCCTCGCCCCCGTCCCAACACGGGGGGCGAGAACAAACCATTAAAGCCAAAGAGCCAGAGGTCCGGCCACAGGTGGCACTAACGGTCTCGTCGGCAGAGTCAACCGCCTCTACAGTGGGAAGCCTCACCTATGGCGGCCACCACCTCAGCACCGACGACAGCGGCCACCTGCGCACCGATGCCGCACCGGCGAATGGCGGCCGCCCCAGCGCGCACAAGGAGGTCCTCGCTCTCGTCCTCGCTATGGGAGTGAGGACAAGGCCATCCAGGAACGCGGACACCGCCCCTGCGGCGTACGACATCATGTACGACCCCTCAATGTGGCTGGCGGCGCGGGACGGGCCATGGACGTGTCCGACCTGCGCACGGCGCGACCGTCACCCATGCGGTGGACGGACAGCCACACCCCGACCAGGCAGCAGGTGGCAGTTCGCCTCCTCTGCAAGGCTGGTGGACGCCCTTCTCCCCCGAATGCTGGAGGAAGAAGCGGGTCGCCAGCCCATGCGGAAGGCAGGACCCCAACTCGGCTTGCCCTCCCCTCAGCACGGATGATGAACATCCTTGAAGCTGAGGGCAAGGGGGAGGCCACAGCCCGGCTTGCTCTTCTCCACCACGAGGCTGACGGTCATCATTCTAGGTGACCACTGGCGGGGAACTGCAGCCGGGCTGCATGATGAAAATCCTTGAAGCCAAGCAATGACTAAAGAGCGCCAACCCCCACGAGGTCGTCCTCCTCAAACAGCAGCAAGAAGAAGGCAACACCGGTGCACCCCATCTGGAGTCCTGGAAGATGGAAAGACATGATGAATGTGAGAAGAGCAAAGGCATGGCTACTGCCCGGGAGATTGATCCCTTTTTAAAGACAGATCTCCCCACTCGCGCCCCAAAGCATCACGGGCAAAGTCTCCCCTGACATGCTCCAGGGTTTCTGTCCTACGACATGGGGGCTAGGGCCCACATGTCATGTAACCGGCACACCGGTTACCACGTGCAAAGAAACCGCACTGCCACTTGCGCCAATGCCGCGTCTTCTCGGGACTACAGAACCAGTGCAGCGACTCGAGGCAGCCCCACGCATGACCCAACAGTGCCAATTAAGTGCGACGGTCACAGGTCAGTCGGCTGTGGGGATAGACACGACAGTTGGTACGACCATAGGCGGACCGGCAGTAATTGCAGCGACAGTTGGCGTACGGAAGCAGCGGTCCAACCACCAACTAGGCCCTGGTCCCACCTACAGGCTCACATCCTCCCCTGAAGCGGCAGGGGAGCCCTCTCCTACAGCATAAAGACGACGCACCCATGTTCCATTCCAAGAATGACTCGCGCACGCGCAACAGATACCCCGCGAGTCGCCCGTCCCGTCGCATTAACTCCCTGGCAGGACACACGTCCCCTTTGGCATGCGGGCGGGGGTCGTTTCGCCTTCGTCATGATGACTGCCTCAAAAAAGGTGCGCCACACTGTTTCAAAATATCTCCTTTCTTCCTTTCCTCTCTCTTTCTCTCTCTCCGCAGGGATCGGGAAAAGGGACATTTTGAAGGAGCCCTTCGCAGCAAAGGGAACGGGCCCCGAGCCCTCCTACTGATCAGGGGTTCGAAGGTTGCGCCCTGCGGGGTTCGGCGACCGCCCCAGAGCACTCGGGCTCCGAGCCCTTTACTGATCAGGGGTTCGAAGGCTGGCCCCTCGAAGGGATTCGACAGTCGCCCCAGAGCATGCAGAGTCAGTGATGACCCTGGGTACGTCCGTTACATGGCCAAGGCTCGGGCTACGCTCTCGAGGTGACCTAAGACATTTTCGAGACCAGCGGGAATGGTTTGTAATGGAATCCCACCGAAGGGAGGCACCGAGCCCTCGAACCCTATCGAATGGGTCCAGGTCCAGCAAATCACCTGCAGGTACTTTTGGAGCGCGCCTCTAGGCCACTAGCCGACCCTTATCGAACAGGGCTCGGGCATCCGCTCAGATTACCCAATAGCAACTCACCGGAGACACCATGTTCAGCGCCCACCGAGGGTAGCATGGCGCGTTCCCCCCCTCCTCCTTGCGGAAAGGCGACGAAGGGGCGTACAATAAAGAGCCGAGACGGTCCTCGATCATCCTCTCGCTCCGTGCAGAGGCTCGGAGGCTGCTCTCGCACTAGGCTACGGCCAAATTGTTGACCACGTCGACAAACTAGCTTAAAAAACTCAGAGCCTGACCATGCACTCGGGCTGCGGCCAGGCCGCATGAGGGAACAATAAGGCCGACCGAGGAATCGCAAGAAGAATTAAGACCTCAGAGGAGTCAAACCACTCCTCCGAGGCCTCGGGGGCTACACCCGACGGGTGTGCTCGCGCGCACCCATCGGAACAAAATATAACCGAGAAAGGTTAGTCCCCTTGCAAAAAATCCGGCAGAACCTCCAAGCGAGTGTCTACACCCCCTTTGAGGCTCGGGGGCTACTGTCGGGTACCGTAATTAGGGGTACCCCCAATAGTCCTAAGCATGGCTAAAAAACATCTTCAAAACAGACCGTAAAGGCTGGTAAGCACAGCTCAAAGTTAAAGCCTCATCTACCAAGGGACGCGATCTCGTCTCTCCCGAGCCCGGCCTCGGGCAAGAACAGTAGTCCCGGACAGATTCACGCCTCGCCCGAGGGCCTCCTCAGGCAGCGGGCGCACCCCCAGTTCGCCCAAGGCTAAGCTCGGGCAAACTTTGTCGTATAGCAAACCTCGGCCAAATTGCCTTACCGCCGACCGTATCGCATGCGCATTTAATGTAGGGATCACTTGACACCTTATCCTAACACGCGCGCCTCAGTTGGCAAGGTCAAAATGACCGTAGTCACTTCGCCCCTTTACTGATCATTCTAACAGGAAAACAACACTATTCACCCCGTTCTGACTACTGTGCCAACCACCAGGGTAAGACTAACAACAGTAAGTCATGGCCTCTCCTGAGTTCAGCCTCAGGCGCAACAGGGAGCTCCGCCTCGCCCGACCCTAGGCCTCGGCCTCAGCCTCAGCCTGAGGAGAAGGTCTCCGCCTCGCTCGACCCTAGGCCTCGGCCTCAGCCTAGGCCTCGGGAGGAGTCACAACCTCGCCTGACCTCGGCCTCGGCCTCAGGAGAAGTCATCGCCTTGCCCGACCTCGGCCTCGGACCAACTACGCTATAGGGGATACATCATTACCCTACCTCTAGCTAGCCGCTTCAGGCTACGAAGGAACAAGACTGGTGTCACATCTAGATTACTCCGGCAACAGGTAATGATGGTTCCCTGCATGCGTCCATGACGTCAATTGTTCTCGGCTCTCTACGAAGGCAAAGAAACGTCAGCAGGACCCAGGGCCGCACCGCCAGCTACGCTTCTACAGGGCTCAAGCACTTCTCCGCCGGCCACATTAGTACATAGCTACACCCCCATATGTACAGCTGGATCACCTCCTTGTATCTATAAAAGGAGATGCCCAGGGCCTTCCCACGGCACCCTATGAGGACGACGGAGACGGACTCGCTCAAACATCGAACTACTCTTCACAACGCTAGACCTCTCAAGAGACCCGGGACCTGTTCCCTCTCTCACGAAGCTTGTAACCCCTACTGCAAGCACCCGGTGCAAGATAATATAAGCCTCATCCCCCCTCTTGTGTTTCATCTTGCATCAATCCATCTGGGCAGGGACACGCGGCACAAAATTCACTAGTCAGTTCGGTTGAGGGTCCCCCGGGTCCAAAACGCCGACACTATTAGTGTTTGATTGTTACAGGATCACCTATTCACCCCCCCCCCCCTTTAGGTGCTCTCAATTGGTATCGGAGCCGTACTCTTCACGTAAGGGACTAATCGCCCGAAGAGATGGATCCTAAGGGAAAGGGGATGGTGGTCAACGACAAAGAGAAGGAGTCCATCTTCAACGAGCCAAGAGATGACAAGCCCACTAACTCAGGCTCGAGTCACAAGAAGAAGGACGGGAAGAAGAAGCGCATCAAGAAGATCATCTACTACGACAGCGATGCCTCCTCTTCTTCACCAAGAGATGACGATGACAACGACTCGTCGCCGAAAAAGAAAACGGTTAATCAAAATTATTCTTTTGATTACTCTCGCATTCCCTACAACTCAAATGCTCATTTGCTTTCTATTCCTCTTGGAAAACCCCCACACTTTGATGGAGAGGATTACTCATTTTGGAGTCATAAAATGCGTAGTCATCTGTTTTCTCTCCATCCTAGTATCTAGGAAATTGTGGAAAATGGGATGCATTTTGATAGTACGGATAATCCTGTATTCATTAATGAACAAATTCATAAGAATGCCCAAGCTACTACTGTCTTGTTAGCTTCGCTTTGTAGAGACGAATACAATAAAGTAAGTGGCTTGGACAACGCCAAGCAAATCTAGGACACCCTCAAGATCTCACATGAGGGAAATGATGCTACAATGATCACCAAAATGGAACTGGTGGAAGGCGAGCTAGGGAGATTCGCCATGATCAGGGGAGAAGAGCCAACACAAACCTACAACAGGCTCAAGACCCTGGTCAACAAGATTAGAAGCTATGGAAGCACAAGATGGACGGACCACGACGTCGTCTGACTCATGCTCAGGTCCTTTACAGTTATTGACCCCCATCTTGTGAATCTTATCCGTGAAAACCCCAGGTACACAAAGATGACGCCCGAGGAGATATTCGGAAAATTTGTAAGCGGGCGCATGATGGTTAAGGAGGCAAGGTATGTAGATGACGCCTTGAACGGCCCACTGCCCGTCTACTAGCCGCAGCCCGTTGCGCTCAAGGCAACAAGCAGCAAGGAGGCACTACCAAGCAAGGTAGCACAAGTGGAGGCTGTCGGGCTCAATGAGAATGAAATGGCGCTTATCATCAAGCGCTTCAAGACCACACTTAAAGGACGCAAGGAGTACCCCAATAAGAACAAAATAAGGGGAAAGCGCTCCTGCTTCAAATGCAGTAAGACTGGTCACTTTATTGCAAATTGTCCCGATAATGATAGTGACCAGGGACAAGAAAAGAGCGGGAAGGAGAAAAAGGAGAACTATAGGAAGGCAAAGGGTGAGGCTGTAACACCCTGAATTTGGGGGTATAAAATTTCTTTGGTCATATTCACAAATTCAGGTGTTACTTCCTTTTTCTCATCCTTCCCCAATCTTCTCTTTCTCATTTCTATAAGAGAAAAGTAGTTATTTTATTTGTAACTATAGTCTATTAGCTCAAACTCCAAGGGAGTATGAATTGTTGCATCATGTTGAACCCTGGATTTCACTTTTGTTTGGTGCATAATTCTTAGAAAGTCCAATTTGAATTTGTGGCTTATTTGAATTTGAATCAAATAGAGAAAATAAAAAGAAAAGAGAAAACAATTCCAGATTAAAAAGAAAAGGGAAAGAAGCCCACTCCCCCGCCCCCCTCAGCCTTTCGGCCTAGCTAGGCCCATCCCGCGCGCGCGCGCCTCTCCCCCCTCTCCTCTCTCTGCCCTGGCGGGCCCACCCGTCAGCGCAGCCGCTTTCCCCATCCCGCGCGCGCCCGCTTCCCCCGCTCTCTCTGCCCTGGCGGGCCCGCCCGTCAGCGCAACCGTTCTCCGCGCCCGCGCCCGCTTTCCCTCTCTCTCTGCTCGCGGGCCCGGGCTGTCAGCTCCCTCGTCCTCGCGTAACTGCCGCCCGAGCTGCACGCTGCCGCGGTCTCCGCGCCCACGTCGCGCGTGGAGCTCGCAACTGCCCCGCCCCCGGCCACTTGAGCCCGGAACCCCACTCGCCCTCTCCCCCTCCCTCATTTGCGCACCTGCAGGCCTCTCTCACCTCCCCCTCGCTGCGCGCACGCCAGAGCGCCGCCGCCATAAACCCCCGACTTCCCGAGCTCGTTTCCCGGCCGCCGTTGGAGCTCCGCCGTGTCCATTGCCACGGTGAGCTTCGCCCCGGCGTCCGCAACCCGGGACGCGCCCCAATTCCCTCTCCCCCTCCTTATTTCTCTCTGCCCGCGCTCACCCGCCGTCCTCCGTGCAGTCGCGGAGGTCCGCCACCGTCGCCCCGGGTCACCGTCGCGTCATCGCCGCCACCGAGGAGTCCCCGGAGCCCGCCTTGAGGTAAAGAACCTCTCCCGCCCCTATTGACCTTTGTTTTGCTCTCTGCTGCGTTTAATTCCTCGCCGGAGTAGATTTATGCCGCCGCCGAACCACTCCGCCGTGAACCGCCCCCTCCGGTGCCCCTGCCCCGACCCAGACCCCACCAAAGAATTCCTCGTGCCCTTCCCAACCTTCCCAGCCACTCAGGTCGCCCCAGAGACCCACCAAGCGCCCGCGCCCCTCGTCTCCGGCGAGTCCTCCGCCGCGGGGACGAGCGCCGCCGCCCCAGCTAGCCGTAGGAGAAGCCCAGGCCGGCCACCCAATCCCCACCGTCCGTCCCAGATCGGGCGGTCCCGTTTTAATTAGGCCAAACCTGATCCTGGCCGTCCGTCGGAGATCCAGCGGCCCAGACCCGCTTCCCCCACACCCCGTCTCCCTACCGTTTGGGTCCCGCCTGTCAGCCCGCCCGCGCGCTCGCGCTGCCCGTCGGTCCCGCCTGTCAGCCCGCCCGCGCGCTCGCGCTGCCTGCCGGTCCCACCTGTCAGCCACCCAGGCCGCCGCACGCCCGCGCGCCCGCCCGCAGGATCTAATCCTAGCCGTCCGTCTGAGATCCGACGGCCGTAGGAGTCCGATACCCCTTCGCCCGCGCGTTTTCTTAAAGAGCCCCCTGTTTTCTGGAATTTGAACCCGCCGTCCCTGGTTTCTTACAGTTAGGTCCTCGGACCTTTTATTTAATTCAAAATAGGTACTTAGGGTATATTTTTAACCCCTAAACTTGTAAAATTCATAACTTTGCCATATGAACTCCAAATTAGGTGCTTCAAATTGCAAAATGTTCATAATATTATTATCTATCTGTTTAAGCAATGTTTCCCTGCTGTTTCTATGTCTCAATTAATAGTTGATCATTAGGGTAAAATTAATGTTATGGGAACCCTATTCGAGATAAATAAAAGATAGTAGACTTTAATAAAAGTTGGAGCACTTAAGTTTATGGACTTAACACTATGTAATGATTTAACCCCCACCACTGACTTAAACCTGAGTAGTGGATAATGAATCCTTTTGTATAGTCCTCTACCCTAGACCTAGAGAATACCAGAGTGCCTATCCCTATTCTATTATGAACTTGTGATCTCTCTGCTGCATATGTTTGGTATATTGTTTTTGTTTGTTATTTCCCAAGTGCATAGTGTGAATGATTACTTTACGTAGACAACGAGCAGTCTGTGTTTCCCGAGGAAGTTGCAGAGGAAGTTCCTGATCAACAGTTTGGTGAAGGCAAGTGTCCTCTGACCCATTATGTCCCATTTACTTAATAATACACTGTCCCGCATACTATGAACAACCTAAGGATTTACTAGCTTTCTATTTACCTTGTCCTTGATTTACCTTTTTGGGTTACTATGGTTAGCTACATGCTAGCTCTTTACTTTAATCAATGAACATGATGAGATACAATGATGATACTATGATTTTATTCTGGATATGATGATATACTTGTGGCATTTAAGGGGACTAGGGCTGTTTCCCGAGTACCTCTCCGTAAGGACCTGTTCGTTGAGAGACCACCCGGGATAACAGTGCAACCATGAGGGTGAAATGGGATGCCCTTAGCTAATTAATTAGAGGAACTAGAGGTGTAGTTGCTTAGCCGTCGTGCCGTTAATGGGGTCCAGGCACAGTGCTTGCTCTGCCGAGGCTGAGTGCCGAGGTTCTTTCGTTTTGCTTTTTGTTAGTCACTCTCCTGCGGGGAGGGGTACTGTGTTTATCAAACTGGAGAAACCTAACGGGCAGCTATGATCTCTAGGGAATCTTTGTAAAAGCTACGTAGTGATACCCTGCCGGACCACCTAGGTAGTGGTCAATGGGGATTAGCTCTCCCCGGGCAGAAAGGGAATCATGACTCATGGGTAAAGTGTGCGACCTCTCCAGAGGGTAGTGAAACTGATATATCAGCCGTGCTCATGGTTAAGAGCAGCCTTGGGATCCTCTTTGATTAGAGATACAGATGGTTCGAGATACAAGGATTATGTTATGGTTTTGGTTCGAATATGATGATGTTGTTCCTCGATGAGGAAATGGTTCATGGGTTGGTTAATGCTAAAAATCTGGCTTCTACTAATGATAAATACCTGACCAACTAAAAGCAACTGCTTGAGCCTAACCCCACATAAAGCTAGTCCACTTCAGCCAAACGGGACATTTGTTGAGTACGTTGATGTGTACTCATCCTTGCTTTACCACAAAACACTAGGTTGTCCACATTGCAACCACTGCTCAGGAGAAGACGAAGTCGTGGAAGGAGACTTCCAGGAGTTCCAAGACTACGACGAGTTTTAGGTGTGGGTTGGCGGCAACCCCCAGTCAGCTGCCTGTGAAGGCCTCATCTTTACTGCGTTTCGCTAGCACTTTGATTTATCTGTTAAGTTGATGACTATGTGGATGTCTATGACTCTGTGATGTAATAAGTTAATACTCTTTTATGTTACTATTCGAGCACTGTGCGATGATGTTCATTTATGAAATCGCTGTGTACGTGAATTCTGATCCTGGCACGTACATAGTTCGCATTCGGTTTGCCTTCTAAAACCGGGTGTGACATAAGTGGTATCAAAGCCAGGTTGACTGTAGGACCGCTGACCTAGAATAGCACTGGTCGTACTAAGGACTATTGACCTTTCCTCTCACCTTGACCTCTGATGTTACTTCAAAAGTCGGTCATCTCGACCAACCCTATGTTTTACTACATATATATATACTATATTATACCTTGTTAAAATTTTTATCTTATTCTGTCTATGGTTTATTCACTTGTCATATTAGTTCTGCTCTTACTCTTATGCTTACGGTGTCTTTTGTAGATGGCTCGTCTTAGACACACTGCACGTAAGTCGGTGATTCCTTTCCTGCCGTCTCGACTTGCGGAGCGTCCTCTGCACCGCACCGTGTCCGGTCAGTCGAGTCACCTGGAGAGACTGCACCACCGCCTGCGTGAGGAGCAGGAACGCCGGCGGCAGCACAGAGAGCAGCAGGGCTCTTCCTCCCCACCCCAGCAAGAGGTGGAGTCCGTGAGGCCCCGTTCCTCTGTTGCCCAGCTGGAGGCGCCCCCTGCACCACCGCGGGACGCCCCGGCTGTTGGAGGAGCTACTGGAGGAGGTCTTGGAGGAGACCCCGACGACGACGACTCAGACCACAGCACGGAGTCCTCGGAGCCGCAGGAGGCGGAAGGATGGGTCGCCCGACCCATCACCCGTGACGCCGCTCGCGGTTGTCACTTCCACGACGCACTCGACACCTTGCTGCGCCAGGCTTTCGACCGGCACACCTGGTCAATCGAGTATCGTTGTGTAGTCTACCAGCACAGTCGCGGGAGGTACCCGGACCGCTGGGAGGCTAGCTGCCTAGTTCGCCGTCCGGAGGATGACCTCCGGGGTGCGGAGGCCGTTTCGGAGCACTATTCCATCTCCGAGAGGGACACTGCAGAGGCGGCTATGCAGGATGCAGCACGACGTGCACTCTCCCAGTACTGTTCTTTGTTCGGTGGCGTGGCCGACGGTCTTAACCTTCGGTACTACCCCCGCCGCCCTACTGGCAGCACAGAGAGTGTGGTTGTCTCACCTGTTGGTGAGGCTAACCCTAGGTTGAGCAGCACAGTCAACCTAGTCGCAGTGCTTAACACTGAGCTGGATCACTCTCTGGACGAGCTGAGCAGGGCTCGAATGGAGATTGCGGAGTTGCGTGCTGAGCTGGCAGAGCGCCATCACCAGGAGGGTGGTTCTCCCGCTCCTGTTGGGACTCAACACCCATACCGCTCACCACCACGTGGTCACCACACTTATGGTTCCCCTGCCTGTAAGACCAGGATAGATCTGGATCCTTAGATCGTTAGCGTCGAAGTTTGTAATAATTCCTAAGTCAGATGTCTCAGTCTTAAAATAGTTAGTTTAGTTTGCTTATCAGTTGCTTCCAATTAGCTTAGTTTGCTTATCAGTTGCTTGCATGCTTGTTATGATGAACTTGTGCTGGACTTGAATCTTTGTAATGACTGTTGCCAACCTGTGGGTTTCTCCTGCAGTTTGGCCTAGCTATAATGTTAATAAAGTCAGTTATTTAGTTGGGAAGCCATTTACTTCTACTTTCCCTCTTATCTGAGAAGCTGTGTTGAATCATAATGAGGATCAGTGAAGCTCTTGTTCACTCAGTGTCATGAAGAATTATGTGTTCTCTTTTCTTATGCTGGAGGGTTGTAAGATCAATGCTGATGTATGAGTGTCTCCCACAGATGTCTGACAACAGGCGCCGATGCAACAGGCGTGCTCAGCAAGAGCAGCAGGACCAGCAGGAGGAACAACAGAGGCAGCCTCCCCCGCCACCCCCGATGACAGTGGAGCAGATGTTCTTGATGCAGACTCAGGCAGTGCAGGCCATTGGGCAGACTCTGGCAGCCATGCAGCAGGCTCAACAGCAACCCCAACCCCAGTTGCAAGTGCAGATGCCCCAGATGCCACGGGATAAGCGTGGTGAGTTCATGAGAGGGCACCCTCCTACCTTCGCCCATTCTGCCGACCCCATGAATGCAGAAGACTGGCTGCGCGCAGTGGAAAGGGAACTGCGCACCGCCCAATGTGACGATAGGGAGAAGGTTCTGTATGGTCCCCGTCAGCTAAGGGGAGCAGCCCAGTCCTGGTGGGAGTCCTACCTCGCCACACATGCTGACCCCGAAGCCATCACCTGGGAAGAATTCAGCGAGAGTTTCCGCAGGTACCATGTGCCGGAGGGACTGATGATCGTGAAGAAGGAGGAGTTTCTGGCTCTGAAGCAGGGACCCCTGTCTGTTAGTGAATACAGAGACAAGTTTCTGCAGCTATCTCGTTATGCACCTGAGGATGTCAACACTGATGCTAAAAGGCAGTACAGGTTCATGAGGGGTTTGGTGGATCCCCTGCATTACCAGCTGATGAATCACACCTTCCCCACCTTCCAGCACCTGATCGATAGGGCAGTTATGACTGAGAAGAAGCGTAAGGATATGGAAGATCGGAAGCGCAAGATGAGTGGACCCCAGACCGGAGGCATCAGCCGTCCACGTTTCTCAGGCAGTTCATCTCAGCAAGGCAGGCCCGGTCACCCACGGGGATATCAGAATCAGAATCAGCGTCCGCATCAGCAGCAGTTTCAGAGACAGTACCCACAGCAGCAGCAGTATCGTCAGAACAGCCAGCAGGGAGGTAATCAGTATCAGAAGCAGAACAACCAGGCACCTCGCCTTCCTGCCCCAGCAGCAAACCAGAGCAACCAAGCAGCCCCAGCACAAGGAGGAGGCAGAGGATGTTTCCACTGTGGAGAACAAGGCCACTGGGCGATGCAATGCCCGAAGAAGATGGCGCAGCAGCAGACCAACCCCAATGCTCCAACAAGGCAAGGTGTACTGCAGCCGACAGCAGGCAATCGTAACCAAGCGTACAACCGTGGAAAGGTGAACCACTTGGAGGCCGAAGCGATCCAGGATGCACCAGATGTGGCAGTAGGTATGTTCTCAGTCAAATCTCATCCCACGAAAGTGCTATTTGATACTGGTGCAACTCATTCATTTGTCACTGCAACCTGGGTAGAATTGCATAACATCTCAGTAGAGGCAATGATGCCGCCCATGAGGATTAATTCAGTTGGTGGCAAGGTGCAAACAGATAAAATATGCTCAAATATAAGGGTGGAAATAAGGGGGATAGGGTTCCCCAGTGACTTAATAGTATTAGACACCCCTGGGATAGATGTCATTCTAGGGATGAATTGGTTAATGAAGTATGAGGCGAGTGTTAGCTGTGACAAGAGGACCGTAACATTGAAGTCCCCGTCAGGAGAAGAGGTAGTGGCCGAGCTAAGGATGCCTAAATCAGCGGAGGGTGTCTGTCACCAGATTTCAGTTGATAGTAAGGAGCCCAACCCGCTCGAGACTATCAAGGTTGTGTCAGACTTTCCGGACGTATTTCCCGAGGAGCTAACGGGCATGCCACCCGAGAGAAAAGTCGAATTTGCCATAGAGCTTATCCCTGGTACCGCCCCCATTTCCAAAAGAGCCTACCGAGTGTCTGAACCAGAATTGGTGGAACTCAAGAAGCAGATAGATGAGATGTTAGAGAAGGGTTATATCAGGCCAAGCACCTCGCCTTGGGCCGCTCCAGTGTTGTTTGTAGAAAAGAAAGATGGTACCAAAAGGATGTGCATAGACTACCGAGCCTTGAATGAAGTCACTGTTAAAAACAAGTACCCCCTGCCAAGGATAGAAGATTTGTTCGACCAGCTCAGAGGTGCCAGCGTATTCTCGAATATAGATCTGAGGTCGGGCTACCATCAACTCAGAATCCGACCCTCGGACGTACCGAAGACGGCATTCATCACCAAGTACGGGTTATATGAATTCACAGTTATGTCCTTTGGTTTGACAAATGCGCCAGCCTTCTTTATGTACCTGATGAACAGTGTGTTCATGGATTATCTGGACAAGTTTGTGGTAGTGTTTATCGATGATATTCTCATATACTCTCAAAGTGAGGAAGATCATGTAGAGCATTTGAAGATGGTATTGCAAAGACTTCGAGAGCATCAGTTGTATGCCAAACTGGGCAAATGCGAGTTCTGGATTCATGAAGTCTTGTTTCTGGGTCACATCATAAATCAAGATGGGTTGGCAGTGGATCCAAAGAAAGTGGCAGATATCCTGAACTGGAAAGCACCAAAGGATGTTCGTGGGATCAAGAGCTTCATTGGAATGGCTGGGTATTACAGGCGTTTCATCGAAGGCTTCTCAAAGATTGCTAGACCAATGACAGTGTTACTAGCGAAGAAAGTTGAGTTTAAGTGGACCCAAAAGTGTCAGGAAGCATTTGAAGAACTGAAAAATAGATTGACTACAGCTCCGGTGTTAGTCCTGCCTGATGTTCACAAGCCATTCTCAGTGTATTGCGATGCTTCTTACACCGGATTGGGATGTGTGCTAATGCAAGAAGGAAGAGTTGTAGCATACTCATCTCGACAGCTGAAGATCCATGAGAAAAATTATCCCACACATGACCTGGAGTTGGCAGCAGTAGTTCATGCTTTGAAGACCTGGAGACATTACCTGTATGGGCAGAAGTGCGACATTTACACAGATCATAAAAGTCTGAAGTACATATTCACCCAGTCAGAGTTAAACATGAGACAGCGAAGATGGTTGGAATTGATCAAGGACTATGAGTTGGAGATACATTACCATCCAGGCAAAGCCAATGTGGTTGCAGATGCTCTGAGTAGGAAGAGTCAAGTCAATATGTTGGCCACGTACCCAATGCCATATGAGTTAGCCAAGGAATTCGACAGACTGAGTCTCGGTTTCCTGAACAGTACGCAAGGAGTAACAGTGGAATTAGAGCCCACTCTAGAGCGGGAGATCAAAGAAGGGCAGAAGGATGATGAAAACATCAACAAGATCCGGCAGCTGGTCTTAGAAGGAAGAGGCAAAGACTTTCGAGAGGATGAAGAGGGAGTAATATGGTTCAAGGACCGATTGTGTGTCCCCGACCTCAAACCTATTCGGGAGCTGATCCTAAAGGAAGCTCATGAGACGGCCTACTCCATACACCCTGGTAGCGAGAAGATGTATCAGGATTTAAAAAGGAGGTTTTGGTGGTATGGCATGAAAAGAGAAATCGCAGAATATGTCGCCATCTGTGATAGCTGTCAAAGAACCAAAGCAGAGCATCAAAGGCCCGCCGGATTGTTGCAGCCATTGCGGATTCCTCAGTGGAAGTGGGATGAGATCGGGATGGATTTTATAGTTGGCCTACCTCGTACCCGGGCCGGTTATGATTCCATCTGGGTGGTTGTGGACCGCTTAACAAAGGTGGCCCATTTCATACCTGTGAAGACCACATACACCGGAGCAACGTTAGCTGAGTTATACATGTCACGGATAGTTTGCCTTCATGGTGTGCCGAAGAAGATAGTGTCAGATCGAGGAACGCAGTTCACCTCTCATTTTTGGCAGCAGCTACAAGAAGCTTTGGGCACCCATTTGAACTTCAGCTCGGCCTATCACCCGCAGACAGACGGTCAGACTGAAAGAACTAACCAGATCCTAGAAGATATGCTGAGAGCCTGTGCGTTGCAAGACAAGTCGGGATGGGACAAAAGGTTACCTTATGCAGAATTCTCCTATAACAATAGTTACCAGGCCAGCTTGAAGATGTCGCCGTTTCAGGCACTCTATGGACGGAGTTGTAGGACTCCGCTGCATTGGGACCAGCCTGGAGAGAGACAGGTGTTTGGCCCCGACATTTTGCTTGAAGCCGAAGAGAATATCAAAATGGTTCGGGAGAATCTGAAGATAGCACAATCAAGGTAGCGAAGCTATGCGGACCGAAGGAGAAGAGAACTGAGTTTTGAAGTGGGAGATTACGTCTATCTGAAGGTGTCACCTATCAGGGGAGTCAGAAGGTTCGGAGTTAAAGGCAAGTTAGCACCCCGGTACGTTGGACCATATCAGATTCAAGCAAAGCGTGGAGAAGTGGCTTACCAACTCAACCTACCAGAAAGTTTGTCGGCAGTGCACAATGTGTTCCACGTGTCACAATTGAAGAAGTGTCTGCGAGTACCAGAAGAACAGTTGCCAGTGGAGGGTTTGGAAGTCCAGGAGGATCTGACATACATAGAGAAGCCAACGCAGATTCTAGAGTTTGCAGACAGAGTCACCCGGAGGAATACCATCAGAATGTGCAAAGTCAGATGGGGTCACCACTCCGAGGAAGAAGCAACCTGGGAACGAGAAGATGATCTGAAGGCCAAATACCCTGAACTCTTTGCTGACCAACCCTGAATCTCGGGGCGAGATTCTTTTAAGGGGGATAGGTTTGTAACACCCTGAATTTGGGGGTATAAAATTTCTTTGCTCATATTCACAAATTCAGGTGTTACTTCCTTTTTCTCATCCTTCCCCAATCTTCTCTTTCTCATTTCTATAAGAGAAAAGTAGTTATTTTATTTGTAACTATAGTCTATTAGCTCAAACTCCAAGGGAGTATGAATTGTTGCATCATGTTGAACCCTGGATTTCACTTTTGTTTGGTGCATAATTCTTAGAAAGTCCAATTTGAATTTGTGGCTTATTTGAATTTGAATCAAATAGAGAAAATAAAAAGAAAAGAGAAAACAATTCCAGATTAAAAAGAAAAGGGAAAGAAGCCCACTCCCCCGCCCCCCTCAGCCTTTCGGCCCAGCTAGGCCCATCCCGCGCGCGCGCCTCTCCCCCCCTCTCCTCTCTCTGCCCTGGCGGGCCCAGCCGTCAACGCAGCCGCTTTCCCCATCCCGCGCGCGCCCGCTTCCCCCGCTCTCTCTGCCCTGGCGGGCCCGCCCGTCAGCGCAACCGTTCTCCGCGCCCGCTTTCCCTCTCTCTGCTCGCGGGCCCGGGCTGTCAGCTCCCTCGTCCTCGCGTAACTGCCGCCCGAGCTGCGCGCTGCCGCGGTCTCCGCGCCCACGTCGCGCGTGGAGCTCGCAACTGCCCCGCCCCCGGCCACTTGAGCCCGGAACCCCACTCGCCCTCTCCCCCTCCCTCATTTGCGCACCTGCAGGCCTCTCTCTCACCTCCCCCTCGCTGCGCGCACGCCAGAGCGCCGCCGCCATAAACCCCCGCCGTCCCGAGCTCGTTTCCCGGCCGCCGTTGGAGCTCCGCCTTGTCCATTGCCACGGTGAGCTTCGCCCCGGCGTCCGCAACCCGGGACGCGCCCCAATTCCCTCTCCCCCTCCTTATTTCTCTCTGCCCGCGCTCACCCGCCGTCCTCCGTGCAGCCGCGGAGGTCCGCCACCGTCGCCCTGGGTCACCGTCGCGTCATCGCCGCCACCGAGGAGTCCCCGGAGCCCGCCTTGAGGTAAAGAACCTCTCCCGCCCCTATTGACCTTTGTTTTGCTCTCTGCTGCGTTTAATTCCTCGCCGGAGTAGATTTATGCCGCCGCCGAACCACTCCGCCGTGAACCGCCCCCCTCCGGTGCCCCTGCCCCGACCCAGACCCCACCAAAGATTCCCCGTGCCCTTCCCAACCTTCCCGGCCACTCAGGTCGCCCCAGAGACCCGCCAAGCGCCCGCGCCCCTCGTCTCCGGCGAGTCCTCCGCCGCGGGGACGAGCGCCGCCGCCCCAGCTAGCCGTAGGAGAAGCCCAGGCCGGCCACCCAATCCCCACCGTCCGTCCCAGATCGGGCGGTCCCATTTTAATTAGGCCAAACCTGATCCTGGCCGTCCGTCGGAGATCCAGCGGCCCAGGCCCGCTTCCCCCACACCCCGTCTCCCTGCCGTTTGGGTCCCGCCTGTCAGCCCGCCCGCGCGCTCGCGCTGCCCGTCGGTCCCGCCTGTCAGCCCGCCCGCGCGCTCGCGCTGCCCGCCGGTCCCGCCTGTCAGCCCGCCCGCGCGCTCGCGCTGCCTGCCGGTCCCGCCTGTCAGCCACCCAGGCCGCCGCACGCCCGCGCGCCCGCCCGCAGGATCTAATCCTAGCCGTCCGTCTGAGATCCGACGGCCGTAGGAGTCCGATACCCCTTCGCCCGCGCGTTTTCTTAAAGAGCCCCCCTGTTTTCTGGAATTTGAACCCGCCGTCCCTGGTTTCTTACAGTTAGGTCCTCGGACCTTTTATTTAATTCAAAATAGGTACTTAGGGTATATTTTTAACCCCTAAACTTGTAAAATTCATAACTTTGCCATATGAACTCCAAATTAGGTGCTTCAAATTGCAAAATGTTCATAATATTATTATCTATCTGTTTAAGCAATGTTTCCCTGCTGTTTCTATGTCTCAATTAATAGTTGATCATTAGGGTAAAATTAATGTTATGGGAACCCTATTCGAGATAAATAAAAGATAGTAGACTTTAATAAAAGTTGGAGCACTTAAGTTTATGGACTTAACACTATGTAATGATTTAACCCCCACCACTGACTTAAACCTGAGTAGTGGATAATGAATCCTTTTGTATAGTCCTCTACCCTAGACCTAGAGAATACCAGAGTGCCTATCCCTATTCTATTATGAACTTGTGATCTCTCTGCTGCATATGTTTGGTATATTGTTTTTGTTTGTTATTTCCCAAGTGCATAGTGTGAATGATTACTTTACGTAGACAACGAGCAGTCTGTGTTTCCCGAGGAAGTTGCAGAGGAAGTTCCTGATCAACAGTTTGGTGAAGGCAAGTGTCCTCTGACCCATTATGTCACATTTACTTAATAATACACTGTCCCGCATACTATGAACAACCTAAGGATTTACTAGCTTTCTATTTACCTTGTCCTTGATTTACCTTTTTGGGTTACTATGGTTAGCTACATGCTAGCGCTTTACTTTAATCAATGAACATGATGAGATACAATGATGATACTATGATTTTATTCTGGATATGATGATATACTTGTGGCATTTAAGGGGACTCGGGCTGTTTCCCGAGTACCTCTCCGTAAGGACCTGTTTGTTGAGAGACCACCCGGGATAACAGTGCAACCATGAGGGTGAAATGGGATGCCCTTAGCTAATTAATTAGAGGAACTAGAGGTGTAGTTGCTTAGCCATCGTGCCGTTAATGGGGTCCAGGCACAGTGCTTGCTCTGCCGAGGCTGAGTGCCGAGGTTCTTTCGTTTTGCTTTTTGTTAGTCACTCTCCTGCGGGGAGGGGTACTGTGTTTATCAAACTGGAGAAACCTAACGGGCAGCTATGATCTCTAGGGAATCTTTGTAAAAGCTACGTAGTGATACCTGCCGGACCACCTAGGTAGTGGTCAATGGGGATTAGCTCTCCCCGGGCAGAAAGGGAATCATGACTCATGGGTAAAGTGTGCGACCTCTCCAGAGGGTAGTGAAACTGATATATCAGCCGTGCTCACGGTTAAGAGCAGCCTTGGGATCCTCTTTGATTAGAGATACAGATGGTTCGAGATACAAGGATTATGTTATGGTTTGGTTCATGGGTTGGTTAATGCTAAAAATCTGGCTTCTACTAATGATAAATACCTGACCAACTAAAAGCAACTGCTTGAGCCTAACCCCACATAAAGCTAGTCCACTTCAGCCAAACGGGACATTTGCTGAGTACGTTGATGTGTACTCATCCTTGCTTTACCACAAAACACCAGGTTGTCCACATTGCAACCACTGCTCAGGAGAAGACGAAGTCGTGGAAGGAGACTTCCAGGAGTTCCAAGACTACGACGAGTTTTAGGTGTGGGTTGGCGGCAACCCCCAGTCAGCTGCCTGTGAAGGCCTCATCTTTACTGCGCTTCGCTAGCACTTTGATTTATCTGTTAAGTTGATGACTATGTGGATGTCTATGACTCTGTGATGTAATAAGTTAATACTCTTTTATGTTACTATTTGAGCACTGTGCGATGATGTTCATTTATGAAATCGCTGTGTACGTGAATTCTGATCCTGGCACGTACATAGTTCGCATTCGGTTTGCCTTCTAAAACCGGGTGTGACAGAGGCGCACCTGGGAAAGGAATGGGACTCGGACTACTCCTCTTCCGACTCCAACGAAGAAGGACTCGCTGCCTCAGCCTTCAACAAGTCTTCTCTCTTCCCCAACGAACGCCACACATGTCTTATGGCCAAGGAAAAGAAGGTACATGTTTGAGATACCCCTAAGTACACTACTTCTAGCAATGATGATTCTTCCAATGATGAAGTAGATTACTCTAGTTTATTTAAAGGTTTAGATAGAGCTAAAGTAGAGAAATATAATGAATTAATTGATGCTCTAAATGAAAAAAGATAGATTGCTAGAGAGGCAAGAAGATATTTTATATGAGGAACATGACAAATTTGTTAGTGTGCAAAAATCCCTTGCCTTAGAAACTAAGAGAAATGAAATGTTATCTTCTGAATTATCTATTTGCCATGAATCAGTCTTTAGTTTAAAGAGTTTAAATGATGAACTAAATGCTAGGCTAGAGGAAGTCAACAAAACTAGTTCATATGTAGAGCATGTTGTGATTTGTAATAGATGTAAGAATTTTGATGTTGATGCTTGTGATGAACACCTTATTTCTATTACCAAATTAAATGATGAGGTGGCAAGTCTTAATGCTCAACTTAAGACTTGCAAAATTAATTTTTATAAATTAAAATTTGCTAGGGATGCCTACACCGTTGGTAGACACCCCTCAATTAAGGATGGGCTTGGTTTTCAAAGGGAAACCAAGAACTTAATAAGAAAAAAGCTCCCATTCTCAACAAGGACAAAGGGAAGGCCCCTATGGCTAGTAGTCCTCAAAGGAACCATGCATTTATTTATGATAGGAAGGTTGTTAGTCATTACAATAGGAGTTATAATCATGTTGCTCATAATTCACATGCTATGTTTGCCTCTAGCTCTACTTTTGTGCATGGTAGAAGTAGGCCTAGGAGAAATCATATTGTGCCACATATGCCTAGGAAAATATGCAATGAACCTTCTACCATTTACCATGCTTGCAATACTTCATTTGTTCTTTTATGTAAGAATGCAAAAGTAGTTGCTAGGAAATTGGGATCCAAATGCAAGGGAGACAAAACTTGCATATGGGTTCCAAAAGCTATTGTGACTAACCTTGTAGGACCCAACAAGAGTGGGGGACCTAAAACCCAAGCTTAAATTCCTTGCAGGTTTATGCATCCGGGGGCTCAAGCTGGATTATCGACAGCGGATGCACAAACCACATGACAGGGGAGACGAAGATGTTCACCTCCTACGTCAAGAACAAGGATTCTCAAGATACGATTATATTTGGAGATGGGAATCAAGGCAAGGTCAAGGGTTTGGGAAAGATAGCCATCACCAACGACCACTCCATTTCAAATGTATTTCTAGTAGAGTCGCTTGATTACAACCTTCTGTCTGTAAGTCAATTCTCTCTTTAGAAATGTTGATGTATCTGTCTTTAGAAGGAGTGATGATTCATTAGCTTTTAAGGGTGTATTAGACGGTAAACTCTACTTAGTTGATTTTTCGAAAGAGGAGGCCGATCTAGATGCATGCTTAATAGCTAAGACTAGTATGGGCTGGTTGTGGCATCATCGTCTAGCACATGTTGGGATGAAGAACCTTCATAAACTTCTAAAGGGAGAACATGTGTTAGGACTAACCAATGTTTATTTCGAGAAAGATAGACCTTGTGCAGCTTGTTAGGCAGGAAAACAGGTGGGAAGCACTCATCACAGCAAAAATGTGATGACAACATCAAGACCACTGGAGCTACTTCACATGGACCTCTTTGTTCCCGTTGCCTACCTTAGCATCAGAGGAAGTAAGTATGGTCTTGTAGTTGTTGATGATTTTTCCTGCTTCACTTGGGTGTTCTTTTTGTAGGATAAATCAGAAACCCAAGGGACCCTAAAGTGTTTTCTAAGGAGGGCTCAAAATGAATTTGAGCTCAAGGTGAAAAAGATAAGAAGCGACAACGGGTCCGAATTCAAGAATCTGCAAGTGGAGGAGAATCTTGAGGAGGAAGGCGTCAAGCATGAGTTCTCCGCTCCCTACACACCACAGCAAAATGGTGTAGTAGAGAGGAAGAACAGGACGCTTATCAACATGGCGAGAACGATGCTTGGAGAGTTCAAGGCGCCCGAGCGGTTTTGGTCGGAAGCTGTGAACATAGCTTGCCATGTCATAAACCGGCTCTATCTGCATCGCCTTCTCAAGAAGACCTCCTACAAACTCCTTACCAGTAACAAACCCAATGTTTCTTACTTTCGTGTATTTGGGAGCAAATGTTACATTCTAGTGAAGAAAGGTAGACATTCTAAATTTGCTCCCAAGGCAGTAGAAGGGTTCTTACTAGGGTATGACTCAAATACAAAGGCGTATAGAGTCTTCAACAAATCATCGGGTTGTGTTGAAGTCTCTAGCGACTTTGTATTTGATGAGACTAATGGCTCTCCAAGAGAGCAAGTTGATCTTGATGACATAGATGAAGATGATGTTCCGACGGCCACAATGCGCATGATGGCGATAGGTGATGTGCGACCACAGGAACAACAAGAGCAAGATCAGCCATCTTCCTCCACAATGGTGCATCCTCCAACTCAAGACGGTGAACAGGCACCTCAAGAAGAGGCACAGGATCAAGGGGGAGCACAGGAAGAACAAGTGATAGAGGAAGAAGCACCACGGGCACCTCCAACCCAAATTCGAGCAATGATCCAACGACATCACCCTAATGACCAGATTCTGGGTGACATAAGCAAGGGAGTAACTACTCGCTCAAGATTAGCTAACTTTTGTGAGCATTACTCGTTTGTCTCTTCTATTGAGCCTTTCAGGGTAGAAGAGGCCTTGCAGGATCCGGATTGGGTGTTGGCCATGCAGGAAGAGCTCAACAACTTCAAGAGAAATGAAGTTTGGAGCCCGGTGCCACGTCCAAAGCAAAATGTTGTGGAAACCAAGTGGGTGTTCCGCAACAAGCAAGATGAGCACGGGATGGTGACAAGAAACAAGGCTCGACTTGTGGTAAAAGGTTATGCCCAAGTCGCAGGTTTGGATTTCGAGGAGACTTTTGCTCCTGTGGCTAGGCTAGAGTCTATTCGAATTCTATTAGCCTATGCCGCTCACCACTCTTTCAGGTTGTTTCAAATGGATGTGAAGAGCGCTTTCCTCAATGGGCCAATCAAGGAGGAAGTATACGTGGAACAACCCCCTGGCTTTAAGGATGACAGGTATCCCGACCATGTTTTTAAGCTCTCTAAGGCGCTCTATGGACTTAAGCAAGCCCTAAGAGCATGGTATGAATGCCTTAGAGATTTCTTAATTGCTAATGCTTTCAAGGTTGGGAAAGCCGATCCCACTCTTTTTACTAAGACTTGTGATGGTGATCTTTTTGTGTGCCAAATTTATGTCGATGACATAATATTTGGTTCTACTAATCAAAAGTCTTGTGAGGAGTTTAGCAGGGTGATGACTCAAAAGTTTGAGATGTCAATGATGGGCGAGTTGACCTACTTCCTTGGGTTCCAAGTGAAGCAACTCAAGGACGGCACTTTCCTCTCCCAAACGAGGTACACATAAGATCTTCTCAAGCGGTTTGGGATGAAGGACTCCAAGCCCACAAAGACACCGATGGGAACCGACGGGCATGTCGACCTCAACAAAGGAGGTAAGTCCGTTGATCAAAAGGCATACCGATCTATGATAGGGTCATTACTTTATTTATGTGCTATTAGAGTGGACATTATGCTAAGTGTATGCATGTGTGCTAGATATCAATCCGACCCCAGGGAATGCCACCTTGTGGCTGTTAAGCGAATTCTTAGATATTTAGTTGCTACGCCTTGCTTCGGGATCTGGTATCCAAAAAGGTCTACCTTTGACTTAATTGGATATGCAGACTCCAATTATGTCGGGTGCAAGGTAGATAGGAAGAGTACATCAGGGACGTGCCAATTCCTAGGAAGGTCCCTGGTGTCCTGGAGTTCTAAGAAACAAATATCTGTTGCCCTATCCACCGCTGAGGCCGAGTATGTTGCCGCAGGACAGTGTTGCGTGCAACTACTTTGGATGAGGCAAACCCTCCGGGACTTTGGCTACAATCTGAGCAAAGTCCCACTCCTATGTGACAATGAGAGTGCAATCTGCATGGCGGATAATCCTGTTGAACACAGCCGCACTAAGCACATAGACATCCGGCATCACTTCCTGAGGGATCACCAGCAAAAGGGAGATATCGAGATTTTTCATATTAGCACCGAGAACCAGCTAGCCGATATCTTCACCAAGCCATTGGATGAGAAAACATTTTGCAGGTTGCGTAGTGAGCTAAATGTCTTAGATTCACGTAACTTGGATTGATCTATAGCATACATGTGTTCTATGCCTTTGATCATGTTACTTTGAAGCATTTACATTACTTGTTGTATATCGGTGGTGCTCAAGTTGTACAAGACCTCCCTGGACCTCACAAGTCCATATGCAAATGGTGCACTTATTTAGGGGGAGATATGCTACAACTTGACCCTTTGAGACTAACCTTTGTGTTTGAGTATTCTTGATGTAGTCTCAAAGGTGCATTGAAAGGGAAAATGGACTTGGATGTTGCAAAGACTTCCACTGCACTCCGGTATTGGTGTACTTAATTCCAAGTTCATTCCTATGCTCTATTTTCCTTTTTGCTCTTAATTGACATTTTTTGGTGAGGCAATGGGGTTAAAGGGCCAAGAATGATCCTGTTTTGGTGCTTAATGCCAAAGGGGGAGAAATTAAGGCCAAAAGCAAATGGATCAGCTACCACTTGTGAATTTTGAAAACAATAGAGTTAGAACTTTTGATTTGTCCAAAATACTCTTATTGCAAAATTTAGTCTCTTGTGGGGAGAATTTTTTATTATGGGAAAAAGGGGGAGTTTTGGTACTTGATCAATTTTTCCATTGAAATATCTCTCTTTGTGCCTAAACAAGTGTGTTTGACTTAGAGATAGGAAAATGAATTTGATTTGCAAAAACAAACCAAGTGGTGGCAAAGAGCGATCCAAATATGACAAATTATAGTCAAAAACAATTTGGTCTTCAATTGCATTGATTTTGCACTTCTCTTGTTGCTTTTTGTTGTGTTGGCATAAATCACCAAAAAGGGGGAGATTGAAAGGGAAATGTGCCTTTGGGCAATTTCAATAATGTTTTGTTGATTAAGTGCCCAACACGTTTAGTTAAGTTCTCATGTGCCAAGTAAAGAGAAAAGTGCAAATCAAAGAGAAAGGTACGTTTCTAGACTTAGTACATTGTTTTGAGTACTAATGTGTTTTGTCTAAAGTGCTAGAATCAGTGAGAAAAGAATTGGAAAAAGAGGTGGCTGTGTGCAGCCAACTTCAGCTCGGCTTGGCACACCGGACTATCTGGTGGTGCACCAGATAGTGTCCGGTGCGCCAGGCTGGTCCGCGTGAAAAGGTTGCTCTCGGGACTCGACGGCGGCGTACGGCTATAATTCATCGGATTGTCCGGTGGTGCACCGGACTGTCCGGTGGTGCACCAGACTATCCGGTGAACCAACGGTCGCCTGCGCCAACTGTCAGCCGCGCAATCTTTGTGTGACATGTGGTCGCGCCAACGGTCGGATGGGCACACCGAACTGTTCGGTGTGCACCGGACTGTGTTCGGTGCGCTAACCGACACCGAGGACTAACGGTCGGATGCGCCAGAAATGGAAGGAGATCGCGTACCGGACAGCTACAGGGACTGTCCGGTGGTGCACCGGACTGTCCGGTGCACCACCCGATAGAAGGCAAGTTTGGCCTTCCAAGTTGGCCTCCAACGGCTCCTAGCTACCTTGGGTTATAAAAGGGACCCCTAGGCGCATGGAGGAGTCACCCAAGCATTCACTAAGTATTCTAAGGCATCCAGACTCTGCTCCTGCACATTCGCTTTGTTGTGTTAGAGATTTGAGCTCTATTCGAGTCAAGGACTCCCTGTGTTGTCATTTGAGTTCGAGCCTTCACTTGTGTGCGTGGGTGTGCTGCGTATTCGAGTCTTGTGTGTGTTGCTTCTCCCAACCTTACTCTGTGCCTTCATTGTGATGTTTGTTGTAAGGGTGAGAGACTCCAATTTGTGCAGATTCCTCGTAAATGGGAACAATCATCTAAAGGAAAAAAACCATGGTATTCAAGTTGATCATCAGATCACTTGAAAGGGATTGAGTGCAACCCCCATTGGGACGCCACAACGTGGAAGTAGGCAAGTGTTACTTGGCCGAACCACGGGATAAAAATCGTGTGTCTTGTGTTGCTCTCTCTATGATTGTTTGTGTTCACAAGAACTCGCTTCAAGCTACTTAGCCGTTCTAACACTTATAACTAAGTTTTGTGGCTATTAGTGTTTGATTGTTACAGGATCACCTATTCACCCCCCCCCCCCTCTAGGTGCTCTCATAAACCGCAACCTTCAGATACATACAAAAGATTATAGAACTAAAGGTCAATATATACTGCCATACATGAACTAAACTAAATCTTGGTAACTTGCCTTGACCATTTTTCTTTCTTGAATAAACTAGCTAACTAGGACCAATGCATCACCGTGCAATTAGGTCTACTTTTTGATGTTCAATGTGTAAATTCCTTCTTCTTTGCCTATTTGCTTCAACATCTCAGCTCTGTGAATAATTTGTTGCTTCTATTTAATCTTTTTATTCAATCCAAGCAAAATCCTCAATAAAAAACTAGCTAACTTGTTTATAATAGTCGATATGTGTAACACCCTTGGTGTTACTGTTACTAAAACTTGAGCATAACATCATAGCATCAGCATTTTATATGTTTGACACACCTAGGATGCATTCACTAGGTCAAAATTTCAAGCAAGTTGTATTGTTAAGGCATTTTGCAAATAAGACCCTAGTGTAGGATACTTAACCCTAAACAGGGATCTGAAGGGTAAAGCAAGACCCAAATAGAGTAAACCCTGAAGTTTAAGTGAAATGGTCATAAAATGTTCCTAAGAATGGACCTACATTACATTTACACCCCTGAGATACCAAAGACCCTAATTGGAAACCTGGAAAACCCTAAACCTAAACCTTATGGGGTTAAGTGCAAAATCAGTGCACTTTTGGACTAAAGTGTAAAAACTATGTTGTTAAGGCATATAAAGTTATATGGTTCACATTTATGAAGATTTGTAATTCAAACCCTAAATTTTAGACCTATTTGCAAAAAGGACCCCCTTTGTGTTTTAGTGCTAAGTCTGAAAATCAGTGATATTAACTCCACTTTGGAGCTCTATATCTTCCAAAATAGTGAGAATTTACCCTAGGTCACCACATCAAATTTGTAGCTCTATTAAAGGTGAACAACTTTGTTTAAGAGGTTAAGCATTGTTGTTATGAAGAATTGAGAGATAATTAAACCCAAAGTTGGACTTTTAGGCTGTTTGAAGTCTGAAATTGGATTACCAGTGGGTTTGAGTCAACTTTGGAGCTCTGTAGATTGAGAGATTCAAAGAATTTGCCCTGAGTCACTATAACAAAGTTGTAGAGCTATTATCGTGGAACAGCTTTGCTGCAGAGCTTTGGGTTAGATGACATAGAAAATTTAGAGATAATTGACCTTAAACCTTGACTGTCAGGCGCTCTGAATAAAGTTTCCCATGGTACAGTGATCGGATCAGGCTGCCAGCTCGATACCTCGTCGCCAGCGACCTGTGCGCCTAAGATCCGCGCTGCCGTTGCGATTCACGCCACCGATAACCTGATAAGGCTGCCAGGTAATAGCTATTCGCCTGGAGATGACTCCAGTGACTAAACGACGTACCCCCCTTGCTTTGCAGCCTGAGCAGATAAGCTCGCCGGTGACAGCCGTCGCGCGGCTTGGCACCACATGCCCTGGCACCTCCACCGGGTCGCCATGAATCGTTGTAATCCTCGGTCCATCACCGGGAGGACAGCCACGGTGACCGGACACTAAGCACTTGCGCCAGTGACCTCCCTCTCTTCCGGCCGCCGCGCGTCAACGCTCAATTCACCGGCCACCGCTCGCTAATGGTATAAATTGAAGCCACTGCAAGCTCCGTAGTATCATCACGCACCACACCACCCAGTATTGCCTCCAATCTTGCAACCAAGAGCTTGAATTTCGGACTTTCCCCAAATCCTCTCAAGAACACTGTAACAGCAACCTCTCCGTGGCCAGCGCGCCTCAGGTTAAAACATACCCAATTACTTAATGTTCTAGCCTCTGTTTAGTCCCTTGTTGCTCGTAAACCTATCCAATTGTGCTAAACCACCTTGGGTAGCCGTGAACACGAGTGAATGTTTTCGCTGCCCGCTGTCAACGTGGGCAGAGCTAGATAGATTATCAATCGAGAAATTAATTGAGGGGAAACCCTCATTAGGTCTCGGATTTGATCTCTGTCGAAGTAGGGCACCAATCCTTGCCCCGTTCGGCCGATCTACGAGCTCGCCGGAGCTCTGCTGCGCTCGTCGTCATCGGGGACCTCGGCTCGTAAAGGAATAGAACGTGGGGGGCTTTCTTGCAAGCTGTCAGTGACTCAATGAAACAGTGAAAGAACCCATTCCCAGTTAACCAGAACGCCAGGGCCTTTCTTGCAAAGTTTACAGCGCAGGCACGGGCGCGCGCTTTCCACTTGACTTGGGCCACCTAGGCTAGATTTGGCCCAACACTGTTTCAGCTTTTTCTTTTTCTTTTTCAATGAAACTTTGGAAATCTGTAGAAAATTGTAGAAAAATCCTAAAAAGGTCAAACCAATTTTACTAGATTCCTAATTTTCCATAGTGTTTAATAAAAATAGTTTCATGATTTTTAGATCAAATAGGGAATTTTGGAGCATTTAAAATAGCCTAAAACATTATTTCTGGATTTTTAGAAAATAGATAATAATTCCAAAAATCCCCAAACTTTTTATTTGAACTCTAAACATCATTTAGAAGCCTTGGGTAGAGTTTGATTTGATTTGGACCTTGTTTGATAACTAGAACCCAAAACCCTACCCCCTGCCCTTTGAGTTCCTTTACTGACTCCGGAAACCCTAGTTTCTCGGAGAACCGTGAAGGAAAATTGTATTCAAGACCTTAGATAATGAACTCTTATTATCTTTGCATTCTCATGAACATTACATGGGCATTCATTATTTTGTATGGTTACCTTTAGAAAATGAAGAAGAAGTTGAAGTGGAAGGAGAGAAAACTTCACCACCACCACCTCAGGAACATCAGGCCGACAGCTGTTTTTATTTTGACATCTGTGGAACTGAGTCTGAATCACCTGTAAACCAAGGAAAGCCCCGGTGCATTTGCCACTCCCTTGACTCTTTTAAAAGCTTTCTCACTTGCTTGATGCATTAGGTGATAGGAGTTGATTGCTAAAACAATTCCTGCATTACCTTCCTTGAATTTGATTACCTTCCTTTGAATCCCTGTTTTATAAAAGGTTTTTATTATGCTTAGTCTTGCTCTAGCAAAGAAAAAGGTTTTGTTTTTACCAAAGATGATGTGGCAAAGTGGGAGGGATGTTTTTGAAAATAAAA
This sequence comes from Zea luxurians, assembly GCA_029449295.1. Classification (NCBI taxonomy): domain Eukaryota; kingdom Viridiplantae; phylum Streptophyta; class Magnoliopsida; order Poales; family Poaceae; genus Zea; species Zea luxurians. The sequence goes on along the minus strand of JAOPSE010000247.1, from coordinate 226,419 downwards.
CTTGATGGTGGATCCATCATGGCCATGATGGGTCCAACATCGGAAAAGATGTACCTCTGTCAGTTACCAAACTTTGGGATTAAAATGATTAAGATGAGACCGGGTGGGTGACTTGCATGGGAAGAGAGTCTTGGTGTAGTGTCTCTGTCTGAGTCGATTAAGGACCGTGTCGATGTAGGCCTGCTGACCGAGGACCCTTTAACTGGTCACATGCCTCGTCATGGGTAAGCTTTGCCTCAGGCAGACTAAGGCCAGAATAAGATACCACGCAATGGGAGTGGAGAGCGGGCGAGAGTAGCGTGTACCCTCCGTGGCAAGAGGCTGGACGGTGGTGTATCTGTGCTCTCGGTTGGCGTGAACCTGATCTGGTCTTAAGAACCCCGGTGGCAGGTTAACATATGCAAGGGTTAAGTGCTACACATGTCGTGTGATTGGAGATCCTCAGCTGAGTATAATCGATTCGGATCGTCGTACCTCCGCGGTTATAGAGACTTGGTCACTGACTTATACGTAGAACTCCAGTAAAGATGAAGGATGGTTAAGAAATTGGCTAGTATAGGCCAAGTGATTGAACTAGGGTAGAAAGAACTCTAGTACAGGTAATGTTATTTAACCTGAGAATAAAACTGGATTTCTAAGGATCCACTTTTAGTAAGCATTTCTGCAAACAGAGTCTGGGTTATTGAGAAACCTTACCTTGACTCCTTTATAACCAGCATACCCTTGAGAGTCTTTTCTTAGTCGGGTAAGACTTGCTGAGTAATTCCATACTCAGGGTTTTATTCCCTACTGTTTTTAGGTGAAGAAGCAACAAACTTCTGTTGTTTCTGTTCTAAGGTGGTATCGAAGGAAGAACATCAGGAGTGAAGCTGTGGGAGGAAAGGATCCTCCATAAAAACTTTTGTTTGAAACTTATCGGGAGGGGTTTTTGCCTCCCTTGGTTCTATAATAATAATACTCTGCACTCGTTTAATTATATCCTGGTCTGTAATATTATAACTCTATCTTACTTTTAAATAAAGGTAAGTTTATGTAATCACTTCCGCATTTTCGTATCTCCGATGCTTGTAATGTCTGCGTGACGGGTGAAACGCTCTTGGGAAAGGTAAAAAAACAGATACTGAACTTGTCAAGTGATTCAGGAACACCTGCAGGGTTGTCCGAGGTCCGTTGGACAAGGACAACTGTAGGTGGGCCTAATAACTTGGGAGGTTCCGTCACAACTGGTATCGGAGCAAAGCCCATCTCTGCAGATATTATGAGGCATTTTCAAAAGAATTTTCTAAAGACTTATCTAGAAAATTTCTTCCCTTCTTACCTAGTATTTCTGAAGAGTTTATATGAAAGACCAGATAGCAAGAGTGCAATGTATAGAAGGTTGAATCAACTAAAGTTGATTATGTAATTACACATGCATCATGCTAAAAACTATGCTAATAAGATTTCCCCCTTAGAAAAATGCCGTCGCGTACAAGAAAGACTGCACGTAAGTCAATCGGGCGGATCGGTGTACCTCGTCACCAACTTGCCCCGAGACATGACGACAGCAGTATTGGGAGCAACGATCCGATTGGAGATCTGGAAGCACAAGTTAATCAGCTTCAAACAGAACTCCGTCGCAGGAATAACATATGGGTCATGGATGGCAAAAGGATCAATGAATTGAGAAGCGACATCCGCCACCTGCAAGATTAGCTCGCGGATCGAGATCTAGCGCTCGACTGGGCGGTTTACTCTCGTTCGCTTGCCTAGGCTAAGGAGGCGAAAGCTCGAGCCCGAGTAGAAGAGCTTAGCTCAGCTATTGATAACTTGCAGGCTTATTGTAATACTCTACATGAAGAAGTTCATGTATTGTACTCACAACTACACCCCAGTGTACCTGCGGATCCTGTCGTGACAGAAGCCGGACCTTCTCAAGTAGCGAGAGAAGCTTTTGGTGGCGAATTGGACCTTTTCAGGCCCCCTCTCTCTATGAAGTTGGTCGATGAGTGGTCTCCTACGCCCGACAGTGAGGCTACCAAGAGTGACAGGAAGCAAGAATAGTATAGTATAGAAGTAGTACTATTGTGTAATAGGTGGTGTAATCCTATTGTACGAGTCTGTAACATTACCTTTTTCAGTAATGTGAAATGGATGGTTTGTATGGCATATTATATTGCTCCAAATGTTCTTTGCCTCAGATGCCTTCCAGGACTCGCGCTCAGGATGGGGCTGGTACCTCCCGTGGGAGGGAGGCGACCCCGAATCCACCTCCAGTACCCCCCGACACTTGCAGAGGCCATCGCTGCCTTGGTAAACGCCACAGCAGATAATACTCGCTTCCTGCGGGAGATGACAGGTCAACAACTCCAACAACAAGGCGGACGGGCCTATCCGCAAGGCCCTCAGGAGACATCTTATTTGGACTTCTCCGAGACGCGCCCACCATTGTTCGTCAAGGCAGAAGATCCTTTAGAGGCGGATGAATGGATCCGCGTCATTGAGCATAAATTTGGGCTTCTTTGATGTTCAGAAACTCAAAAGCCCCTATTCGTAGCTCAGCAATTGCGTGGCCCTGCCAGCACGTGGTGGGGAAACTTTGTGGCCGTTCAGCCGGCCAATCATCAGATTACATGGGATGAATTCAAGTTGGCCTTCCGTGAACATTACATACCTGAAAGAGTCCTCCACATGAAGCAGGAGGAATTCATGAAATTGAAGCAAGGCAGAGATACTGTCACCCAGTATCTCAAAAAATTTAATCACTTACCTCAGTATACAATTGACCAAGTCAACACTGATATAAAGAAGAAGAATTGCTTCATGAGGGGTTTAAATGAGCAGATGCAAAGAAAAATGGCTACCTGCATCGACCTCACATACGAAAGGGTTGTCAGCACAACGCTGGCAGTTGAATCTAAATATACAAATTCTGGAAAGTCCAAGGGGAATGGAGGCAACAGGCCAAATTAGGGCCCCGAGAAAAGGCAACGGTTAGTTATCCGGCCTTTTAATCAGGGTCGTTCTTCATCACGCCCACCCTCCTTCCCATTCAAACAACCAGTGTTTATCCGTCCTACCCCTGCCTCCACTACTACAAATCAGCCGGGTGCCCCTGGCACTCGTTTCCCCGCTCTTCCAAGCTCATCTACCAGCTGCTTCAACTGCGGGAAGTCCGAACATTTCATTAAGGACTGTCCGTACCCAAGGCAAAATCAAGCAAATAATCAACAGAGTTCTGGAAGCTCTAAGGGAAATGCAGGCAACACTACTACGGGCCGGAATACAAAGAAAACAGGACGAGTTAATTACACTCAAGTGGCTACCACACCGAAAGGCGAACCGATGATGATGGGTATGTTCCTCGTAGCCAACCACCCTGCACTTATTCTCTTTGATTCGGGTGCATCACATACTTTCATAAGCAAAAAGTTCATGGAGAAACACTGCATTCCATATATTGAATCAAGGGAAGGGTTTAAAATACATTCGCCTGGGGGACAAATCTTTACCAAAGAAGTGGCTTACCAAGTGCCCGTAACATTGGCTGGACGGGACTTTCCTACTAAGATGATTGTTCTGAAAGGCCAAGACATAGATGTAATCTTGGGCATGAATTGGTTGGCCCAACATAAGGCAGTTCTCAACACTGATCTGAGAACAATCAGGTTGAGTTATGGCCAAGAAGAAATTCTTTTGTCTATCCCCATAGCTATTCCAGCTAGACCAATTAGCAGAATTAATGAAGCCATTATACCGGAGATCAAGGATATTCCAGTAGTATGTGAGTTCCCAGATGTCTTTCCAGAAGATTTACCTGGATTGCCGCCCGAAAGAGATGTAGAGTTCATAATTGAATTGAAACCCGGTATGGCTCCCATTTCTAGAAGATCATACCGGATGCCTCCAAATGAATTGGCAGAACTCAAGATTCAATTGCAAGATCTACTTGAAAAAGGATTCATCTGGCCAAGCTCGGCACCATGGGGTTGTCCAGCCATATTTGTCAAGAAGAAGGATCAAATATTGCGGATGTGCGTGGATTATCGACCCCTTAATGAGGTCACTATCAAGAATAAGTATCCTCTTCCTCGGATTGATATTTTGTTTGATCAACTGACTGGAGCGAGGGTATTCTCTAAAATTGATCTCAGGTCGGGCTATCATCAGATCTGTATCAGGCCCGAGGATATACCCAAAACCGCATCCACTATGCGGTATGGTTTATTTGAATACTTGGTAATGTCTTTCAGACTGACGAATGCTCCTGCCCACTTCACTTATCTGATGAACTCGGTATTCATGCCCGAGTTGGACAAATTTGTGGTGGTCTTCATAGATGATATCTTAATATATTCCAAGAATGAAGAGGAGCATGCTCAACATTTATGGATCATATTGACGCGCTTAAGGGAACAACAATTATATGCTAAGTTCAGTAAATGCGCGTTCTGGCTGGAAGAAATCCAATTCTTGGGACATGTGTTATCTGCCAAGGGGATTGAGGTAGATCCCAGCAAAGTCAAGGATATTTTGGAGTGGAAACCCCCAGCCACTATTCATCAAGTCCGATGTTTCCTGGGACTAGCTGGCTATTACCGCCGATTTATACCGAATTTTTCTAAGCTTGTGAAACCAATCACAAGCCTATTGAAGAATGATACTAAATTCAATTGGTCTTCAAAATGTAGTGAAGCCTTTGAGAAGTTGAAGGTATTATTAACCACTGCTCCGGTATTGGCTCAACTGGATATTGAAAAGCCTTTTGATGTGTATTGTGACGCATCAGGCAGTGGTCTCGGCTGTGTATTAATGCAAGAAGGCCGAGTAATAGCGTATGCTTTAAGGCAGTTACGCCAGCATGAGGAGCATTATCCCACTCATGACCTGGAGCTAGCTGCAGTGGTTCATGCTCTGAAGATATGGGCGTCATTATCTACTGGGAAATGTCTGTCGCATTTATACAGACCATAAAGTTTGAAGTACATCTTTATCCAGTCTGAGCTCAATATGAGACAAAGACGATGGCTCGAGCTTATTAAATATTATGAACTGGAGACCATTATCACCCAGGCAAAGCAAATGTAGTGGCAGATGCACTCAGTCACAAGGCCTCCTGCCATTGTTTAACTATGAGGACTTCTGACATTACATTGTGCTAGGAGATGGAGAATCTAAATCTGGGAATGACTCAGCATGGAACTTCAAATCATTTGAAGCTGGAGTCAGTCATCTTGCAAAGGATAATTGATGCACAAAAGGATGATGAGGGTATGAAGCACATCCATGAGAAGATAGAAGCCGGAAAAGCCAAGTGCTTTAGGAAAGACGATCAAGGTGTTGTATGGTTCAGAAACCGCATAGTTGTGCCAAAGAATGAAGAAGTCTGCCAGCAAATTCTAGATGAAGCCCATCTTAGTCGCTATTCTATTCATCCTGGAAGCACTAAGATGTATCATGATTTAAAACAACATTATTGGTGGACAAAGATGAAGATTGAAATCGCACGCTATGTGGCTAGATGTGACACTTGTAAGCGTGTCAAGGCCATACACATGAAGGCTGCCGGTCCATTACAATCTTTACCTATCCCAACATGGAAATGAGAAGATATAAGCATGGACTTCATTGTGGGATTGCCCAGAACTGCAAAGGGGTATGACTCTATCTGGGTTATTATTGATCGGCTCACAAAAATTGCTCATTTTCTGCCCGTCAAGACGGTTCACCCAGTTGTTGTTTATGCCCAATTGTACATTGCCTGTATCCTCAGTTTGCATGGTGTTCCAAAGACTATAGTGTCGGATCGTGGACCTCAATTCGTATCCAAATTTTGGGAAGAACTTCATAAATCCCTGGGTACCAAATTACTCCACAGTTCGGCCTATCATCCTCAGACTAGTGGGCAGACGGAAAGGGTTAATCAGATACTTGAAGATATGTTATGGGCATGTGTTCTGGAATTCCCACAAAAATGGGATGAATGTTTACCTTTAGCAGAGTTCTCATATAATAATAGCTATCAAGAAAGCATCAAGATGGCACCCTTTGAAGCTTTATATGGACGACGATGTCGTACTCCGCTAAATTGGTCTGAACCTGGTGAAAGGTCTTTCTTCAGGCCTGATATGGTGAAAGAGACCGAAGAAAAGGTTCAGAGAATCATTCATCATTTAAAGAAAGCTCAAGCTCGACAGAAAAGTTACGCAGACAAGAGACGACAACCCTTATATTTTCTAGTAGGGGATTATGTCTACCTGAAGGTTTCACCTATGAAGGGTGTATCGCATTTCGGGGTTAAAGGAAAGCTTGCACCTTGGTACATTGGACCATTCCCTATACTTGAGCAATGTGGACCAGTGGCATACCGACTTCAACTACCCGAAACCTTGTCTGCTATACATAACATGTTCCACGTGTCTCAGTTGAAGAAATGTCTTTGGGTTCCAGATCGAACCATTGAAGTGATAGATGTTGTCCTAGAGCCAGACTTGACATATTCTGAGCGCCCCATTCGAGTCTTGGATCAAAAGGACAGGGTTACCCGGAGAAAAACTCTCAAATTTTACAAGATACAGTGGAACCAACATTCCAAAGATGAGGCTACGTGGGAAACTCAAGAATTTTTAGAAAAGAACTTCCCAGGCTTTCTAAGCCTCATGTAAATTGTAATATGTGTAATAAAGGAGTGAGCCCCAAACCACCCCTGCCTTGTACCAAAACTCAGGAAATAAAAATGTGAAGCATTTCCTTTTCCACTACTTACCCAAGGGCTTTTAATCTCGGGACGAGATTCTTTTATGGGGGGAAGGATGTAACACCCCTGGTGTTACTGTTACTAAAACTTGAGCATAACATCATAAGCACCAGCATTTTATATGTTTGACACACCTAGGATGCATTCACTAGGTAAAAATTTCAAGCAAGTTGTATTGTTAAGGCATTTTGCAAATAAGACCTCAGTGTAGGATACTTAACCCTAAATAGGGATCTGAAGGGTAAAGCAAGACCCAAATAGAGTAAACCTTGAAGTTTAAGTGAAATGGTCATAAAATGTTCCTAAGAATGGACCTACATTACATTTACACCCCTGAGATACCAAAGACCCTAATTGGAACCCTAGAAAACCCTAAACCTAAACCCTAGGGGGTTAAGTGCAAAATCAGTGCACTTTTGAACTAAAGTGTAAAAACTATGATGTTAAGGCATATAAAGTTATATGGTTCACATTTATGAAGATTTGTAATTCAAACCCTGAATTTTAGACCTATTTGCAAAAAGGACCCCCTTTGTGTTCTAGTGCTAAGTCTGAAAATCAGTGATATTAACTCCACTTTGGAGCTCTATATCTTCCAAAATAGTGAGAATTTACCCTAGGTCACCACATCAAATTTGTAGCTCTATTAAAGGTGAACAACTTTGTTTAAGAGGTTAAGCATTGTTGTTATGAAGAATTGAGAGATAATTAAACCCAAAGTTGGACTTTTAGGCTGTTTGAAGTCTGAAATTGGATTACCAGTGGGTTTGAGTCAACTTTGGAGCTCTGTAGATTGAGAGATTCAAAGAATTTGCCCTGAGTCACTATAACAAAGTTGTAGAGCTATTATCGTGGAACAATTTTGCTGCAGAGCTTTGGGTGAGATGACATAGAAAATTTAGAGATAATTGACCTTAAACCTTGACTGTCAGGCGCTCTGAATAAAGTTTCCCATGGTACAGTGATCGGATCAGGCTGCCAGCTCGATACCTCATCGCCGGCGACTTGTGCGCCTAAATCCACGTCGTCGTTGCGATTCACGCCACCGATGACCTGATAAGGCTGCCGGTGATGACTCCGGTGACTAAACGTCGGACCCCCCTTGCTTTGCGGCCTGAGCAGATAAGCTCGCCAGTGACAGCCGTCGCGCGGCTTGGCGCCACGTGCCCTGGCACCTCCACCGGGCCGCCATGAACCGCTGTAATCCTCGGTCCATCGCCGGGAGGCCAGCCACGGTGACCGGACACTAAGCACTTGCGCCAGTGACCTCCCTCTCTTCCGGCCGCCACGCGTCAACGCTCAATTCACCGGCCACCGCTCGCTAATGCTATAAATTGAAGCCACCGCAAGCTCCGTAGTATCATCACGCACCACACCACCCAGTATTGCCTCCAATCTTGCAACCAAGAGCTTGAATTTCGGACTTTCCCCAAATCCGCTCAAGAACACCGTAACAGCAACCTCTCCGTGGCCAGCGCGCCTGAGGTTAAAACATACCCAATTACTTAATGTTCTAGCCTTTGATTAGTCCCTTGTTGCTTGTGAACCTATCCATTGTGCTAAACCACCCTAGGTAGCCGTGAACACGAGTGAATGTCTTCGTTGCCCGCTGTCAACGTGGGCAGAGCTAGATAGATTATCAATCGAGAAATTAATTGAGGGGAAACCCTCATTAGGTCTTGGATTTGATATCTATCGAAGTAGGGCACCAATCCTTGCCCCGTTCGACCGATCTACGAGCTCACCGGAGCTCTGCTACGCTCGTCGCCGTCGGGGACCTAGGCTCGTAAAGGAATAGAACGTGGGGGGCTTTCTTGCAAGCTGTCAGTGACTCAATGAAACAGTGAAAGAACCCATTCCCAGTTAACCAGAACTCTAGGGCCTTTCTTGCAAAGTTTAGAGCGCGGGCGCGGGCGCGCGCTTTCCACTTGACTTGGGCCGCCTGGGCTAGACTCGGTCCAACACTGTTTCAGCTTTTTCTTTTTCAATGAAACTTTGGAAATCTATAGAAAATTGTAGAAAATCCTAAAAAGGTCAAACCAACTTTACTAGATTCCTAATTTTCCATAGTGTTTAATAAAAATAGTTTCATGATTTTTAGATCAAATAGGGAATTTTGGAGCATTTAAAATAGCCTAAAACATTGTTTCTGGATTTTTAGAAAATAGATAATAATTCCAAATATCCCCAAACTTTTTATTTGAACTCTAAAAATCATTTAGAAGCCTTAGGTAGAGTTTGATTTGATTTGGACCTTGTTTGATAACTAGAACCCAAAACCCTACCCCCTGCCCTTTGAGTTCCTTTACTGACTCCGGAAACCCTAGTTTCTCGGAGAACCGTGAAGGAAAATTGTATTCAAGACCTTAGATAATGAACTCTTATTATCTTTGCATTCTCATGAACATTACATGGGCATTCATTATTATGTATGGTTACCTTTAGAAAACAAAGATGAAGTTGAAGTAGAAGGAGAGAAAACTTCACCACCACCACCTCACGAACATCAGGCCGACAGCTGTTTTTATTTTGACATCTATGGAACTGAGCCTAAATCACCTGTAAACCAAGGCAAGCCCCGGTACATTTGCCACTCCCTTGACTCTTTTAAAAGCTTTCTCACTTGCTTGATGCATTAGGTGATAGGAGTTGATTGCTAAAACAATTCCTGCATTACCTTCCTTGAATTTGATTACCTGTAACACCCCTGGTGTTACTGTAACTAAAACTTGAGCATGGCATCATAAGCATTGACATTGCATATGTTTGATACACCTAGAGTGCATTCACTAGGTAAAAATTTCAAACAAGTGTATTGTTTTTGGTGTTTTGCAAATAGGACCCTGGATAGGGAACCTAACCCTAAATAAGGCTCAAAGAGAGTAAAACTTAACCCAAGATGAGAAAACCTAAAGGCTTTAGGGAAAGAGTCATAAAATGTCCCCAAAAACAAAGTTGAGTCACATTTATACCCCTGGGATACCAAAGATCTCAATTAGAACCCTGGAAAACCCTAAATCCAAACCCTAGGGACCTATGTGCAAAATTAGCCCACTTTTGGGCTAAAGTGCAAAAACCAAGTCAAATAAGTATTTTAAGACATTTGGTTCACAAATGTGTGGACTTGTAAGTCAAACATTGGGTTTTGGACTTAAATGCAAAATGGACCTCACTTAGGTTTCATTCTAAGTCTGAAATTCAGTGTTGAGGGCTCAACTTTGGAGCATTGTATCTTTCAAATTATGGGGTTTTTGCCCTAGGTCACCACATGAAAATTATAGAGCAAACTAGGGAGAACAACTTTGTTTAAAGTTGTAAGTTCACTTGTTAAGGAAATATTGGAGATAATCAAGCCTAAAGATTGACTGTCAGGCTGATTCAGTCTGAAATTCAGAGGTTCAGTGTAATGGAGCCAACTTTGAGTATGAATTCAACCTTGATATAGTACTCAAATGTGTTCAAGCCCTATAATCAATTGTAGTTGGTCTATAACTCTGCAACTTTGCTACAGAAAGATGATGAAGTTCTTATGAAAATTCTGGAGAAAGGTTGCTTGGAAAATGCTCTGTCAGACACACTGAATAAGCCTATGATGGTACAGTGATCTACTATAGATCAGATCGCCAGCGCGACTGACCAGCCGCCGGTGACCCCCCCCCCCCCCCCCGCCGTGATTCGCGTCGTCGGCGTCATGATTCACGCTCGGGGTAAGTTGATAACGTCGCGGGGTCAAAAGATCGTCGTCGCCGTTGAGCTGGAAGCCACCCCGATCGGCCACGGTACCCCTCCCCTTTGCTCACCGCCGTAGATAAAGCCGCTCGCCGCCGTCGTGCCATCTCTGTGCCCGCCGCGTGTCCGAGCCTATCCACGGCACCGCCGTGATTCCCTACTGTCGTCCCATCATCGCCGATGAGCTCGCCACGGCTGGGAGCACGTAACCACGACGCCAGGCCTCTTCCTCGTCTCCGGCCGCCAGCACAACATGCTCGAATTGACCGCCACCGCTTGCGACGCCTATAAATTGAGCCCTCCCCTAGCTGCGTTAGATTATCGCGAACCCAGACACGAAGAATCGTTAGCTATCATCCCCCAGTGAGTCCCAATTTCCAATTTCCCCCAATTCAAGCTTCTGCCACCGTGAAACGAGCTTCACCGTCGCCAGCCCTTTTCCGGTCAGACCCCGTCCCCTGCTTCCCCGTTTAAGCTTTCTCACATGCCTACAATGCTTGCTGAACCACCAATTTGAACTGCGGGCTCCCCAATCACCAGGAACACGATCAACTGTCTGCCACCCATTCGGTTCACGCGGACAGAGCTTGATAGCTCACCATTTGTGCAATTAAGTTAGGGGAAACACTCGGGGTAGGTCCGATGTGATGTCCGCCGCTCAGGAGCGCCGGTAGTCACCTTAATCGGCCAGTGCAGATGCTCACCGGAGCTCTGCCGTGCGGAGTGCCGTCGTGGACCTCGGTCTGCGAAGGAATAGAAGCTTAAGGGCTTATCTGCAAACTGTCAGTGATACATAGAAACAGTGAAAGAACTCGTTCGCTGTTAGACAAAAACGCAAGGGCCGTTCTGCAAAACCGCCAGCGCGGGCGCGGGCGCGCGCACGCTTCTACGTGGACTTGGGCCGCTTAGGCCAGTTTGGGCCCAACACTGTTGAGTCTTTTTCTTTTTCAGAAGAACTTGGGAAATTTGTTATAAAATGTAGAAAAATCCTAAAATTGTGAAACCAATTTTCCTAGGTTCATTATTTTCCCTAGAATTTAATAAAAATAGTTTTATGATTTTTAGAGGAAATAAGGAATTTTAGGGCATTTAAAATAGCTTAAAGAAATAATTCTAGATTTTTAAAAGATAAGTGGTAATCCCAAAAATGCTCAAAATTTTTATATGAGTTCCTCATATTATTTAGAAGCCTTGGGTAGAATTTGGGTTGATTTGGACCTTGTTTGATCACCAAACCTCAAAACACCCCCCCTGCCCTGTGAACTCCTTTACCGACTCTGGAAACCCTAAGTTCTCGGGGTACCGTGAAGGAAAGATGTACTCAAGACTTAGATAATAAGTTTATATTATCTTTGCATCCTCATGAGCATCCCATGGCATTCATTCTTATACATATATATGGTTATGATTAGAACACGAGGAAGAAGTGGAAGCCACTGAAGAGCAAGTACCACCACCTTTGGAAACACAGGCTGAGAACTGTTTCTACTTCGATATTTGTGGATCTGAGCCTGACTCACCCATAAACAAAGGCAAGCCCCGGTGCATTTGCCACCCCCCTTGTGTTTTAAAATCTTTTCTCACTTGCTTGATGCACTAGGTGATAGGTGTTGATTGCTTAAAACAATTCCTGCATTACTTTCCTTGGAATTGATTACCTTCCTTGATACCCTGTTTTAAAAAAGGTTTTATTATGCTTAGTATTGCTCTAGCAAAACAAAAGGATTTGTTTTACAAAAGATGTTTGGCAAAGTGGGAGGGTTGTTTTCAAAATAAAACTTGATGGTGAATCTGTCAAAGGCCTTGATGGATTCAACATCGGAAAAGATGTACCTCTGCCAGGTACCAACCTTTGGGGTTAAATGATTAAGCTGAGACCGGGTGGGTGACTTGCACGAGAAGAGAGTCTCGGTGTAGTGTCTCCGTCTGAGTCGATTAAGGACCTTGTCGATGTAGGCCTACTGACCGAGGACCCTTTAACTGGTCACATGCCTCGTCATGGGTAAGCTTTGCCTCGGGTGGACTAAGGCCAGAATAAGATAACACGAAATGGGCGTGGAGCGATGGCGAGAGTAGCGTGTACCCTCCGTGGCAAGAGGCTGGACTGTGGTGTATCTGTGCTCTCGGTTTGCGTGAACCTGATCTGGTCTTAAGAAACTCGGTGGCGGGTTGACATATGCAAGGGTTAAGTGCTACATATGTCGTGTGATCGGAGATCCTCAGCTGAGTATAATCGATTCGGATCGTCGTACCTCCGCGGTTATGGAGACTTGGCCACTGACTTACACGTAGCAATCCAGTGAAGATGAAGGGTTGATAAGAAATTGGCTAGTTGTCACACCCGGTTTTGGAAGGCAAACCAAGTGCGAACTATGTACGTGCCAGGATCAGAACTCACGTACATAGCGATTACATAAATGAACATCAATGCACCTTGCTCGAATAATAACTTAAAAGAGTATTAACTTATTACATCACAGAGTCATAGACATCCACATAGTCATCGTCTTAACAGGTAAATCAAAGTGCTAGCGAAACGCAGTAAAGATAAGGCCTTCACAGGCAGCTGACTGGGGGTTGCCGCCAACCCACACCTAGAATTCGTCGTAGTCCTGAAACTCCTGGAAGTCTCCTTCCACGGCTTCGCCTTCTCCTGAGCAGTGGTTACAATGCGGACAACCTGGTGTTTGGTGGTAAAGCAAGGATGAGTACACATCAACGTACTCAGCAAATGTCCCGTTTGGCTGAAGTGGACTAGCTTTATGTGGGGTTAGGCTCAAGCAGTTGCTTTTAGTTGGTCAGGTATTTATCATTAGTAGAAGCCAGGTTTTAGCATTAACAAACCCATGAACCATTTCCTCATCGAGGAACAGCATCATCATATTCGAACCAAAACCATAACATAATCCTTGTATCTCGAACCTTCTGTATCTCTAATCAAAGAGGATCCCAAGGCTGCTCTTAACCGTGAGCACGGCTGATATATCAGTGTAACACCCTAAATCTCATTTTTGAGAATATAGTAAAAACTTTTCAAAGATCTTGCATTAGAATTTTTCTTTTTCTCTCTTTAAGACTCTCATAACATTTGAAGACTCATCTCCCTATTTAAAAGCATTTGCTTAAGTGAATAAAATAATAAATAGAACCATATTTGGCACTCATGATGGAGTTTTAATTGTATGTGCATTTAAAATAATAATAAAATATAATAATGGAATTGAGAATTTGAATTTAACCAAAGTTGCACTTTGGGGTTTTAGAAATAATATGTAAAAGATAAAAGAGAAGGGAAGAACTAAGAAAAATACTACATAAAATAAAATAAAAATCAGAATAAACATCCTTCACACTTATATTATTAAATTATACCTTTCAAACTGAGGACAAGTTATTCACAAGGTTTGAATTTAAACTTGAACTCAAATTGGATTTGAAAATGGAGAAAAGAAAATAGAAAATAAAAAGAAAAAGAATAAAAAAACCTTACCTGGGCTCGCTGACCAATTCGGCCCAACCATCCCTTCACTCCCGCGCGGCCCATCTACCTTGTGACCACGCGCGCGGACACAGACACTCGGGCCCCACCCGCCAGATTCTACCCTCTCGCTGTACCGTGGCCCTCTCCCGTCGGATCAATCTTCTTCCCTCCGCTCGGGGCATGCGGGTGGACTGTGTCCGTGGCCGAGCTCCAATCCCGCTCACCTGAAGTCGATTACTCCGGGGAAAATCACCTCCAGTTGGGATCCGCTGGTCGGATTCGTCCTCACCAAATGCGCGGAGTCCGTCAGCTCCAGCCTTCCTCCCTTCCTGTTCCGCGCGAATTCCGCGCTCAGCTGTAACCACCGCGGATCCTCTTTCCCCATCGCGGACTCCGGTCCCAGCTATAAAATGCTCAGCCCCGCGTCCTCCTTAGGCCATAGACTCGAACCGAGCTCGCGCACCTTGTCCAGAAACAAAGATTGGGGGAAACATCACCGTAGAGGGAGAAAATTGGGCGCCGCCGCGGAACCCCGCCTTGGTTGCCGTTCGGGCCTCGGTGATCGACCCAGGAGGAAGCCCAGTGCATGTGGATGCTCGTCGCGACTTCGCCTGGGTGGAATCGTGCTCCAGACCACGGGGATTCTTCGCCGTAGTTGGTGCTCCGCCGCGGAGCCGCATCGTCTCGTGGGCAGAGCATTCACCGCCCCGATTTGAGGTAAAACCACCCCATCCTCTTTGTCTCACTCACCGCTGCGCATAGCACCTTTCGGAGGTAGATGTAGGGGGCTCAATCGCAATCATCACGCCCGGCCGGGACTGCTCCGCCGTGGAGCTCAGCCTCGCCATCGGCGTTGGGGGGGGGGATGTAGAAGAAAGGCCGGTGCCGTCCGATCCCACTGAACGGCACAGATTAAATGTCAAATACCCTTTCACTCGAATCAGATCGGGACCGTTAGACGAAGATCGAACGGCTGGCGGTCTATAGGTGTTATTTTGAATCTGGCCCCTCGATTTTGAATCCAGCGGTCATAGGAGCGTACCGGTTCGCAGGGCTTTGATCTAATCTGGATCATCGATTGTGGATCGGACGGTTAGGAATAACGGGTACCCCTTCGCGACGCATTTTTATTAAAGAGCCCTTATGTTTTCCCGAAAACAACCCGCAGTCCTCCACGAGTAGAGCCTGAGTCTCGGTAAACTTGCGCAGAGACCCCTGTGCTTTCCAGAAATTGAGGCCCAGTCCAGTGAACGTTTAAATTGAATAAATAAAATAGAAAATAGATTTTTAATATGAAAATAATTACTAGAACTTGTTTAAATCATAGAAAATTCATTCTTAGTCCAAATTAATCCATTCCACTTTCTAAAATTTTATAATTTTATTCTCTACCACCTAGAGCCTCTGTTTTGTCATGAAAACAATTAGAAATTTAATCTCTCACTTAATCCATTTTAAACACATAAAACCTTTGAAAATTCATAACTTAAAATCTATAACTCCAAAATTAATGACTCCTGTTCCTATGATCTTATTTTAATATGTATATTATTAATGTGTATTTTGTCCTTATGTTTGGTGTAATGTTAATTTTGCCTATACCATGTTTATTTGAATTGCTACGACTAGCAGTGAGGATACGTATCACCTGAAGATCATCCTGGTACCTGGAATCTCAAGTCCCAGGCAAGTTGTGCCCTTGATCACTTCTTTTTACCCAGCCATGTTCTGATTAATCATAATGATCTGCATAGGTTAATTTTGATGGGACCCAACAGGTTACCTAGTTTGATTATCTTTATGCCTTGTTTACCACTGAACTTTCTGGGTAGTACTTGCTAGTGCTATATGTGGTTTTGGGTATGGAGATACACTATTCATGATTACACTTTTGTTATCAGTTGTTATTTATTGTTCATGATAAGATCATTATGTTAATTGGAACATGGAGCGACCACCCGGGAAAACAGTGCTACCACAAGGGAGGAATGGGACCCCTTGGCTGATTAATTAGGAAAGCTAGTGGAAGACTACCTTACCCGAAAGGGGCAAGGGCAGTAGGGGAGTGGTCAGTGTAGGGAGGCCCTCGGGAGGATTTTGCTGCGATGGCGGTCCTGCAAGGGATTCCTGCATTGGAACTTCCTATAAACTGTAGCGGGTTTTCGGAAGCTAGTGGAACTTTGTAAAGGTCTCGTAGTGGATCCCTAGCCATTCACCTCGGTAGTGTCTAAGGGCCTTGCAAACCCTGGCGACATGGGATACACGACTTGTGGGTAAAGATGCGCAACCTCTGCAGAGTGTAAAACTGGTATACTAGCCGTGCTCACGGTCAAGAGCGGCTCGGACCCTCACATGATTAAATTATGGAACTTAAACTCAATTTGTCATATGCATTGCATCGCAGGTGAAGTTGTTACTTTTGTTCTACTATTTAATTGGGCTGGTATTTACTTATACTTAGTAACTGCTAATAAAATTTTGACCAACTTTAAAAGCAATGCTCAGCTCTAACCATCTTCTTTGGTAAGCCTTACACTTCACGTGAGCTCCCACCTTTGGCGAGTTCATGCACATTATTCCCCACAACTTGTTGAGCGATGAACGTATGTGAGCTCACTCTTGCTGTCTCACACCCCCCCCACAGGTCAAGAACAGGTACCACCGGATGAGGCGCATGGAGGATGCCGTGATGTGTTTGTGAGAGATCTAGGCCGTCGTCTCCCAGTCAACTTTGGGTTGCTGGACCGTTGTCTCCCTATAATGTAACTATTTATTTTGTATAGAACTCCTGTTATATATAAAGTTGTGACATTCGATCCTGTGCCACTATACATCATATGTGTGAGACTTGGTCCCAGCATACCTGGTGTTTATGTTAGCGCCCGGGTTTTGGACCCCTAAAATCCGGGTGTTACAGAAGTGGTATCAGAGGAATGTTGACTGTAAGACGAAACCTAGATAGAACTGGACAACCATTATCTACTTACCTTTGCTATTCTGATTCTTTCTAAACTTTTCTTAATCTTTTCTCATCTATTTCCGCTTCACTCTGATTATTCTTACCTTTTCCTTCTAAAGACAAATGTGGATTTCACACTTTGAAATCCTGTGCCTAAAGTGACTTTAGGAATAGGAGACCTAATCCTAGGAACAAAAACAAAACTATTTTTATAAGTGTCTATGTATTTGAATGTTTGTTCTTATGATATCTGTCTGATTTGGATCTTTGTTTGAGTGTGATGAGTTGTGGAGTAATGTCCACAATTGCATCTGCATATACACATAGGTATAAAAAATATATTTATAGAATAACTAGACAATCTAGATTATCCCCTTAGAAAATATATGTATATATAGTATTCCGTATCTATCTCATCTTGATATATTCTATCTTACCTTTGGACGTTCACCTCGTACAACCAATTGCCCTAGTCTTGACATAAAATATTTGGTCAAGCCCTGCCAAAGAAAGTTTTAGTACCTAACCAACTATTAGCTTATTCATTCTGTCTACTAAATGATTCCCTTGCAAAGCTATCTTACCATATGCTTCTAACTTAGATGGTCAATACCAGGCGGGGTGGTGGAATTGATTTACCTGCTAATCGACAACCCCAACCACAGTCAGCAGAGATGAATCCTCCTAATCCTCCACCAGGCGGAGTTGATCCACTAGTCGCAGCTCAAATGAGAATGATGCAGCAAATGGCGGACACTATGGCAGATATGCGCACCCAAATGCAGCAAGAACGCCAAGAAATGCACCAGGAAAGAGAGGATGCACGTCGGGAAATGCGCCAAGAGCGGGAAGAAATACGCCAGGAGAGAAGGGTACAACAACAGCAGCTGCAGCAACAACTTCAACAACAGCAGCAACAACAACAAGTGCCATTGCCTCCACCTCCACCACCAGTTCCACCCCGGGACAAGCACCGGGAATTCATGAGCCACAAACCACCAACCTTCTCCAACTCCGCAGATCCACTGCAAGCAGATGACTGGTTAAAGTCCATAGAGAAGATGCTCAACATAGCTCAGTGCTCGGACCGAGAGAAAGTACTCTATGCATCAGGTCGTCTTGCTGGTCCCGCTGCGGATTGGTGGGATGCGTACTGTGCAGCTCATGCTGCTGCCGATACAATTACCTGGGCAGAATTCTCCGCACAATTCAGGAATTACCATATTCCTGCTGGACTCATGAAGATTAAGAGAAAGGAGTTTCTCTCCCTCAAGCAAGGAAGTATGTCCGTAAGTGAATATAGAGACAAATTCATCCAGTTATCTCGATATGCTCCCAGAGATGTAGAGGATGATGAGCAAAAGCAGGAGCTTTTTCTGGATGGTTTGATTGGACCCTTGCAATATCAACTGGTATCGCACACATTCCCATCTTTCCAAAGGCTACTTGACAAAGCTATTGCTGTAGAAAACAAGAGGAGTATATTTGGAGAGAAAAGAAAGGCTGCTAACCAAGGGCAGGCTGGAAGCAGTTCCCGTCCTCGCTATACTACCACTCCAAGTACACCAGCTAGTGGCAGTTCTGGACAACAAACTCAACAGACACCAACTGCTCCTCCAAAGGCAAGCACTCCAACAGGAACCGTTGCTCCTAACACAACCACCATCAGGACATGCTTCAAGTGTGGACAACCGGGACACTACGCCAACTACTGTCCCAACAGAGCTGCCTACACTACACCGGCTCCGATGAAGCAAGGACAAGCCTCGGCAGGGAAGAGTCAGCCCCTATCCATCAACCGGGGATATGCCCATCATGCAGAAGTAGAAGCTGAACCCGGTGAACTTGAAATTCAAATTCAAGAAGAAGAGCCAGTTGGAGATGAAGTAGTCGGTGAAGAAGTCAACGAGCAACAAGAATAGAGAGATAAACATAGATATAGATATATATATATATATATATATATTTTACTATTTGTAAGACCTAAATATTAGTTTAGCTATTAGTTAGTATTTTACTATTCTAGTGATAATAATAAGGTCTATTAACCATATGTTTTGTTAAAGAATTATACCTCATGCTGAGATTTCTTTGTTTGTGCATATGTTCCGAGAACAATATGAGCATACACCCCTTTTATTACTAATCTCGAGGACGAGATTATTTTTAAGGGGGGTAGGATTTGTAACACCCTAAATCTCATTTTTGAGAATATAGTAAAAACTTTTCAAAGATCTTGCATTAGAATTTTTCTTTTTCTCTCTTTAAGACTCTCATAACATTTGAAGACTCATCTCCCTATTTAAAAGCATTTGCTTAAGTGAATAAAATAATAAATAGAACCATATTTGGCACTCATGATGGAGTTTTAATTGTATGTGCATTTAAAATAATAATAAAATATAATAATGGAATTGAGAATTTGAATTTAACCAAAGTTGCACTTTGGGGTTTTAGAAATAATATGTAAAAGATAAAAGAGAAGGGAAGAACTAAGAAAAATACTACATAAAATAAAATAAAAATCAGAATAAACATCCTTCACACTTATATTATTAAATTATACCTTTCAAACTGAGGACAAGTTATTCACAAGGTTTGAATTTAAACTTGAACTCAAATTGGATTTGAAAATGGAGAAAAGAAAATAGAAAAGAAAAAGAAAAAGAATAAAAAAACCTTACCTGGGCTCGCTGACCAATTCGGCCCAACCATCCCTTCACTCCCGCGCGGCCCATCTACCTTGTGACCACGCGCGCGGACACAGACACTCGGGCCCCACCCGCCAGATTCTACCCTCTCGCTGTACCGTGGCCCTCTCCCGTCGGATCAATCTTCTTCCCTCCGCTCGGGGCATGCGGGTGGACTGTGTCCGTGGCCGAGCTCCAATCCCGCTCACCTGAAGTCGATTACTCCGGGGAAAATCACCTCCAGTTGGGATCCGCTGGTCGGATTCGTCCTCACCAAATGCGCGGAGTCCGTCAGCTCCAGCCTTCCTCCCTTCCTGTTCCGCGCGAATTCCGCGCTCAGCTGTAACCACCGCGGATCCTCTTTCCCCATCGCGGACTCCGGTCCCAGCTATAAAATGCTCAGCCCCGCGTCCTCCTTAGGCCATAGACTCGAACCGAGCTCGCGCACCTTGTCCAGAAACAAAGATTGGGGGAAACATCACCGTAGAGGGAGAAAATTGGGCGCCGCCGCGGAACCCCGCCTTGGTTGCCGTTCGGGCCTCGGTGATCGACCCAGGAGGAAGCCCAGTGCATGTGGATGCTCGTCGCGACTTCGCCTGGGTGGAATCATGCTCCAGACCATGGGGATTCTTCGCCGTAGTTGGTGCTCCGCCGCGGAGCCGCATCGTCTCGTGGGCAGAGCATTCACCGCCCCGATTTGAGGTAAAACCACCCCCATCCTCTTTGTCTCACTCACCGCTGCGCATAGCACCTTTCGGAGGTAGATGTAGGGGGCTCAATCGCAATCATCACGCCCGGCCGGGACTGCTCCGCCGTGGAGCTCAGCCTCGCCGTCGGCGTTGGGGGGGGATGTAGAAGAAAGGCCGGTGCCGTCCGATCCCACTGAACGGCACAGATTAAATGTCAAATACCCTTTCACTCGAATCAGATCGGGACCGTTAGACGAAGATCGAACGGCTAGCGGTCTATAGGTGTTATTTTGAATCTGGCCCCTCGATTTTGAATCCAGCGGTCATAGGAGCGTACCGGTTCGCAGGGCTTTGATCTAATCTGGATCATCGATTGTGGATCGGACGATTAGGAATAACGGGTACCCCTTCGCGACGCATTTTTATTAAAGAGCCCTTATGTTTTCCCGAAAACAACCCGCAGTCCTCCACGAGTAGAGCCTGAGTCTCGGTAAACTTGCGCAGAGACCCCTGTGCTTTCCAGAAATTGAGGCCCAGTCCAGTGAACGTTTAAATTAAATAAATAAAATAGAAAATAGATTTTTAATATGAAAATAATTACTAGAACTTGTTTAAATCATAGAAAATTCATTCTTAGTCCAAATTAATCCATTCCACTTTCTAAAATTTTATAATTTTATTCTCTACCACCTAGAGCCTCTGTTTTGTCATGAAAACAATTAGAAATTTAATCTCTCACTTAATCCATTTTAAACACATAAAACCTTTGAAAATTCATAACTTAAAATCTATAACTCCAAAATTAATGACTCCTGTTCCTATGATCTTATTTTAATATGTATATTATTAATGTGTATTTTGTCCTTATGTTTGGTGTAATGTTAATTTTGCCTATACCATGTTTATTTGAATTGCTACGACTAGCAGTGAGGATACGTATCACCTGAAGATCATCCTGGTACCTGGAATCTCAAGTCCCAGGCAAGTTGTGCCCTTAATCACTTCTTTTTACCCAGCCATGTTCTGATTAATCATAATGATCTGCATAGGTTAATTTTGATGGGACCCAACAGGTTACCTAGTTTGATTATCTTTATGCCTTGTTTACCACTGAACTTTCTGGGTAGTACTTGCTAGTGCTATATGTGGTTTTGGGTATGGAGATACACTATTCATGATTACACTTTTGTTATCAGTTGTTATTTATTGTTCATGATAAGATCATTATGTTAATTGGAACATGGAGCGACCACCCGGGAAAACAGTGCTACCACAAGGGAGGAATGGGACCCCTTGGCTGATTAATTAGGAAAGCTAGTGGAAGACTACCTTACCTGAAAGGGGCAAGGGCAGTAGGGGAGTGGTCAGTGTAGGGAGGCCCTCGGGAGGATTTTGCTGCGATGGCGGTCCTGCAAGGGATTCCTGCATTGGAACTTCCTATAAACTGTAGCGGGTTTTCGGAAGCTAGTGGAACTTTGTAAAGGCCTCGTAGTGGATCCCTAGCCATTCACCTCGGTAGTGTCTAAGGGCCTTGCAAACCCTGGCGACATGGGATACACGACTTGTGGGTAAAGATGCGCAACCTCTGCAGAGTGTAAAACTGGTATACTAGCCGTGCTCACGGTCAAGAGCGGCTCGGACCCTCACATGATTAAATTATGGAACTTAAACTCAATTTGTCATATGCATTGCATCGCAGGTGAAG
Organism: Zea luxurians; assembly: GCA_029449295.1. NCBI lineage: Eukaryota > Viridiplantae > Streptophyta > Magnoliopsida > Poales > Poaceae > Zea > Zea luxurians. The sequence continues at coordinate 204,430 of JAOPSE010000247.1, read as the reverse complement.
TTGTTACTTTTGTTCTACTATTTAATTGGGCTGGTATTTACTTATACTTAGTAACTGCTAATAAAATTTTGACCAACTTTAAAAGCAATGCTCAGCTCTAACCATCTTCTTTGGTAAGCCTTACACTTCACGTGAGCTCCCACCTTTGGCGAGTTCATGCACATTATTCCCCACAACTTGTTGAGCGATGAACGTATGTGAGCTCACTCTTGCTGTCTCACACCCCCCCCACAGGTCAAGAACAGGTACCGCCGGATGAGGCGCATGGAGGATGCCGTGATGTGTTTGTGAGAGATCTAGGCCGTCGTCTCCCAGTCAACTTTGGGTTGCTGGACCGTTGTCTCCCTATAATGTAACTATTTATTTTGTATAGAACTCCTGTTATATATAAAGTTGTGACATTCGATCCTGTGCCACTATACATCATATGTGTGAGACTTGGTCCCAGCATACCTGGTGTTTATGTTAGCGCCCGGGTTTTGGACCCCTAAAATCCGGGTGTTACAATCAGTTTCACTACCCTCTGCAGAGGTCGCACACTTTACCCATGAGTCATGATGCCCTTTCTGCCCGGGGAGAGCTAATCCCCATTGACCACTACCTAGGTGGTCCGGCAGGGTATCACTACGTAGCTTTTACAAAGATTCCCTAGAGATCATAGCTGCCCGTTAGGTTTCTCCAGTTTGATAAACACAGTACCCCTCCCCGCAGGAGAGTGACTAACAAAAAGCAAAACGAAAGAACCTCGGCACTCAGCCTCGGCAGAGCAAGCACTGTGCCTGGACCCCATTGACGGCACGACGGTGAAGCAACTACACCTCTAGTTCCTCTAATTAATTAGCTAAGGGTGCCCCATTTCACCCTCATGGTTGCACTGTTATCCCGGGTGGTCTCTCAACGAACAGGTCCTTACGGAGAGGTACTCAGGAAACAGCCTGAGCCCCCTAGAGTATCACAAGATCATCAACATCATCAGGATAACAGTATCATAAATATTCACATCATGTTCATTGATTAAGTTAAGGCAATAGCAGAATGCTAACCATAACAGCCCATAAGGTCATCCAGGATAAAGTAAAGTGTAAAGCTAGTTAATCCTTAGGTTTCAAGTAAGTAATGCGGGGTAGTAAGTTATAAATGAATAGGACATAATGGGTCAGAGGACACTTGCCTTCACCAAACTGCTGATCAGGAACTTCCTCTGCAACTTCCTCGGGAAACACAGACTGCTCGTTGTCTACGTAAAGTAATCATTCACACTATGCACTTGGGAAATAACAAACAAAAACAACATACCAAACATATGCAGCAGAGAGATCACAAGTTCATAATAGAAAAGGGATAGGCACTCTGGTATTCTCTAGGTCTAGGGTAGAGGACTATACGAAAGGATTCACTATCCACTAATCAGGTTTAAGTCAATGGTGGGATTAAATCATTATCTGGTTTTAAGTTCCTAAACTTAGGTGTTTAAGTCCATAAACTTAAGTGCTCCAACTTTTATTAAAGTCTACTATCTTTTATTTATCTCAAATAGGGTTCCCATAACATTAATTCTATCCTAATGATTAACCATCAATTGGGACATGGAAACAGCAGGGAAACATTGCATAAACAGATAGATAATAATATTATGAACATTTTGCAATTTGAAGCACCTAATTTGGAGTCCATATGACAAAGTTATGAATTTTACAAGTTTAGGGGTTAAAAATATACCCTAAGGACCTATTTTGAATTAAATAAAAGGTCCGAGGACCTAACTGCGAGAAACCAGGGACGGCGGGCGCAATTTCCAGAAAACAGAGGGGTTCTTTAAGAAAACGCGCGGGCGAAGGGGTATCGGGCCTTCTTAGCCGTTGGATCTCAAACGGGCGGCCAGGATTAGATCCTGCGGGCGGGCGCGCGGGCGCGCGACGGCCAGGGCGGCTGACAGGCGGGGCCGGGCGGGCAGCGCGAGCGCGGCGGCTGACAGGCGGGGCCAGCGGGCAGCGCGGGCGCGAGCGACTGGCAGGCGGGGTCGGGCGGGCAGAGCGAGTGCGCGGGCGGGCTGACAAGCGGGGCCCAGCGGCAGAGAGGCGGGGCGCGGGGGAAAGCGGCCCTGGGCCGTTGGATCTTAGGCGGACGGCTACGATTGGACTTGGCCTAATTAAAACGGGATCGTCCGATCTGAGATGGACGGCGGGGATGGGATGGCTGGCTGCTGTCTTCTTCCCCAGCCAGCTGAGGCAGCGGCGCCCGTCCCCGCGGCGGAGGAGCTCGCCGGAGACGAGGGGAGCGGGGGCCCTGCGGGTTCCCGGGGCGACCTGAGTGGCCGGGGAGGTTGGGGAGGGCACGGGAAACTCTCTGGTGGGATCTGGGTCGGGGCAGGGGTACCGGAGGAGGGCGGTTCACGGTGGAGTGGCTCGGCGGCGGCGCTAATCGACTCCGGCGAGGAATTAAGTGCAGCAGGGAGCAATAGAAGGGGAGGGAGAGGGCAGGGGAGGTTCCTTACCTCAAGGCGAATCCCAAGGACCTCTCGGTGGCGGCGACAGCGCGACGACGGCCCGGGTCGACGGCGGCGGCGGGTGAGCGCGGGCAGAGAGGAATAGGGAGGGGGAGGGGAAATTGGAGCGTGTTCCAGGTTGCGGACGTCGGGGCGAAACTCACCGTGGCAATGGACACGGCGGAGCTCCAACGGCGGCCGGGAAACGAGCTCGGGCGGCGGCGGTTCGCGGCGATGGCGCTTGGGCGTGCGCGCAGCGAGGGGAAGGTGGAAGAGAGGGGCCGGTTGGTGCGCAAATGAGGGAGGGGGAGAGGGCGAGTGAGGTTCGGGGCTCTAGTGGCCGAGGGCGGGGTTGGGGCGAGCCCCCCACGCGCGACGTGGGCGCGGAGAAGGCGGGCGCGCGCAGCTCGGCGGCAGTTACGCGAGGACGAGGGAGCTGACAAGCCGGGCCCGCGGGCAGAGAGAGAGAAGAAAGCGGGCGCGGGGGCGGGGAAAACGGCTGCGCCGACGGGTGGGGTCGGGCGAGCAGAGAGAGCGGGAGGCGGGCGCGCGGAAGGCGGGGCTGACGGGCCGGGCCCGCGGCGCAGGGAGAGAGCGAGGGAGATGGCGCACGCGCGGGGAAGCGGGAGCGCCGACAGGTGGGGCCCGCCAGGCAGAGAGAGGAGGGGGGGAAGAGGCGCGCGCGCGAGATGGGCCGACTGGGCCGAAAGGCCGAGGGGGGCGGGGTTTGGGCTGCTTTTCCTTTTTCTTTTATTTTGGAATTGTTTTTCCCTTTTCTTTTTATTTTCTCTATTTGATTCAAATCCAAATGAGCCACAAATTCAAATTAGACCTTTTGAGAATTATGCACCAAACAAAAGTGAAATCTAGGGTTCAACATGATGCAACAATTCATACTCCCTTGGAGTTTGAGCTAATGGACTATAAATATAAACAAAATAACCACTTTTCTCCTATAGAAGTGAGAGAGAGGAGATTGGGGAAGGATGAGAAAAGGGAAGTAACACCTGAATTTGTGAATATGAGCAAAGAAATTTTATACCCCCAAATTCAGGGTGTTACAAACCTATCCCCCTTAAAAGAATCTCGCCCCCGAGATTCAGGGTTGGTCAGCAAAGAGTTCAGGGTATTTGGCTTTCAGATCGTCTTCTCGTTCCGAGGTTGCTTCTTCCTCGGAGTGGTGACCCCATCTGACTTTGCACATTCTGATGGTACTCCTCCGGGTGACTCTGTCTGCAAACTCCAGAATCTGCGTTGGCTTCTCTATGTATGTCAGATCCTCCTGGACCTCCAAACCCTCCACTGGCAACTGTTCTTCTGGTACTCGCAGACACTTCTTCAATTGCGACACGTGGAACACATTGTGCACTGCCGACAAACTTTCTGGTAGGTTGAGCTGGTAGGCCACTTCTCCACGCTTGGCTTGGATCTGATATGGACCAACGTACCGGGGTGCTAACTTGCCTTTAACTCCGAACCTTCTGACTCCCCTGATCGGTGACACCCTCAGATAGACGAAATCCCCCACTTCGAAACTCAGTTCTCTTCTCCTTCGGTCCGCATAGCTTCGCTGTCTTGACTGGGCTATTTTCAGGTTCTCCCGAACCATTTTGATATTCTCTTCGGCTTCAAGCAGGATGTCGGGGCCAAACACCTGTCTCTCTCTAGGCTGGTCCCAATGCAGTGGAGTCCTACAACTCCGTCCATAGAGTGCCTAAAACGGTGACATCTTCAAGCTAGCCTGATAGCTATTGTTATAGGAGAATTCTGCATAAGGTAACCTTTTGTCCCATCCTGACTTGTCTTGCAACGCACAGGCTCTCAGCATATCTTCTAGGATCTGATTAGTTCTTTCAGTCTGACCGTCTGTCTGCGGGTGATAAGCCGAGCTGAAGTTCAAATGGGTGCCCAAAGCTTCTTATAGCTGCTGCCAAAAATGAGAGGTGAACTGCGTTCCTCGATCTGACACTATCTTCTTCGGCACACCATGAAGGCAGACTATCCATGACATGTATAACTCAGCTAACGTTGCTCCGGTGTATGTGGTCTTCACAGGTATGAAATGGGCCACCTTTGTTAAGCGGTCCACAACCACCCAGATGGAATCATAGCCGGCCCGGGTACGGGGTAGGCCAACTATAAAATCCATCCCGATCTCATCCCACTTCCACTGAGGAATCCGCAATGGCTGCAACAATCCGGCGGGCCTTTGATGCTCTGCTTTGGTCCTCTGACAGCTATCACAGATGGCGACATATTCTGCAATTTCTCTTTTCATGCCATACCACCAAAACCTCCTTTTTAAATCCTGGTACATCTTTTCGCTTCCCGGGTGTATGGAGTAGGCTGTCTCATGAGCTTCCTTTAGGATCAGCTCCCGAATAGGTTTGAGGTCGGGGACACACAATCGGTCCTTGAACCATATTACTCCCTCTTCATCCTCTCGAAAGTCTTTGCCTCTTCCTTCTAAGATTAGCTGCCGGATCTTGTTGATGCTTTCATCATCCTTCTGCCCTTCTTTGATTTCCCGCTCTAGGGTGGGCTCTAATTCCACTGTTACTCCTTGCGTACTGTTTAGGAACCCGAGACTCAGTCTGTCGAACTCCTTGGCTAACTCATATGGCATTGGGTACGTGGCCATCATATTGACTTGACTCTTCCTGCTCAGAGCATCTGCAACCACATTGGCTTTGCCTGGATGGTAATGTATCTCCAACTCATAGTCCTTGATCAATTCCAACCATCTTCGCTGTCTCATGTTTAACTCTGACTGGGTGAATATGTACTTCAGACTTTTATGATCTGTGTAAATGTCGCACTTCTGCCCGTACAGGTAATGTCTCCATGTCTTCAAAGCATGAACCACTGCTGCCAACTCCAGGTCATGTGTGGGATAATTTTTCTCATGGATCTTCAGCTGTCGAGATGAATATGCTACAACTCTTCCTTCCTGCATTAGCACACATCCCAATCCGGTGTAAGAAGCATCGCAATACACTAAGAATGGCTTGTGAACATCAGGCAGGACTAACACCGGAGCTGTAGTCAACCTATTTTTCAGTTCTTCAAATGCTTCCTGACACTTTTGGGTCCACTTGAACTCAACTTTCTTCGCTAGTAACGCTGTCATTGGTCTAGCAATCTTTGAGAAGCCTTCGATGAAACGCCTGTAATACCCAGCCATTCCAATGAAGCTCTTGATCCCACGAACATCCTTTGGTGCTTTCCAGTTCAGAATATCTACCACTTTCTTTGGATCCACTGCCAACCCATCTTGATTTATGATGTGACCCATAAACAAGACTTCATGAATCCAGAACTCGCATTTACTCAGCTTGGCATACAACTGATGCTCTCGAAGTCTTTGCAATACCATCTTCAAATGCTCTACATGATCTTCCTCACTTTGAGAGTATATGAGAATATCATCGATAAACACTACCACAAACTTGTCCAGATAATCCATGAACACGCTGTTCATCAGGTACATAAAGAAGGCTAGCGCATTTGTCAAACCAAAGGACATAACTGTGAATTCATATAATCCGTACTTGGTGATGAATGCCGTCTTCGGTATGTCTGAGGGTCGGATTCTGAGTTGATGGTAACCTGATCTCAGATCTATCTTCGAGAATACGCTGGCACCTCTGAGCTGGTCGAACAAATCTTCTATCCTTGGCAGGGGGTACTTGTTCTTGATAGTGACTTCATTCAAGGCTCTGTAGTCTATGCACATCCTTTTGGTACCATCTTTCTTCTCTACAAACAACACTGGAGCGGCCCAAGGCGAGGTACTTGGTCTGATGTAACCCTTCTCTAACATCTCATCTATCTGCTTCTTGAGTTCCACCAATTCTGGTCCAGACACTCGGTAGGCTCTTTTGGAGATGGGGGCGGTACCAGGGATAAGCTCTATGGCAAACTCAACCTTTCTCTCGGGTGGCATGCCCGTTAGCTCCTCGGGAAATACGTCCGAAAAGTCCGACACAACCTTGATAGTCTCGAGCGGGTTGGGCTCCTTACTATCAACTGAAATCTGGTGACAGACACCCTCCGCTGATTTAGGCATCCTTAGCTCGGCCACTACCTCTTCTCCTGATGGGGACTTCAATGTTACGGTCCTCTTGTCACAGCTAATATTCGCTTCATACCTCATTAACCAATTCATCCCTAGAATGACATCTATCCCAGGGGTGTCTATTACTATTAAGTCACTGGGGAACCCTATCCCCCTTATTTCCACCCTTATATTTGAGCATATTTTATCTGTTTGCACCTTGCCACCAACTGAATTAATCCTCATGGGCGGCATCATTGCCTCTACTGAGATGTTATGCAATTCTACCTAGGTTGCAGTGACAAATGAATGAGTTGCACCAGTATCAAATAGCACTTTCGTGGGATGAGATTCGACTGAGAACATACCTACTGCCACATCTGGTGCATCCTGGATCGCTTCAGCCTCCAAGTGGTTCACCTTTCCACGGTTGTACGCTTGGTTACGATTGCCTGCCGTCGGCTGCAGTACACCTTGCCTTGTTGGAGCGTTGGGGTTGGTCTGCTGCTGCGCCATCTTCTTCGGGCACTGCATCGCCCAGTGGCCTTGTTCTCCACAGTGGAAACATCCTCTGCCTCCTCCTTGTGCTGGGGCTGCTTGGTTGCTCTGGTTTGCTGCTGGGGCAGGAAGGCGAGGTGCCTGGTTGTTCTGCTTCTGATACTGATTACCTCCCTGTTGGCTGTGCTGACAATACTGCTGCTGCTGCTGTGGGTATTGCCTCTGAAACTGCTGCTGATGCGGACGCTGATTCTGATTCTGATATCCCTGTGGGTGACCGGGCCTGCTTTGCTGAGATGAACTGCCTGAGAAACGTGGACGGCTGATGTTTCCGGACTGGGGTCCACTCATCTTGCGCTTCCGATCTTCCATATCCTTACGCTTCTTCTCAGTCATAATTGCCCTATCGATCAGGTGCTGGAAGGTGGGGAAGGTGTGATTCATCAGCTGGTAATGTAGGGGATCCACCAAACCCCTCATGAACCTGTACTGCCTTTTAGCATCAGTATTGACATCCTCAGGTGCATACCGAGATAGCTGCAGAAACTTGTCTCTGTATTCACTAACAGACAGGGGTCCCTGCTTCAGAGCCAGAAACTCCTCCTTCTTCACGATCATCAGTCCCTCTGGCACATGGTACCTGCGGAAACTCTCGCTGAATTCTTCCCAGGTGATGGCTTCGGGGTCAGCATGTGTGGCGAGGTAGGACTCCCACCAGGACTGGGCTGCTCCCCTTAGCTGACGGGGACCATACAGAACCTTCTCCCTGTCGTTACATTGAGCGGTGCGCAGTTCTCTCTCCACTGCGCGCAGCCAGTCTTCTGCATCCATGGGGTCGGCAGAATGGGCGAAGGTAGGAGGGTGCCCTCTCATGAACTCACCACGCTTATCCCGTGGCATCTGGGGCATCTGCACTTGCAACTAGGGTTGGGGTTGCTGTTGAGCCTGCTGCATGGCTGCCAGAGTCTGCCCAATGGCCTGCACTGCTTGAGTCTGCATCAAGAACATCTGCTCCACTGTCATCGGGGGTGGTGGGGGAGGCTGCCTCTGTTGTTCCTCCTGCTGGTCATGCTGCTCTTGCTGAGCACGCCTGTTGCATCGGCGCCTGTTGTCAGACATCTGTGGAAGACATTCATACATCAGCATTGATCTTACAACCCTCCAGCATAAGAAAAGAGAATACAGAATTCTTCATGACACTGAGTGAACAAAGAGCTTCACTGATCCTCATTATGATTCAACACAGCTTCTCAGATAGAAAGGAAAGTAGAAGTAAATGGCTTCCCAACTAAATAACTGACTTAACTAACATTATAGCTAGGCCAAACTGCAGGAGAAACCCACAGGTTGGCAACAGTCATTACAAAGATTCAAATCCAGTACAAGTTCATCATAACAAGCATGCAAGCAACTGATAAGCAAACTAAGCTAATTGGAAGCAACTGATAAGCAAACTAAACTAACTATCTAAGACTGAGACATCTGACTTAAGAATTATTACAAACTCCGACGCTAACGATCTAAGGATCCAGATCTATCCTGGTCTTACAGGCAGGGGAACCATAAGTGTGGTGACCTCGTGGCGGTGAGCGGTAAGGGTGCTGAGTCCCAACAGGAGCGGGGGAACCACCCTCCTGGTGATGGCGCTCTGCCAGCTCAGCACGCAACTCCGCAATCTCCGTTCGAGCCCTGCTCAGCTCGTCCAGAGAGTGATCCAGCTCAGTGTTAAGCACTGCGACTAGGTTGACTGTGCTGCTCAACCTAGGGTTAGCCTCACCAACAGGGGAGACAACCACACTCTCTGTGCTGCCAGTAGGGCGGCGGGGGTAGTACCGAAGGGTAAGACCGTCGGCCACGCCACCGAACAAAGAACAGTACTGGGAGAGTGCACGTCATGCTGCATCCTGCATAGCCGCCTCTGCAGTGTCCCTCTCGGAGATGGAATAGTGCTCCGAAACGGCCTCCGCACCCCGGGGGTCATCCTCCGGACGGCGAACTAGGCAGGTAGCCTCCCAGCGGTCCGGGTACCTCCCGTGACTGTGCTGGTAGACTACACAACGATACTCGATCGACCAGGTGTGCCGGTCAAAAGCCTGGCGCAGCAAGGTGTCGAGTGCGTCGTGGAAGTGACAACCGCGAGCGGCGTCACGGGTGATGGGTCGGGCGACCCATCCTTCCGCCTCCTGTGGCTCTGAAGACTCCGTGCTGTGGTCTGAGTCGTCGTCGTCGGGGTCTCCTCCAGTAGCTCCTCCAACAGCCGGGACGTCCTGCGGTGGTGCAGGGGGCGCCTCCAGCTGGGCAACAGAAGAACGGGGCCTCACAGACTCCACCTCTCGCTGGGATGAGGAGGAAGAGCCCTGCTGCTCTCTGTGCTGCCGCCGGCGTTCCTGCTCCTCACGCAGGCGGTGGTGCAGTCTCTCCAGGTGACTCGACTGACCGGACACGGTGCGGTGCAGAGGACGCTCCGCAAGTCGAGACGGTAGGAAAGGAATCACCGACTTACGTGCAGTGTGTCTAAGACGAGCCATCTACAAAAGACACCGTAAGCATAAGAGTAAGAGCAGAACTAATATGACAAGTAAATAAACCATAGACAGAATAAGATAAAAATTTTAACAAGGTATAATATAGTATATATATATATGTAGTAAAACATAGGGTTGGTCGAGGTGACCGACTTTTGAAGTAACATCAGAGGTCAAGGTGAGGGGGAAGGTCAATAGTCCTTAGTACGACCAGTGCTACTCTAGGTCAGCGGTCCTACAGTCAGCACGGCTTTGATACCACTTATGTCACACCCGGTTTTGGAAGGCAAACCAAGTGCGAACTATGTACGTGCCAGGATCAGAACTCACGTACACAGCGATTACATAAATGAACATCAATGCACCTTGCTCGAATAATAACTTAAAAGAGTATTAACTTATTACATCACAGAGTCATAGACATCCACATAGTCATCGTCTTAACAGGTAAATCAAAGTGCTAGCGAAACGCAGTAAAGATAAGGCCTTCACAGGCAGCTGACTGGGGGTTGCCGCCAACCCACACCTAGAATTCGTCGTAGTCCTGAAACTCCTGGAAGTCTCCTTCCACGGCTTCGCCTTCTCCTGAGCAGTGGTTACAATGCGGACAACCTGGTGTTTGGTGGTAAAGCAAGGATGAGTACACATCAACGTACTCAGCAAATGTCCCGTTTGGCTGAAGTGGACTAGCTTTATGTGGGGTTAGGCTCAAGCAGTTGCTTTTAGTTGGTCAGGTATTTATCATTAGTAGAAGCCAGGTTTTAGCATTAACCAACCCATGAACCATTTCCTCATCGAGGAACAGCATCATCATATTCGAACCAAAACCATAACATAATCCTTGTATCTCGAACCTTCTGTATCTCTAATCAAAGAGGATCCCAAGGCTGCTCTTAACCGTGAGCACGGCTGATATATCAGTTTCACTACCCTCTGCAGAGGTCGCACACTTTACCCATGAGTCATGATGCCCTTTCTGCCCGGGGAGAGCTAATCCCCATTGACCACTACCTAGGTGGTCCGGCAGGGTATCACTACGTAGCTTTTACAAAGATTCCCTAGAGATCATAGCTGCCCGTTAGGTTTCTCCAGTTTGATAAACACAGTACCCCTCCCCGCAGGAGAGTGACTAACAAAAAGCAAAACGAAAGAACCTCGGCACTCAGCCTCGGCAGAGCAAGCACTGTGCCTGGACCCCATTGACGGCACGACGGCGAAGCAACTACACCTATAGTTCCTCTAATTAATTAGCTAAGGGCGCCCCATTTCACCCTCATGGTTGCACTGTTATCCCGGGTGGTCTCTCAACGAACAGGTCCTTACGGAGAGGTACTCAGGAAACAGCCTGAGCCCCCTAGAGTATCACAAGATCATCAACATCATCAGGATAACAGTATCATAAATATTCACATCATGTTCATTGATTAAGTTAAGGCAATAGCAGAATGCTAACCATAACAGCCCATAAGGTCATCCAGGATAAAGTAAAGTGTAAAGCTAGTCAATCCTTAGGTTTCAAGTAAGTAATGCGGGGTAGTAAGTTATAAATGAATAGGACATAATGGGTCAGAGGACACTTGCCTTCACCAAACTGCTGATCAGGAACTTCCTCTGCAACTTCCTCGGGAAACACAGACTGCTCGTTGTCTACGTAAAGTAATCATTCACACTATGCACTTGGGAAATAACAAACAAAAACAACATACCAAACATATGCAGCAGAGAGATCACAAGTTCATAATAGAAAAGGGATAGGCACTCTGGTATTCTCTAGGTCTAGGGTAGAGGACTATACGAAAGGATTCACTATCCACTAATCAGGTTTAAGTCAATGGTGGGATTAAATCATTATCTGGTTTTAAGTTCCTAAACTTAGGTGTTTAAGTCCATAAACTTAAGTGCTCCAACTTTTATTAAAGTCTACTATCTTTTATTTATCTCAAATAGGGTTCCCATAACATTAATTCTATCCTAATGATTAACCATCAATTGGGACATGGAAACAGCAGGGAAACATTGCATAAACAGATAGATAATAATATTATGAACATTTTGCAATTTGAAGCACCTAATTTGGAGTCCATATGACAAAGTTATGAATTTTACAAGTTTAGGGGTTAAAAATATACCCTAAGGACCTATTTTGAATTAAATAAAAGGTCCGAGGACCTAACTGCGAGAAACCAGGGACGGCGGGCGCAATTTCCAGAAAACAGAGGGGTTCTTTAAGAAAACGCGCGGGCGAAGGGGTATCGGGCCTTCTTAGCCGTTGGATCTCAAACGGGCGGCCAGGATTAGATCCTGCGGGCGGGCGCGCGGGCGCACGACGGACAGGGCGGCTGACAGGCGGGGCCGGGCGGGCAGCGCGAGCGCGGCGGCTGACAGGCGGGGCCAGCGGGCAGCGCGGGCGCGAGCGACTGGCAGGCGGGGTCGGGCGGGTAGAGCGAGTGCGCGGGCGGGCTGACAAGCGGGGCCCAGCGGCAGAGAGGCGGGGCGCGGGGGAAAGCGGCCCTGGGCCGTTGGATCTTAGGCGGACGGCTACGATTGGACTTGGCCTAATTAAAACGGGATCGTCCGATCTGAGATGGACGGCGGGGATGGGATGGCTGGCTGCTGTCTTCTTCCCCAGCCAGCTGAGGCAGCGGCGCCCGTCCCCGCGGCGGAGGAGCTCGCCGGAGACGAGGGGAGCGGGGGCCCTGCGGGTTCCCGGGGCGACCTGAGTGGCCGGGGAGGTTGGGGAGGGCACGGGAAACTCTCTGGTGGGGTCTGGGTCGGGGCAGGGGTACCGGAGGAGGGCGGTTCACGGTGGAGTGGCTCGGCGGCGGCGCTAATCGACTCCGGCGAGGAATTAAGTGCAGCAGGGAGCAATAGAAGGGGAGGGAGAGGGCAGGGGAGGTTCCTTACCTCAAGGCGAATCCCAAGGACCTCTCGGTGGCGGCGACAGCGCGACGACGGCCCGGGTCGACGGCGGCGGCGGGTGAGCGCGGGCAGAGAGGAATAGGGAGGGGGAGGGGAAATTGGAGCGTGTTCCGGGTTGCGGACGTCGGGGCGAAACTCACCGTGGCAATGGACACGGCGGAGCTCCAACGGCGGCCGGGAAACGAGCTCGGGCGGCGGCGGTTCGCGGCGATGGCGCTTGGGCGTGCGCGCAGCGAGGGGAAGGTGGAAGAGAGGGGCCGGTTGGTGCGCAAATGAGGGAGGGGGAGAGGGCGAGTGAGGTTCGGGGCTCTAGTGGCCGAGGGCGGGGTTGGGGCGAGCCCCCCACGCGCGACGTGGGCGCGGAGAAGGCGGGCGCGCGCAGCTCGGCGGCAGTTACGCGAGGACGAGGGAGCTGACAAGCCGGGCCCGCGGGCAGAGAGAGAGAAGAAAGCGGGCGCGGGGGCGGGGAAAACGGCTGCGCCGACGGGTGGGGTCGGGCGAGCAGAGAGAGCGGGAGGCGGGCGCGCGGAAGGCGGGGCTGACGGGCCGGGCCCGCGGCGCAGGGAGAGAGCGAGGGAGATGGCGCACGCGCGGGGAAGCGGGAGCGCCGACAGGTGGGGCCCGCCAGGCAGAGAGAGGAGGGGGGGAAGAGGCGCGCGCGCGAGATGGGCCGACTGGGCCGAAAGGCCGAGGGGGGCGGGGTTTGGGCTGCTTTTCCTTTTTCTTTTATTTTGGAATTGTTTTTCCCTTTTCTTTTTATTTTCTCTATTTGATTCAAATCCAAATGAGCCACAAATTCAAATTAGACCTTTTGAGAATTATGCACCAAACAAAAGTGAAATCTAGGGTTCAACATGATGCAACAATTCATACTCCCTTGGAGTTTGAGCTAATGGACTATAATTATAAACAAAATAACCACTTTTCTCCTATAGAAGTGAGAGAGAGGAGATTGGGGAAGGATGAGAAAAGGGAAGTAACACCTGAATTTGTGAATATGAGCAAAGAAATTTTATACCCCCAAATTCAGGGTGTTACACTAGTGCAGGTCAAGTGATTGAACTAGGGTAGAAAGAACTCTAGCTGCAGGTAATTTTACTTAACCTGACAATAAAATTGGATTTTAAGGATCCACTTTAGTAAGCAATTCTGCAAATAGAGTCTTTGATTATTGAAAGGCCTTACCTTGACTCCCTTTAACCAGCATATCCTTGAGAGTCTTTTCCTTAGTCGGGTAAGACTTGCTGAGTAATTCCATACTCAGGGTTTATTCCCCCGTTGTTTTTAGGTGGGGAAACAACAAACTTTTGTTGTTTTTGTACCAAGGTGGTGAAAAGTGAAGATAATCAAGAATGAAGCTGCCGGAGGACCGGGTCCTCCTTAAAAACTTTTATGTAAAGAACTTAATGGGAGGAGTTTTTGCCTCCCATGTATTGTAATAATACTTTTCAGCACTCTCTCGTCTGTACTATATGACTTACTCCTACTTTATAAATAAAGGTAAGTTTATGTAATCACTTCCGCATTTCCGCATCTCCGATGAACATATTGTCTGTCAGACGGGTGAAACGTTTCTGGAAAGGTAAGGAAAAGATACCGAACTTGTCAAGTGATTCAGGAATATCTACAGGGTTGTCTGATGTCTGTTGGACAAGGACAACTGTAGGCGGGCCTAATGACTTGGGAGGTTCTGTCACAGCTGGTATCGGAGCGTAGCCCTTCTTGGTAGATACCATGTAGCATCTTCAAAAGAACTTTCTTAGACTTATCTAGAAAAATTCTTCTCTTCTTACCTAAGCATCTCTGAAGAGTTTATTTTAAAGACCAGATAGGAAGAGTGCAATGTATAGAAGGTTGAATCAACTAAGGTTGATTCTGTAATTATTCATGCATCATGCTAAGAATTGTACTAATAAATTTTCCCCCTTAGCAAATGCCGCTGCGTACAAGGAAAACGGTGCGAAAACATACTGGACCTATCGGTGTACCTCGACACCAACTTGCCCCACGGGAACAAGATAGCAGTAGCGGGAGCAACGATCCAATTGGTGATCTCGAAGCTCGCGTGAATCAACTTCAAGCAGAGTTACAACGCAGGACCAATTTATGGGTTGTGGACGGTGACCGAATAAATGAATTAAGAAGTTACATCCGTACCCTGCAAGATTAACTAGCTGATCGAGATTTGGCGCTTGATTGGGCAGTACAGTCTCATTCAGTAGCTTGGGCTAAGGAAGCGAAGGCTCGAGCATGAGTCAACGAACTTAGCACTGCTATTGATAACTTGCAGGTATATTGCAATACTTTACATGAGGAAGTTCATGTACTGTATTCGCAATTACACCCAAATGTCCCTGCGGATCCTGTCAGGTCAGAAGCCGGACCCTCGCATAATGCGGGAGAAGCGCTTGGTGGGGAGTTAGACCTTTTTAGGCCCCCTCCTTCTTTGAGGCTGGTCGACGTATGGTCTCCCACACCTGACGATGAAGCTGCCAAGAGCAATCAGAAGCAGGAGTAGTGTAGTTGTAAAAGTAGAAGTAGTATGTTGTATAATAGGTTGAACGTTTGTACAATGGGTAATGTATCCTGTTGTATAATATCGAGTCTGTATCATTACTTTTTTATAGTAATGTGAAATGGAAGGTTTCCCTGGCATATTATGTTTACTTCAAATGTTCCTTGCCTCAGATGCCTACCAGGACTCGAGGACAGGATGCAGCGGGAACTTCTGGGGAAAGGGATGTTACCCCAAATCCACCCCCGGTTCCTCCCACATTGGCCGAGGCGATTGCCGCCTTGGTGAACGCAACTGCAGACAATACCCGCTTTCTTAGAGAAATGGCGGGCCAACAATTCTAGCAGCAGGGTGGAAGGGGTTATCAACAAGGCCCCCGGGAAACCACATATCTGGATTTCTCTGAAACCCGTTCACCACTCTTTGTCAAGGCTGAGGACCCGTTGGAAGCTAATGAGTGGATACGGGTTATTGAATAAAAATTTGGTCTTCTCCGCTGTTCAGAGACACAGAAGTCGTTGTTCGCAGCGCAACAACTGCGCGGCCCTGCCAGTACCTGGTGGGGGAATTTTGTGGCTATTCAACCTGTCGACCATCAAGTCACATGGGAAGAATTTAAAGCGGCCTTCCGTGAGCACTACATACCCGAAGGTGTTCTACATATGAAGCAAGAAGAGTTCATGAAACTGAAACAAGGAGGAGATACTGTCAATCAATATCTCAACAAGTTCAATCACCTGTCACAATATGCAATTGATCAGGTGAATACTGATTTAAAGAAGAAGAACTGCTTTATGAGAGGGCTAAATGATCGATTGCAGAGAAAAATGGCTGCCTGCATAGATCTCACGTATGGGAAGGCTATCAGCACAGCCTTATCTATTGAAGCAAAATATGCAGGTTCGGGCAAGAATAAGGGATTTGGTGGCGAGAAGCCTAATCAGGGCCAGGCAAAGAGGCAACGGTTTGTGATCCGGCCTTCTAGCCAAAATCGCTCTTTTTCTCGTCCGCCCTCATTCCCTTTCAAGCAGCCAATCATTATTTCGCCCCAACAATGCCCCCACTACCCCAAATCAGCCGGGTGCCCCGGGCACTCGATTCCCTGCTTTGCCCAGCTCTTCAACCGGGTGTTTCAATTGCGGCAAGTCGGGACATTTCATCAAGGATTGCCCATATCCCAAGCAGAATCAATCAAATGCTCAGCAAGGATCTGGGAAATCAGCTCAGCCCAAGGGAAATAATGTGGGGAAGAATACAAAGAAGACAGGGCGGGTATACTATACTCAAGTGGCCACTACACCGGAAGGTGAACCGATGATGATGGGTACGTTTCTCGTGGCCAGTCACCCTGCAATTATTCTTTTTGATTCTGGTGCTTCGCATACATTTATTAGCAAGGCATTTGTGGAGCAACATCACATTTCATGCCATGAATCAAAAGAAGGATTTAAAATTCATTCACCTGGGGGACACATGTTTACTAGAGAAGTGGCCTATGAAGTGCCAGTAACAATGGTCGGACGGAACTTTTCTGCTAACATGATTGTTCTGAAAGGCCAGGATATAGATGTGATTTTGGGTATGAATTGGTTAACCCAATACAAGGCAATTCTCAACACTGAACTCAGAACCGTCAGGTTGAGCTATAATCAAGAAGAGATTCTTTTGTCTCTCCCCGTAACCAATCCAGCCAAAGCTTCTGGTAGAATATATGAAGCCATTGTACCGGAGATCAAGGATATTTCGGTAGTATGTGAGTTTCCAGATGTATTTCCGGAAGATTTGCCTGGACTGCCCCTAAAGAGATGTAGAATTTGTAATTGAGCTAAAGCCCGGTACGGCTCCCATTTCCCGAAGATCGTACCGCATGCCTCCTAATGAGTTGGCGGAATTGAAGATTCAATTACAAGATCTACTGAATAAGGGATTCATCCGGCCAAGCTCGTCTCCATGGGGTTGCCCCGCCATTTTTGTTAAGAAGAAGGACCAAACCTTACGAATGTGCGTGGATTATCGACCCCTGAATGAGGTCACCATCAAGAATAAGTACCCTCTTCCGAGGATTGACATCTTATTTGATCAACTGACTGGGGCGAGGGTATTTTCCAAAATTGATCTCAGATCGGGCTATCACCAAATCCGTATTCGGCCCGAGGATATACCGAAGACCGCGTTTACTACGCGGTATGGCTTATTTGAATATTTGGTAATGTCCTTCGGGCTAACAAATGCTCCTGCCCATTTCACTTATTTGATGAACTCGGTGTTCATGCCCGAGTTGGACAAGTTCGTGGTGGTCTTCATCGACGATATCTTGATATACTCTAAAAATGAAGAGGAGCATGCTCAACATCTACGGATTGTATTGACGCGCCTGAGGGAACATCAGTTGTATGCCAAGTTCAGCAAGTGCGCGTTCTGGCTGGAGGAAATTCAATTTTTGGGGCACGTGTTATCGGCCAAGGGAATTGCGGTAGATCCTAGCAAAGTCAAGGATATTCTGGAGTGGAAACCCCCAACCACTGTTCACCAAGTCCGGAGTTTTCTTGGACTAGCTGGATATTATCGCAGATTCATACTAGATTTTTCTAAGCTTGTGAAGCCAATCACAAGTTTATTGAAGAATGACATTAAATTTAATTGGTCTTTTAAGTGTAATGAAGCCTTTGAGCAATTGAAGACATTATTAACCACTGCTCCGCTATTGGCTCAACCGGACATCACTAAACCTTTTGATGTATATTGTGATGCGTCAGGCAGTGGACTTGGTTGTGTATTAATGCAAGAGGGCCGAGTAATTGCATATGCTTCAAGGCAGTTGCGCCGACATGAGGAGCATTACCCAACTCATGATCTGGAGCTAGCTGCTGTGGTTCATGCCCTGAAAATTTGGCGTCACTATCTGCTGGGAAGTATCTGTCATATATATACAGATCATAAAAGTTTGAAGTATATCTTCACCCAGTCAGAATTAAATATGAGACAAAGACGATGGCTTGAGCTTATTAAGGACTATGAACTGGAAATTCATTATCACCCAGGCAAAGCCAATGTTGTGGCAGATGCACTGAGCCGTAAGGCTTCCTGCCACTGTATTATGGTGAAAACCTCTGACAACACTTTATGTCAAGAGATGGAAAAGCTAAACCTAGGGATGGTCCAACAAGGGGCCCTGAATCAGCTAAAGCTTGAGTCTATCATCTTGCAAAGGATAATTGATGCTCAAAAGGATAATTTGGGTATGAAGCACATACGGAAAAAGATAAGGGCTGGAACAGCCAAATGTTTCAAGGAAGACGATCAAGGTGTGATATGGTTCAATAACCGCATAGTAGTGCCGAAGAACGAAGAACTCCGCCAGCAAATCTTAGATGAAGCGCATCTTAGTCGCTATTCTATTCATCCGGGAAGCACTAAGATGTATCATGATCTAAAGCAGCACTACTGGTGGACAAAGATGAAAATTGAAATTGCACGCTATGTGGCTAAGTGTGACACTTGCAGACGTGTCAAAGCCATACACATGAAAACTACTGGTCCATTACAATCTTTGCCGGTCCCAACATGGAAATGGGAAGATATAAGTATGGACTTTATCGTGGGATTGCCTAGGACTGCAAAAGGGTATGATTCTATCTGGGTTATCGTTGATCGGCTTACGAAGATTGCTCACTTTTTACCGGTCAAGACAAGTTACCCGGTTACTGTCTATGCCCAACTGTACATTGCTCGTATTCTTAGTCTGCATGGTGTTCCAAAGACCATTGTGTCGGATCGTGGACCCCAATTTGTAGCCAAGTTTTGGGAAGCACTTCACAAATCCTTGGGTACTAAGTTGCTCCATAGTTCGGCATATCATCCACAAACCAGTGGGCAGACTGAGAGGATTAATCAAGTACTCGAAGATATGTTGCGAGCATGTGTCCTGGATTTCTCACCAAAATGGGATGAATGCTTGCCTTTGGCGGAGTTTTCATACAATAATAGTTATCAAGAGAGTATCAAGATGGCACCTTTTGAAGCTTTATATGGGCGACGGTGTCGAGCTCCGCTAAATTAGTCTGAACCTGGAGAAAGGTATTTCTTTAGGCCTGATATTGTGAAGGAGGCCGAAGAAAAGGTTCAGAAAATTATTCATAATATGAAGAAAGCACAAGCCCTTCAGAAGGGTTATGCAGACAAACGGCGAATGCCCTTATATTTTCATGAAGGGGACTATGTCTACCTGAAAGTTTCACCCATGAAGGGAGTATCGCGTTTCGGGGTTAAAGGGAAACTTGCACCCAGGTACATTGGTCCATTCCTGGTACTTGAGCAATGTGGACCAGTGGCGTATCGACTTCAACTTCCCGAAACATTGTCTGTTGTACATAATGTGTTCCATGTGTCGCAATTGAAGAAGTGTCTTCGGGTTCCCGATCGAACCATTGAAGTGACAGATGTTATCCTGGAACCAGATTTAACATACTCGGAACATCCTATTCGAGTTCTGGATCAAAAGGACAGGGTTACCCGGAGAAAGACTCTCAAGTTCTATAAGATACAATGGAACCAACATTCTGAAGAAGAGGCTACATGGGAAACTCAAGACTTTTTAAATAAGAATTTCCCAGGCTTTCTAGCCTCATGTAATTTGTAACGTATATTTAGTATTGTAATAAAGAAGTGACCCCCACACCACCCCTGCCTTGTACCAGAAATAAGGGAATAACGATGTGACACATTTCCTTTTCCATTACTCACCCTAGGACTTTAAATCTCGGGACGAGATTCTTTTATGGGGGGAAGGATGTAACACCCCTGGTGTTACTGTAACTAAAACTTGAGCATGGCATCATAAGCATTGACATTGCATATGTTTGATACACCTAGAGTGCATTCACTAGGTAAAAATTTCAAACAAGTGTATTGTTTTTGGTGTTTTGCAAATAGGACCCTGGATAGGGAACCTAACCCTAAATAAGGCTCAAAGGGAGTAAAACTTAACCCAAGATGAGAAAACCTAAAGGCTTTAGGGAAAGAGTCATAAAATGTCCCCAAAAACAAAGTTGAGTCACATTTATACCCCTGGGATACCAAAGATCTCAATTAGAACCCTGGAAAACCCTAAATCCAAACCCTAGGGACCTATGTGCAAAATTAGCCCACTTTTGGGCTAAAGTGCAAAAACCAAGTCAAATAAGTATTTTAAGTCATTTGGTTCACAAATGTGTGACTTGTAAGTCAAACATTGGGTTTTGGACTTAAATGCAAAATGGACCTCACTTAGGTTTCATTCTAAGTCTGAAATTCAGTGTTGAGGGCTCAACTTTGGAGCATTGTATCTTTCAAATTATGGGGTTTTTGCCCTAGGTCACCACATGAAAATTATAGAGCAAACTAGGGAGAACAACTTTGTTTAAAGTTGTAAGTTCACTTGTTAAGGAAATATTGGAGATAATCAAGCCTAAAGATTGACTGTCAGGCTGATTCAGTCTGAAATTCAGAGGTTCAGTGTAATGGAGCCAACTTTGAGTATGAATTCAACCTTGATATAGTACTCAAATGTGTTCAAGCCCTATAGTCGAATTGTAGCTGGTCTATAACTCTGCAACTTTGCTACAGAAAGATGATGAAGTTCTTATGAAAAATCTGGAGAAAGGTTGCTTGGAAAATGCTCTGTCAGACACACTGAATAAGCCTCCGATGGTACAGTGATCTGCTATAGATCATATCGCCAGTGCGACTGACCCACCGCCGGTGACCCCCCCCCCCCCCCCCCGCCGTGATTCGCGTCGTCGGCGTCATGATTCACGCTCGGGGTAAGTTGATAACGTCGCGGGGTCAAAAGATCGTCGTCGCCATTGAGCTGGAAGCCACCCCGATCGGCCACGGTACCCCTCCCCTTTGCTCACCGCCGTAGATAAAGCCGCTCGCCGCCGTCGTGCCATCTCTGTGCCCACCGCGTGTCCGAGCCTTTCCACGGCACCGTCGTGATTCCCTACTGCCGTCCCATCATCGCCGATGAGCTCGCCACGGCTGGGAACACGTAACCACGACGCCAGGCCTCTTCCTCGTCTCCGGCCGCCAGCACAACATGCTCGAATTGACCGCCACCGCTTGCGACGCCTATAAATTGAGCCCTCCCCTAGCTGTGTTAGATTATCGCGAACCCAGACACGAAGAATCGTTAGCTATCATCACCCAGTGAGTCCCAATTTCCAATTTCCCCCAATTCAAGCTTCCGCCACCGTGAAACGAGCTTCACCGTCGTCAGCCCTTTTCCGGTCAGACCCCGTCCCCTGCTTCCTCGTTTAAGCTTTCTCACATGCCTACGATGCTTGCTGAACCACCAATTTTGAACTGCGGGCTCCCCAATCACCAGGAACACGATCAACTGTCTGCCACCCATTCGGTTCACGCGGACAGAGCTTGATAGCTCACCATTTGTGCAATTAAGTTAGGGGAAACACTCGAGGTAGGTCTGATGTGATGTCCGCCGCTCGGGAGCGCCGGTAGTCGCCTTAATCGGCCAGTGCAGATGCTCACCGGAGCTCTGCCGTGCGGAGCGCCGTCGTGGACCTCGGTCTGCGAAGGAATAGAAGCTTAAGGGCTTATCTGCAAACTGTCAGTGATACATAGAAACAGTGAAAGAACTCGTTCGCTATTAGACAAAAACGCAAGGGCCGTTCTGCAAAACCGCCAGCGCGGGCGCGGGCGCGCGCACGCTTCTGCGTGGACTTGGTCCGCTTAGGCCAGTTTGGGCCCAACACTGTTGAGTCTTTTTCTTTTTCAGAAGAACTTGGGAAATTTGTTATAAAATGTAGAAAAATCCTAAAATTGTGAAACCAATTTTCCTAGGTTCATTATTTTCCCTAGAATTTAATAAAAATAGTTTTATGATTTTTAGAGGAAATAAGGAATTTTAGGGCATTTAAAATAGCTTAAAGAAATAATTCTAGATTTTTAAAAGATAAGTGGTAATCCCAAAAATGCTCAAAATTTTTATATGAGTTCCTCGTATTATTTAGAAGCCTTGGGTAGAATTTGGGTTGATTTGGACCTTGTTTGATCACCAAACCTCAAAACACCCCCCCTGCCCTGTGAACTCCTTTACCGACTCTGGAAACCCTAAGTTCTCGGGGTACCGTGAAGGAAAGATGTACTCAAGACGTAGATAATAAGTTTATATTATCTTTGCATCCTCATGAGCATCCCGTGGCATTCATTCTTATACATATATATATGGTTATGATTAGAACACGAGGAAGAAGTGGAAGCCACTGAAGAGCAAGTACCACCACCTTTGGAAACACAGGCTGAGAACTGTTTCTACTTTGATATTTGTGGATCTGAGCCTTACTCGCCCATAAACAAAGGCAAGCCCCAGTGCATTTGCCACCCCCCTTGTATTTTAAAATCTTTTCTCACTTGCTTGATGCACTAGGTGATAGGTGTTGATTGCTTAAAACAATTCCTGCATTACTTTCCTTGGAATTGATTACCTTCCTTGATACCCTGTTTTAAAAAAGGTTTTATTATGCTTAGTATTGCTCTAGCAAAACAAAAGGATTTGTTTTACAAAAGATGTTTGGCAAAGTGGGAGGGTTGTTTTCAAAATAAAACTTGATGGTGAATCTGTCAAAGGCCTTGATGGATTCAACATCGGAAAAGATGTACCTCTGCCAGGTACCAACCTTTGGGGTTAAATGATTAAGCTGAGACCGGGCGGGTGACTTGCACGAGAAGAGAGTCTCGGTGTAGTGTCTCCGTCTGAGTCGATTAAGGACCTTGTCGATGTAGGCCTGCTCTGACCGAGGACCCTTTAACTGGTCACATGCCTCGTCATGGGTAAGCTTTGCCTCAGGTGGACTAAGGCCAGAATAAGATAACACGAAATGGGCGTGGAGCGGTGGCGAGAGTAGCGTGTACCCTCTGTGGCAAGAGGCTGGACGGTGGTGTATCTATGCTCTCGGTTTGCGTGAACCTGATCTGGTCTTAAGAAACTCGATGGCGGGTTGACATATGCAAGGGTTAAGTGCTACATATGTCGTGTGATTGGAGATCCTCAACTGAGTATAATCGATTCGGATCGCCGTACCTCCACGGTTACGGAGACTTGGTCACTAACTTATACGTAGAACTCCAGTAAAGATGAAGGATGGTTAAGAAATTGGCTAGTATAGGCCAAGTGATTGAACTAGGGTAGAAAGAACTCTAGTACAGGTAATGTTATTTAACCTAAGAATA
Organism: Zea luxurians; assembly: GCA_029449295.1. Taxonomy (NCBI): domain Eukaryota; kingdom Viridiplantae; phylum Streptophyta; class Magnoliopsida; order Poales; family Poaceae; genus Zea; species Zea luxurians. The sequence continues at coordinate 181,202 of JAOPSE010000247.1, read as the reverse complement.
AAACTGGATTTCTAAGGATCCACTTTTAGTAAGCATTTCTGCAAACAGAGTCTGAATTATTGAGAAACTTTACCTTGACTCCTTTATAACCAGCATACCCTTGAGAGTCTTTTCTTAGTCGGGTAAGACTTGCTGAGTAATTCCATACTCAGGGTTTTATTCCCTACTTTTTTTAGGTGAAGAAGCAACAAACTTCTGTTGTTTCTGTTCTAAGGTGGTACCGAAGGAAGAACATCAGGAGTGAAGCTGCGAGAGGAAAGGATCCTCCATAAAAACTTTTGTTTGAAACTTATCGAGAGGGGTTTTTGCCTCCCTTGGTTCTGTAATAATAATACTCTGCACTCGTTTAATTATATCCTGGTCTGTAATATTATAACTCTATCTTACTTTTAAATAAAGGTAAGTTTATGTAATCACTTCCGCATTTTCGTATCTCCGATGCTTGTAATGTCTGCGTGACGGGTGAAACTAAGAGCACCTAGAGGGGGGGTGAATAGGTGATCCTGTGAAACTTAAACTTATAGCCACAAAAACTTGTTAAGTGTTAGCACAATAACCGCCAAGTGGCTAGAGAGGAGTCTCAACAAAACACAATACCACAAGAGATCAAACACAGAGATGACACAGTGGTTTATCCCGTGGTTCGGCCAAGACCAACGCTTGCCTACTCCACGTTGTGGCGTCCCAACGGACGAGGGTTGCAATCAACCCCTCTCAAGCGGTCCAAAGACCAACTTGAATACCACGGTGTTTTGTTTTGCCTTTCAATATCCCGTTTGCGAGGAATCTCCACAACTTGGAGCCTCTCGCCCTTACACTTGAGATTCACAAGAAATACGGAGTAAGGGAGGAAAGCAACACACACAAATCCACAGCAAAATGCGCACACACACGGCCAAGAATCGAGCTCAAAGGACTATCTCAAAGTTCTCACTAGAACGGAGCTCGAATCACTGAGAATGACAAACAAATGCGCAAAGACTGAGTGTGGATGATCAAGAATGCTCTAAGGTTGCTTGGTGTTCTCCTCCATGCGCCTAGAGGTCCCTTTTATAGCCCCAAGGCAGCTAGGAGCCGTTGAGAGCAAATCTGGAAGGCCAATCTTGCCTTCTGTCGTCGGGTGCACCGGACAGTCCGGTGCACACCGGACACTGTCCAGTGCCCGATTTCCTTCCTTAAATAGCGTAGCCGACCGTTGGCAGCCTGAGAGCCGTTGGCGCACCGGACATGTCCGGTGCACACCGGACAGTCCGGTGCCGTCTACTAGCCATTGGCTCGGCCACGTGTCCCGCGCAGATTGCGCGGCCGACAGTTGGCTCACCGGACAGTCCGGTGCACACCGGACAGTCCGGTGAATTTTAGCCGTACGCCATCGGCGAATTCCCGAGAGCGGCTACTTCACGCCGAGCCAGCCTGGCGCACCGAACACTGTCCGGTGCACCACCGGACAGTCCGGTGCACCCAGACTGGACAGACTTTGGCTGCTCGAGCCATCTCTTCTCCAACTCGATTTTTTCTGTTTCCAGCACTTAGACACAATACATTAGTCCATAAAACAATGTACTAAGTCTGAGAAACATACCTTTATCCTTGATTTGTACTTTGTCCACCATTTTACAATTAGGCACCTGTGTTGGGCACTAAATCACCAAAATACTTAGAAATGGCCCAAGGGCACATTTCCCTTTCAATCTCCCCCTTTTTGGTGATTTATGCCAACACAACATAAAGCAAGTAGAACAAGTACAAAAAACACTTCAAATAAGAACTCAAATTATTTTGATTCAATTTTGACATATATGGATCACTCTATGCCACCACTTGGTTTGTTTTTGCAAATCAAACTCAAATCTCTATCTCTAAGTCAAACACACATGTTGAAACATAAAGAGAGTCATTCCAAAAGAGATTGATCAAAGATTTCAAAAACTCCCCCTTTTTCCCATAATCAATACTTCTCCCCACAAGAAGCCAACTTTTGATAAGAGAGACAACAAAAGAGTTTTGACAAACCAAACCAAAAGCTCTATTCTACTATTTTCAAAATCTCTCAAGTGGTAGCTGATCCATTTATCGCTTTGGCCTTTATTTTCTCCCCCTTTGGCATCAAACACCAAAACGGGATTAATCTTGGCTCTATAACCCCATTGCCTCACCAAAATCTTCAATTAAGAGCAAATGGCAATAAGAGTTCATGAGATGAACTTGGAATAAGTTACCCTCTCATCGGAGTGCAGTGGAAGTCTTTCATGGTCCAAGTCCACCTTTTCCCTTTCAATTCTCCTTTGAGACTAAAACAAGCAAACTCAAGCATATGGTTAGTCTCAAAGGGTCAAGTTGTAACACATCTCCCCCTAAAACTGTGCATCATTTTGCCACGGACTTGTGAGGTCCAGGGAGTGTTTGTACAACTTGAGCACCACAATAAGCAACAAAATGCAGAATAAACATGATCAAGGGCATAAACACATATATGCTACAATTCAATCCAAGTTCCGCGAATCTAAGATATTTAGCTCACTACGCAGCCTGCAAAAGGTCTTCTCATCTAGAGGCTTGGTAAAGATATCGGCTAGCTGGTTCTCGGTGCTAACATGAAACACTTCGATATCTCCCTTTTGCTGGTGGTCTCTCAAAAAGTGATGTCGGATGTCTATGTGCTTTGTGCGGCTGTGTTCAACAGGATTTTCCGCCATGCGGATGGCACTCTCATTGTCACATAGGAGTGGGACTTTGCTCAGATTGTAGCCAAAGTCCCTGAGGGTTTGCCTCATTCAAAGTAGTTGCGCACAACACTGTCCTGCGGCAATGTACTCGGCCTCAGCGGTGGATAGGGCAACGGAGGTTTGTTTCTTAGAGTTCCATGACACCAGGGACCTTCCTAAGAATTGGCACGTCCCCGATGTACTCTTCCTATCGACCTTACATCCAGCATAGTCGGAATCTGAGTACCCAATCAAGTCAAAGTTAGACCCCTTTGGATACCAGATCCCGAAGCAAGGTGTAGCGACAGAATATCGAAGAATTCGCTTCACAGCCACTAAGTGACACTCCTTCGGATCGGATTGAAATCTAGCACACATGCATACGCTAAGCATAATATCCGGTCTACTAGCACATAAATAAAGTAAAGACTATCATTGACCGGTATGCTTTTTGATCAACGGACTTACCTCCTTTGTTGAGATCGGTGTGTCCGTCGGTTCCCATCGGAGTCTTTGCGGGCTTGGCGTCCTTCATCCCAAACCGCTTTAGCAGATCTTGCGTGTACTTCATTTGGGAGATGAAGGTGCCATCCTTGAGTTGCTTCACTTGGAACCCAAGGAAGTAGTTCAACTCGCCCATCATCGACATCTCGAATTTCTGCGTCATTACCCTGCTAAACTCTTCACAAGACTTTTGGTTAGTCGAACCAAATATTATGTCATCGACATAAATTTGGCACACAAACAAATCACCATCACATGTCTTTGTAAAAAGAGTTGGATCGGCTTTCCCAACCTTGAAAGCATTAGCAATTAAAAAGTCTCTAAGGCATTCATACCATGCTCTTGGGGCTTGCTTAAGTCCATAGAGCGCCTTAGAGAGCTTACATACGTGGTCGGGGTACCGTTCATCCTCGAAGCCAGGGGGTTGCTCCACGTACACCTCCTCCTTGATCGGCCCGTTGAGGAAAGCGCTCTTCACATCCATTTGGTACAACCTGAAAGAATGGTGAGCGGCATATGCTAGCAAGATACGAATTGATTCTAGCCTAGCCACAGGAGCAAACGTCTCCTCAAAGTCCAAACCTGCGACTTGGGCATAACCTTTTGCCACAAGTCGAGCCTTGTTCCTCGTCACCACCCCGTGCTCGTCCTGTTTGTTGCGGAACACCCACTTGGTTCCCACAACATTTTGCTTGGGACGAGGCACCAGTGTCCAAACTTCATTGCGCTTGAAGTTGTTGAGTTCCTCCTGCATGGCCAATACCCAATCCGGATCTAGCAAGGCCTCCTCTACCCTGAAAGGCTCAATAGAAGAGACAAAGGAGTAATGCTCACAAAAATTAACTAATCGAGATCGAGTAGTTACTCCCTTGCTAATGTCACCCAAAATTTGGTCGACGGGATGATCCCTTTGAATCACCGCTCGAACTTGGGTTGGAGGTGCCGGTTGCGCTTCTTCCTCCATCACGTGATCATCTTGTGCTCCCCCTTGATCGCACGTCTCCTTTTGATGATCCTGTTCATCGTCTTGAGTTGGGGGATGCACCGTTGATGAGGAAGAAGGTTGATCTCGTTCATCTTGTTCCTGTGGCCGCACTTCTCCAATTGCCATGGTTCGTATAGCGGCTGTCGGAACATCTTCTTCATCTACATCATCACAATCAACAACTTGCTCTCTTGGAGAGCCATTAGTCTCATCAAATACAACGTCGCTAGAGACTTCAACCAAACCCGATGATTTGTTGAAGACCCTATACGCCTTTGTATTTGAATCATAACCTAATAAAAACCCTTCTACAGCTTTGGGTGCAAATTTAGAATTTCTACCCTTCTTCACTAGAATGTAGCACCTGCTCCCAAATACACGAAAGTAAGATACATTGGGTTTGTTACCGGTTAGTAGCTCATACGACGTCTTCTTGAGGAGGCGGTGAAGGTAGACCCTGTTGATGGCGTGGCAAGCCGTGTTCACGGCTTCCGACCAAAAGCACTCGGGGGTCTTGAACTCTCCAAGCATAGTCCTCACCATATCTATGAGCGTCCTGTTCTTCCTCTCTACCACACCATTTTGCTGAGGTGTGTAGGGAGCGGAGAACTCGTGCTTGATCCCTTCCTCCTCAAGAAACTCCTCCACTTGAAGGTTCTTGAATTCGGACCCGTTGTCGCTCCTTATCTTCTTCACCTTGAGCTCAAACTCATTTTGAGCTCTCCTTAGGAAGCGCTTGAGGGTCCCTTGGGTTTCAGACTTATCCTGCAAAAAGAACACCCAAGTGAAGCGGGAAAAGTCATCAACAATAACTAGACCATACTTACTTCCTCCTATGCTCAGATAGGCGACGGGTCCGAAGAGGTCCATATGCAGCAGCTCCAGAGGTCTTGACGTGGTCATCACATTCTTGCTGTGATGTGCTCCTCCCACTTGTTTACCTGCTTGACAAGCTGCACAAGGTCTATCTTTTTCGAAATAAACATTGGTTAGACCTATCACGTGTTCTCCCTTTAGAAGCTTGTGGAGGTTCTTCATCCCCACATGTGCTAAGCGGCGATGCCACAGCCAGCCCATGCAAGTCTTAGCCATTAAGCATGCATCTAGACCGGCCTCTTCTTTTGCAAAATCAACTAAGTAAAGTTTGTCGTCTAGTACACCCTTAAAAGCTAGTGAACCATCACATCTTCTAAAGACAGACACATCTACATTTGTAAATAAGCAGTTATATCCCATATTGCATAATTGACTAACAGATAGCAAATTATATCCAAGAGACTCTACTAAAAACACATTAGAGATAGAGTGCTCATTTGAGATTGCAATTTTACCTAACCCTTTTACCTTGCCTTGATTCCCATCACCGAATATTATTAAATCTTGGGAATCCTTATTCTTGACGTAGGAGGTGAACATCTTCTTCTCCCCCGTCATATGGTTTGTGCATCCGCTGTCAATAATCCAGCTTGAACCCCCGGATGCATAAACCTGCAAGGCAAATTTAGGCTTGGGTCTTAGGTACCCAACTCATGTTGGGTCCTGCAAGGTTAGCACAAATATCCTTAGGGACCCAAATGCAAGTTTTGTCTCCCTTGCATCTTGCCCCTAACTTCCTAGCAACTATTTTCCTATCCTTTCTACAAATAGCAAAGGAAGCATTCAAAGCATGATATATTGTAGAAGGTTCATTAACTTTCCTAGGGACATTAACAACATTTCTCCTAGGCATATTATGAACAACATTTCTATCATGCACATAGGAGGAACTAGAAGCAAACATGTCATGAGAATCAAAAACATTATAAGCATTGTACCTCCTATAAGCATTTCTAGTTTGTCTCCTATCATGGTACAAAAAGGCATGGTTCTTTTTAGCACTACTAGCCATAGGAGCCTTCCCTTTCTCCTTGGCGGAGATAGGAGCCTTATGGCTTGTCAAGTCCTTGGCTTCCCTCTTGTAGCCAAGTCCATCCTTAATTGAGGGGTGTCTACCAATCGTGTAGGCATCCCTTGCAAATTTTAGCTTATCGAAATCACTTTTGCTAGTCTTAAGTTGGGCATTAAGACTAGCTACTTCATCATTTAATCTCGAAATTGAAACTAGGTGTTCACTACAAGCATCAATATCAAAATCCTTACACCTAGTGCAAATCATAACATGTTCTACACAAGAATTAGATTTATTTGCTACTTCTAATTTAGCATTTAAATCATTGTTAACACCTTGTAAAGTAGAAATGGTTTCATGACAAGTAGATAGTTCATAAGAAAGCATTTCATTTCTTTTAACTTCTAAAGCATAGGATTTTTGTGCCTCTACAAATTTATCATGTTCATCATACAACAAATCCTCTTGCTTTTCTAAAAGCCTATCCTTTTCATTCAAGGCATCAATCAATTCATTGATTTTATCAATTTTATTTCTATCCAATCCCTTGAACAAGCTAGAGTAATCTATTTCCTCATCGCTAGAATCATCCTCACTTGAAGAAGCATACGTAGAGTCTCAAGTACATACCTTCTTCTCCCTTGCCATAAGGCATGTGAGACGCTCGTTGGGGAAGAGGGATGACTTGTTGAAGGCGGTGGCAGCGAGTCCTTCATTGTCGGAGTCGGAGGAGGAGCAATCCGAATCCCACTCCTTTCCTAGATGTGCCTCGCCCTTTGCCTTCTTGTATGCCTTCTTCTTCTCCCTCTTGCTCCCTTGGTCCTGTTCACTATCATTGTCGGGACAGTTAGCAATAAAATGACCAAGCTTACCGCATTTGAAGCATGAGCGCTTCCCCTTGGCTTTGGTCTTGCTTGGCTGCCCCTTGCGACCTTTAAGCGCCGTCTTGAATCGCTTAATGATGAGGGCCATCTCCTCATCATTGAGTCCGGCCGCCTCAACTTGCGCCACCTTGCTTGGCAGCGCCTCCTTGCTTCTTGTTGCTTTGAGAGCAAGAGGTTGTGGCTCATTGATCGGTCCATTCAAGGCGTCGTCCACGTACCTCGCCTCCTTGATCATCATTCGCCCGCTGACGAATTTTCCTAGGACTTCCTCGGGCGACATTTTGGTGTACCTGGGATTTTCACGAATATTATTCACCAAATGAGGATCAAGAACGGTAAATGACCTTAGCATCAGTCGGACGACGTCGTGGTCCGTCCATCGCGTGCTTCTGTAGCTCCTTATCTTGTTGATAAGGGTCTTGAGCCGGTTGTATGTTTGTGTCGGCTCCTCGCCTCTTATCATCGCGAACCGTCCAAGCTCGCCCTCCACCAACTCCATCTTGGTGAGCAAGGTGACGTCGTTCCCCTCATGAGAAATCTTGAGGGTGTCCCAAATCTGCTTGGCGTTATCCAAGCCGCTCACTTTATGGTATTCATCCCTGCACAAGGAAGCTAGAAGGACAGTAGTAGCTTGTGCATTCTTATGAATTTGTTCATTAATGAACATGGGACTATCCGAACTATCAAAGTGCATTCCACTCTCTACAATCTCCCATATACTATGATGGAGAGAGAATAGGTGACTACGCATTTTGTGACTCCAAAATCCGTAGTCCTCCCCATCAAAGTGTGGGGGCTTGCCGAGTGGAATGGAGAGCAAATGTGAATTTGAACTTTGTGGAATACGAGAGTAGTCAAAGGAAAAGTTCGAATTAACCGGTTTCCTTCTCTCGTAGTCGTTGTGGTCGTCGTCCTTTTGGGAAGAAGTAGACTCATCGCTGTCGTCGTAGTAGACGATCTCCTTGATGCGCCTTGTCTTCTTCTTCTTCCCTTCCTTTCGTCTATGACCCGAGCCAGAGTCGGTAGGCTTGTCATCTTTGGGCTCGTTGACGAAGGACTCCTTCTCCTTGTCGTTGATCACGATTCCCTTCCCTTTAGGATCCATCTCTTCGGGCGGTTAGTCCCTTTGTGAAGAGAACGGCTCTGATACCAATTGAGAGCACCTAGAGGGGGGGTGAATAGGTGATCCTGTGAAACTTAAACTTATAGCCACAAAAACTTGTTAAGTGTTAGCACAATAACCGCCAAGTGGCTAGAGAGGAGTCTCAACAAAACACAATACCACAAGAGATCAAACACAGAGATGACACAGTGGTTTATCCCGTGGTTCGGCCAAGACCAACGCTTGCCTACTCCACGTTGTGGCGTCCCAACGGACGAGGGTTGCAATCAACCCCTCTCAAGCGGTCCAAAGACCAACTTGAATACCACGGTGTTTTGTTTTGCCTTTCAATATCCCGTTTGCGAGGAATCTCCACAACTTGGAGCCTCTCGCCCTTACACTTGAGATTCACAAGAAATACGGAGTAAGGGAGGAAAGCAACACACACAAATCCACAGCAAAATGCGCACACACACGGCCAAGAATCGAGCTCAAAGGACTATCTCAAAGTTCTCACTAGAACGGAGCTCGAATCACTGAGAATGACAAACAAATGCGCAAAGACTGAGTGTGGATGATCAAGAATGCTCTAAGGTTGCTTGGTGTTCTCCTCCATGCGCCTAGAGGTCCCTTTTATAGCCCCAAGGCAGCTAGGAGCCGTTGAGAGCAAATCTGGAAGGCCAATCTTGCCTTCTGTCATCGGGTGCACCGGACAGTCCGGTGCACACCGGACAGTCCGGTGCACACCGGACACTGTCCAGTGCCCGATTTCCTTCCTTAAATAGCGTAGCCGACCGTTGGCAGCCTGAGAGCCGTTGGCGCACCGGACATGTCCGGTGCACACCGGACAGTCCGGTGCCGTCTACTAGCCATTGGCTCGGCCACGTGTCCCGCGCAGATTGCGCGGCCGACCGTTGGCCCGGCCGACAGTTGGCTCACCGGACAGTCCGGTGCACACCGGACAGTCCGGTGAATTTTAGCCGTACGCCATCGGCGAATTCCCGAGAGCGGCTACTTCACGCCGAGCCAGCCTGGCGCACCGGACACTGTCCGGTGCACCACCGGACAGTCCGGTGCACCCAGACTGGACAGACTTTGGCTGCTCGAGCCATCTCTTCTCCAACTCGATTTTTTCTGTTTCCAGCACTTAGACACAATACATTAGTCCATAAAACAATGTACTAAGTCTGAGAAACATACCTTTATCCTTGATTTGTACTTTGTCCACCATTTTACAATTAGGCACCTGTGTTGGGCACTAAATCACCAAAATACTTAGAAATGGCCCAAGGGCACATTTCCCTTTCAGAAACGCTCTTGGGAAAGGTAAAAAAACAGATACCGAACTTGTCAAGTGATTTAGGAACACCTGCAGGGTTGTCCGAGGTCCGTTGGACAAGGACAACTGTAGGTGGGCCTAATAACTTGGGAGGTTCCATCACAATATGTGTGTGCTAGATACCAATATCAACATAGATATATATTTGCATTCCTATTGTTTTTTTAAATAGTTCATATGTTGAATATTGTGCTATTAATTCTATCAGTAATATGTATCCTTCTTCAAAATGATTGGAGATTGTCATTATTTCTAAAGCACATACTTTTGAGTCATACATGTGTGCAGCTACAATGCTACATGGTCTAATTTATCTACTATCAGTGAATGAATAGCCTGTGGAGATGTGGGAAACAAGGAGCAATAGTTGGGTGCGAAAGGTTAATTTATTCTTTGTTCATAGTTTTATGAGTGTAATACATTTTGGGATTTTTCAATTTATCAGCTTTCATTATTCTATTTGAATCTTTTGATACATTTTAACATAATGCTACAACAATACAATATTTTCCCCTATGCAGATTTTCAAATCAATTCAGATTGTTTTCAATCAAAAGTCACAGGAAACAGTCACGACGATAGATGCTTATTATATCTGTCTTTTGAAAGTATCTGTTATCTGAAATTTCTTTCTCCCATTGTGCTTATGATAAATGTATTATGTGTGGAATTTAGATATGGATTATGGGAGTATCATTAACAATCTAATTATAGAACAATTTTTTGTTCTTATGATATGTGTCTCATGTGTGGAATTTGGATATGGATTATGGGAGTATAATTAACAATGTAATTATAGAATGATTTTACTTACCAATAGTTTGTTGGTGGTACTGAGCACTTCATGAATTTCGTGTCATCAATATTATATGGTCGGGCGGTGGTCTGTGCTGCTACTGCTGAGCACTAACTACCTCTCCCACCTCTTGTATCTATGTCAGGAAAGATTTATCTGGACGGCGGGGAAAGGTAGGTGAAAAACTGTGTATAGTCACTATTTTTTTAATCAATGCATGATTGATATATACAAGCTTGCATTGCATCTATTTGTTTCTCGCATAAGGTTCACGAACTCCATGGCCATTTGAACTACGCCTTTGCATCAGCATGGAATCCAGACAGCTGGCCATGGGAAACTAAGACAAGGCGTGTAGAGTTTGGGACGTCCATAATCACCTTTTTTCAACAACATTGATTACTCACTATTTAGTGCTAGAACTCAATGCTGCCAGACTTTGGATAACCAATCAGCTACTCCTATACTGCTTTGATGTACAGATCCATCACAACCTGTTTGTCCTTTAATTTTGACATTGTTAGTTTATGGGAGGCCAGAGGCCTATAGGTTTATGCATGGTTCTTGATTGTTTGAATACATGAAGAAAAAACTCAGCATGGTTAACCCATATACGATTATTAGTTTATTACATTTTTGGATTTGTTAATTGTTGCATATCATGTAAAATATGATCGCACCTGGAAGCCTTCCACCTGAATCCTACCTTATAGTTCTGTGTTTGTTGTACACATGTATGGAATACTTTTTTATTATGTTCTCTACTCAGAAGTAGCTTTTATTAGAAACAAGCCATTATGTTATGTAATCTATTCGGAATCCAAAACAAATAATAGAAGTATAGAACTATGCATCAAATTATCAGTTATTATGAAATACAATGATCATCAACTTTCTTTCAAAACACATCTATTCTTTCTTCTTTTTTTCTTTTTTGCATTTAGATTACCCCTTGTTCTGTGGTCTGTAGATACTACATGAGCATGAGCACATGGGCTTTATAGGCTGATGGACACACACCGCACATAGGCAAGACCCCATACAAAGAGGGCCAGTCCATTGGCATCATCGCCAACGACATTGACAAGAACGGCAAGCCACACAAGGTCAGGCTCTACTCCATCGCCAGCAGCGCTAACGGCGACTTTGGCAACTCCAGATAGTCAGTAGCCAATCTCCTCTGCTTTCTTTTTTATCTCTCTCTCTCTCTCAAGTCTGAACCAACCATTCACCATCACAGAGCCGCTGCCTGCCCTCGTGGGGTGGAAAGACTCAGAGTTGTTGCTGGGGTGCCATGTTTTCATTAGAGGAAAGGGTTTCATCAAAGATCCAGGGAAGGTAAAAGAAGTTTCTCTTCTTTTTTTGAACTAAAAGTTCATGTTCTTTTTCACATCCTTCAAATCAAAGTCATGTTGCTTATTTAACTCTCAGGCAAATATGTTTTTTGGATCCTTTGAATCCCAATTTGTTTTCTTGAACTGGTAATGTTGTGATCAAAGTTTCTCTAAACAGTATCTTTCTTAGAAATGTTCATGGTTTCTCAGCAATATAATTGATTACTTTTACAATATTTTGCAATTTACTTCTAGCATGGCTTACCTATCATACTCTTGCCACCAGCATCCCATAGCGCACTAACATAAATACAAATGCTACAATCTGCAACTTTGTAGCTTTGATAACCTCAAGATTGATTGGGTCTATTTTTTCCAAGTTATGCAACTTATTTAGAAAATAGAAAATAAAATTTCAGTTAGCTTATATGTTCTAGATTCTTGGGTACAGTCTCAATGAAGCACATCAACTGCTGCAGGTAATTCATTGCAGTTTATACAACCTTTGTGAAATGTTCAACAGTTCTATTTGTTGGAAGATAAGGCAATATGTCGATTATTTGTATACCGATAATTTAATGCTCCAATGAATTCTCTTGTTTAGTATCATTTATTTATGGAAAACGATGTGTATGTAGTACTATCTACTCCCGGTTTGCACAATTTGTGTCTCAATCTGCTTTAGATAGATGTATGCCAAAATCAAGTTTACAAGTATGGTTGCCCCTCACCCACAACCTGTTACATATTTTTATTAGATATAATCCCGGCATCCCGCGCATAAGTATCTAACCGGTTGCTATTTATCCTATCAGAGAATTCCTTGACACATGATGAGGATAAAGGAGCTTGGTTTCTGGAGAAAGTTGACTGTGAATGTTTATGTTAGGAACCATCTCAAGGTTCATTAATATCCATGATTGCACTATCAGACGTATGTAGTCAGTTGTTAACCATACACGATATGGAATGACCATTTATATTATTATGTTTGAATAGCCACTTAGGAAATGGAGGCTGGTCTGACTTGTGAAAGTCTATAAACCTGATGATTGCAGTGTTCCTCACAACATATTATGAAGAACAAAATATAGGAGGAAAAGAGTTTATACTGGCCATATGGCTCTATATCTTACACCTTTAGGATGTTTGTTTCCTCAATGAAGGACGATACGAATACAAATACATTAGTGGATGGCATGTGGCTATGCAACAAGCATGAGAGGCTAACGAGACCGAATACTGATGGGCTCTCGTTGATCTATTGGTGCTATTGTGAATGAAGCATTGGTTACATGTCACAGCTGAGGACATCTTGGGCATGTGACGTCATGGAAAAATGAGCACGGAGATGAGTTACTTTTTGTTAGCAATAAGATGCTATTTTTTCCTTTGTAATGTTTCATCAGTATATTAACTACAGTGAACGTTTTTTGGGATTTGATTGGTTGAACTGTTAGAATTGAAGTATCATCTCTGCGTAAGTGTATATGTCCTTTATTTACTTGAATTGATTCAGTCTACAGTCTGTCTTTTGCCTAAAATTATGGCTCTGGACTGTTCTGTTCCATCCAAAAGCAGTACAATATCTTCCCTATATGTAAACATATTGTGTATTAACATTTTATCAAATGATAATCTATGTGCCGTTAAAATACACAAACTAACATTTGATCGGACACTTTTCAAAAGGATACTATGGCATGTAGACCTATTGATCCTGAAGAATAACTTAGATAGATGTCTCAAGAAGTTCGTGGTTATTGTTGTGTCAATCAGTTTAAATGGCCTTTTATTTGTGTCAATTTCTCACTGGTCGTCTTTACTTGTTAGGCTATTGTGCTTTGATAAGTGGAGAAAGCAAAGGAAGACATGCTTAACCAGATATACAGCTCGATAAGGTTGATGTTCTGTACATTAATGGTCCCTTTGTTCTCAAACATTAAACATCCTAAACAAGATGCAGTTGAACTTTTGAAACTCCACATGTCAGTTTATAATAATTGTTTAGTTTGCAAACAGAAGAGACATGTGTATACTTTTGTTGAAAAGTAATTTCGTAATCCCACATACATTAGCTTTATAATTAAATATGATGTGATAGTGGTCTAAGTTGTATCTCTAATACCTAATGAGAATATAATGGAGGGAATATTTGTTTTCTATTTCTTCATCCAGAGATTAGCACCTAGCGGTGTGTTTATGCAATATAGCTTCATAATCTCACATTTCAATTAGTATTTACCTTGGTCGACCTTCTTGGTAACAGTGTAGGTATTACTGTCAACAACACATCTCGTGCAATTCGTAACTCTGCAGGTATTCATCCAAAGCAGGTATGTGCATCGTCGATGTTGCACATATTTCAAATTCCCTCTCCCATGAACATGTGGTTCCATGTATGTACAAATATGCAATGATGTTGCATGCTCACCACTACCACTGCAATTATATTTTTTTTCTGTTCTGTTTTGTAAAATCATACTGATCTGATTGGTGCTGGTGTAGACCCTGTCTAGCCAGGTGACCGATCCCAACAAGCTGCCAAAGTGGAACTAGGACGACTCCAGCTCCAGCCAGGCCCCGACGAGGACAGTGAGTGTCATGGCACGCCAAGCTTGGATGCATTCTTTTTTTTGTTTGTTTTACTAGCAATCTGCAGGCTATCTTAGAGGACCCATTCAGGACGGGAAACACCATCCTTGTAAGCCTCCACTTTTATCATCCAAGCGACATGAACCATATGTTTATTGATACAGTTCATTGGTCCAACTCATATCAGTTCACCTTAAAATGGTGTCTTGTACTTAAATAAATTAGATTTTTTAATATTGTCTAATAGTAATGGTTCCTGATGCAGGTTGGTATAGCATCATTCTCCGCAGTCTAAACTGTGATGGGAAACACAATCTTACAGCATATTACAACATCTGACTGGGACTGATCATTTTCAGTCAACGCAAATCAACAAACAGCTGTGTGCCCTCTATAACTGAAAGCATCGGCGTCCTACTGGTAAACCTCAACAAGCAGAGTTCATAACAACCTGTGGGTTTTAGGGTTTAGGGTTTGGACAATTGGGTGATCTAGGGAGTGATTTTTTCTAACTTATATTGCGACTTTTGACTTCACTGCAAGTGAGCACACAAGACTAATTTGAGGCTTGATCTTTATCTGTTTTGATGTGAGAAGATTACTTATGTTTATGTTATTTTGTTACAGGGTTCCACAATTTTGATACAGTTGGCATATAGCTAGAAGATAAGATGTTGGTTGTTGCATGCTTTAGAGGAAATCAAAGCCTCTCTTCCTTTTTTACTCCATGGTTCTTTCAGGCAAATGTAGCTTGTGGATGTAAAGTTGTACAGAAATTGACATGGATAAACTAGCTTTATATATAGTTGGTGCCCAATATAACCAAGCTTTATACAATATTGTGGAACCCACAATGTTTCACGCACATATAGAAATACAGTTGGTAACTGAAATATAGGAATGGTTCATGTTAAAATAGGATATGTCAATCTCTACTTATCTCGATGAAGAAGGCAGTCTAGAAGATCACAAGGGAAAGGTATAAACACCAAACAAACTTTACTTGCAAATTCTGTTGGAACACGTTTAAATAACTATCTTATTTAAACAAGGTCTATGTATGTCCGTAACAACGTACATGTAACTGACTATACTACTATGAAGAAGGTAAGGGGGTAGGCTGACCCACTCTGGTTCTGCCTTTCCTATCTCCGACAAATGGACTCGACACTTTTGGCACAACCATCCACGCTTGGCCTCCTCCAGCTCTTCCCCGCCTCTTGCTTCAACCGCACCACGCTCCGCATGCCACGACCTTCAGCCACCTGCTGCCCCCGAGCCTACCTCTCGACGCGATTCGCGGTCGCACACACCCGATGCCCCGCCCCAAGCCCGCCTCCCGATGCCACCTCCCTCGCCTGCCGACCCGACGCGCAGAGTTCGGTCGATAACATCACTAAACAATGACATATGCGTACACAAGTGTGACCCATCGATTGATAACACCAGTAAACAATGATCTATGCGTGCACAAGTGTCACCCGTTGCAACGCACGGGTATATACCTAGTGGTATATATAAATTCGGATACAACTCCGATACGAATATTTTTCAACATTTTTGTTGTATGGAGCAAATAATATATAAAACAATTTATGCAAAATTTTAATATTATTTGTAATAATATGCTTGATAACATAAGAAAAGATCAATACCAATTTATACACATATATTTTAAAATATTAAAATTTGTTCTAACAATTCAGATACCAACTTTTATCCCTAATGATAATGCGTTGGCAATATCATATACACAGACACTTATAATTATATAATAATAATATAATATAGTTCATTGGTGGGTGGAGTGATATGTTGACACTTAGGTGGTGTTTGGTTTTAGAGCCAGTTAGAATAGAGTGGATCCATGCCAGAGAAAGGCTTCACCTGGGAGATTTTGAGGAATCGAATGGTTTAACATTTAAGTATACTTTTTTTTCTTTTTTAGAGCCACTTTATACTACATGCACGAATAGTATGGAACCAATCTAAACAACAACAAATCACTACAGTAAACAGAACAATGTCCGACGGCCGAAGCCGTCGGAGATAGATAATGTCCGACGGCTTTAGCTTATCTCCGACGGCTTTAAGCCGTCGGAGATAATTCGTCGGAAATAACGTTATATCCGACGGCAGCCGTCGGATATACACTATGTCCGACGGCCGCGTCTGCCCGTCGGACGTAATACACAGCAACCGTTTTAACGGTCAGCCTGTGGGGCCCACAGGCCTATGTCCGACGGCCCGGCGCTAGGCCGTCGGACATAATGAAGCCTTATATCCGACGGCCCGGCGCTAGGCCGTCGGACATAATGCAGTCTTATGTCCGACGGCTACCACTAGGCCGTCGGACATAATAAATTACAGAATTTACACAAAATTCTGTTTTTTAAAAAATCTGACATTTACAAAACAAAAACAGATTTCATGCACATATACACATTCACATTCACAATCACAAGTATACACATTCAAATAAGTATTCACAATCACAAATATTCTCACAAATATTAACATTCACAAATTTAACATCAACATATAGATCCGACGGTTGTTGCAAACTGACATTGTGTCTCACAAACAAGTGTTGCAAAGTGTTTCATAAATTAACATCACGACACATCAATCATATCCATAGCCACCTCCTCCGGCTGGACTCTGCGTGTTGAAAAGGTTGTTCACCCACGAATGTGTTGTGTCGTCTTGACCAGACCCATCACCAGGTGCGGCAACTGAAGCAGGTGGTGTCTGAAATCCCTATAACACAAGCACATAAAATAGTAACCACTTAGTTGTTCATTTAAACATATAAGACATCTATGATCATGTCACACACGCATATGTGTACATACCATAGGGAATTGTGACGGAGGCGGAGGCGGAGGTGGAGGCGCCAACATTGGCATTGGCAGTGCAAACTTCGGAGGCGGCATCCCATATGTCGGCATCGGGACGCCCACTTGTTGGGCTAGTTGCTACAAATTATATACAAGTCATTGTTGAGCTAATAAGATACACATCAAGTGTTTTGCAAAATAAGCTACAAAATGTTACTTCAGCTTACCGAGAGAAGAGCTTGATTTTGGGCCTGGAGGTTTGCATAATACTCGTCCCTCTTCTTCTGGTACTCGGCTTGTTGCCTCTGGTACTCAGATTGTTGCCTCTGGTACTCCAATTGTTCCCTCAAGACTGATTGATGGTACTCTGCCTGTTGACGCAACACTGCCATCTCTATGTCGTGGGCGGATGATCGTGAACGGGATGACTGTGAAGACGACGATGTGGACTGTCGTCCACGGCGTCTTAGCTCTCTGGAATCAATCGTAGAATCAAAAATACCCAACCTACAAGAGTGAACCATGCACTTAGTATAGTAACTCATGCCTCAGTTGAATCGCAAGCATATGATGACAATTTTGTAATCCAAATTAAATAATCTCACCGTCTGTGGGCTTGTCCTCCTCCGCTAGCATATGCTGCCTGAGGGTCGATTGGCTGGCTCCTCCAATCGTACTCCTGCCCATGGCGTTGAACCATCTCCTGCCCATACGAAGCCTGGAGGCAAACAATATCAAATATAAGTGCATAACCCCTATGCCCTTGCAAACAATATCAAACACATAATAGAGTATCAAAAACTCACTAGACGGTCGGTGGCCGTCTGAGTGCATAACACATCAGGATTCTGAGGATCAGAACCCCTATGCCCTTGCATATACACCTCCACATCCGTGGGCGTACGGCCGGATTTGACTTCCTGTACATAAAAGTTACAATGACACATTTCTATGTAATTCAAAAGTTACAACAAACTGTGACTTACCATTCGCTTAGCCAAGCGCACATGACCATCACCACCGTAGTTGTGGAACGACTCGGTCCCACGGTTTCCCCTGTTCCTTTCGGAAATGGCACGAAACTCAGGGGAAGCCCACCATCTGCACAATGCCCGATAACCCTCCGATCGGGTGGCCATCCACGGCACCGACACCTACATGAAATTTTTTAAATAAAGCAAGCAAATACATGGCTTCGTGCGATTTGAGAGGCAAGAACCTGTTTACCTCTAGGTATTGCTCCTCCGTCAAGTAAATTGATGACCACTCGGCCTTGGTATTTGGCATCGGTCGATCATCAGCATTTGCTCTGCACCATGCCTTTATAGCCTGAATTCGTGCATAGTACATTGCATCTGCAACGACATCGTTCGCGTTATACTCAAACACGTAACGAGCGTTCATATCATATGATCCATCGTCCGGCAACTTGTACCGTTTCTGCCAAAAAAATTAGTGTTATCATAAAAGCAAACATGTATGGAATAACTAAAATAGTATAAATAATTCATACCCAGAATGCATCCCAAACTAGTGCCTGTGTGTTGCCAAACGTTCTACAGACACCATAGCGATAATGCTCCCAAGTGGTGGCGGGGACAGACTCGCCAGTAGGCAAAGTCACAACACCAGGCCAGTGCAGACGAACAAGATTACCAAGGACCATGTTCACCTGCCTGTAGTGTCCTGTGCCTGTGAACGAGTCGTCGATCCAAGACCTGGAAATAGTATAAACAATGTGGAAATTAAAACATTTGTGTCCAATTATGCTCGGTTCCATAACCTTCAAAACGATTTCCATGTTCGTTTAGTTTCAAATCATTAAGTCTCGCGAGAATCTCTGGACCACTTAGACGCTTGGGTGGTCCCCTCGTCACAATCGTGTCCTTTTTAAAAGCGTTCCTATCGAACCTGAACGGGTGATCCTCTGGCAAAAAACATCTATGGCAATCGAAGTAACATATCTTTCCACCAAACTTTAGTCGAAAGCATGAAGTGTCTTCAACGCATATCGGACATGTCAAAATCCCATGACAACTCCATCCAGCAAAGATACCATAAGCCATAAAATCATGAATAGACCATAAAAACGCGGCTCTCAGGTTGAACTTCTGTTTCTTGTAACAATCGTACGCCTCGACTCCTTCCCACAAAATTTTCAATTCTTCAATCAGGGGCCTCATCATCACATCGATCTTTGTTCCAGGATGATCCGGACCAGGTATTACAAGACACAAGAAAATAAATTCATATTTCATGCAAAGAGCTGGTGGAAGGTTGTATGGAACAGCAAAGACGGGCCAACATGAGTACGACGTTGCAGTTAGATTGAATGGCGAGAAACCATCTGTTACCAAACCGAAGCGAACATTCCTCACTTCATCAGCAAAGCTGGAATCAAAAGCATCTAGTGCCTTCCATGCATCTGTATCAGCTGGGTGCACCATGACATTTCGATTCTCACGTACCCCTTCTTTGTGCCACCTCATGTGTTTGGCTGTATTCTTGGAGATGAACAAACGTTTCAACCGAGGTATAAGAGGCATGTAACGAAGCTGCTTACGTGCAATCTTCGTAGTCACGGTCAAACCATCGTCGTTTTCAACCTCAACGAATCTACGCTCACCACATACAGTACACTCCTTCTCACCTGCGGTCTCCTTCCAGAAAAGCATACAATTATTTTCACAGACATCGATTTTTTCGTAGTCCATACCGAGGCCAGATAACAGCTTTTTAGACTGATACATGTCCTTTGGCATCTTGTGATTCTCCGGAAGTACATCACTGATCAAGTTCAAAAGTTCCTTGTAACAGTTGTTTGAGAATGCAAACTTAGACTTAATAGCCATAAGTCGAGTCACAAATACAAGGACGGTCACTTTTGTGTGCTCATGCAACGGCTCTTCGGCAGCTTTAAGGAGCTCGAAGAACTTCTGAACCTCAGGTGTACCTGGATCCTCAAACTCGGTGGGTTGATCGGGGTTCTCCGAATCGACGGTTAGAAGCTCATGGCGTACATCGTCAAGCATCTCTTCCATCCTATCGTAGTCCTCCTCTTCATGTGACTGAACTTCCGATACAATACGAGGAGGTGGGTCCTCACCGTGGTGCACCCACACCTCATAGCCTGGCATATAACCGTTCTTGCAAATATGTATCGACATAGTCCTCCTGTCAAGAAAATTAATGTTCCGACACTTGCTACAAGGGCACCTAACATCGGTTCCAGTCTCTGACCGAGCAAAAGCATGGTCGAGAAAAGCATCAGTCTTGGCAACCCACTCACTTGATAGAGCACCTCTTTTCTTCCAACCTTCATACATCCATCGACGATTCTCCTCCATACTAGATACGAGACGTTAACTTAATTAGATAAGTAATGCACGGACAATCCGTTTTTACGAAGAAATCACGCCCCTACATCTGTAGGAAAGGATAGGTCCTAAACCCACCCAGGAGTGACCGACGAGCCCGTGTTTATGACAAGACATGTGGTCGTGCGAAATTTCGGCAGCATAACCCCGCTGTTCTCCAATCGCACGCCTAAAAATGGTGCAATTGGAGAACAGAGAGGTTATGCTGCCAAAACTAAGCAGGAGCACATGCTTTTGTCATAAACACGGACTCTGTCGGTCACCCCGAGGCTGTCCAATAAAGGGACAATTCCGGCCCAACATACCTCACATGCGTCGCTTGTAAGGTGTGTTGGGCCGAAACGGGTGACGCCTAGGTTTCGTTTGTTCACACTACGATACACTATGATTAACTATAATCATCGTGCATTATTAAATAATTAAACTAATAAACCACAATACAATATTACATACGAAATAACATTGTTATAGATGACAAATCATATAAAATGACCTTATTTCCGAGGGCATAATAATTACCCTCGGAAATTAAAAATTTAAATTATCTAAAGTACCACTAAATAAACTAAAACAAGCTACTTTAATTACGTAATCAAATTTTGGCCGTCGGACATAACAAACTAAACAATCAAATGCATTCATACATACAATTCTAATCAAATACATTAATACAAGCATACAATTCTAATCAAATACATTAATACAAGCATACAATTTTAATAAACAAAATTCTAATTAAGTATACTCACTTAGCGGGCGTGGGGAGCCGGCCGGCGACGGGCGCACGGGTGGGGCGGGCGCACGGGGCCGGCGGCCGAAGCACGGGGCGGAGCACGGAGCGGTGGCGACCGGCGAACGGAGCGGCGGCGGCGGCCGGAGCACTGGCCGGAGCACGATGGGCGGGCGGCCGGAGCACGGAGCACGGGCACGGAGCACGGGGCGGCCGGAGCACGGCGGCGGGCGGGGCGGCGACTGTGCGGGGCGGCGGCGGCGGCAGGAGATGAAAGAAACGACGCGCGCGGGTGAAATGAAAGGCGCGCGGGTCGGATCCGCGCGTTAAAAAGCCTTATCTTCGACGGCCTAGGTTTCGTTTGTTCACACTACGATACACTATGATTAACTATAATCATCGTGCATTATTAAATAATTAAACTAATAAACCACAATACAATATTACATACGAAATAACATTGTTATAGATGACAAATCATATAAAATGATCTTATTTCCGGGGGCATAATAATTACCCTCGGAAATTAAAAATTTAAATTATCTAAAGTACCACTAAATAAACTAAAACAAGCTACTTTAATTACGTAATCAAATTTTGGCCGTCGGACATAACAAACTAAACAATCAAATGCATTCATACATACAATTCTAATCAAATACATTAATACAAGCATACAATTCTAATCAAATACATTAATACATGCATACAATTTTAATAAACAAAATTCTAATTAAGTATACTCACTTAGCGGGCGTGGGGAGCCGGCCGGCGGCGGGCGCACGGGGCCGGCGGCCGAAGCACGGGGCGGAGCACGGAGCGGTGGCGACCGGCGAACGGAGCGGCGGCGGCGGCCGGAGCACTGGCCGGAGCACGGTGGGCGGGCGGGCGGAGCACGGAGCACGGGGCGGCCGGAGCACGGCGGCGGGCGGGGCGGCCGGAGCACGGCGGCGGGCGGGGCGGCGACTGTGCGGGGCGGCGGCGGCGGCAGGAGATGAAAGAAACGACGCGCGCGGGTGAAATGAAAGGCGCGCGGGTCGGATCCGCCCGTTAAAAAGCCTTATCTCCGACGGCTCAGTACGAGGCCGTCGGAGATAAGGATTATTTTCGAGCGCCTGTTGTGGCCGTCGGACATAACCTTATCTCCGACGGTCTCGTACAGAGCCGTCGGAGATAAGGAGGCCGTCGGATGTTTGTTAGTTTACTGTAGTGAATTAAAAGCGAAACGGCTAGCTAATGGTAAGATGTGCGGGTACCAATCTTCCATTTTTTTGAATCGTAACAGATATATGTTGCACAAATGACTTCTTCCGTCCCTCCCGATAAAGATGTGCAACAAAAATACAAACAAATATGGTTCAACTACCATCATATTCCACCACGACTCTGCCAGAGTTTCCAGTAGATTGGGAGCAGCTCGTCTGACATTTTTGTGTCGCTTTTGGACATTGTGCGTGTACGTCCAACGGGCGTGTTTGGATGCATGCGGCGTGATTCCACGGTGGGAGCACGCTGAAAACCCTAGCTTTCTACCTAGCTAGGCTAGGCTGCAGCCCTCTGAACTTGTGAAGTATACAGAGGAATTGCTGGGAAGCCATGATTAAACAAGGGTACTCTCCGGCGACGATGACCATTGCATGCGTCAGGTACTCTCAGACGACCGCGGTCGTCGTCGTCGCCGCCGTCTATATGCGCCGCAGTGCAGCCAGCTCGCACGGTTGGCATGCACGCGAGACTTGGAAGCCGTTAATAATACGACGGCCGGCCGGCCGGCCTGCTAGTCCAAATAAAGTACGCCTTGGAGATAGAGTTCGGCAGCCGTCTTTTGGTGTCGTCTGTGATGGCGAAGCGTGGTTTGTTCCTGGGGACGTGCATGCATATATATACACTCATCTCTCTGCTGTCGTCGGCTGTCGCGCGCGTGTGTGCGCCGCGTTCTGCACGGCGGTCATCAGACGGCGATGCACAGCACATGTTCCATACAAAGCAACACGTACGCACGATGCATGCCCACGAAAAATCTATCGCAGATAATATGCATGCATGCCGTGTCATATGCATGTGCGGTAGCCAGTTTTTAGTTGGTTGGTTCTCCCTCTCCCCTTTTCTTTTCTTTTTTTTCTTTTTGTGTCGAATTGGTTCTTTTCTTCAGATCGATCGATCGATGGAGAAGTCTGCTTTTGGTTGCGAATTGCGATACGTGTGACTATGGAAGGTGTGAAACACCTTATGGTAGCGCATCTCAAGTAGACGACGGTAGTCAAGGTCATAAATGGCGCTGGCATATCCGCACGTACGTGACCGTTCGTTCCAGATCCATTTGAGCCGTCCGGCCGGCAAGAATTATTGCCTAAAACCAGTTCGTGTAGCAATAGCAGTAGCACACACAAATTTAGCTTAGCCATGCTAGCGCCTAGCTAGTATAGCAGATAGCAAAGCCATGGCCTCGTGGTCGTGGGTGGGAGTGGGAGTACTTGTCTGTGTACTTGTTTGTACGATCGTCGTAACAAATCACTTTCGCCAGCTAGCAGCAGCGTCGTCGTCGTCGTCGTCATCAGCCGAAAAACCTGTTCGTTGAGTTGATATTGATAATGATACGGAGTAATTAAATGATAATATAATATATGCATTCACGATCGAGCAAATAATCGTATCGACGGCCGGGCTATACACAGAGTTGTTGCAGCATCCGACCGACGAGGTAGCAGAAACGTTGCCGCTCCTATACAGTATACACGGTAGCAGCACGTACGTACGGCGTACATGCATGCATGTTGTGGTGCTGCTCAGCTGCTGCACACAAGCTAGCTAGGCAGCACAAGTACCTGTAGCACTCGAGAGTCGAGAGTTACCTACTATCCATGCACCCATCAGCTAGCTAGGTCCAGAGCTGGGCTTCGTGATCCGGCCACGTGGCCGAGTCCAGGTCGTCCGAGTCGTAAAACGTCTGCCCGTACGCCGCGCCGCCGAACTCGCTTCCGCCACCGCCGTCCACCGTCGTCGTCGGCGGCGACGGCGGCTGCTGCCGGTTGCCGCGGCGGTTGGCCATCTCGACGCAGAAGAGGGCTAGCAGGTCGGCGTGCTGCGCCTGCGCGCTCAGCAGGTCGGCCTGCGCGCGCGCCAGCTGCACCTTGAGCTCGTTGGCCTGCCTCTGCAGCCGGCACACCGCCCCCGCGCACCCGTACACCGGGTCCCGCAGCCGCGCCTCCGCCTCGTACACCATGCTGCTCACCGCGTCCGCGCGCGAGCTCTCCGGCAAGTCCTGCAGCGTAGCGTGCGTGTAGACACGACATCTATCAGTTAACGTACGTGCGTGCCGTGCATGTCGATCCCACCGCACACATATTGTTGCCGGCCGGCCGGACCGATATCGATCGAGCGCGCGCGGAAGGAATCGAAACCACACGCGCGCGCACACACACACCTGGAGGAGCTTGATGATGTTGCTGGCGCCGAAGACGCGGTGCGCTGTGGTGAACTTGGCGGGCTCCGTCGGCGGGAAGTAGGGAGCCAGCACGCAGCCGTCGGCGCAGCGGCGCCGGAGGATCTTGCACGCCGCGCACGGGCTCAGGACGACGGTCGGCGCCACGTTGCCCACCACCACCTGGACGCCGGGAGGAGGAGTAGGAGGAGGCGGTGGCGGCCAGCACGACGACGACACGCTCGACGGCGGCGACACGGAGCGACAGCTGTATTTGAGCGGAGCCGCCGTGCCCGTGACGACGATCGCGTTGCCGTAGTCGTCCATGGCAGATCGATCGAGAGGCCGGAGCGAATTGAATGAGCAGACTACTGACTGCTATTTGTACGATGAGAGCATGATCTGCCGCTACTAGCTAGCTGGTAAATCAAAAGTAAAATTTGGTACGTGGTGGTATATATAGGGAGATCGATCGAGACGTGTCTAGATTTTTTTTTCCTCCATCTTTCCTACTCCACGAGAGTGAGGCGGCCCTTTTCCTTGGTGGAATATAATGCAGATCGATTGACTGACGCAGCACACAATGCTGACGATCAGGTCAACATCAATTCAGTTACGGTTTACTAGCAGTACGTCCGTGCTGTGCTTGGCCAAGTTTGGCAGGTTTTGAACTCTTGGTCTTGGAGGGATGGTTAGACGTACGTAATTAATTACTACTCTGCATGTGTCACTCGTACCTTCTTCGTGAGCAACCTATGGAATAACAAGTTCATAAACCAAACCTCTCAACCAAATTTGCTTCCTAGCTTAACATCTTCAGTAGCCGAAATATATTCTACCTTTGCGCTAGTGCTAGAAAGAGCAGTAAATTGAAGAGATTCTTTCCAACAAATGGTTGATTCACATGATCCGAAGATATATATAACCAGAAATAGACCTTCTTTTATCAAGATCACTAGCATAATCAGAATTAACAAACCCAACTACATCATTTGTCTTCACCTTATTTTTTATCAAAGATAAATAAAAAAATCAGAAGTCCCTTTAAAGTAACAAAGAAACCATTTAACAACGTTCCAATTTTCTTCATCTGGATTATGTATAAATCTACTAACCATACTTATAAATGAAAGAATCTAGACAGATTTAGGAGGGTGAATATAGCCTCTAAAAAGTTTTCTACACTACTAACTATAGTAACTAGAGCCAATATAAATGATATGCATAAGCAATTACTTGCTCTAGTTTTACTCAAAGACTATTTCTCTAGACAAACTAAAAACTTGTAATATGTAGGAATATGATAAGCTATGTGTTGAACATGATAAAAGAATCAAACATAAAGCATGCAATATGTGAATGGACTAGCAAACAAGTATATGTAATAACGAGAATAATTTGGAGTACGAACCAAACATGACAAGAGATGACACAATATTTATCACTAAGGTTTGGTTGCTTGTCGGCAACCTACGTCCTTGTTATGGTGACGCCAAACTAGGTGATTCACATGCTAATTGGCGCACCATAAAAATCACTCTAATGAGGCACTACAGCAAGCCACAATATTACAAGATTTGGTATTTGTGAATCTCCCATGGGAATGGCCATAAGAGCCCTTTACTATACCATAATTGGAGCCAACGACAATCATCAAATCCACTCAATGATCCCGCTTCCTATCGTTTAGATGCCGACAACTACCAAGAGTAGAAAGAATCCTATAGCTCAATATGATCACTAGTGACACAAGATGCAACAACTTTATGCAAATCACTAGATATAACTCCTAATCTTACTTTGGAAGAATCACTATCGTTACATGTGAGTGGGAGATATTTTTTGGACCTTATTAGAGTGTATATCAAGTTCAAAAGCTAGGATACACATACCCACGCTAAACCTAGACAAGCTCTATATATAAGGTCCCAAGAGGCAACTACTCGTTGAAACTGTTATTGTGCATTCTGCGGGATCCTCGGACCATCTGATGCTCCACTGTCGGACCAAAACTTAGGGCTGAATGACTCCAAAGCATGCCTCATGTACTAGTTGTTTGAATGTTATCGTTGTCGACGCAATGTCTATATCAGTGTATGGTTCGACGCCTTCGGTCTGACGATCATCGAACCATTTAACATAGAGTCTATAACATTTCATAAAGTGACCAAAAGAGCTAACAATGGCATCGAGTTAGTTTGCCGCCCTTTGTAGGACCAGCTCACATGGTCCGATGACACTTTCCTTAGTCACACAATGCATGATAGCGGGACCAACACAATGAATAGTGCACTCGTCTCGTCCGATGACCCCATTTTCTCAACCATCGAACCATAGAATGAGGGTATGATGTTCTCTCAAAATGAGCATAGAGTAAATGTGAGCGTCAGACTTACATCTATCGGACCATATCACAGATCCGCTTGTCACTCTAGTCCTATGCATGGCTAGGGTTAGCCATCAGACTGGTACTATTCTAGGTAAGTCCCTTTGTTAGTTAGAGTCTGACACCTATTATAGGCATTCCTTAGTCATATTTCTTCCAGCTTTTATACGTGTGATAACTCCAATACGTCCTAGTTACTCGAGTCAAAGAGTTAGCCTTTTGTCAATGGTGTCTAAGGTGGAACTTCACAACTAGGTATAATGTAAATGCATGAGTTCATTTCACTTAGTAGCACTTAAGTAACCTTATTAAACATTGAGTTCCCTTGTTTATAGTATGACTACTTGTTCTAAATTCGATTACACACTATATTACAACTTGACCGGTTAAAACAAAATGCCTTATTAGCTTATAACTTTGCCTTGATCATTTGCATTTTACTTTTCTCCTTCCATGTTGAGCACTCATTAATTATTTGTGATTATTACCATCCTTCTCATGGTTGCCACCTTACTCAACATTTGGATGTTGACTTAACATGTCTCCCTCACAATGACTACTGTTGTGCAAGCGGTCCTTAGACGATGCAAGCGTGCAAGTAGCCTCATGATCCGTTAGACTATGATCCAACCATAAGTGCAATTGTAGTTTGATAGTGTTTTTATAAAACTATACGAGTCGGTGGTGGAAGTGTTTAAATGTTAAATATGATATATAGTTAGATCATAATCTAATGGATCAGATGGTTTGCTTGTACGCTTCACTAGTACACAGAAGCTCTATAGTGGCGGTTCTAAACCTATTTACACTGGCGTTTTTCAGTACCGCCAGTGCTAGGGGTCAGTGGAAATCAGCATTTCCACTGGCGGTTATTTTGGAACCGCCAGTGAAAAGTGCATTTTCACTGGCGGTTTTCTTAAGGAACCGCTAGTGAAAAGTGCATTTTCACTGGCGGCTGAATAAAGAAAACCGCCAGTGAAAATGCATTTCCACTGGCGGTTTTATAAAGCAAACCGCCAGTGGAAATGCACTTTTCACTGGCGGTTTTCTTTATTTAGCCGCCAGTGGAAGTTTTCCCGCCTTTTTTCAAAATTTCAAACAATACTGAATTATATATATATTTATTTACACACACACAAACATATATATATATAGATCTATATTGATATTGAAAGCAACATGAAATTAAATTCTATCATACATTTATATACATCAAAGTATTCTGTTTACAACCATATATGCTTCATGCATTCTATACATCATAAGTTTTCACCTAAGCTCTAATAACTATCTCGGCTAAGAGATAATCTACTAATTTCTGTTAGTATTCTAAACTCTGGCAAAGCTAATGTTCCGGAAGCATCGTGATATTTTCCTTCTGCGGGAATGACCTCTTTCAATATGAATGTGCAGAGGTCCTCGACTATGCCATACAATGCAGCTTCGGTCAAGTTCTCCGGGTTTCCTCGTTGAAATTGCTGTAAAGGAATTTTATAAACATCATCTATTTATACTCAATAATAACACATTTGCATCTTTAATGACATAAATACATACTTGACTATTACTAATAATACCTTGTCAGGGTTCGTGATGTATCGTCCGTTCACTCTCATGAACTCGCACGCATAGAATCCACATAGGACCGATCCTTGTGGTTGCTTGTGGCACTACATAACGGGAGATTGGTTATTTAGTTGCAACATTGTGTATGATATGTATTCATAAAATCACATACTTACCGGCCAGTGATGATGGATGTCTAGTGGCACGCATTGTTTCGACAGGTCGTACTTTCCACCTCTCATCTTATAGAATCTATAAGCCCTGTGATCTCAAATAGAATCACCATGTTATTCTCAAATTTTAATCGATAAAAGTATGCATGCATAGAAAAGGCTTACAGCTCTAAGATGTTGAGGAATGTTGCATATGTCGAAGGGTCGAAGTTCAAGGAGTCGAGCACCAGCACCTTTCCAACCTTAGGATAAATGAGGAAGCATATCCAGTGGTCCCTGTACGAATCAAATTTGTGATGCATGTGTATTGAAATTATTAATTTTATTTATGCAAAATCACACTTACTTAAAGTTGTACGGGGCCATTATGGCTTCCCTGTCTTGAAATTGAAGCATTGCATGTCCTATGTAGGTGGCGTATCGAGCTTCAAAATCCTTCTTCATATCCTTTATACGCTTCTCAACTTCTTCGTCCGTCTTTCCCTGTATTTCATCGTTGTCTTTCCCGATTCTAAAAGTGTGGCTTTCCTCGGATATAAGTATTGGGTTGAGATACCCAACCCTTTTACTGGCACTAGCATTGGGCTTGGTACCGTAAAGGATCTCCTGCTGATCATGTTGCATTCTGCAAGTCACACGTGTATGTCAGATATTGAAATTTTATACAGCTCACTAATAATAACACACATATGTGGAAGTATGAGCGACACTTACAATGCAAACATCGTTACAAGTTGCACGTCGAGTCTCTGAAGGTTCATCATTAACCACATGTCCTCGAATGTAACAACGGCCTTTTGGTCCGAACCAATAAAAGCATGGTCTGGTATATGCACACTGATGGTGTCGATGCCAACCGATGATGCCCGCATGTACCAGTCATGCAACCTTTTAACACCAGCCGGGACCTTTCTTAGTTTCTCAAGAGGTAGCAGAGGTCTGCCCGGCACATATTTTTTAGGCACGTTTTTGTAATCTGCCTTAGTTGGCTTATTTATCTTTGCGGCCATTGCCTCAACCTTTTTTGCAGACTCCTCGTGCTTGGCCAAATCAACAGTTTGTGACGTGAGGCTCCGTCCAATCCCTTTCAAAAACCGAGCTGTGCCAGCAGTAGTAGCTTTACTCTTCTTTTTCTGATACGGGGACACCAATTTTGGTATAGGAAGTTTAGATTTCTTTGATGGCCTTGGATCCTTTGATGGTTGTGGAGAAGGTGGATCCCTTGATGGTGGCGTAGACAGTGGGTCACCAAGAGGATGGGGAGGAGAAGGTGGTGGAGCCCTGAATGGTGATGCTTGTGGCGGAGACGGTGGGTCAGAAAAAGGATGAGGAGCAGCATGTGAAGTTTGAGGAGGTGATGATGGATGTACAATAGGAACAACAATTTGAGAAGGCGGAGACGGTTGGGCCTGCGACGCCTGCGACGAATTCGACCAATCAAGCAATTCGACATCCCTTCGAGGCCAAAGGATAAAATTCTTGATAGCTTGTCCAAGTTTCTCGATACCTTCGGGCCCAGGGATGTCTAGCATGTCGTCCTCGGATCCTTGGACGACCATCGTCACTTCTACTTTGCAATAATCATCTGGAATATCATTTCCATGGAACTTGCGTCCTGAGATCGCAAGGCCTGTGGCTACTTTCTTTGTACGTTTATTGTTAATACCATATCTTATAACCAGTGCGCATGCCACAGGCCTTGTGATGTCATCAACTGGATAACGGTCCTTATTTCCCGTTGAAGCAACAGAGCTTGGTAATGTCATACAATCTGTGGAAGCCGGCGGTTGAGCTGCTAGAATTATTTGTATATGTGGAGTGGTCATCTGTTGAACAGACATCGCACTCGCCAACTGTTGCATCAATTCTGGAGGAGGATTCGATAGCATTTGAGACATCATGGCTTTGAACTCTTTCTTGGCCTCCTCCTTAAAATAATCCGCCATCTCTTCCTTGTATCGATCACGTTTCTTGTACAGACCTTCCCACTGTGGTCCGAATCCTTCCTTCCATCCTTCCTTAGACGAGATTCCTCGTACACGGCCAGGATGCTCAGGGTTACCGAGACCAGCCATTAGGATGTCTCTTTCCCTTTGTGGCTTAAAAGTTCCTTGGCTCTGCTTAGCTGCCATTGTATATATGTTTTTGCCGCTTCTTCGACAATGGGATCATCAAAAGATACACCGGTCTCGGTTTCCCTTGGTTTTCTAGCACGGAGCCAATTTGCCGCCCTTTCACCAAGTTGCTCGGACAGCGTCGGCAACCCTGCGGCCTTCTTCTCGGCGTCTTCTTGTCTCCATTTAGGAACCTGACGCTTGTAACCACTTGTGCCTAGGTGGTGGCGGTACTTGTTCTTCTTTGATAGTTCCGAATTTGCCTCACTTAGAGATATGAAATCAGGGCTGCTCCTCTGCTCTAGAAATACTGCCCACTGACCTGCTGAGATTTTATATTTTTTGGTCGGGTCCAGACCTTTCTTTGCAAACTTTGTGTTCATCTCAGACCTCCAGTTTCGGAAATTGATTGCAAGCTGCTTCATCGTGTATTCCTTCACGAGTTCTTCTGAACCCCGAGGCAGAACGAACCTCATTAATAGCTTATTCCATATTTGATTCTTGACATCATCTGACACATCTCTCCACTGTCGTATTGTTATGTCAAGATTATCTCTAACTAAAAACCCAAGTGCATTCCGGAACTTAGGTAGTGCCTCTTCTGGAGCTAGGGGCTGACCTTTCGGGCTCACGTCTGAGATTTTGTATGTTTTGTCGGGAAACTTGTTCAGCCCCCTGTCACCTCTTTTTCGATCGCTCTACTTCCTTTTCCTTGACGTCTCGGTTGTTGTCTTGGTCTGTTCCGGTGCGTCTTGGGTCGGCTCCGGTACGTCTTCGTATCGTGCCACGGCTTCTTCGAGTATCGCACGAAATTCAGACACGACCTCCTATTCATGTAATAAAATGCACAAGAGATCATGCATGTGAAATCAGTAGGGTACACATACGAAGCTAAAGATGCGTACTTTTACCTCAGCTTCTCGTGGATCATAAGTAGGGTCACGTTGCAAC
The DNA here is from genome assembly GCA_029449295.1 of Zea luxurians. Taxonomy (NCBI): domain Eukaryota; kingdom Viridiplantae; phylum Streptophyta; class Magnoliopsida; order Poales; family Poaceae; genus Zea; species Zea luxurians. The sequence goes on along the minus strand of JAOPSE010000247.1, from coordinate 149,512 downwards.
TCACGGAGAGCGGCCCTATCTATGCTAGTGGTAGGAAAAGGGTCGCTAGGCGTTTCATATCCTTCACTGCTGGATTGTTCTTGAGCAACACTCTTGTCCATGTGCTCGGGCACTAATCCTTGGTCCTTGATCGGAGAACTCATTGAGCTATATATATACAAATACATAAGCAATAATTAAATACATATTAACACATATTAACGTAAGCAATAATTAAATTCATATTAACAAATAGTATAATTAAATACATCCTCGGGCACTAAACCCTTAACCCTAACCCTAACCCTAAACCCTTAACCCTAACCCTAACCCAAAACCCGAACCCTTAACCCAAAACCCGAACCCTTAACCCTAAACCCTAACCCTAACCCTAACTATAACCCTTAACCCTAACCCTAACCCTAACCCAAAACCCGAACCCTTAACCCAAAACCCGAACCCTTAACCCTAACCCTAACCCTAACCCTAAACCCTAACCCTTAACCCTAACCCTAACCCTAACTATAACCCTTAACCCTAACCCTAAACCCTTAACCCTAACCCTAACCCAAAACCCGAACCCTTAACCCAAAACTCGAACCCTTAACCCTAAACCCTAACCCTAACCCTAACTATAACCCTTAACCCTAACCCTAACCCAAAACCCGAACCCTTAACCCAAAACCCGAACCCTTAACCCTAACCCTAACCCTAACCCTAAACCCTAACCCTTAACCCTAACCCTAACTATAACCCTTAACCCTAACCCTAACCCTTAACCCTAACCCTAACCCTAACCCTAAACCCTAACCATATAGTATCGTATAGTCGTATAGTATCGTGTAGGACGGGGAGAGAGTCGCATAGGACGTATAAAGAGGGAGAGAGGGAGAATCGTATGGATATTATCGAGTTACGTATAGAGAGGGAGAGAGGGAGAGTCGTATAGGACGAGGAGAGGGAGAGAGGGAGAGTCGCATAGGACGTATAGAGAGGGAGAGAGGGAGAGTCGTACGGAAATTATCGAGTTCAGATCGAATTCGGATCGGATCGGATACGTATATTATCGAGTTGTGACGGATAAAATTACAATGTATATATTCAACATACATTTGAACACATATGAACACACATATATATATTGAACACATACATTTGAACACATATGAACACACATATATATTGAACACATACATTTGAACACATATGAACACATATATATATTGAACACATACATTTGAACACATATGAACACACATATGAATAAAAATAAGTATTGTATGAATACTCTCATCTCCTCTCCTCTCTCTCCCTCTCCCTCCTCTCTCTATCTCTCTCCTCTCCCTCCTCTCTCTCTCTCTCACCCTCCTCTCCCTCCCTCTATCTATCTCCTCTCCCTCTATCTCTCTCCCTCTCTCTATCTCTCTCCTCTCCCTCCTCTCTCTCTCTCACCCTCCTCTCCCTCCCTCTATCTCTCTCCCTCTCCCTCCTCTCTCTTCCCTCTCCCTCTCCTTCCTCTCTCTTCCTCCCTCTCGGCGGCGGAGGCGCGTGCGCCCTCCTCTCTCTTCCCTATCCCTCTCCCTCCTCTCTCTTCCCTCTCCCTCTCCTTCCTCTCTCTTCCTCCCTCTCGGCGGCGGCGCGTGCCCTAGGGTTTACTAAACGCGGCGGCGGCGGCTGCCGGCGCGGTAGACGGCGGCGGTACGGCAGATTAGGGGAAAGAGAAAGAAACCTGGAGACGGCGGTGCGGGGGCGGGAATGGCGGCGTGGGGACGGGCGCGGGGACGATCGCCGGCGAAACCTCGGGGTCGAAATCCAGCAGCCTCACGGCGTCGTCTTGAAGTGAACTGGCGCCAGGGACTTGTAAATTTTTCGGCTCCCGCGCGCCACCCTTTATATAGGCGCCATTTCTACTGGCGGTTGACAACGAGAACCGCCAGTAGAAATGGCTTCCACAGACTGTAGAAGCCATTTCTACTGGCGGTTGTCATAGAGAACCGCCAGTAGAAATGGATTCTATAGTCTGTGGAAGCCATTTCTACTGGCGGTTCTCTATGACAACCGCCAGTAGAAATAGTATTTTATTATTATTAACATAGTTTTTTATATATTGTTTTACTTCACTTTTTATATATTATATTAAGTATACTTTTATATATTGTTTAGTATACTTTTACCTCTCTCCATCCCCTCTCTCTCTCCTCTCTCTCCATCCTCTCTCTCCCTCTACCTCTCCTCTCTTTCCTCTCCACTCTCTCTCCCCTCTCCCTCTCCATCCTCTCTCTCCTCTCCACTCTCTCTCCCCTCTCCCTCTCCATCCTCTCTCTCCTCTCCACTCTCTCTCCCCTCTCCCTCTCCATCCTCTCTCTCCATCCCCTCTCTCTCTCCTCTCTCTCCATCCTCTCTCTCTCCTCTCTCTCCATCCTCTCTCTCTCCTCTCTCTCCATCCTCTCCTCTCCCTCTCCTCTCTATCCTCTCTCTCCCCCTCTCCTCTCTCTCTATAAAGTCAATAGAAAGTCATGTAAAATTGTAAATGGTAGCCACGAAAATTGAATGAAGACAATTACATGCTTCGGTTTGTCGCTAACAATAATCAATTACATGACAAGTCCTAACAATAATCAATTACATGACAAGTATATAATCTAGGAAGCTATTGTTCTGCCTTGTCCATCGTGGCGTACCCAGGGCAACGAATTGCGTGGGATGCTTCGCTCAACGTTCCTTATCTTGGTTGGATGGTCTATGAAAAGAGACATGTCGTTGAACTGGTTAAAATTCTCTAAATCAGATACACCATCAACTCCTATAGCTTGTTGTTTTCCAGGAAAAACTACATGCTTCGGTTTGTCGGTGCTTTTCTTCTCATTGTTAGAAATGATCTGTTCAGCATAGAAGACCTGTGCAGCACGATTAGCAAGGATCCATGGGTCATCTTTGTAACCTACCTTACTTAGATCAAGAACTCTGACCCCATAGTTGTCTACCGTGACATGTTTGTCTTCAACCCATTGACATCGGAAAACCGAGATCTGAAATGTACCATAGTCTAGTTCCCATATGTCCTCAATAAAGCCAAAATATGTAATAATCTCACCAGTTTCATCATCTATGGCTTCGCATCGAACACCACTGTTTTGTGACATGCTCTTTTTGTCCTTGGACTTGGTACAAAATGTGAATCCACTAATGTCATAGGTTTGCCATGTTGTGACCTGGCGTGATGGTCCAGATGCCAAGCCCTTGATGGTTTGTTCTTCTATTGTTTCTCCACGTGGAATGTCCTTCACCATTAGCCATGTGTTGAACCGCTGCTTATGTTGCTTCATTACCCAATCATCCGTATGCCCAGGATTTTGCTCGCGAAGCTCATTGATGTGTTGTTGGATAAATGGCTCCATTATCGTTAGCAGATGTAGGATGCTCTGATGTGCCTCAAGTACTATATCGTAATCCGGTGGGATGAAAGATTTCCGTCCCATCCTCCCGCTTCCATACAGTCTACCCTCGTGTCGTGACGGAGGCAGACCTATTGCAATCTTTTAGGATACTATTGCAGAATGGACCTCCGGACTCAATGGCCTCTTCGGTACAGTACCCCTCTATCATGGATGCCTCGGGACGAGCACGGGTTGATACATAGCCATTCAGTATTGACATGAAACGCTCATACGTCCACATTTCATGCAAGTACATAGGACCCAATGCCTCTATTTGTGGCACCAAGTGCACCACAAGGTGCACCATAATATCAAAGAACGATGGAGGGAAACACATCTCAAACTGTGATATTGTCTCCACTGCGAATTCCTGAAGAGATGCCAACTCATCACGGCCAATTACCTTTTGTGAAATCCTGTTGAAAAAGTAGCACAACCGTGTGATTGCCATCTTTAAAAACAAAGGATTTATAGCCCTGATGGCAACAGGTAGGAATGTAGTCAGCATGACATGGCAATCATGTGAGTTGTAGTTGGTGATTGTCAGGTCTTTCATTGACACAATACTCCGTATGCTAGAGCAGAATCCGGATGGGACTTTCAAATTCTTGAGCCAAACACACATCACATGTTTCTCATCTACATTGAGATTGTAGCTTGCTGCTGGGAGATGGTACTTCCCATTTTCTTGAAGAACGGGATGTAGTTCCTTTTTTATGCCTAAATCTACCAAGTCCATGCGTGAATTGAGCCCTTCTTTTGTTTTGCCCTTTATGTCTAGCAAGGTGCCCATTATGCTTTCAAACACGTTCTTCTGAACGTGCATACCATCGATCACATGCCGCACATCTAACTCTTTCCAGTAAGGCAAGTACTCGAAGAAAATAGACTTCTTCTTGAATATAGCCCCCGAAGCTGGTTTGACATCCTTCCTTGTTTTTCCGTCTTTTGTCTTCTTCCCGAAAACAAACTTGATATTCCTGACTATTTCAAAAACTCTATGACCTCTATTGTTACCTGATGGAGCAGTAGAATGTAGTTCACCATTATTGTCGAAGTACTTATCCATCTTTCGCATGCGGTACCTGTGTCCTTCCAATAAAAAGCGTTTGTGCCTCATGTAAACTATCTTCCTAGATGCAGCAAGGGATACGTAAGCAGTCCCATCAATGCATACTGTGCAACCAACCTTTCCCTTAAACTGGCCTGATAATGTGAAGAGAGCAGGGTAATCGTTGATCGTAACAAAAAGAATTGCTCTCAGCGTGAATGAACCTTTACGATACTCATCCAACATTTGAACACCCGTTTCCCACAATATTTTCATATCCTCCATTAAGGGCTCCAAAAATACATCCATGTCAACTCCAGGTTGTGTAGGTCCAGAAATAAGGATGGTTAGCAAAATGTACTTCCGTTTCTGCATCAACCATGGAGGAAGGTTGTATATGGTGAGGATCACCGGCCATGTGCTATGCTTGCTGCTCCTCTTAGCAAATGGGTTCATTCCATCAGTACTCAGTGCGAACCTAACATTTCTCGGTTCATCGGCAAAGTCTCGGTGGTTGTCATTGAAATCTTGCCACTGCTTCCCATCGGCTGGATGTCGAAGCTTCCCATCGTTTTTGTGCTCATCAGAAGCATGCCAGCTCATAAGTCTGGCATCCTCAGGATTAGCGAACAAACACCTCAATCGATCGACGACGGGGAGGTACCACATCACCAAAGCAGGAATCTTTTTGAGCGCATAATAGTCTACTTCTTTTTCTTTGCTCGTGGATTTTGAAGTCTTTTTTTGGGCTTTCTTTCGCTTCTTCCCTTTAGACACGGATGCAACACACTCTTCGTCCTCTCGATAGTCTTTATTCGTCTTGTACCTACTTGCACCGCACTTTGGGCAGCTCTCCAAGTCTTTATAATCATCACCTCGATAAAGGATACAGTGATTTCTACACGCGTGGATCTTCTCCACACCCATAGTGAGCGGACTGATTAGTTTCTTTGCATAGTACGTGTTAGCAGGCACATTGTTCTCCTTTGGAAGCATGTCTGCGATAATACTCAAGAACGCATCGAAGCCAGCATCAGACACACCATATTTAGCTTTTAACATCAACAGCTTTAGCACAGACCGGAGCGTCGTGAACTCTTTGGTACAACCCTTAGACTCGTCGTACAAAGGCTCTTCTGCTACCTTCTTCAGGGACTCCATACCTTTCATTAAGAACATCGATTGATCTGTATGACGACGCAACATTGCCTCTAGCAACTCTGCATCTTCCTCATCCATAACACTTGGCAGAACATGAGGTCTATCATGTTCATTTCCTCCAGCGTAACCATGATCAGTAACATTTTGCACTACATGTTCGCTCTGTGGAAGAGGTTGGTGTGTCTCGTGAACGAACTGAAATCTATCGTCGATGTTCTCAGGGTTTCCAGTCGTATAAGGCGAAGAGCTACCCTCTCCATGCTTTGTCCAAATTGTGTAATCCTTCATAAATCCTCGGCATACCAGATGAGATATGATTTGTTCTGTGTCATTAAATACAGCAGCATTTTTGCAGTCCATGCATGGACAATATATGTGTTTTGTCTTTGTTCTCCAAGCATGGTTCGTAGCGACATCAATAAACCTATGGACCTCGGATATGTATGATGGATCTAGCCTTGATAAGTTATACATCCAGGATGTCCTCTCCATCACCACCTGTAAAAAAGTAACATAAACACACAAGAACCAACCTTTCTTAGCAACCTTCTTCCAAAAAATAAAGATAAACCCCCCCCCCCTTGTATTTTGTGAAATCTGGCCCTCTAATGGAAGTTGGGCTGCGAGCTATAGTTCTTGTCGGGAAGGATGAAGGGGTGAAACCCTATATCCAAAATGTGGCTAAATTTAAGGAAAATGAACAAAAATTGGCAAGAGGAACATAAAACCAAACTTTTCTAGCCATACTCTTCTCTCTAACACATGGTGAAGGCCTAGTTCCAAAATTGAGCAAAGATGAACAATAATTGGCAATTAAAACATAATTAAACCAACCTTTCATAGCAACTAATAAAAACAATCTTAATTACCAAACCTATCTTCTTCTCTCTCCACACAACACATGAACCATTCATTAAACAACTTAATATGTCATGGATAAACTGATTTGAGAACTAAACATGGAAAAGGAGAGAGGATAGACAAAATCTAACCATATTAAACAACTTTATTTGAGTGAATAGAGCAAAAATGTGGCTAAATGTGGCTAAAATTGAGAGAGGATACACTCTCTCTCAAATGGTGAAACCCTAGATCCAAAATGTGGCTAAAATTGAGCAAAAATGAATAAAAATTGACATTAGCAACATAAACCAACCTTTCTTAGCAATCTTCTTCCAAAAAATGAAGATCAAAACCTCTCCCCATGTATTTTGTGAATTCTGGACCTCCAAAATCGCCTCCAATGGAAGTTGGCTGCGAGCATACAGTTCACTGTCGGGGGAAGAAGAGGGGTATTTATAACAGACACTTCACTGGCGGTTATCTTAACACAACCGCCAGTGGAAATAGGATGTTTCCACTGGCGGTTATGTTAAGATAACCGCCAGTGGAAACCTATTTTCACTGGCGGTTTGTGTTACACAACCGCCAGTGGAAACATCCTATTTCCACTGGCGGTTGTGTTAAGATAACCGCCAGTGGAAATAGGTTTCCACTGGCGGTTTTTAAAGCCGGGCCCACCTGTTTCTTTCACTGACGTTTGATAATGGAAACCGCCAGTGAAAAGTTGAACGTGCCGCAGGCTTTGAGCTTATTTGTACTAGTGCTTGCACATAAAGACAGCTTGCATAACAATCGTTACCGTTAGTCTAATAATCGTCTCAATTACCTCAATTACCGGAAACATAGTAGACACGGCTGATTTCGAAATGCTTTTTTGTCTCTTGTATGTAATTCTTCCACAATGCCGTATTTCGAGGCAATGTGACCCGATCGAAAGGCCAAACCGCCCGTAGAAACGCTGGTCGGAAACCAAGACCTTATCGTTGTTTAATTCGTCGTTGCGTGTACGTGGCGGCCTGAACGTAAGTACGTAGGCTGCGGTAGGAACCAAAAAAAAAGTATCAATCATCTACACGTACAGGTCTAAATTCTAAAGGCCGTCGTCTCGTCAATTAGCCCGAACTAATTATTTAATTATTTTTCCGGATTTATTTAATTCCTGGACTGCGGCATTATTATTAGAAAGTGCAGGGCTCGGCATAAATTTTCCCAAGACTCATATTCACCCCATGCAGGATGGCGGGTTCTAATTCTAGCAAGTGGAGGGGCTCTTAAGCAAAATGCCACCGCGAAGGGGTACGGTTGAACACTGGCCGATAGATCGATATCCTACGGTCTAGATTAGACCTAATCCTACCGAGACACTAGAACTGCCCGATGAACGATCGATGGCCCATAACATACTGTGAACCGGTACACAATTATAACCGCACGATCGTGATCCGATCGGATGGATCAAATCAGTTCTAACCCCTCATTTAATCTAAGGCGCTCATCAACAAATGAACGGCCCGCGATGCCCGATGCCAGGAGATCACTCAGATCTAATCGAGTGCGCCCACCACGGATCCAACGGACAGGGCTGCCCCAACCTTATCCTGCACCCAGCCATGGCGACGCACAGGTCTACACGGCGGAGCTCCCGCCGGTGAACACCGTCCCAGCACGCCGACGCCCTACACCCGAAACAGAGAGACCTACGCGTTTCTGGTCTAACGCATACAAGGTGGGAGGGCATACCGGATGCAGGAACGACGCCAGGGAGGCTGCCACGGCACACGGCGGCGATGCGGTGAAGCTCCCACACCGGCGAGGAATCTTGGTGGGCCGGAGCTCGATTCCTCCCAGACGAGGCCGTGGAGAGCGTACATGTACCCTATGCTTCCTCCCGGATCGACCACCGAGGGCTTGACGTAGGCGGTGGAGTATGACCACGGAGCGAAGCGGCCCGGCGGCGGACACTGAGTTCGGCGAGCAATCCCCACCAAACTGTGGCTTCATCCGCCAAATTGGGAGCACCATAACCACCATAGGGGTACACACAACTTCCTTACCCCGCGCTGGTGCCAGAACGGAGGTGAAGATGAGGAGCGATGGAGGCGGCAGGCGCGCAGAGTCTCTGGTGGCGGTGATTTTTTTGTTCTGGGGAAAGGGTCCGCGCGAGAGGGTAACGGAGGGAACGAACCGGTCTCGGGAGCATTTTATACCTTACCCCCAAGTCCCAAGTCGACCGGGGATCCCAGCGAGACCACACCGGCCGCCCGCGATGCTCCCAGGAAACTCGGAGCTTCTGTTACAGGGGAGAGGGATGGATCTGTCAACTGGGACCGGCACGCAAGCGACTGATTCAACCCGCGCAGGAGTGTTCGCTGTGTCTATTCCCAGGGTCCCACCAGTCGGCTGCGCAGTGACGACGCGCGCACACAGAGACCGACCGCCTGGTCCCACCCATCAGCGAGTCAGCCAAGTAAGTGCGGCGCGCAGGGACGAAGGCTTGGGCCGCGCGGAAGGGAAAACAGGAGTGGGCCAGATTTGGTTGATTTGGTCCAACTGCGCATAGTTCGTTTTTTCCTTTTATATTTTCATTCTCCTAATTTGTCTCCTTTTTATTTTGAATCCCAAGTTTGAATTTGATACCTTTTTATGGGTTTCAGCCTTGAGTCAGATGTACACATTCCAATCCCTTTATAGAAATAATATATTTTGTTATATATATATATATATATATATATATATATATATATATATATATATATATATATATATATATATTATACTCATTTTCACTCACCTAATATTTTTCTTCTTCTTCTTTTTTCTAAATCTTGAATTTCCCTTTAGATCTTAAATTCTACATTGAACTTTGATATATTTCTTTTCATGTGATTTTTATAATGTCACAAAATGCACACAAAAGGAAATCTAAGCATGATGCATGATTTAGTATCATATCTTTTATTAATTATTTGTTTTTAAATATGATGTTTACATGTGATGGTATGTAGCTTCAACACACATAAAAATAAAGGAAATATCTTTTGTCCTTTAGTAATCTTACAATTTGGGTATTACAGTTCACTTGTTTATAGTACGACTACTTGTTCTAAATTCGATCACACACTATATTACAACTTGACCGGTTAAAACAAAATGCCTTATTAGCTTATAACTTTGCCTTGATCCTTTGCATTTTACTTTTCTCCTTCCATGTTGAGCACTTATTAATTATTTGTGATTATTACCATCCTTCTCATGGTTGCCACCTTACTCAACATTTGGATGTTGTTAACATGTCTCCCTCACAATGACGACTGTTGTGCAAGCGGTCCTTAGACGGTGCAAGTGTGCAAGTAGCCTCATGATCCGTCAGATTATGATCCAACCATAAGTGCAATTGTAGTTTGATAGGGTTTTCTATAAAACTATACGAGCCGATGGTGGAAGGGTTTAAATGTTAAATGTGTTATATGGTTAGATGTTTGCACGTTTGCATCTAAGAACACTGCTTGCACAACAGTCGTTGTCGTCGCTCACAATGGTTAGAGTAGATGTTAGTCTACTAATCGTCTCAATTACCAGAAACATAGTAGACGGCTGATTTCGAAATGTTTTTTTGTCTCTTGTATGCAATTCTTCCACAATGCCGTATTTCGAGGCAATGTGACCCGCGATCGAAAGGCCAAACCGCCCGTAGAAACGCTGGTCGGAAACTAAGACCTTATTGTTGTTTAATTCGTCGTTGCGTGTACGTGGCGGCCTGAACGTAAGTACGTAGGCGGCGGTACGAACCAAAAAAAAGTATCAATCATCTACACGTACAGGTCTAAATTCTAAAGGCCGTCGTCTCGTCAGTTAGCTCAAGTCATGCAAAACATGAGCACATATATTCCAGCCATCTGTCGGGACATGCATCGTCCATAAACGACCATAAACGAGACTAACGGTAGTATGCAAGTCAGACAGAGAGGGGCCATGGAAATCAATGGGAGCATGACCTGCACGTCAGGAAACAACAATAGAATAGACCTCAAATTACTCAAAGGCGTGCTATAGGACTGTGTTCTTGGTGTATCCATACACTGTCCTTGCGTAGTACGTGCAATTAACTGCGATATGCTAGTGTTTTTCAGGGCAGGCTACGAACCCTGAAAAGCTTGGAGCCCAGTAACAAGTAGTGTGCTGGTCATCCTGCACTTTGTCTAGATATATAGCAGCCCACCAAATACGCTACCAATCGAGGCACCGGCACCGCGCGCAGAGGAGATAGTAGAGAGATATATGCTGCCCATATGTATATGTTACCATATATACATCATTCAGTCCGAATCAAAGAGCTAGCTCATCCTACGTTCCTTGCTGGCATGGTTTTGGCGATCATGCATGCATCATGCACTACTCGTGAGCCTCCATTTTTGCTGGAGACGTGTCGTACGTCTGTAATAATAATTAATCAAACGACCATGCAAAATTTCTTCCTGCCGAATAATGCCGATGATGATGGATATACGCATGGCATGCTAGTCGCGAGCGAATCCAGAGAACTCTCATCTCGTCTCGGAAGGTCTGCTTCGAGAGAGCAGGACTTCTCCCGCTAGCAGTTGACCGACACACGGAGGACGACTTGGGCACCCGACACCCGCTACATTGCAAAATACCTGACGCGTCCGTCAGAGCGTGTAGCCAGGACACACACTCGTACAGCGACTGTTCGGCATCCATTTTCCGGTGTCTTCCAAAACACCGTATCATATCGTTTTGAACAACTCAGCGCTAGCCACGCGTGCGTTCAAAGGCATCAGGCGCGCCATGCACATGTCGCACGCGCGCGAGGGCGGCAGAGGCGTTAGGCGCAAGGCAAGATCGAGTTGGGCACACCGGGCAGAGTCTAACACTTCTTCTTCTCGCAAAAAATTAAAATTATGCTGTGCTGCTGGGCAGTGTGTGTGCGCAGTGAATGTTGTCGTCGATGTTTAGTTCAAGGAATAAGATGTGAGCTAATCACGTTTGCTACCTTTCTTGTGTATTCGGTCATATGTATATTTTACCATATATACATCATTCAGTCCGAATCAAAGAGCTAGCTCATCCTACGTTCCTTGCTGGCATGGTTTTGGCGATATGTATAAGGGTCACTAAAAATTTTGGACTACTGATACGAAGAGGAACCAAAAAGTGGAATCACGCGCTAGTCGGTAGGCAAAAGAGAAAATCGTTTCTGTTGGTTGAGAACAGACTTTTGGGCTCGTATCAGTGGGTGTTTGGTTATAAGGTTGTGTCCAGCAAGGGACGGTAAACCGTCCGGTACCCTTAATATAGGGTTCAGACACGTCCTCTACGCGCCCAGCAACGTACTCTATATGACACTCTAAATTCCAGACGTCTGGTATCCGGGCGAGGGGTCGGGCTCGCGCGGGGATGAAAAATCCGGAGCCGCTGTTGTGCCGTCGCTGGCGACTTCCATCCAACTCGGCGAGGGGGCCTCGCGGCGCTGCTCCTCGGCGGCGCCGGCCAAGCTGGGCTCGAAGAGGCCGTGCTCGAGCGGGTCCGGAGGCGGACCGCTCTCGGTGGCTGGAGGCAAGGAGGTGGGCGCCGACGACTCATCAAAGATCCAAGGAGCGGGTGGTTCCGTGGGTGTTCGTCGCCGTCGAACCGCCGTCGCCAAGAAGCTGAGAAGATCCACGGCGCCGACGAAGGAAGGTGGGGAGAAACGCAAGCGCATCTCGACGCCACCTTCGTCATCGTCTTCCATTAGGTCGGGTGGTCTAGATCCTTAGAAAAAAAGGTAAACATTGAAGATCGATTTTGCTTTCTATGATTCTAGTACTTCAAATGCTACAACTCGTCCAGATCTAGGGTTACGGTTTAGGGTTATACATTCGATGGATGTACGATTCCTTGAGCAGTATGTTTTGTGTTCATAAATTTGGTTGGCATTAAACAAAATTTTATTGTGGTACAAGATTTCTATGTTCTAGTCATCGATGTGTATTTACAAATACATGGGGACTGTTTTAGACAGACTGAATCATGACCACTATGCTATCTCTTGATAATTGATGTTCACATTAACCAAATATCTTTGTGCTACAAGCTTTGTTGATATAGGAATCGAGGTGTATTCACAATGACTTAGGCAATGCTTTTGACACACTCAATGATGACCACTAGGTTTTATCTTCATAATTCATGTTCATAACTCATGTGCTGATTTGAACTGCCTACTGCCAATACTAGCTGGTCCGGATTATATTTATCATCAACTAATGTAGCAAGTAGGCCACGGTATACATAAAACTATCACCTACATATATTAACACAACCATATGTTTTATGTAGACCATGGATTCGGAGAACGCAAAGCTCCGAAGAGCACTCGCTCATTTAATCAGAGTAGTGGAGCAGCGTTGTGCCGACATCGTCGATGTCGTCCACGGATCCGGACGCGATGTTGATGACATGTTTATGTTAATGTGGTCTGTTAAATGTTATGAACTTTGCAATATATCTAGTCTGCACCACTTCTGAGTTTCTTGTGCCTGTCCTGTTTACTTTCACATGGTTCTGCTTTCATTTGACATGGTTTTGATGTGAGTACCTTGAATGTACAGCATGGGTACGGATTGGAACCAAGTTATGGCACAATATGGCAGTTTCCTATCCGAGGATGATGGCACTCAGTTTGACAACACTCCACTTCCTCCTCCGCCTGATATACCAGCCCAGGCCTCACCAGCACCACCTCCAGTGAAGAAGCCTCCTCAACGCACAAAGCTAGCCAATTTCACGTCTGAAGAGGATATGAGGGTTTGTCAAGCATGGTTGGCTGTCAGTTGTGATCCGATTGTGAACACTGGTCAGAAGCGTTAAGGATTTTGGAATCGGATTACAGAGGCATACAACTCTCGTAGAGGATCAATGCCAGAGAGGTCTACGAAATCTCTCATGAGCAGGTGGGACAGTATCAAAACTCAATGTTCTACCTTTGCTGGATACATGATGGCTGTGCTTCGACAAAACCTAAGTGGCATGACTGATGCAGATAAGGTATGTAAATGTTCGTAAATCTTCTCAACAAGCTAACAGCCTTTTGTAAGTAAATGTTTGACAAAACCAATTCATTTTCTTTTGCAGACTTCGCTTGCGGCTACTCGTTTCGCTGCTGTTGAAAAGAAGCACTTCCATTTCTTACATTGCCGGTCCATATTGAAGGATCAACCAAAATGGATGGACCAGCACATGGGCACCCAAAATCCTCCACCCAACCCAATTGGTACCCAATCAAATACTATTGACTTAGATAGTGTTGAAGACTCAGCTCCATCAAGCTTTACTTCGAAGAGGCCGCTTGGTCGTGATTCAGCCAAGGAAAAGGCAAAGAAGCAAAGATCAGAGAACACATCATCCACTGATTCGGAGTACCTAACACGGATGGGTGAGCTATCTTTGGAACGGTTATCTGTCTACAAATCAGTAGCTTCAACTGAGGAGAAGAAGTTGGAGTTCATGAAAAACAGGAGAGGCAGAAACTGATATCGGAGAGAAAGAAGCTAAATTTAGAGAAGATGAAGATGGAACGACAAAAGGTGAAGGAGGACACGGAACAGGAGGTTCTCATATTGAGCATGGATTTGACAAAATGTAACCCCCTTCTTCGACAGTACTACGAGGCAAAACAACAGGAGATTCTGGCAAGGGTTACTGGAAGCTCGTCGTCAAGCAAGTGAAAGTTGATTCTAGTGGTTGAGGAAGTACTCCAATTTGTTTTCGACAACAATTTCATGTTTCTGCACTTGACAACTTTCTGTTCTGTGATATTTGAAATCAGTCATGTTGCTTAATAATAGTAGACTTCTTATATCATTCGTCAATTATAGCATTACACAAATAGTAGAAACATTCATCTGTTTCTATCATTCATCTTTTTGCATTACACATAGTAGTAACATAAACTTCATCATACTTAACACATAGTACCTTCGGAATAACCAACCAACGACATGACAAACTTCATACTTAACACATAGTAGCTTCGGATTAACATAACCGACGACATAACACACTAGACATGACAATGACAAACATACTTAACACATGGTAGACATAAACTTCATACTTAAGCAGCTCCGGATCCAAGTCGTGCCCAGTGGTGGTGGATTAGATCAACCTGCAACTGATAATATTTCACTGGATCATGTAGTTGGTCGTACCTGTTGTTGATGTACTCATTGCGCTCCGAAATGGAACCATGACTAGTATCCGCCAAAACTCTGATGTTGTCGAAGCTTGTGTTCAAAGACGAAGGACCTTCATCTTCTACGATCATGTTGTGCAATATGATGCATGTTTTCATGATATCTCCAATGTGTTGTGGAGACCAACCATATGCAGGACCACGAACTATGGCCCATCGCTTCTGTAGTACTCCAAATGTTCATTCAATGTCTTTTCTAGCAGACTCTTGAACAGTGGCAAGATGTTGGGTCCTCACATCATACGGATGACGGATTGTCTTGACAAAAGCTGGCCAGTCCGGATAAATGCCATCTGCTAGGTAATATCCCATGTTGTACGTGTGTCCATTGACGGAGAAACTCACTGGTGGACTATCACCATTAAGATGCGAATCAAACAGGTTTGAACGCTGAAGAACATTGATGTCGTTACAGCTACCGGGCATGCCGAAGTATGCATGCCAAATCCATAAGTCATATGAGGCAACAGCTTCGAGGATCATTGTAGGGTGTTTACCGCGACCGGTAAACATCCCCTTCCATGCAGTTGGGCAGTTATGCCACTCCCAATGCATGCAATCCACACTACCAAGCATACCAGGGAAGCCGCGTGATTCTCCAACTTGGAGAAGCCTAGCGATATCACTAGGAGTAGGTTTCCTAAGATAGTACCCCCCAAAAGCAGTTTAGATGGTCGTGCAAAAGTGTTTCAAAGCCTCATGTGCTGTAGATTCTCCAATTCGTACGTACTCGTCAACGGCATCCGCAGGAACACCGTATGCAAGGATACGTACGGCAGTAACAACTTTCTGAAGGGTAGATAGGCCTAGCTCACCGGCATAGTTTGGACGTTGAACGAAGTACGGATCCACTTGTTGCACAGCAAGAACGAGGCGCTCGAACACATGGCGACGCATACGAAACCTATATTGCAAACTTTTTTGAGTACAATTGTCAAGTACGTAGTATGGACGTTAATAGATGTGCGTATGAATAAACATACCTCCTCCGAAATTGTGCATCTGTGTAAACCGGTTGCGCGCAAAAGTAGTCGGCTCGGATTCTTGCATCACCACTGATATGGTCACGATGGATTCGAACACGACCGGGAATGGAACCAGCGTACCAACGCTCGTTAAGTGCACGACGCCTACGATGTTGGTACGTCGCAACCTCGAGCTCATGGTCTTCATCTTCCATGTCTTGTGCCATCCTAAGAAAAATATTGGAATCTACGAACCGGTCCATTGTTGTGGATGAGTGTATGCGAAGTGTGAGTGAAGTGTTGAAGTAGTGATTATTTATAGAAGGGATAGGCTTCGGAGAGAAGCCATGCTGTTGTCGTGCAGCCGAAGCTAGACAATGGCTTGTTCAAGAAGTGTAGAGGCTTACGGTGGAAGCATGTGAATTCGTAAACATTTTTTCATACGATTGAAATACCGTGTCACGTTTTTTCGACAATAATTAAACAGAACATAAAATGCAATGTTATTTATTTTGCACATTTCGAAATTGTTAATCAACCATAGTTTTTAGATTATTATTTGTTAAATTATTGATTACAAAATTTTTAGCATCCTTTGAATAGCATTAAATGGGTACAAAACAAAGAAAACAGAAAAAGAAAAGGAAAAACGAATTCTGTTAACACTGTAGCTTTAGAGGATCGAATTTAGGGGACGTTGCTGGAGACACAGAAGATATAGAGGACAGAATCTTTTAGAGTGTCCTGTAAAGTACAGAGAATATTACTTTAGGGGACGAAATTTAGGGGACGCTGCTGGAGACAGCCTAAGGGGCTAAATGCCGCATACAAGCGCAGATGGGAACTTCATTTAGTCTTAATTGGTGGATCAGTCTAGGAGCAAAGGTGTTCTTTAGCTTGTTTTAGTCCGTACAGACTTCTATTATTTCTACTAGTGTTTTTGTGTTTGTGGATTGAAGCTGCAGCAGCTCAAATAAACGGCTTTAATCCAAAGCAAAAAGAAAGAGGAAGGGCGAACGGAAACCAAAGCTTTCTCAGTTTCCATGTAACTGCTAACACCAGTAGCTGATTACATTACCGTCCACACATCCATCACTGATCCAAATAGCACCAAGATCACATCAAATGCGGCAGTACCACCTGTAGAACTGCTTCCACTCCATGGTCACATTTTCCGTTATTATTCTGAATTTCTGATACTGAACATTACCCGATTGTGACGGCACAAGGTTTGCGCACCCCTGAGGCTTTGTTTGGGTAGAGAGGGATTGAAGTGGATTGAGGTGTATTGAAGGGGATTGAAACAAAAATTAGTTCATATTACACTTCAATACACCACATACCACCTCAATCCACTCCAATATAAGATTACCCAAACAAGGCCTGAGGTGGTTCTACTGGTGGAGCAACCAACATGAGATTTCCGAACCTGGGAGCTTTCCTCCTATTTCGAAGATGAATGAACCCCTGGAAGAGTGCACAACTGGGTGGCTCCATGGTGTGCAGTGTAGAAGTGTAGAACCAGAAAGACTGCTGCCTTTTCCGGCCTACATCCATCAAGATGTTTCTCGATACAAGGCGTTTCTTTGTGCTATACCGATCCAATCCTTGCGAGATAGTAACTGATAAGGCTGGATGGAATCCAATCTACTGAAACTGAAGGCAGTTTGAAGGCTCAACAGAAGGCTATGAAGCTAATGGTCCAATCTGATATTTTGCCATCCTTACGGAGAGAATCACAAATCAAAGACAGGTGTCAGTGACTCAGTTGGTTCCTCTTATTAGTAAGGATGGCAAAAAAAAATACCCCTCGCTAATGTGCTGTTAGCAAGAAGACGTCGCATGCCACAGTCCCACAGCCTGGATATTGATGCAAAAGTCAGACTCAGAAATGAAGAACCGGCACAGCGCTATCATCTGAAAAGAGTTCATGGGCCAGTGTGTTGAGGATAGGAGGCCCATATGGAATAATGTAGTTATAGGAGCAAAGCAACGTCGAAGGGAGTAGGACAGGTCTTACTACGGGCCTGCTTTGTATACGGACCGGGCTGATTCTATAAGCACTTCAATTCTAGCTTTTTACAAGAGATTCACAGGATACGAATTATTACTCTACGCAGATTCTTTTTTTCTCCAAGAAAAAATGGGTGCCACGATTGACTCCTCCACCTAGTCCCAGTGGAGAATTGCGTCATTTTTATTACTCTCATATCATATATAATAAAATAAAACATAGACAAAATATGCACTCTGTATTGAAAAGCTTCGTTCTATTGCTTTCGTACATATATATCCAGTTTCATGACTCATCGATAGTTGTTAATCGTGACAAGAGAATTTATTCCCATAAACTCACTCATTTTCGTTGTTCTTAAAAACCTCGTTACATCATCAAAACGCCTACATGATAGCTCATTGAACACAAATAAAAGTCAAAACTCGCATTAAGGGCTTGTTTAGTTCTCTCTCAATCCATATGGATTAGAGAGGATTGAGTGAAATTAAATCCCTAGCAAATCAAAGGTCTTCATATTTTTTTTCTAATCCATAAGTCACATAAATAACCAAAGAAGGCCTAAGACTGTCCTTGCTCCCAGGTCTTACTATCAAGTAATCAGTCTCCACCTACATCTAGAAATGGCAATAGGTACCCGCGACTCGATACTCTATGCGTATTTAATCTATTAGGTTATGTATATGAGCTAAATGTTCTACGCATGAGTCTCTTATTGGGCAAAAACCTCCACCCAATGGGTAACGGGTGTTAGAACGTTCCGCCCTCACTCATACCCGTTAACCCTTGGGTATAAAATACACGGTATAAACTTAGCATAAAAACATGAACTTATTAGGCTTTAGTCATCCATTTATTTGACTATTTAACAACCTTTTGGACAATAATGTCATAAAAGGCATAACAACTATTTGATGACCATGTGATGTGTTATGTGGTAATATCCTGGTGTTACTATTTTATCCAATTATCTATGGTGTTTTTAAATAGATAATTGAATGATGTTACAAACTACTCTAACACTACGCATTACGCCCATTGTTGCATGAGACCAATGAACCGTACTGTGTAATCAAACTTTTGGTGGGAGAAAAAAAGGGGAAAGGTTACACTGAAAGGACACCCTCTCCTCTATTTTGCTATTTTTTTATCACTGGGTTCCACCATCTGTCGGTATGGTACATCACTACGGCTCTGTTTGGAAGTGTAGTATTTTTGCAGTTTTGAAACAATACTATGGTATTTGATGATACTATAGTATTATAACTCAAAAGGTGTTTGGTTTGTGCAGGCAAAACACAGTTTTAAATACCATGGTTGTCGGCGTTTCGAGACCGGGGGGTCCCCGAGCCGACGAGTGAGTGTGCCGCGTGCCCCAGCCCAGATGGGTCGAGCGCGTGGGCGAGCGCGAAGGGGGGAGAGCGAGGTGGCCGGAGCCGGGTCGTGAGGGAGGCGGAGATCCCGCGGCCTTCGTGTTCGTCCCGCGCCCAGGTCGGGTGCGCTTGCAGTAGGGGGTTACAAGCGTCCGCGCGGGTGAGGGGAGCGAGCGGCCCCAAGAGAGCGCCTGCCCCTGCCCTCGTTCCCGCGAGGCCAACCTTCTCTAAGAAGGCCCTGGTCCTTCCTTTTATAGGCGCAAGGAGAGGATCCAGGTGTACAATGGGGGTGCAGCAGAGTGCTACGTGTCTAGCGGGGGAGAGCTAGCGCCCTGGGTACATGCCAATGTGGCAGCCGGAGAGAACTTGGCACCCAGCCGGTGTGGTGTCGTGGCCGTCGGAGGAGTAACGGAGCCTGGTGGAGGGACAGCTGTTGGAACAGTTGGGCTCTTGCTGACGTCTCCCTGCTTCCGTAAGGGAGCCGAGAGCCGCCGTCGTCATGGGTCTAGCGGGGCGCCATTATTGCCTATCTGGCGGAGCTAGCCGGATGGGACGTCGGTCTTGTTCTCTGCGACCCAAGTCGGCTCGGGGCAGGGTGATGATGGCGCTTCCTGTTGACGTGGCGGACTTGTGCCCTAGGTCGGGCGACGTGGAGGCTCCTCCGAGGCCGAGGTCGAGTCTGTCTTCCATGGCCGAGGCCGAGCCCGAGCTCCTGGGTCAGGCGAGGCGGAGGTCGTTCGGCAGAGGCCAGGGCGGAGTCCGAGCCCAGGGTCGGGCGAAGCGGAGTTCGTCGTCTTCCGGGGCCTTAGCCCGAGTCCGAGCCCTGGGTCGGGCGGAGCGGAGTTCGCCGTCTTCCGGGGCCTTAGCCCGAGTCCGAGCCCTGGGTCGGGCGGAGCGGAGTTCGCCGTCTTCCGGGGCCTTAGCCCGAGTCCGAGCCCTGGGTCGGGCGGAGCGGAGTTCGCCGTCTTCCGGGGCCTTAGCCCGAGTCCGAGCCCTGGGTCGGGCGGAGCTTCCTATGGTGCCTTTGGCAAAGCCTGGCCACCCGTCAGTCTCACTCTTTGCGTTAAATGCCCCAGTGACTTGGTCGGTCGGCGCGGTGATTTAGTCAGGGTTGCTTCTTAACGAAGGCAAGGCCTCGGGCGAGCCGGAGATGCGTCTACCGTAAAAAAGGGGGCCTCGGGCGAGACGGACACACCTCAGGGTCGGCTGCCCTTGCCCGAGGCTAGGCTCGGGTGTGGCGTGATCGAGTCGCTCGTATGGACTGATCCCTGACTTAATCAAACCCATCAGGCCTCTGCAGCTTTATGCTGATGGGGGTTACCAGCTGAGAATTAGGCGTCTTGAGGGTACCCCTAATTATGGTCCCCGACAGTAGCCCCCGAGCCTCGAAGGGAGTGTTAGCACTCGCTTGGAGGCTTTCGTCGCACTTTTTTGCAAGGGGACCAGCCTTTCTCGGTTGCACTTTGTTCCGGTGGGTGCGCGCGAGCGCACCCGCCGGGTGTAGCCCCCGAGGCCTCGGAGGAGTGGTTTCACTCCTTCGAGGTCTTAATTCCTTGCGTAATGCTTCGGCTGGTCTGGCGGTTCCCTCATGCGAACAGGCCGTAGCCCGGGTGCACTGTCGGGGCCCAAGTTCTCGGGCTGGTATGTTGACGCTGTCAACGGTTTGGCCGGAGCCGGGTTTGCGAGAGCACCCCCCGAGCCTCCGCACAGGGCGAGAGGACGATCAGGGACAGACTCGGCTTTTTTACATACGCCCCTACGTCGCCTTTCCGCAAGGAGGAGGGGGGGAGAGCGCCATGTTACCCTCGATGGGCACCGAACATGGTGTCTCCGGTGAGCTGCAAGCGGGTAATCCGAGTGGACGTCCGTGCCCCGTTCGTTGGGGGTCAGCTAGGGGTCCGGAGGCACGCCCAAAAGTACCTGCGGGTGATCTGCCGGACCCGGTCCCCTGGCGACGGGGTCCGAGGGCTCGTTGCCTCCCTCCGATGGGATTCCGTTACAGGATCGTTCCCGCTGGTCTCGGAAATGTCCTAGGGTACCTCGGGAGCGCAGCCCGAGCCTTGGTTATGTATCGAACGTACCCCTGGTCATCCCTCGCTCGGTGTCTGAGGCGACTTTGAACCCTTCGGAGGGCCAGCCTTCGAACCCCTGATCAGTAATGGGCGCGGAGCCCGAGTAGCCTGAGGCGGTCGTGGAACCTTTCGGGAGGCCGACCTTCGAACCCCTGACCAGTAGTGGGTGTCGGGCCCACGCGATCTGAGGCGGCTGTTGAACCCTTCGGGGAGCCAGCCTTCGAACCCCTGATCAGTAAGGAGGCTCGGAGCCTAGTTCCTTCACGGGGAAGGATCCCTTTGGGGGTATCCCCTTTCCCGGTCCCTGTTGCAAGAGATAGAGAAAGAGGAAAAAGGGAAAAAGGATACGCTTCTGGCAGGAGCAGCTGGCGACGCTTCGCCTTCGCCAAAACGACCACACCAAAAAAGGTACGCCACGTCGTTCAAATTCGTATCCTTTTTCCCTTTTTCCTCTTTCTCTATCTCTTGCAACAGGGACCGGGAAAGGGGATACCCCCAAAGGGATCCTTCCCCGTGAAGGAACTAGGCTCCGAGCCTCCTTACTGATCAGGGGTTCGAAGGCTGGCCCCTCGAAGGGTTCAACAGCCGCCTCAGATCGCGTGGGCCCGACACCCACTACTGGTCAGGGGTTCGAAGGTCGGCCTCCCGAAAGGTTCCACGACCGCCTCAGGCTACTCGGGCTCCGCGCCCATTACTGATCAGGGGTTCGAAGGCTGGCCCTCCGAAGGGTTCACAGTCGCCTCAGACACCGAGCGAGGGATGACCAGGGGTACGTTCGATACATAACCAAGGCTCGGGCTGCGCTCCCGAGGTACCCTAGGACATTTCCGAGACCAGCGGGAACGATCCTGTAACGGAATCCCATCGGAGGGAGGCAACGAGCCCTCGGACCCCGTCGCCAGGGGACCGGGTCCGGCAGATCACCCGTAGGTACTTTTGGGCGTGCCTCCGGGCCCCTAGCCGACCCCCAATGAACGGGGCACGGACGTCCACTCGGATTACCCGCTTGCAGCTCACCGGAGACACCATGTTCGGTGCCCATCGAGGGTAACATGGCGCTCTCCCCCCCTCCTCCTTGCGGAAAGGCGACGTAGGGGCGTATGTAAAAAAGCCGAGTCTGTCCCTGATCGTCCTCTCGCCCTGTGCGGAGGCTCGGGGGCTACTCTCGCAAACCCGGCTCCGGCCAAACCGTTGACAGCGTCAACATACCAGCCCGAGAACTTGGGCCCCGACAGTGCACCCGGGCTACGGCCTGTTCGCATGAGGGAACCGCCAGACCAGCCGAAGCATTACGCAAGGCATTAAGACCTCGAAGGAGTGAAACCACTCCTCCGAGGCCTCGGGGGCTACACCCGGCGGGTGCGCTCGCGCGCACCCACCGGAACAAAGTGCAACCGAGAAAGGCTGGTCCCCTTGCAAAAAAGTGCGACGAAAGCCTCCAAGCGAGTGCTAACACTCCCTTCGAGGCTCGAGGGCTACTGTCGGGGACCATAATTAGGGGTACCCTCAAGACGCCTAATTCTCAGCTGGTAACCCCCATCAGCATAAAGCTGCAGAGGCCTGATGGGTTTGATTAAGTCAGGGATCAGTCCATACGAGCGACTCGATCACGCCACGCCCGAGCCTAGCCTCGGGCAAGGGCAGCCGACCCTGAGGTGTTTCCGTCTCGCCCGAGGCCCCCTTTTTTTACGGCAGACGCATCTCCGGCTCGCCCGAGGCCTTACCTTCGTTAAGAAGCAACCCTGACTAAATCACCGCGCCGACCGACCAAGTCACTGGGGCATTTAACGCAAAGAGTGAGACTGACGGGTGGCCAGGCTTTGCCAAAGGCGCCATAGGAAGCTCCGCCCGACCCAGGGCTCGGACTCGGGCTAAGGCCCCGGAAGACGGCGAACTCCGCTCCGCCCGACCCAGGGCTCGGACTCGGGCTAAGGCCCCGGAAGACGGTGAACTCCGCTCCGCCCGACCCAGGGCTCGGACTCGGGCTAAGGCCCCGGAAGACGGCGAACTCCGCTCCGCCCGACCCAGGGCTCGGACTCCGCCCTGGCCTCTGCCGAACGACCTCCGCCTCGCCCGACCCAGGAGCTCGGGCTCGGCCTCGGCCATGGATGACAGACTCGACCTCGGCCTCGGAGGAGCCTCCACGTCGCTCGACCCAGGGCACAAGTCCGCCACGTCAACAGGAAGCGCCATCATCACCCTGCCCCGAGCCGACTTGGGTTGCAGAGAACAAGACCGACGTCCCATCCGGCTAGCTCCGCCAGATAGGCAATAATGGCGCTCCGCTAGACCCATGACGACGGCGGCTCTCGGCTCCCTTACGGAAGCAGGGAGACGTCAGCAAGAGCCCAACTGTTCCAACAGCTGTCCCTCCACCAGGCTCCGTTACTCCTCCGACGGCCACGACACCACACCGGCTGGGTGCCAAGTTCTCTCCGGCTGCCACATTGGCATGTACCCAGGGCGCTAGCTCTCCCCCGCTAGACACGTAGCACTCTGCTGCACCCCCATTGTACACCTGGATCCTCTCCTTGCGCCTATAAAAGGAAGGACCAGGGCCTTCTTAGAGAAGGTTGGCCTCGCGGGAACGAGGGCAGGGGCAGGCGCTCTCTTGGGGCCGCTCGCTCCCCACACCCGCGTGGACGCTTGTAACCCCCTACTGCAAGCGCACCCGACCTGGGCGCGGGACGAACACGAAGGCCGCGGGATCTCCGCCTCCCTCACGACCCGGCTCCGGCCACCTCGCTCTCCCCCCTTCACGCTCGCCCACGCGCTCGACCCATCTGGGCTGGGGCACGCGGCACACTCACTCGTCGGCTCGGGGACCCCCCGGTCTCGAAACGCCGACAGTTGGCGCGCCAGGTAGGGGCCTGCTGCGTGTTGACGAGCAGATTCCCGTCAAGCTCCAGATGGGCAGTCTCCAACGACCTCTTCAACCCGGGACGGTGCTCCGTTTCGGGAGCCTCGAGTTCATGTCTTTCGACGGCAGCTACGACATGATACTCCTTCCACCGCCGCGCGATAGCGACAATGGTGGCGGACAGCCCGCCCGCCGGCGGCGGAATCGACGACGTCTTTCCCGCGTGGGGGAAGGACAACTTTCGAGCTCGCCCCATCCTCTCCCTCGCCATCGGAGGAGGAGGCGGGGCAACCAGGGCCAAGCGGGAGGCTGCGCTCAGTCGGCTGTCGAGCAAATCGACATCCCCAGCGCCCCAACGGAGGACGCGTCGGGCGTCACCCTCGCGTTTGAGGCGAAGGCGAGCGCCGTCCCCCCGCGACACGCCAACCTCGAGCAAGTGGACGACGCCAGCGCGCTCACGGAGGGCCTGCAGGACGTCGCACTCGTACCCAGGACGACGGCGCGATCAGCCCCCGATGTGACTTCGTCGCTCCTCGTCGACCACAAGGTACCGGCTGATTCCCATCCTTTGTCATTTCAACTCGACCTCAACCCGCCTAGTGACCTCGCTCTGGCGGGCGCTCACGTTGAGGCGAGTGCAACCCCTTTCGGGTTTCGTGTGCGGTCGCCTTGGGACCGATTGACGGGCGTCTCGACCTACGGACCCTCTGGGTCCGAGGAAGATGACGACCCCAGCATCTGCTGGGATTTCTCTGGATCTGGCAACCCCAGTGCCATGCGGGACTTCATGACCGCATGCAACTACTGCCTCTCCGACTGTTCCGACGGCAGCCGCAGCCTTGACGACAAGGACTGCGGCCCGAGCCGCGAATGTTTCCACGTCGAGCTAGGGGATCCCTCCGGAGGCAGCTGTCTCGGCATGCCGGAGGATGGTGATCTCCCTAGGCCAGCGCCTCGCGCCAACATCCCGCGGGAGCTAGCTGTGGTCCCCGTTCCGGCGGGGGGTCACGGCCCACAGCTCGAGCAAGTCCGCGGGGCGCAGGCCGAGCTCGATGAGGGAGCAGGAGCGCTCGAGGCAATCCGCCGGGACGTCGGGCAGGTATGGGCGGGCCAGCCCCCGGCCGGAGAAATACGTCTCCTGCCCCAGGGTCTCCAGCACCGCATCGCCAACGATGCCAGGGACAGACCGCCACCCGCATCCGGCGGAACCGGTCAGGACCTGGCAGCCGCAGCGATGCTCCTCCGCGCGATGCCGGAGTCATCAACCACCGAGGGTCGGCGAATCCAGGGAGAGCTCAAGCATCTCCTGGAAGGCGCTGCGGCCCGGCGGGCCGAGAGCTCTGCCTCCCGAAGGCAGGGGTACCCCTCGGAACCTCGTGCCGCGACTTCCCGACTCATGCGGGAAGCCTCGGTCTACACCGGGCGCACGCGCAACACCGCGCCTGCGGCCCCGGGACACCTCGGCGACGAGCACCCTCATCGCGACCGTCGGGCCCGCCTCGACGAAAGGGTGCGCCGAGGTTATCACCCCAGGTGTGGGGGACGCTACGACAGCGGGGAGGATCGGAGTCCCTCGCCCGAACCACCCGGTCCGCAGGTCTTCAGCCGGGCCATTCGGCGGGCGCCGTTTCCGACCCGGTTCCGACCCCCGACTACTATCACAAAGTACTCGGGGGAAACGAGACCGGAATTGTGGCTCGCGGACTACCGCCTGGCCTGTCAACTGGGTGGAACGGACGACGACAACCTCATCATCCGCAACCTCCCCCTGTTCCTCTCCGACACTGCTCGCGCTTGGTTGGAGCACCTGCCTCCGGGGCAGATTTCCAACTGGGAGGATCTGGTCCAAGCTTTCGCCGGCAACTTCCAGGGCACGTACGTGCGCCCCGGGAATTCCTGGGACCTCCGAAGCTGCCGGCAACAGCCGGGAGAGTCTCTTTGGGACTACATCCGGCGATTCTCGAAGCAGCGCACCGAGCTGCCCAACATCACCGACTCCGATGTCATCGGCGCGTTCCTTGCCGGCACCACCTGCCGTGACCTGGTGAGCAGGTTGGGTCGCAAGACCCCCACCAGGGCGAGCGAGCTGATGGACATCGCCACCAAGTTCGCCTCTGGTCAGGAGGCGGTCGAGGCCATCTTTCGAAAGGACAAGCAGCCCCAGGGCCGCCCGTCGGAAGAGGCTCCCGAGGCGTCTACTCCGCTCGGCGCCAAGAAGAAAGGCAGGAGGAAGTCGCAAGCGAAACGCGACGCCGCCAGCACGGACCTTGTCGCCGCCGCCGAATGCAAGAACCCTCGGAAGCCCCCCGGAGGTGCCAACCTCTTCGACAAGATGCTCAAGGAGACGTGCCCTTACCATCAGGGGCCCGTCAAGCACACCCTCGAGGAGTGCGTCATGCTTCGGCGCCACTTCCACCGGGCCGGGCCACCCGCAGAAGGTGGCAGGGCCCGAGACGACGACAAAAAGGAAGATCACCAAGCAGGAGAGTTCCCCGAGGTCCGCGACTGCTTCATGATCTACGGAGGGCATGCGGCGAATGCCTCGGCTCGGCATCGTAAGCAAGAGCGTCGGGAGGTCTGCTCGGTGAAGGTGGCGGCGCCAGTCTACCTAGACTGGTCCGACAAGCCCATCACCTTCGACCAAGATGACCACCCCGACCACGTGCCGAGCCCGGGGGAGTACCCGCTCGTCGTCGACCCCGTCATCGGCAACGTCAGGCTCACCAAGGTCCTGATGGATGGGGGCAGCTGCCTCAATATCATCTACGCCGAGACCCTCAGGCTCCTGCGCGTCGATCTGTCATCCGTCCGAGCAGGCGCTGCGCCCTTCCACGGGATCATTCCTGGGAAGCGCGTCCAGCCCCTCGGATAGCTCGACCTTCCTGTCTGCTTCGGAACACCCTCCAACTTCCGAAGGGAGACTTTGACGTTCGAGGTGGTCGGGTTCCGAGGAACCTACCACGCAGTATTGGGAAGGCCATGCTACGCGAAGTTCATGGCCATCCCCAACTACCCCTACCTGGCGCGCCAACTGTCGGCGTTTCGAGACCGGGGGGTCCCCGAGCCGACGAGTGAGTGTGTCGCGTGCCCCAGCCCAGATGGGTCGAGCGCGTGGGCGAGCGTGAAGGGGGGAGAGCGAGGTGGCCGGAGTCGGGTCGTGAGGGAGGCGGAGATCCCGCGGCCTTCGTGTTCGTCCCGCGCCCAGGTCGGGTGCGCTTGCAGTAGGGGGTTACAAGCGTCCGCGCGGGTGAGGGGAGCGAGCGGCCCCAAGAGAGCGCCTGCCCCTGCCCTCGTTCCCGCGAGGCCAACCTTCTCTAAGAAGGCCCTGGTCCTTCCTTTTATAGGCGCAAGGAGAGGATCCAGGTGTACAATGGGGGTGCAGCAGAGTGCTACGTGTCTAGCGGGGGAGAGCTAGCGCCCTGGGTACATGCCAATGTGGCAGCCGGAGAGAACTTGGCACCCAGCCGGTGTGGTGTCGTGGCCGTCGGAGGAGTAACGGAGCCTGGTGGAGGGACAGCTGTTGGAACAGTTGGGCTCTTGCTGACGTCTCCCTGCTTCCATAAGGGAGCCGAGAGCCGCCGTCGTCATGGGTCTAGCGGGGCGCCATTATTGCCTATCTGGCGGAGCTAGCCGGATGGGACGTCGGTCTTGTTCTCTGCGACCCAAGTCGGCTCGGGGCAGGGTGATGATGGCGCTTCCTGTTGACGTGGCGGACTTGTGCCCTGGGTCGGGCGACGTGGAGGCTCCTCCGAGGCTGAGGTCGAGTCTGTCCTCCATGGCCGAGGCCGAGCCCGAGCTCCTGGGTCGGGCGAGGCGGAGGTCGTTCGGCAGAGGCCAGGGCGGAGTCCGAGCCCTGGGTCGGGCGAAGCGGAGTTCGTCGTCTTCCGGGGCCTTAGCCCGAGTCCGAGCCCTGGGTCGGGTGGAGCGGAGTTCGCCGTCTTCCGGGGCCTTAGCCCGAGTCCGAGCCCTGGGTCGGGCGGAGCGGAGTTCGCCGTCTTCCGGGGCCTTAGCCCGAGTCCGAGCCCTGGGTCGGGCGGAGCGGAGTTCGCCGTCTTCCGGGGCCTTAGCCCGAGTCCGAGCCCTGGGTCAGGCGGAACGGAGTTCGCCGTCTTCCGGGGCCTTAGCCCAAGTCCGAGCCCTGGGTCGGGCGGAGCTTCCTATGGCGCCTTTGGCAAAGCCTGGCCGCCCGTCAGTCTCACTCTTTGCGTTAAATGCCCCAGTGACTTGGTCGGTCGGCGCGGTGATTTAGTCAGGGTTGCTTCTTAACGAAGGCAAGGCCTCGGGCGAGCCGGAGATGCGTCTGCCGTAAAAAAGGGGGCCTCGGGCGAGACGGAAACACCTCAGGGTCGGCTGCCCTTGCCCGAGGCTAGGCTCGGGCATGGCGTGATCGAGTCGCTCGTATGGACTGATCCCTGACTTAATCAAACCCATCAGGCCTCTGCAGCTTTATGCTGATGGGGGTTACCAGCTGAGAATTAGGCGTCTTGAGGGTACCCCTAATTATGGTCCCCGACAGTAGCCCCCGAGCCTCGAAGGGAGTGTTAGCACTCGCTTGGAGGCTTTCGTCGCACTTTTTTGCAAGGGGACCAGCCTTTCTCGGTTGCACTTTGTTCCGGTGGGTGCGCGCGAGCGCACCCGCCGGGTGTAGCCCCCGAGGCCTCGGAGGAGTGGTTTCACTCCTTCGAGGTCTTAATGCCTTGCGTAATGCTTCGGCTGGTCTGGCGGTTCCCTCATGCGAACAGGCCGTAGCCCGGGTGCACTGTCGGGGCACAAGTTCTCGGGCTGGTATGTTGACGCTGTCAACGGTTTGGCCGGAGCCGGGTTTGCGAGAGCAGCCCCCGAGCCTCCGCACAGGGCGAGAGGACGATCAGGGACAGACTCGGCTTTTTTACATACGCCCCTACGTCGCCTTTCCGCAAGGAGGAGGGGGGGAGAGCGCCATGTTACCCTCGATGGGCACCGAACATGGTGTCTCCGGTGAGCTGCAAGCGGGTAATCCGAGTGGACGTCCGTGCCCCGTTCGTTGGGGGTCGGCTAGGGGCCCGGAGGCACGCCCAAAAGTACCTGCGGGTGATCTGCCGGACCCGGTCCCCTAGCGACGGGGTCCGAGGGCTCGTTGCCTCCCTCCGATGGGATTCCGTTACAGGATCGTTCCCGCTGGTCTCGGAAATGTCCTAGGGTACCTCGGGAGCGCAGCCCGAGCCTTGGTTATGTATCGAACGTACCCCTGGTCATCCCTCGCTCGGTGTCTGAGGCGACTGTGAACCCTTCGGAGGGCCAGCCTTCGAACCCCTGATCAGTAATGGGCGCGGAGCCCGAGTAGCCTGAGGCGGTCGTGGAACCTTTCGGGAGGCCGACCTTCGAACCCCTGACCAGTAGTGGGTGTCGGGCCCACGCGATCTGAGGCGGCTGTTGAACCCTTCGGGGGGCCAGCCTTCGAACCCCTGATCAGTAAGGAGGCTCGGAGCCTAGTTCCTTCACGGGGAAGGATCCCTTTGGGGGTATCCCCTTTCCCGGTCCCTGTTGCAAGAGATAGAGAAAGAGGAAAAAGGGAAAAAGGATACGAATTTGAACGACGTGGCGTACCTTTTTTGGTGTGGTCGTTTTGGCGAAGGCGAAGCGTCGCCAGCTGCTCCTGCCAGAAGCGTCGCCTGTCCAGCCGCGGAGTTAATGCGCCGGGGCGAGTAGTTGGCGAGGCTGCCGTTGCGCGTGCGCGATCTGTTCGAGGAACGGGTCACGGGCGCGTCGTCTTCACACCGTGAGAGGGGGTTCTCTCGCTGCCTCCGGATGGGACGTGAGCTTGGCTGACGGCGTGACCGCTGCTCCCGTGCGCCTGCCACCGTCATTACTGCCGGCCCACTTTTGACCGCGTTTGACCGCTGCGTCCGGCTGGTGCTGCTGGGTCGCGCGCTGGGTCGCCTCGGGTCACGGTATCGGTTCCGCAATCGAGGAGGTGCGGCGGTGGCGCAAGTGGTACAGTGGCTTGCATGCAGCATCCGGCGCGCCGGTAGCGCGACGCGTGGGCTTGAGCCTCCGTGCTGGCCTGTCAGGAGTCGGAGAGGCGCGTCCACTTGGCGCGGTTGCATGCCGCCCGCATGGCTGCCCACCCCTTTCGCCCGTTGGTCTGGGCAAAAGTGGAGGGTCACTTGTAACCGCTGGGTGGTTGCGCGCGCCGTGCGCGGCGGTTCGGCTTCTTCTGCTCGGAGCCGGTCTGCATGACATGTGGGTCCTAGCCCCCGCGCCGCAGGGGAGGGCTTTGGAGGCGTGTTGGAGAAGACTCAGCCCGTGACGGCTGGGGGCGCAAGCAGGGAGAGTCGCCTTTAAAAGGAGGGCGACCCCTTTCGTAAGGCGACCATGTCTTCTTCCTCCCTTATGCATCGTGTTTTTTCCGCCTTTCAAGCCCCCGGACGGGGGAAACTGCCGTCTCCTCGCCTCATCGTCGGAGGACACAACTCCGTGGGAGCGGGTACCTTTCAGCCATCGTTCGGCTTCAAGGATTTTCATCAGGCAGCCCGGTGGCTCCCCTCCGCTGGGGGTCACGCGAGACGGTGACCACCAGCTCCTGGGTGGGGAGGAGCAAACCGGGCTGCGATCTTGGTCCCACCCTCAGCTTCAAGGATGTTCATCATCCTCGCTGGGGTGGGTGCCGGACTGAGCCGGCGCTCTACCTCCCGCACGGGTTCGTGGGTCGTCCTCTCCCGCAACATTCGAGGGAGAGAGCGCTCACTGGCCCTGCGGGCGGCCCGGACTTCGACAACGCGGGGTGGATCGACGGCGGACGTCGTCACCTCCAGCGTGTCGGGTCGGCTGGTTTGGCTCCCGGTGGCCCCTTCCGTTGGGGGGCGGCTGCCGCGCCGTGTACACGGGAGGACCACCCTGGATGCTGCGCGCTGCTAGGGCGGCGTTCGTGTTCTGGGGTGGTCCTGCCTTTGCACCGGGGCGGCGCCTTTACGCGGAGACCGGTGCCCCACTCATCTGGGAGGACTTGAGTGGGGATCTGCCGGTAGGCTGATGGCTCCTGCTGTCGGTGCCGAGGCGGAGGCGGCTCGAGAAGTCCCCGTCACCGACGGGATTACCGCCACCATCCGCGCTTCGGGCCTCCGGCTCTTTGTACTTGTCCTCGCCCCTCGAGCGTCGGTGTGGGCGAGGGCAAAGCTGCAGCGGCGCCTACCGCGAGGCCTGCGCTGCTGCAGTTCGGTCGTCCGGAGTGGGGGCCGTCGTCGTCGTGGCCAGAGCGGGCGGCGGCGAGCCGCCCGTCAGTCTTCTGCAGCCCCGCAGGCCCGCCCCTATCGAGTGGGGTTGTTCGTACCTGCGGAGGGGGAACCGGAGTTCCGTTCGTAATGGCACTTCGAATGCCGGGCTTTTTGTTCATTTCGGCTTTCGGGGCCTGAACATGTATGTAACGTTGGCGCAGAGCCGTATTTTTTCCTCATTTCCGAGCACTAAGACTCGTCTGCTGATTGTCTGATCCGCTTCACCAAGCATGAGTCGCCCCGTGTCAAGGTGACGAGTGAGGTATCCGTATCCCGGAGGCGTAGGAGTCCCTCGGCTCGGTCGGCCCTGCTGTCCGAGGCTCCTCTAGCTTAGTTAAAGAGACCCCTCGGCCGCTCTTCGACGAGCCGAGGCCAGGGGTAGCGATATCAGCATGAGCAGAGGCGGAGTCGGTTCGAAAATGAAACCTGGTTGGCCGGAGCCTAGCCGAGTTGTCCGTTGGCAGGATCGACGCCGGAGTTGGTCAGCCGAGGCTTCGGACCGGGCTGGTGCCCTCGGAAGGTGGTTGGCCGAGGCCCCGGAGGTGGCCGGCTGAGCCGCCCGCTCGGGCCGCATCCCGGAGAAGTCCCTGACAGCGATCGCTCGGGCGTGGTGATGACGTCGTCCTTCGGAGCGGAGACCCTCGGACCGCGTTGCCGTTCGAGGCTAGGTCGGGCCTCGCCGAAGGTGCCGTTGATGCCGAGGGTGTTGCCGCCCCCTTCCAGCGTCAAGATCCGAGCCTGCAGGATCAGATTGTCTTGTAGCGTGGGCCTTGTGCGGCCGTCGAGGCCAGAACACACACCCTTGCTGTGTTGTAAAGCTGCGTCTCTTTTCCTCTTGTTTCGAGCCTCTGGACTTTTTGTCGGTAACAGGGATGTTAGTGCGAGCGAGAGTTGCTTCTCGCGGAAGGTGATGAGTGAGGTATCCGTATCCCGGAGGCGTGGGAGTCCCTCGGCTCGGTCGGCCTTACCGCTTACGCGTACTTTCACCCGTCCATGAGGCCCCGTCACCGACTTGGTCGAGAAGGCCCAAAAGATTGCTTCGGCAGAAGGGCTTCCGAATGTAAAGACTTGTTCGATCCGTGGAGCCGCTTTATCCGAACGTGAGTTACTTATCGCAGAAGGTGATGAGTGAGGTATCCGTATGCCGGAGGCGTAGGAGTCCCTCGGCTCGGTACAAACACGCGTTCGAATGCGATGTGGAGTGCGTGGAGTACGCCGAGGCCCTCGCTGAGTCCGAGGCCCTCATTGCCAACCTGGAAAGCCTCTCCCGAGAGGTGCCGGACGTGAAGCGACACGCCGGCAACTTCGAGCCAGCGGAGACGGTTAAGGCCATCCCTCTCGACCCCAGTGGCGACACCCCCAAGCAGATCCGGATCGGTTCCGGGCTCGACCCCAAATAGGAAGCAGTGCTCGTCGACTTTCTCCGCGCAAACGCCGACGTCTTTGCGTGGAGTCCCTCGGACATGCCCGGCATACCGAGGGATGTCGCCGAGCACTCGCTGGATATTCGGGCCGGAGCCCGACCGGTCAGACAGCCTCTGCGCCGATTCGACGAGGAAAGGCGCAGGGTGATAGGCGAGGAGATCCACAAGCTGATGGCAGCAGGGTTCATCAAAGAGGTATTCCATCCCGAATGGCTTGCCAACCCTGTACTTGTGAGGAAGAAAGGGGGGAAATGGCGGATGTGTGTAGACTACACTGGTCTCAACAAAGCGTGTCCGAAGGTCCCCTACCCTCTACCTCGCATCGACCAAGTCATGAAGAACTCCCACTGTCGCGACCCGAAGATGGAGGCCTACTGTGATGAGGTTCGACGCCTGGAATACAAGTTCTACGGGCTCGAGCTTAACCACATCGCCCGGCGCTACAACGAGACTGCGGACGAGCTGGCAAAGATAGCCTCGGGGCGAACGACGGTTCCCCCGGACGTCTTCTCCCGGGATCTGCACCAACCCTCCGTCAAGATCGGCGACACGCCCGAGCCCGAGGCGCCCTCGGCCCCGTCCGAGGTGGCCTCGGCCCAGCCCGAGCCATCCTCGGTTCAGCCCGAGGAACCCTCGGCCCCCGAGGGCGAAGCACTGCGCATCGAGGAGGAGCGGAGCGGGGTCACGCCAGATCAAGATTGGCAGACCCCGTACCTGCAATATCTCCGCCAAGGAGAACTGCCCCTCGACCGAGCCGAGGCTCGGCGGGTAGCGCGACGCGCCAAGTCGTTCGTCTTGTTGGGCGATGAGAAGGAGCTCTACCACCGTAGCCCCTCGGGCATCCTCCAGCGATGCATCTCCATCGCCGAAGGTCAGGAACTCCTGCAGGAAATACACTCGGGGGCTTGCGGCCATCATGCAGCACCACGAACCCTCGTCGGGAACGCTTTCCGGCAAGGCTTCTACTGGCCGACGGCGGTGGCTGACGCCACTAGAATTGTCCGCGCCTGCGAGGGGTGCCAATTCTATGCGAAGCAGACCCACCTGCCCGCTCAGGCTCTACAGACGATACCCATCACCTGGCCCTTCGCTGTGTGGGGTCTGGACCTCGTCGGCCCTCTGCAGAAGTGTCACACCCGGTTCCAGGGGGTAGAACCGAGCGCATACCATATGTGTGCCAGGATCCATTTCCACACATATGTTGACGTCACAAGTGTAATATATCAAAAGACAATGCAATAAAGGCGTAAAAAGAGTATAAAACTTTATTACATCATCTGAGACATAGTGTCTTAAACATGTATCACATCAAAGTAGAGCGGAAATAAACAACTGGGCAATCTTCCACAGGAAGTTGACCGGCGCATCGTTAGACTTAGAATTCTTCGTCGATAAATTCTCCATCAAAGTCTCCAGCATCACCCTCTGATCAAAATATTAGCAAGGGTGAGCTCACTTATGGTCGGGGCTCAGCAAGTGGGGGAAAAATTAATGCAGGTATAACAAGGTGAGGCTAAGGTTGAGCAGTAAGCATTTTAGTTGGTCAACATTTTATTATCAACACCTGCCTTATTAACAAGAGTGAATCCCAAATATCCCAATTAAACAAAGGAATATGAATATAACAAAAACACTTAAGTGAAACCACTTAAGCAAACTGTGGGCAGATCATCAGATCTCAATTTATGTCCATCTTTAAGTTCAATTATCATGTGAGGAGTCCAGGTCGCTCATAACCGGGAGCACGGCTGATATATCAGTTTTACACTCTGCAGAGGTGGTACAACTTTACCCACAAGCCATGTATCCCATCTAGCCCGGGTTGATCGGACCCTTAGACACTGCCGAGGTGAATGGCTAGGGATCCATTATGAGGTTTTCACAAAATACACTTAATACGAAGCAACCCGCTAAGGTTTCTAAGACGATGGTGGTGGCCCCCTGGGTGAAGTACCTTAGCCAAGAATACGACCCCATGTTAACGTGGGCTGCCAGCACCGACCGCTCCCCCTCTTGCCCATCTTTCAGGTAAGGTTGCTAGGCACTAAGCATATAGAGCTAATTACCAAAGCCAGAGCCATAATAGCACTCGTGGTTGCACTGTTATCCTGGGTGGTCACTCCATGTTCCAATTAAATTTGCAATAAAGTTATCTTAACCATCGGGTTAATGCCATAATTGCCAATTAAATCTTTGGAACATTAAAATCAATTAATGAGTGACATTAAGAAATTATTAGGTTGAGCAGTAGCGTAAATCTCGCACAGCTTAATTATTTCCCCAGGTTAAACAAGGAATACAGGTAGTAAATCTAGGAAATCCTTAATTAGGTGAAACCCATCAAATTATGCAGTATATCAAAAGTAAACATTATTAAATGCAATGACTGGGTACAAAAAGAGTATGCAGAGGGAGAATCCACTTGCCTTGCACAAAATCGTCCTGCGTGTCGTCTTCAAACGTATTTGGGTCCTCTACCACACAATCAGTTTCTAATAGCGTCGCACATCGTACATACAAAAGAAAACATTCACCAATAAATAAACATACACCATTACATAGGTAAAGCATACAATAAAACACACATTTAAACAAATCACATTTATAAGAGGGAATGCAAAACATGATTTGTATCTACCCTATAAATCTTAACCATATCAACGATCAATTTATTTGCTATGACTAACTACTTTGTTTCATTATCTTACTAGAAAACTTGTATGACAATTCGACTATGGATATGCACACTATATAAATTCATTTAAAATCATAGATACAACTTTAACCCAAATTCTAGGGAATCTAGTTTATTTACTAAATAATTATCTCTATCGTAAAACACGGGTCACATTCTAGTTTTAGTCTTTCTTTCTAAAAGGAAATTATATCAATTGTTAAAATATTATTTATAAATCACATAACCATAGTATTAAAGAACTAACTTAAACTACAATTTTTATCTCCACTATTTAGATTACGTTGGACTATATTGTTTCAATCGTCAATAAAATATTTACTATTTCTTAGCGAATAACCAATATAATTATATTGCGCATGAGCGTGCGAGTCTTGTCTATAAGTCAGAATCATAATGTAAGCGTTAACGCATACTTATTTATTTAATTATAGCTATTAATGTGAATCCTAATGGTGAATTTAGGAGTGGGTGCAATAAGTATAATTTTAACTAATATTAATTTATTTTAACACCATCAATGAAGGTAAATAATACTTATGATCTTTAATACTAATAAATAAATTAATATCCTTTATTATTTCTAACTCAAATTGTTTAGTATGACCAAAAACGAATCTAATAATATTAATATTCTAAAAGTCTACATAAAATTGGTAATTGTACTTTTTATAAAACAAGTGAGGATATTCTGACATAAACTAGTATTTTGTTTAATCCAAAAATCTAAGTGCTCAATTTGCGAACATGATTATTTAACTAGTAAAAATCCATTTACCACACTACCGGTGATATTTTCCCCTTTTCTTTAAAAAAAATGCTAATAAAATAATTAGATAAATCATCTAAAAATCCTATAATATTCATATGACATCTATACCATTTTCCATATCCATTAAAATGCACCTATAATTCTCCAAGTAGTTTCTAACATTTATCGTGACCAAATTTAACTACAAAAATTCCTATCTAGCATTTTATTGCCAAAGTGACTACTAAATGTTGTCATATTTCTCTAATCCAAAATTCAACGCCACGACTAACATGACATAACACGGTGCTAATAATCGCATGAATCTACCAAACAATTCCATAACGCTCACATACACATAAATCGAAACCACATGTGTTCATATTACAACACACAAAATATACAACTCATGAATCGAACCAAAAGCTCTTTATAAAATACATAAAATAAATCTGGGTCGTCATCAACCTCGGGTTCGTGCGTGTGACGGGGACGGATCGACGGAGAGCGGGGCTCGACTACGGACAGCGGATGGCGTAACTCCGGCGAACTCCGGCGACGAACGGCACGCTCCGGCGACGAACTATGGCAACGGCACTAGCGAGGAGCAGGGAGTGCTAGAGAGAGAGGTAATTTCGAGTGGACAGGAAGGGGAGACCTCTGCTGCCATTTATAGAGAGAGGGAGGTAGATGGATGGTCGGCCAGGGAGAGGGAGAGGCGCCGGCGTCCTTCACTGGCCAATAATGGCGTCGGTTTTCTGCTCATAATGGGGAGAAATGGGAGAGGGAGTAACAGACGAGTTCATGCTCCATTAACGACGAGTAACCGACGAGAAATCAACGGACGTGCGGACGAGCAACAGACGTGTCGCGTCGGGCGTCGGCTTGGGTGCGCTCGGCGTCGTGGCGGCTCGCGGCGGCTCGGCAGCGGACTCGGGTCGCGCGTGCGCGGGCTGGCTGCTCGGCGAAGGGGCGTCGGGTGCCCTGGCGCGGCGTCGGCTCGCCTGCGATGGCAGCAGGGCGCGCGGCGCACGGCTGGGGCTCGCGCGCGGGGAGCCGAGTGGCTGGGGAGAGAGAGCGGCGAGGGAGGGAGAGAAACGGGAGAGAGAGAGTAGCGAGAGAGAGAGAGAGAGGTGAGGGAGAGAAGAGAGAATGGAGAGAGGGAGAGCTGGGAGGCGGCGGCTGGGAATTCTTCCCAGGGCGCGCGCGCGTGAAAACTAGGGTTGGGGTATTTGGGCCCCTATGTGGGCCGGCTGGGATAGTTTTAGTTTTTTTTTCTTTTTTTTTTAAATTCCGAAATTCATTTTTAAAGAACTCTAAAAATCATAAAAAAAATTACCAAAAATATTTATAAATGAAGTACTTATTTTTAGACTAATAATTACTATAAATTACTAGTACTTCTTTTTAAAATGGATTGATATTTAAACATCCGATAAGAAATCACGTGCATGTAAAGAAAAACGATGCAAATAAATAGTTAAACACTAAGAAAAATTATTACCCTAATTAATATAATAACTAAATTCATTATTTTTATTTGATGGCTTTTGTGGTGTTACAAACCTACCCCTCTTAAAAAGAATCTCGTCCTCGAGATTAAGAAACTTCCGAGAATAACTGGGGAAATTCTGCTCTGAGTTCATCTTCTCTTTCCCAAGTGGCCTCATCTTCCGAATGATGACTCCACTGGACTTTGCACATGTTAATGACTTTACTCCGCGTAATTCTGCGAGATGTTTCCAGAATTCTGATTGGGTACTCCGAATAAGTCAAATCCTCATTAACATTCAGTTCTTCCATAGGTAACTGTTCCTCGGGTACTCTCAAGCACTTCTTGAGTTGTGATACGTGAAATACGTCATGCACATCGGATAATCTATCGGGTAGCTCTAACTGGTAGGCTACTTCGCCTTTTCTTTCCAAAATCTTAAATGGGCCGATATAGCGAGGTGATAATTTTCCTTTAACCTTAAACCTTTTCATTCCTCTCATCGGTGAAACTTTAAGGTAGACAAAGTCTCCTACTTCAAACATCAATTCTCTTCTTCTATTATCAGCATAGCTCTTCTGTCTTGACTGTGCTGTCTTCAAATTTTCTCTGATAATTTGTACTTGCTTTTCTGCCTCTTGGAGAATTTCTGGACCAAATACTTGACTTTCTCCAGTCTGATTCCAATAAAGTGGTGTTCTACACTTTCGTCCATATAGTGCTTCAAACGGTGCCATTTTGAGACTCGCTTGATAACTGTTGTTATATGAAAATTCTGCATAAGGCAAACTTTTATCCCAACTTCTACCATGCTTTAGAGCGCAAGCTCTTAGCATATCTTCCAAGACTTGGTTTGTTCTTTCCGTTTGCCCATCCGTTTGAGGATGATAAGCTGAACTAAAGTTTAGCTTGGTATCCATGGACTCATGAAGTCTTTTCCAAAAGCGCGAGGTAAACTGGGTTCCTCGATCTGATACGATCTTCTTCGGTACTCCATGCAGACAAACAATCCTTGACATGTATAATTCTGCTAACTGGGCTCCTGAGTAAGTTGTCTTCACAGGTATAAAATGTGCCACTTTGGTTAACCTGTCTACTATGACCCATATTGAATCATAGCCATCTCGAGTACGGGGTAGCCCAACTATGAAATCCATACTGATTTCTTCCCATTTCCATTCAGGTACCTTGAGAGGTTGTAGCAATCCTGCTGGTCTTTGGTGTTCGGCTTTAACTCGCTGACACACGTCACATAATGCAACATGAGTAGCAACATCTCTTTTCAAACTGTACCACCAATACTTTTCCTTAAGATCCTGGTACATCTTTGTGCTTCCAGGGTGAATAGAGTAAGCTGAATCATGAGCTTCTCTCAAAATAAGTTGGCGTAAGTGCTCGATTTCCGGTACACAGATTCTTTTCTTAAACCATATTGTGCCTTGTTCATCTTCCGTGAAATCTGGGGCTTTACCCAAACTAATCAAAGTTTTAATTTCCTTAATCTTCTCATCGGACTCTTGTCCTCTACGAATCTCTTCTTCCAAAGTAGATTCGACTTCCATCACCGTTGCTTCTACATTATTGAGAAATCCAAGGTTGAGTCGTTCCATTTCCCAGCACAATTCCTGTGACATCAAATGAGTAGTGATGTTGTTCACTTGACCCTTACGGCTCAAAGCATCAGCTACTACATTTGCCTTTCCGGGGTGATATTGTATCTCCAAATCATAATCTTTAATCAACTCTAGCCATCTTCTCTGTCTGAGGTTGAGTTCCTTCTGAGTGAATATATATTTCAGGCTTTTGTGATCCGTGAAGATTTTGCACTTGTTTCCAATCATATAGTGCCTCCAAATCTTCAAAGCATGCACTACGGCAGCTAATTCCAAATCATGTGTAGGATAATTCTTCTCATGCTTTCTCAACTGTCTTGAAGCATAAGCAATCACCTTTCCTTCTTGCATTAGCACACATCCAAGTCCAAGGTGTGATGCATCGCAATACACATCAAATCCCTTGTGGATGTCTGGCATCACCAGTATTGGTGCAGTGGTTAACCTCTTCTTGAGTTCCTCAAAACAATTCTGACAAGCTTCATCCCATTTGAACTCTTTGCCTTTCTCCAGTAGAGAGGTAAGAGGCTTCACTAACTTGGAAAAACCTTCAATAAATCTTCTATAATAGCCTGCTAATCCAAGAAAACTCCTGATCTTGGACGCATCTGTGGGTTGCTTCCAATTTAGTATTTCACTTATCTTTCCTGGGTCCACTTTAATTCCACCATCGGTAACAATATGCCCTAAGAAAGCAACTTCCTTCA
Organism: Zea luxurians; assembly: GCA_029449295.1. Taxonomy (NCBI): domain Eukaryota; kingdom Viridiplantae; phylum Streptophyta; class Magnoliopsida; order Poales; family Poaceae; genus Zea; species Zea luxurians. The sequence continues at coordinate 109,571 of JAOPSE010000247.1, read as the reverse complement.
ACCAAAAATCACACTTCGAGAATTTTGCGTACAGTTGGTTGTCACGAAGCTTTCGTAGGACTAGTCTTAGATGATCTTCGTGTGTTTCTTCATTCGGAGAATATATCAGTATGTCGTCAATGAATACGACCACAAACTGATCCAGATATTCCATGAATACTTTATTCATCAAGTTCATAAAGTATGCTGGTGCATTAGTCAGTCCAAATGACATGACCAAAAACTCATATAATCCATATCTCGTCGTGAAGGCTGTCTTCGGTACATCTTCTGCTCGGATTTTTAACTGATGATATCCCGATCTCAGATCTATCTTCGAGAATATCTTAGCTCCCTTCATTTGATCGAATAAATCTTCAATCCGAGGTAGTGGGTATTTATTCTTGATGGTTACTTCATTCAAACTTCTATAGTCAACGCACATTCTTCTCGAACCATCCTTCTTGTTCACAAACAGCACTGGGGCTCCCCAAGGGGATGAACTTGGGCGAATAAAACCTTTTTCTAATAATTCTTCTATTTGTTTCTTCAGTTCTACTAAATCTTTGCCATCCATTCTATAAGGTCTTTTCGAGATAGGTGCGGTTCCGGGTACTAATTCAATAGAAAACTCTATATCACGGTCAGGTGGCATACCTGGTAATTCTTCCGGAAATACGTCTGGGTATTCGCACACTACTTTGATATTTTCCAAGGGCTTTTCTTCCAAGTGATTGATCACTGTCTTCCCTTTTTCATCTGTTGACTTGTCTATGTTGACTTGGATTCTTTCACCTTGAGGACTTGTCAACGTAATTGTTCCGTTGGCACACCGTATCACTCCATCACAACTTTTCAACCAGTTGCATCCAAGAATCACATCAATCCCGTTGGATCCTAGGACCACTGGGTCGACTGTAAAATCTATTCCTTGAATCTTGATATTAACATGAGGGCATGAGTGTGTAGCCTTCATGTCACCTCCCGGTGAACTAATGTGTAATATCCTCTTCAGAGGGTACTTAGGTATGTTATGTTTTTCCACAAATGACTCAGTTATAAATGAATGTGATGCTCCAGAGTCAAATAAAACTGATGCAGGTATGGAGTTAACAAGGAACATACCATACACAATGTCGGCATCCTCAGGCACTGATTCCGCAGTGACGTGATTGACCCTTCCTCGGCTCTGGTTCTGCGGAGTCTTGTTTTGAGCAGATCCACGAGCGGGGGTGCTCTGGTCATTTCTCTGAGTGTTGCTCCTTTGAGGTGTTTGCTGGTTGCGCCTTGGGCAATTGTTGGCATAATGGCCTAGTTCACCGCACTTGAAACAGCCGTTGGGTTGGACAGGTGCGTTGTTTCTGGCCTGAGTGTTGTTGGTGCCACCCTGACGGTTCTGTGAATTTCCACCAGACCTCTGGTTGGTCTGGGGGTTGCTTCTTTGCTGGTTCTGGTTTTGGTTACTTCTCTGGCTTTGCTGTCCAGAGCGTTGCACTTGATAATTATTTCCACCCTGATTTCCAGAGCGGAACTGCGAACCTTGAGCATTATTCGGACGAGTGTTCCTGCTTGACTGACCCTAGAACTTCCTTTTATGGTCAGATAATTCCTTCCTTTTGCTCTCAAGGCCAATTGCCTTGTTCAGGAGTGTCTGGAAGTTGGGGAATGTGTGACTCTGAAGTTGATAGTTCAGAGGTCCAATCAACCCTTCCAGGAAACGCTCTTGGCGCTTCTCATCAGTGTCCACTTCCTCAGGGGCATAACGTGAAAGCTGAGTGAAGCGATCACGATACTCACTGACAGACATATTCCCTTGAGTAAGGGAAAGAAACTCCTTCTTCTTCAGCTTCATGATTCCCGAAGGAATGTGGTGAGCGCGGAAGTTCTCTTGGAACTCCTGCCAGGTTATTGTGTCAGCATTGGGATGTGCCGCTGTGAAGGCATCCCACCAATCGGACGCAGCTCCCTCGAGTCTTCCCGAGGCGTACAAGACCTTCTCCCGGTTGTTGCACTGAGTGATGTCCAACTTCTTTCCGATAACCTTAAGCCAGTCATCGGCATCCAAAGGATCAACCGCATGAGAGAAAGTTGGCGGGTGATGACTCATGAAGTCCTGGTGTTTATCTCTGGCCGGGGGTGCATATTGCTGCTGCTGGGGTTGCTGATTCTGTTGGTTCTGTTGCAATTGTTGAACCGCAGCAGTGAGTCCTTGCAGAATCTGCATTTGGGCGGCGATGAACTGCTCCATGTTGGGATTAGGTGGTGGCGGTGGTGGTGGTGCTTGTTGTCCACGCTGGTTCCGGTTGTTAGGTCCTTGACGTTGGTTCACCATCTGATTTGTTAGGAAGTGAAGTCCTTAGAAAAGTGAGGAGTAGAAAAGATTCAAGAGGGAAAATAGCTTAAGTTTTACAAATTTTATATGTTCTTATGGCCATCATTCCATAAGACCATAGCACTCAAACAAAGATCCAAATCAAACATTTCAATCAATCACCATCACATGGTTGATATTTATTAATATGATAACATAAAGAGAGTATCATCGTCTAACGCGAAGTATAACTTATTACATCATGACTCAGAACTCCTAAAGCAGCCTAGTGACTGATCCGGCCTCTCTGTAGCGCAGCCTCTTGCGGGGAGGAGACAACGCCACGGCGGGAACCTGAGCTTCTGGCGGATTCAGTCCCTGCAGTTGGGCTTCCAGGGCTGCAATCCTGGCGTGGGCGTTCTCCAGCTCCAAGTGCACACTGTAGAGGTCCAGAGTGGCACTGTCCAGGTCGGTGTTGAGACCGGCCACTACACCAGCTAGGGTGTTGAGGCGATCCTCACCAGGTTCACCTGGGACAATGTTGGTCTGGCTTTCTCCACGCAGGCGCTGAGGGAGATGCCTGAACCTTGTGTTCTGCAGCTGCTGCCGGTAGGTGTGGCTAAGCGACCACAGGGTCCGACGGGCAGCGTCGCTGACAGAGGCAGCGTAGGTGGACAGCGGTATCAGGGACTCGTGAGCAGACAGAGTCCTGAATCCCCTGTCACCTGCATCCATCACCCTGACATGGATGCGAGTGATGTAATAGCAAGCCCGGGGAGGCTCGCTCACTCGCCTCGTCTCGTACAGGGGGCGGACGTAGGCTCCTAGCTCGTGCAGCACTGCCTGCAGCAGGTTGGGGAAGTGCCCTGTTTCGAACATTGATGTGTAATGTTCGACAACTGGACCAATCCCCATGAAGTGGTCCTCCTGGGCGTAGTCAGCTTCCTCGTGGACGTGTTCGTCCTCTCCATCGTCGTCGTCGTCGTCATCCTCGTCGTCGCCGTCTCCGGAGTCATCGGGGTCGTCGCCTCCAGGTGCAGGTGCTTGGAAGGCTGGTGCCGGCGATGCTGACGTCGATGACGCAGCCGCGAAGGCCAGGGACTCGGCCAACGGGGTGGGGGTCGGCAGCTGCTCCTCCGAGCTGTCCTCCAGGTTGATCACGTTCTCCACTCGGACGGGAGGGAGGTTCGCTGGAGCATCCTCGACTACTACTGGGTAGGCCGGGATCTGCCGGGGCTGAGGGGCGTAGCTGGTGTTGACGCGGGTGGTTTGGAGAGTGCGAACCATCTACAAGAGAAGAGTCAACTTAGTTGAATTTCAAAGAGGTAAGACTGATAAAGGAACTTATAGGAATGAAATTAGCAAGTTTTGAACAACTAGGCTTTCCATTTCTAACTAATCTAACGACCTAGGGTCAGCATAGCTTTGATACCACTTCTGTCACACCCGGTTCCAGGGGGTAGAACCGAGCGCATACCATATGTGTGCCAGGATCCATTTCCACACATATGTTGACGTCACAAGTGTAATATATCAAAAGACAATGCAATAAAGGCGTAAAAAGAGTATAAAACTTTATTACATCATCTGAGACATAGTGTCTTAAACATGTATCACATCAAAGTAGAGCGGAAATAAACAACTGGGCAATCTTCCACAGGAAGTTGACCGGCGCATCGTTAGACTTAGAATTCTTCGTCGATAAATTCTCCATCAAAGTCTCCAGCATCACCCTCTGATCAAAATATTAGCAAGGGTGAGCTCACTTATGGTCGGGGCTCAGCAAGTGGGGGAAAAATTAATGCAGGTATAACAAGGTGAGGCTAAGGTTGAGCAGTAAGCATTTTAGTTGGTCAACATTTTATTATCAACACCTGCCTTATTAACAAGAGTGAATCCCAAATATCCCAATTAAACAAAGGAATATGAATATAACAAAAACACTTAAGTGAAACCACTTAAGCAAACTGTGGGCAGATCATCAGATCTTAATTTATGTCCATCTTTAAGTTCAATTATCATGTGAGGAGTCCAGGTCGCTCATAACCGGGAGCACGGCTGATATATCAGTTTTACACTCTGCAGAGGTGGTACAACTTTACCCATAAGCCATGTATCCCATCTAGCCCGGGTTGATCGGACCCTTAGACACTGCCGAGGTGAATGGCTAGGGATCCATTATGAGGTTTTCACAAAATACACTTAATACGAAGCAACCCGCTAAGGTTTCTAAGACGATGGTGGTGGCCCCCTGGGTGAAGTACCTTAGCCAAGAATACGACCCCATGTTAACGTGGGCTGCCAGCACCGACCGCTCCCCCTCTTGCCCATCTTTCAGGTAAGGTTGCTAGGCACTAAGCATATAGAGCTAATTACCAAAGCCAGAGCCATAATAGCACTCGTGGTTGCACTGTTATCCTGGGTGGTCACTCCATGTTCCAATTAAATTTGCAATAAAGTTATCTTAACCATCGGGTTAATGCCATAATTGCCAATTAAATCTTTGGAACATTAAAATCAATTAATGAGTGACATTAAGAAATTATTAGGTTGAGCAGTAGCGTAAATCCCGCACAGCTTAATTATTTCCCCAGGTTAAACAAGGAATACAGGTAGTAAATCTAGGAAATCCTTAATTAGGTGAAACCCATCAAATTATGCAGTATATCAAAAGTAAACATTATTAAATGCAATGACTGGGTACAAAAAGAGTATGCAGAGGGAGAATCCACTTGCCTTGCACAAAATCGTCCTGCGTGTCGTCTTCAAACGTATTTGGGTCCTCTACCACACAATCAGTTTCTAATAGCGTCGCACATCGTACATACAAAAGAAAACATTCACCAATAAATAAACATACACCATTACATAGGTAAAGCATACAATAAAACACACATTTAAACAAATCACATTTATAAGAGGGAATGCAAAACATGATTTGTATCTACCCTATAAATCTTAACCATATCAACGATCAATTTATTTGCTATGACTAACTACTTTGTTTCATTATCTTACTAGAAAACTTGTATGACAATTCGACTATGGATATGCACACTATATAAATTCATTTAAAATCATAGATACAACTTTAACCCAAATTCTAGGGAATCTAGTTTATTTACTAAATAATTATCTCTATCGTAAAACACGGGTCACATTCTAGTTTTAGTCTTTCTTTCTAAAAGGAAATTATATCAATTGTTAAAATATTATTTATAAATCACATAACCATAGTATTAAAGAACTAACTTAAACTACAATTTTTATCTCCACTATTTAGATTACGTTGGACTATATTGTTTCAATCGTCAATAAAATATTTACTATTTCTTAGCGAATAACCAATATAATTATATTGCGCATGAGCGTGCGAGTCTTGTCTATAAGTCAGAATCATAATGTAAGCAACGGTGAACGCATACTTATTTATTTAATTATAGCTATTAATGTGAATCCTAATGGTGAATTTAGGAGTGGGTGCAATAAGTATAATTTTAACTAATATTAATTTATTTTAACACCATCAATGAAGGTAAATAATACTTATGATCTTTAATACTAATAAATAAATTAATATCCTTTATTATTTCTAACTCAAATTGTTTAGTATGACCAAAAACGAATCTAATAATATTAATATTCTAAAAGTCTACATAAAATTGGTAATTGTACTTTTTATAAAACAAGTGAGGATATTCTGACATAAACTAGTATTTTGTTTAATCCAAAAATCTAAGTGCTCAATTTACGAACATGATTATTTAACTAGTAAAAATCCATTTACCACACTACCGGTGATATTTTCCCCTTTTCTTTAAAAAAAATGCTAATAAAATAATTAGATAAATCATCTAAAAATCCTATAATATTCATATGACATCTATACCATTTTCCATATCCATTAAAATGCACCTATAATTCTCCAAGTAGTTTCTAACATTTATCGTGACCAAATTTAACTACAAAAATTCCTATCTAGCATTTTATTGCCAAAGTGACTACTAAATGTGGTCATATTTCTCTAATCCAAAATTCAACGCCACGACTAACATGACATAACACGGTGCTAATAATCGCATGAATCTACCAAACAATTCCATAACGCTCACATACACATAAATCGAAACCACATGTGTTCATATTACAACACACAAAATATACAACTCATGAATCGAACCAAAAGCTCTTTATAAAATACATAAAATAAATCTGGGTCGTCATCAACCTCGGGTTCGTGCGTGTGACGGGGACGGATCGACGGAGAGCGGGGCTCGACTACGGACAACGGATGGCGTAACTCCGGCGAACTCCGGCGACGAACGGCACGCTCCGGCGACGAACTATGGCAACGGCACTAGCGAGGAGCAGGGAGTGCTAGAGAGAGAGGTAATTTCGAGTGGACAGGAAGGGGAGACCTCTGCTGCCATTTATAGAGAGAGGGAGGTAGATGGATGGTCGGCCAGGGAGAGGGAGAGGCGCCGGCGTCCTTCACTGGCCAATAATGGCGTCGGTTTTCTGCTCATAATGGGGAGAAATGGGAGAGGGAGTAACAGACGAGTTCATGCTCCATTAACGACGAGTAACCGACGAGAAATCAACGGACGTGCGGACGAGCAACAGACGTGTCGCGTCGGGCGTCGGCTTGGGTGCGCTCGGCGTCGTGGCGGCTCGCGGCGGCTCGGCAGCGGACTCGGGTCGCGCGTGCGCGGGCTGGCTGCTCGGCGAAGGGGCGTCGGGTGCCCTGGCGCGGCGTCGGCTCGCCTGCGATGGCAGCAGGGCGCGCGGCGCATGGCTGGGGCTCGCGCGCGGGGAGCCGAGTGGCTGGGGAGAGAGAGCGGCGAGGGAGGGAGAGAAACGGGAGAGAGAGAGTAGCGAGAGAGAGAGAGAGAGGTGAGGGAGAGAAGAGAGAATGGAGAGAGGGAGAGCTGGGAGGCGGCGGCTGGGAATTCTTCCCAGGGCGCGCGCGCGTGAAAACTAGGGTTGGGGTATTTGGGCCCCTATGTGGGCCGGCTGGGATAGTTTTAGTTTTTTTTTCTTTTTTTTTTAAATTCCGAAATTCATTTTTAAAGAACTCTAAAAATCATAAAAAAAATTACCAAAAATATTTATAAATGAAGTACTTATTTTTAGACTAATAATTACTATAAATTACTAGTACTTCTTTTTAAAATGGATTGATATTTAAACATCCGATAAGAAATCACGTGCATGTAAAGAAAAACGATGCAAATAAATAGTTAAACACTAAGAAAAATTATTACCCTAATTAATATAATAACTAAATTCATTATTTTTATTTGATGGCTTTTGTGGTGTTACAAACCTACCCCTCTTAAAAAGAATCTCGTCCTCGAGATTAAGAAACTTCCGAGAATAACTGGGGAAATTCTGCTCTGAGTTCATCTTCTCTTTCCCAAGTGGCCTCATCTTCCGAATGATGACTCCACTGGACTTTGCACATGTTAATGACTTTACTCCGCGTAATTCTGCGAGATGTTTCCAGAATTCTGATTGGGTACTCCGAATAAGTCAAATCCTCATTAACATTCAGTTCTTCCATAGGTAACTGTTCCTCGGGTACTCTCAAGCACTTCTTGAGTTGTGATACGTGAAATACGTCATGCACATCGGATAATCTATCGGGTAGCTCTAACTGGTAGGCTACTTCGCCTTTTCTTTCCAAAATCTTAAATGGGCCGATATAGCGAGGTGATAATTTTCCTTTAACCTTAAACCTTTTCATTCCTCTCATCGGTGAAACTTTAAGGTAGACAAAGTCTCCTACTTCAAACATCAATTCTCTTCTTCTATTATCAGCATAGCTCTTCTGTCTTGACTGTGCTGTCTTCAAATTTTCTCTGATAATTTGTACTTGCTTTTCTGCCTCTTGGAGAATTTCTGGACCAAATACTTGACTTTCTCCAGTCTGATTCCAATAAAGTGGTGTTCTACACTTTCGTCCATATAGTGCTTCAAACGGTGCCATTTTGAGACTCGCTTGATAACTGTTGTTATATGAAAATTCTGCATAAGGCAAACTTTTATCCCAACTTCTACCATGCTTTAGAGCGCAAGCTCTTAGCATATCTTCCAAGACTTGGTTTGTTCTTTCCGTTTGCCCATCCGTTTGAGGATGATAAGCTGAACTAAAGTTTAGCTTGGTATCCATGGACTCATGAAGTCTTTTCCAAAAGCGCGAGGTAAACTGGGTTCCTCGATCTGATACGATCTTCTTCGGTACTCCATGCAGACAAACAATCCTTGACATGTATAATTCTGCTAACTGGGCTCCTGAGTAAGTTGTCTTCACAGGTATAAAATGTGCCACTTTGGTTAACCTGTCTACTATGACCCATATTGAATCATAGCCATCTCGAGTACGGGGTAGCCCAACTATGAAATCCATACTGATTTCTTCCCATTTCCATTCAGGTACCTTGAGAGGTTGTAGCAATCCTGCTGGTCTTTGGTGTTCGGCTTTAACTCGCTGACACACGTCACATAATGCAACATGAGTAGCAACATCTCTTTTCAAACCGTACCACCAATACTTTTCCTTAAGATCCTGGTACATCTTTGTGCTTCCAGGGTGAATAGAGTAAGCTGAATCATGAGCTTCTCTCAAAATAAGTTGGCGTAAGTGCTCGATTTCCGGTACACAGATTCTTTTCTTAAACCATATTGTGCCTTGTTCATCTTCCGTGAAATCTGGGGCTTTACCCAAACTAATCAAAGTTTTAATTTCCTTAATCTTCTCATCGGACTCTTGTCCTCTACGAATCTCTTCTTCCAAAGTAGATTCGACTTCCATCACCGTTGCTTCTACATTATTGAGAAATCTAAGGTTGAGTCGTTCCATTTCCCAGCACAATTCCTGTGACATCAAATGAGTAGTGATGTTGTTCACTTGACCCTTACGGCTCAAAGCATCAGCTACTACATTTGCCTTTCCGGGGTGATATTGTATCTCCAAATCATAATCTTTAATCAACTCTAGCCATCTTCTCTGTCTGAGGTTGAGTTCCTTCTGAGTGAATATATATTTCAGGCTTTTGTGATCCGTGAAGATTTTGCACTTGTTTCCAATCATATAGTGCCTCCAAATCTTCAAAGCATGCACTACGGCAGCTAATTCCAAATCATGTGTAGGATAATTCTTCTCATGCTTTCTCAACTGTCTTGAAGCATAAGCAATCACCTTTCCTTCTTGCATTAGCACACATCCAAGTCCAAGGTGTGATGCATCGCAATACACATCAAATCCCTTGTGGATGTCTGGCATCACCAGTATTGGTGCAGTGGTTAACCTCTTCTTGAGTTCCTCAAAACAATTCTGACAAGCTTCATCCCATTTGAACTCTTTGCCTTTCTCCAGTAGAGAGGTAAGAGGCTTCACTAACTTGGAAAAACCTTCAATAAATCTTCTATAATAGCCTGCTAATCCAAGAAAACTCCTGATCTTGGACGCATCTGTGGGTTGCTTCCAATTTAGTATTTCACTTATCTTTCCTGGGTCCACTTTAATTCCACCATCGGTAACAATATGCCCTAAGAAAGCAACTTCCTTCAACCAAAAATCACACTTCGAGAATTTTGCGTACAGTTGGTTGTCACGAAGCTTTCGTAGGACTAGTCTTAGATGATCTTCGTGTGTTTCTTCATTCGGAGAATATATCAGTATGTCGTCAATGAATACGACCACAAACTGATCCAGATATTCCATGAATACTTTATTCATCAAGTTCATAAAGTATGCTGGTGCATTAGTCAGTCCAAATGACATGACCAAAAACTCATATAATCCATATCTCGTCGTGAAGGCTGTCTTCGGTACATCTTCTGCTCGGATTTTTAACTGATGATATCCCGATCTCAGATCTATCTTCGAGAATATCTTAGCACCCTTCATTTGATCGAATAAATCTTCAATCCGAGGTAGTGGGTATTTATTCTTGATGGTTACTTCATTCAAACTTCTATAGTCAACGCACATTCTTCTCGAACCATCCTTCTTGTTCACAAACAGCACTGGGGCTCCCCAAGGGGATGAACTTGGGCGAATAAAACCTTTTTCTAATAATTCTTCTATTTGTTTCTTCAGTTCTACTAAATCTTTGCCATCCATTCTATAAGGTCTTTTCGAGATAGGTGCGGTTCCGGGTACTAATTCAATAGAAAACTCTATATCACGGTCAGGTGGCATACCTGGTAATTCTTCCGGAAATACGTCTGGGTATTCGCACACTACTTTGATATTTTCCAAGGGCTTTTCTTCCAAGTGATTGATCACTGTCTTCCCTTTTTCATCTGTTGACTTGTCTATGTTGACTTGGATTCTTTCACCTTGAGGACTTGTCAACGTAATTGTTCCGTTGGCACACCGTATCACTCCATCACAACTTTTCAACCAGTTGCATCCAAGAATCACATCAATCCCGTTGGATCCTAGGACCACTGGGTCGACTGTAAAATCTATTCCTTGAATCTTGATATTAACATGAGGGCATGAGTGTGTAGCCTTCATGTCACCTCCCGGTGAACTAATGTGTAATATCCTCTTCAGAGGGTACTTAGGTATGTTATGTTTTTCCACAAATGACTCAGTTATAAATGAATGTGATGCTCCAGAGTCAAATAAAACTGATGCAGGTATGGAGTTAACAAGGAACATACCATACACAATGTCGGCATCCTCAGGCACTGATTCCGCAGTGACGTGATTGACCCTTCCTCGGCTCTGGTTCTGCGGAGTCTTGTTTTGAGCAGATCCACGAGCGGGGGTGCTCTGGTCATTTCTCTGAGTGTTGCTCCTTTGAGGTGTTTGCTGGTTGCGCCTTGGGCAATTGTTGGCATAATGGCCTAGTTCACCGCACTTGAAACAGCCGTTGGGTTGGACAGGTGCGTTGTTTCTGGCCTGAGTGTTGTTGGTGCCACCCTGACGGTTCTGTGAATTTCCACCAGACCTCTGGTTGGTCTGGGGTTGCTTCTTTGCTGGTTCTGGTTTTGGTTACTTCTCTGGCTTTGCTGTCCAGAGCGTTGCACTTGATAATTATTTCCACCCTGATTTCCAGAGCGGAACTGCGAACCTTGAGCATTATTCGGACGAGTGTTCCTGCTTGACTGACCCTAGAACTTCCTTTTATGGTCAGATAATTCCTTCCTTTTGCTCTCAAGGCCAATTGCCTTGTTCAGGAGTGTCTGGAAGTTGGGGAATGTGTGACTCTGAAGTTGATAGTTCAGAGGTCCAATCAACCCTTCCAGGAAACGCTCTTGGCGCTTCTCATCAGTGTCCACTTCCTCAGGGGCATAACGTGAAAGCTGAGTGAAGCGATCACGATACTCACTGACAGACATATTCCCTTGAGTAAGGGAAAGAAACTCCTTCTTCTTCAGCTTCATGATTCCCGAAGGAATGTGGTGAGCGCGGAAGTTCTCTTGGAACTCCTGCCAGGTTATTGTGTCAGCATTGGGATGTGCCGCTGTGAAGGCATCCCACCAATCGGACGCAGCTCCCTCGAGTCTTCCCGAGGCGTACAAGACCTTCTCCCGGTCGTTGCACTGAGTGATGTCCAACTTCTTTCCGATAACCTTAAGCCAGTCATCGGCATCCAAAGGATCAACCGCATGAGAGAAAGTTGGCGGGTGATGACTCATGAAGTCCCGGTGTTTATCTCTGGCCGGGGGTGCATATTGCTGCTGCTGGGGTTGCTGATTCTGTTGGTTCTGTTGCAATTGTTGAACCGCAGCAGTGAGTCCTTGCAGAATCTGCATTTGGGCGGCGATGAACTGCTCCATGTTGGGATTAGGTGGTGGCGGTGGTGGTGGTGCTTGTTGTCCACGCTGGTTCCGGTTGTTAGGTCCTTGACGTTGGTTCACCATCTGATTTGTTAGGAAGTGAAGTCCTTAGAAAAGTGAGGAGTAGAAAAGATTCAAGAGGGAAAATAGCTTAAGTTTTACAAATTTTATATGTTCTTATGGCCATCATTCCATAAGACCATAGCACTCAAACAAAGATCCAAATCAAACATTTCAATCAATCACCATCACATGGTTGATATTTATTAATATGATAACATAAAGAGAGTATCATCGTCTAACGCGAAGTATAACTTATTACATCATGACTCAGAACTCCTAAAGCAGCCTAGTGACTGATCCGGCCTCTCTGTAGCGCAGCCTCTTGCGGGGAGGAGACAACGCCACGGCGGGAACCTGAGCTTCTGGCGGATTCAGTCCCTGCAGTTGGGCTTCCAGGGCTGCAATCCTGGCGTGGGCGTTCTCCAGCTCCAAGTGCACACTGTAGAGGTCCAGAGTGGCACTGTCCAGGTCGGTGTTGAGACCGGCCACTACACCAGCTAGGGTGTTGAGGCGATCCTCACCAGGTTCACCTGGGACAATGTTGGTCTGGCTTTCTCCACGCAGGCGCTGAGGGAGATGCCTGAACCTTGTGTTCTGCAGCTGCTGCCGGTAGGTGTGGCTAAGCGACCACAGGGTCCGACGGGCAGCGTCGCTGACAGAGGCAGCGTAGGTGGACAGCGGTATCAGGGACTCGTGAGCAGACAGAGTCCTGAATCCCCTGTCACCTGCATCCATCACCCTGACATGGATGCGAGTGATGTAATAGCAAGCCCGGGGAGGCTCGCTCACTCGCCTCGTCTCGTACAGGGGGCGGACGTAGGCTCCTAGCTCGTGCAGCACTGCCTGCAGCAGGTTGGGGAAGTGCCCTGTTTCGAACATTGATGTGTAATGTTCGACAACTGGACCAATCCCCATGAAGTGGTCCTCCTGGGCGTAGTCAGCTTCCTCGTGGACGTGTTCGTCCTCTCCATCGTCGTCGTCGTCGTCATCCTCGTCGTCGCCGTCTCCGGAGTCATCGGGGTCGTCGCCTCCAGGTGCAGGTGCTTGGAAGGCTGGTGCCGGCGATGCTGACGTCGATGACGCAGCCGCGAAGGCCAGGGACTCGGCCAACGGGGTGGGGGTCGGCAGCTGCTCCTCCGAGCTGTCCTCCAGGTTGATCACGTTCTCCACTCGGACGGGAGGGAGGTTCGCTGGAGCATCCTCGACTACTACTGGGTAGGCCGGGATCTGCCGGGGCTGAGGGGCGTAGCTGGTGTTGACGCGGGTGGTTTGGAGAGTGCGAACCATCTACAAGAGAAGAGTCAACTTAGTTGAATTTCAAAGAGGTAAGACTGATAAAGGAACTTATAGGAATGAAATTAGCAAGTTTTGAACAACTAGGCTTTCCATTTCTAACTAATCTAACGACCTAGGGTCAGCATAGCTTTGATACCACTTCTGTCACACCCGGTTCCAGGGGGTAGAACCGAGCGCATACCATATGTGTGCCAGGATCCATTTCCACACATATGTTGACGTCACAAGTGTAATATATCAAAAGACAATGCAATAAAGGCGTAAAAAGAGTATAAAACTTTATTACATCATCTGAGACATAGTGTCTTAAACATGTATCACATCAAAGTAGAGCGGAAATAAACAACTGGGCAATCTTCCACAGGAAGTTGACCGGCGCATCGTTAGACTTAGAATTCTTCGTCGATAAATTCTCCATCAAAGTCTCCAGCATCACCCTCTGATCAAAATATTAGCAAGGGTGAGCTCACTTATGGTCGGCGCTCAGCAAGTGGGGGAAAAATTAATGCAGGTATAACAAGGTGAGGCTAAGGTTGAGCAGTAAGCATTTTAGTTGGTCAACATTTTATTATCAACACCTGCCTTATTAACAAGAGTGAATCCCAAATATCCCAATTAAACAAAGGAATATGAATATAACAAAAACACTTAAGTGAAACCACTTAAGCAAACTGTGGGCAGATCATCAGATCTCAATTTATGTCCATCTTTAAGTTCAATTATCATGTGAGGAGTCCAGGTCGCTCATAACCGGGAGCACGGCTGATATATCAGTTTTACACTCTGCAGAGGTGGTACAACTTTACCCATAAGCCATGTATCCCATCTAGCCCGGGTTGATCGGACCCTTAGACACTGCCGAGGTGAATGGCTAGGGATCCATTATGAGGTTTTCACAAAATACACTTAATACGAAGCAACCCGCTAAGGTTTCTAAGACGATGGTGGTGGCCCCCTGGGTGAAGTACCTTAGCCAAGAATACGACCCCATGTTAACGTGGGCTGCCAGCACCGACCGCTCCCCCTCTTGCCCATCTTTCAGGTAAGGTTGCTAGGCACTAAGCATATAGAGCTAATTACCAAAGCCAGAGCCATAATAGCACTCGTGGTTGCACTGTTATCCTGGGTGGTCACTCCATGTTCCAATTAAATTTGCAATAAAGTTATCTTAACCATCGGGTTAATGCCATAATTGCCAATTAAATCTTTGGAACATTAAAATCAATTAATGAGTGACATTAAGAAATTATTAGGTTGAGCAGTAGCGTAAATCCCGCACAGCTTAATTATTTCCCCAGGTTAAACAAGGAATACAGGTAGTAAATCTAGGAAATCCTTAATTAGGTGAAACCCATCAAATTATGCAGTATATCAAAAGTAAACATTATTAAATGCAATGACTGGGTACAAAAAGAGTATGCAGAGGGAGAATCCACTTGCCTTGCACAAAATCGTCCTGCGTGTCGTCTTCAAACGTATTTGGGTCCTCTACCACACAATCAGTTTCTAATAGCGTCGCACATCGTACATACAAAAGAAAACATTCACCAATAAATAAACATACACCATTACATAGGTAAAGCATACAATAAAACACACATTTAAACAAATCACATTTATAAGAGGGAATGCAAAACATGATTTGTATCTACCCTATAAATCTTAACCATATCAACGATCAATTTATTTGCTATGACTAACTACTTTGTTTCATTATCTTACTAGAAAACTTGTATGACAATTCGACTATGGATATGCACACTATATAAATTCATTTAAAATCATAGATACAACTTTAACCCAAATTCTAGGGAATCTAGTTTATTTACTAAATAATTATCTCTATCGTAAAACACGGGTCACATTCTAGTTTTAGTCTTTCTTTCTAAAAGGAAATTATATCAATTGTTAAAATATTATTTATAAATCACATAACCATAGTATTAAAGAACTAACTTAAACTACAATTTTTATCTCCACTATTTAGATTACGTTGGACTATATTGTTTCAATCGTCAATAAAATATTTACTATTTCTTAGCGAATAACCAATATAATTATATTGCGCATGAGCGTGCGAGTCTTGTCTATAAGTCAGAATCATAATGTAAGCAACGGTGAACGCATACTTATTTATTTAATTATAGCTATTAATGTGAATCCTAATGGTGAATTTAGGAGTGGGTGCAATAAGTATAATTTTAACTAATATTAATTTATTTTAACACCATCAATGAAGGTAAATAATACTTATGATCTTTAATACTAATAAATAAATTAATATCCTTTATTATTTCTAACTCAAATTGTTTAGTATGACCAAAAACGAATCTAATAATATTAATATTCTAAAAGTCTACATAAAATTGGTAATTGTACTTTTTATAAAACAAGTGAGGATATTCTGACATAAACTAGTATTTTGTTTAATCCAAAAATCTAAGTGCTCAATTTGCGAACATGATTATTTAACTAGTAAAAATCCATTTACCACACTACCGGTGATATTTTCCCCTTTTCTTTAAAAAAATGCTAATAAAATAATTAGATAAATCATCTAAAAATCCTATAATATTCATATGACATCTATACCATTTTCCATATCCATTAAAATGCACCTATAATTCTCCAAGTAGTTTCTAACATTTATCGTGACCAAATTTAACTACAAAAATTCCTATCTAGCATTTTATTGCCAAAGTGACTACTAAATGTTGTCATATTTCTCTAATCCAAAATTCAACGCCACGACTAACATGACATAACACGGTGCTAATAATCGCATGAATCTACCAAACAATTCCATAACGCTCACATACACATAAATCGAAACCACATGTGTTCATATTACAACACACAAAATATACAACTCATGAATCGAACCAAAAGCTCTTTATAAAATACATAAAATAAATATGGGTCGTCATCAACCTCGGGTTCGTGCGTGTGACGGGGACGGATCGACGGAGAGCGGGGCTCGACTACGGACAGCGGATGGCGTAACTCCGGCGAACTCCGGTGACGAACGGCACGCTCCGGCGACGAACTATGGCAACGGCACTAGCGAGGAGCAGGGAGTGCTAGAGAGAGAGGTAATTTCGAGTGGACAGGAAGGGGAGACCTCTGCTGCCATTTATAGAGAGAGGGAGGTAGATGGATGGTCGGCCAGGGAGAGGGAGAGGCGCCGGCGTCCTTCACTGGCCAATAATGGCGTCGGTTTTCTGCTCATAATGGGGAGAAATGGGAGAGGGAGTAACAGACGAGTTCATGCTCCATTAACGACGAGTAACCGACGAGAAATCAACGGACGTGCGGACGAGCAACAGACGTGTCGCGTCGGGCGTCGGCTTGGGTGCGCTCGGCGTCGTGGCGGCTCGCGGCGGCTCGGCAGCGGACTCGGGTCGCGCGTGCGCGGGCTAGCTGCTCGGCGAAGGGGCGTCGGGTGCCCTGGCGCGGCGTCGGCTCGCCTGCGATGGCAGCAGGGCGCGCGGCGCACGGCTGGGGCTCGCGCGCGGGGAGCCGAGTGGCTGGGGAGAGAGAGCGGCGAGGGAGGGAGAGAAACGGGAGAGAGAGAGTAGCGAGAGAGAGAGAGGTGAGGGAGAGAAGAGAGAATGGAGAGAGGGAGAGCTGGGAGGCGGCGGCTGGGAATTCTTCCCAGGGCGCGCGCGCGTGAAAACTAGGGTTGGGGTATTTGGGCCCCTATGTGGGCCGGCTGGGATAGTTTTAGTTTTTTTTTTCTTTTTTTTTAAATTCCGAAATTCATTTTTAAAGAACTCTAAAAATCATAAAAAAAATTACCAAAAATATTTATAAATGAAGTACTTATTTTTAGACTAATAATTACTATAAATTACTAGTACTTCTTTTTAAAATGGATTGATATTTAAACATCCGATAAGAAATCACGTGCATGTAAAGAAAAACGATGCAAATAAATAGTTAAACACTAAGAAAAATTATTACCCTAATTAATATAATAACTAAATTCATTATTTTTATTTGATGGCTTTTGTGGTGTTACAAGAAGGCGCCCGGGGGCTACACGCACCTACTGGTCGCCATCGACAAATTCTCCAAGTGGATCGAGGTCCGACCCCTGAACAGCATCAGGTCCGAGCAGGCGGTGGCGTTCTTCACCAACATCATCCATCGCTTCGGTGTCCCGAACTCCATCATCACCGACAACGGCACCCAGTTCACCGGCAAAAAATTCTTGGATTTTTGCGAGGATCACAACATCCGGGTAGACTGGGCCGCCGTAGCTCATCCCATGTCGAATGGGCAAGTAGAGCGCGCCAATGGCATGATTCTACAAGGGCTCAAGCCTCGGATTTACAATGACCTCAACAAGTTCGGCAAGCGATGGATGAAGGAACTCCCCTCGGTGGTCTGGAGCCTGAGGACGACGCCGAGCCGGGCCACGGGTTTTACGCCGTTCTTCCTGGTCTACGGGGCCGAGGCCGTCTTGCCCACGGACCTGGAATACGGCTCCCCGAGGACGAGAGCCTACGACGATCAAAGCAACCAAGCTAGCCGAGAAGACTCGCTGGACCAGCTGGAAGAGGCTCGGGACAAGGCCTTACTACACTCGGCACGGTATCAGCAGTCCCTGCGACGCTACCACGCCCGAGGGGTCCGACCCCGAGACCTCCAGGTGGGCGACCTGGTGCTTCGGCTGCGGCAAGACGCCCGAGGGAGGCACAAGCTCACGCCCCCCTGGGAGGGGCCGTTCGTCATCGCCAAAGTTCTGAAGCCCGGAACGTACAAGCTGGCCAACAGTCAAGGCGAGGTCTACGGCAACGCTTGGAACATCCAACAGCTACGTCGCTTCTACCCTTAAGATGTTTCCAAGTTATTCATATACCTCGCACCCGCACAAAGTTTAGTCAACAAGGAAGGGTCGGCCTCGCCTCGGCAAAGCCCGACCCTCCCTCGGGGCTAAAAGGGGGGAAACCCCCTCTGCGTCAAAATTTTCCTCGAAAAAAAAATCTCTTTTACCAGAATGTCTTTTGTGCTTTTTGACTACTTCGAAAAGTGGGTCCCGGAAACGACGGGGTACGCGTAAGCAGCCAAGGCTGACCGAGCCGAGGGACTCCTACGCCTCCGGGATACGGATACCTCACTCATCACCTTCTGCGATAAGTGACTCACGTTCGGATAAAGCGGCTCCACGGATCGAACAAGTCTTTACGTTCGGAAGCCCTTCTGCCGAAGTGATCTTTCGGGCCTTCTCGACCAAGTCGGTGACGGGGCCTCATGGACGGGTGAAAGTACGCGTAAGCGGCAAGGCCGACCGAGCCGAGGGACTCCCACGCCTCCGGGATACGGATACCTCACTCATCACCTTCCGCGAGAAGCAACTCTCGCTCGCACTAACATCCCTGTTACCGACAAAAAGTCCAGATGCTCGAAACAAGAGGAAAAGAGACACAGCTTTACAACACAGCAAGGGTGTGTGTTCTGGCCTCGACGGCCGCACAAGGCCCACGCTACAAGACAATCTGATCCTGCAGGCTCGGGTCTTGACGCTGGAAGGGGGCGGCAACACCCTCGGCATCAACGGCACCTTCGGCGAGGCCCGACCTAGCCTCGAACGGCAACGCGGTCCGAGGGTCTCCGCTCCGAAGGACGACGTCATCACCACGCCCGAGCGATCGCTGTCAGGGACTTCTCCGGGATCCGGCCCGAGCGGGCGGCTCGGCCGGCCACCTCTCGGGCCTCGGCCAACCACCTTCCGAGGGCACCAGCCCGGTCTGAAGCCTCGGCTGACCAACTCCGGCGTCGATCCTGCCAGCGGACAACTCGGCTAGGCTCCGGCCAAACAGGTTTCATTTTCGAACCAACTCCGCCTCTGCTCATGCTGATATCGCTACCCCTGGCCTCGGCTCGTCGAAGAGCGGCCGAGGGGTCTCTTTAACTAAGCTAGAGGAGCCTCGGACTGTAATACCCACTTTGTAAGAAAAGTCTAAGAAGAGAAATTATACTACTTTGCATCTATATGTGTTATCTATGTTTACCATTTCATGTGAACACCATATTTAAATACAAATAATTAATAAAAATATATAACACTAAATTATGCATCATGTTGGGATTTCATTTTTCGTGTGCTTTTTGTGACAATAAATATATTAAAGTCCATAGTGGAAATTAAAATCTAAAAGGAAATATAGAATTTAGAAAGGAAAAGGAAAGAGAGGTATCATATAATATAAAATAAATCTATAAAAGAATAATTTTGGCACAACTTGGGTATAATCAAATAGTATATTCAGTCCATGTGCTGATGTACCACAAGTTTGAATTTAAATTGAAGAGTTGGATTCAAAAGAATTAAGAATAAAAGAGAGCAGAAAATAAAATCATAAATAAAAAAAAGGAAAACCCTTATCTGGGCTGATTTCCCTTACTCGGCCCACCATGCATATCCTTTGCACAGCTGCCGTGTCCCTTGCACCGACAGCTGGGCCCCACCCGTCTGCCTCTGTGCGTCAACGCGTTTGGGCACTGCCGTGTGGGCCGCATGGCCAGTACCCCTGGTTGCGTGTGGGTGGGACTGCATGGTGGGGCACCTTGTCAGGCCGGCATCCGTCTTCCTCGCCGGGATCGCGGGCACCGTAACAGAAACGCCTGATTCTACGTCGCCGATCTACCGACCTTCTCGGCACGAACTTCTTCTCCCTTGCGGCCTTGCCTCTATAAACGCACTCGTCAACCTTTCTTCCCCCTCGCTCATCCGATTAGCGCTCGATGGCGCCACCATGGGGATGCAGTTCGGGTGGCCTGGGCGCGATTGGACTTCGGGCGCTGGAAGGGCCTTGGGGATGGTCATGGGAAACCTCGGCGCCGTCGCAATTCCTTGTCGACGGCCGTACTCCGCCACGGACCTGCCATGGTGTGAGGGCAGCTTCATCTGCACGTTAATCCTTGGTGAGATGCTCCTCAGCTCATTCTCCTTTGGCGCGATTGCGGGGTAGAGGCGCTGTGGATCTCGCTGGTGTGAGTTGGGTGATCGGTCGGCGCCGCTTCTTCACTGGCCTCGGGCCACCTGATCGAAAGCCATGCCCATGGCGCCACCGCACCCTTACTTGCGCCGCCGCACCTTCTTTACTCCGCCGCCCTGGTGTTTGGGTGAAGAAGACATGCTCTCAGTCGTTAGATGCGTGACGGATGGCTGGGATTCAACGCGAAGATAACCCTTCGCCGCATTGATCCGGAGCGTGGATCTGTGAAGCTACGGCTGAGATCAGAGCCTGGTGTCTCGCCTCGGGATGGATCAGGGACCGTGGGATCGTGATCCATTGGCTGCAGGCGTGTAATGATTTGTGGAGTTGGGATTCCAATCTGATCCGTTAGCGTTTGATCGGACGGCTGGAAATCACCGATACCCCCTTCGCGGGGCATTTTTCTAAAGAGACCCCAAGGAAGGCAGAAATCAACCCGCCATCCACGCGCATGGTGGGAATGAGTCTTAGAGACTTTTACGCAAGACCCCCTGTGTTCCTGTTTAAATGAGGCCTAGTCCAGAGCTGTTTTAATTTGATTAAATGAAATGGGAATTTGATTTTTGATATGAAAATAAACCCTATAACTTGTGAAATTCATAGAAAATGCATATGAACTCCAAATTAATCCATTCCACTTCCTATAATTTTGTAATATTATTGTTTATCAATTATTGCCACTGGTTTTACATAAAAGTCACATTAAAATTGTTATCTTAATTAATCTTGTACCAAGCACATAGAATCTTTGGAAATCCATAACTTAAAATCTATAACTCCAAAATTAATGATTCCTGTTCCTAGAATCTTATTTTAATGTGTAGATTATTATTATGTATTTTGTTTACTTGTTTGGTGTGATGTTAAATTTTGCCTACACTGTTTGCTTGTATTACTACGACTAGCAGTGAGGTCACGTGTCACCTGAAGATCATCCTGGTACCTGGAATCTCAAGGCCCAGGCAAGTTGTGCCCTTGATCACTTCTTTTTACCCAGCCATGTTCTAATTAATCATAATGATCTGCATAGGTTAATTTTGATGGGACCCAATAGGTTACCCTAGTTTGTCTATCTTTATACCTTGTTTACCACTGAACTTTCTGGGTAGTACTTGCTAGTGCTTTATGTGGTTTTGGGTATGAAGATTACAATATTCATGATTATACTTTTGTTATCAGTTGTTATTTATGGTTCATGTTAAGATCATTATGTTAATTGGAACATGGAGAACCACCCGGGAAAACAGTGCTACCACGAGGGTGGAATGGGACGCCCTTGGCTGATTAATTAGGAAAGCTAGTGGAAGACTACCTTACCCGAAAGGGGCAAGGGCAGTAGGGGAGAGGTCAGTGTAGGGAGGCCCTCGGGAGGATTTTGCTGCGATGGCGGTCCTGCAAGGGATTCCTGCACTGGATCTTCCTATAAACTGTAGCGGGTTTTCGGAAGCTAGTGGAACTTTGTAAAGGCCTCGTAGTGGATCCCTAGCCATTCACCTCGGAAGTGTCTAAGGGCTTTGCAAACCCTGGCGACATGGGATACACGACTTGTGGGTAAAGATGCGCAACCTCTGCAGAGTGTAAAACTGGTATACTAGCCGTGCTCACGGTCAAGAGCAGCTCGGACCCTCACATGATTAATTTATGGAACTAAATTCAATTTGTCATATGCATTGCATTGCAGGTGATGTTGTTGTTACTTTTGTTCCATTACTTAATTGGGTTTGGTATTTACTTATACTTAGTAACTGCTAATAAAATTTTGACCAACTTTAAAAGCAATGCTCAGCTCTAACCATCTTCTTTGGTAAGCCTTACACTTCACATGAGCTCCCATCTTTGGCGAGTTCATGCACATTATTCCCCACAACTTGTTGAGCGATGAGCGTATGTGAGCTCACTCTTGCTGTCTCACATACACCACAGGTCAAGACCAGGTACTGCAGGATGATGCTCATGGAGGATGCTGTGATGAGTTCGTGAGAGGTCTAGGTCGTCGTCTCCCAGTCAACTTTGGGTTGCTGGACCGTTGTCTCCTTATAATGTAATTATTTATTTTGTATAGAACTCCTGTTATATATATATATAAAGATGTGACATTCGATCCTGTGCCACTATACATCATATGTGTGAGACTTGGTCCCAGCATACCTGGTGTTTATGTTAGCGCCCGGGTTTTGGACCCCTAAAATCCGGGTGTTACAGAAGTGGTATCAGAGGAATGTTGACTGTAGGACGAAACCTAGATAGAACTGGACAACCCTTGTCTACTTACCCCTGCTACTCTGATTCATTTCTAAACTTACCTTAATCTTTTCTCATCTATTTCCGCTTCACTCTGATTATTCTTATCTTTTCTTTCTAAAGACAAATGTGGATTTCACACTTTGAAATCCTGTGCCTAAAGTGACCTTTAGGAATAGGAGACCTACTCTTAGGAACAAAAGCAAAACTAATTTTGTAAATATTTATATGCTTGAATGTTTGTTCTTATGATACTTGTCTGATTTGGATCTTTGATTGAGTGTGATGAGTTGTGGAGTAATGTCCACAATTACATCTGCATATACATCTAGGTATAAAGGATAGCATTTGTAAAATAACTAGACAGCCTAGATTATCCCCATTGGAACTTATCTAGCTTAAGAAATTTATCTTAATCCTAAAAGATCTCATTCTAACCAATTCCTCTCATCTTAAAAGGATTCTCCCTTATCTTAATAGATTCATCTCATCTTAAAAGATACTCATCCTATCTTGAAAAGATTTTATCTCATCCTAATAGATCTAACTGACCTCAAAAGATTTTATCTTATCTCTATGGATCCATCTTATCCTAATAGGCATACTTATCCACCCTAGTTTAACAACCATGATCTAATGCAAATTAATTAGATCTTATCTAGTCAAACTAGTCACACCAATCTAACCTGGACCTGATCAAATCTAAAGTGACTTATCAAACATGTTAGATAATACTGATGAAATAGATTAGACTCTACTCCTATAGAACTGGTCTTAACTTAGTTCACCCTGCACTAAATTAAGAATGATAGATCGACTTGGTCATATGCAACTACCTTAACCATCCGATAGTTGCATAATCCCTCTGTGTTAACCTAATAGAGCTTCTGACCTACCTACACCATATACCCCATCCTATCTCAAAAGATTCTAACATATCCTAACAAGATATATCTTACCCTGATAAATCTATCTAACATAAACTAGTCTAATCTAGATCATATCTAATTTAATATGGTCTAATCTATGCTGGTGGAAAGGATAAGGCCATACTCCTAAATCACTTAAGCCTAATTTGGAGACTTATATCAACTTGGCCATACACAACAACTCGATCTATTTAACAAGTTACATAACTTACCCAATCAATAGAGTCTTAAAAGGATTGCATAATCTATCAACCACCACCTGACATCAAACCAGATTTTGACCTATATCATGTAGTCTACCTTACCACATATATCTTAACCACATGTCCTTAACTCGGATGGCAACTCCAAGAAGAAAGGCCAAAGGAGACCAACCACGTCAAAGAAGAATAAGCACCAACTCAAGTCTTCAAGGATCAAGTGAGATCACCAGATGAGTCAAAAGCCACAAATCTTGGATGGAGTCTTTCCTTACCCTACACTTTCTTACCTAAACCCATCTATGCTTTAAAGACATCTTCTATCCTACATGATAAAGTGGACATACCTATATATACCCATGCTCTCCTATCACTTACTAATAATAAAAAGAGAGACTCTTGATTTGGAACTAATTAGAAACTAAAAGCTAAATTTCAAATCACTCTTCCTATATCCCTTTTCTTACAAATCTCGAGGACGAGATTATTTTTAAGGGGGGTAGGATTTGTAATACCCACTTTGTAAGAAAAGTCTAAGAAGAGAAATTATACTACTTTGCATCTATATGTGTTATCTATGTTTACCATTTCATGTGAACACCATATTTAAATACAAATAATTAATAAAAATATATAACACTAAATTATGCATCATGTTGGGATTTCATTTTTCGTGTGCTTTTTGTGACAATAAATATATTAAAGTCCATAGTGGAAATTAAAATCTAAAAGGAAATATAGAATTTAGAAAGGAAAAGGAAAGAGAGGTATCATATAATATAAAATAAATCTATAAAAGAATAATTTTGGCACAACTTGGGTATAATCAAATAGTATATTCAGTCCATGTGCTGATGTACCACAAGTTTGAATTTAAATTGAAGAGTTGGATTCAAAAGAATTAAGAATAAAAGAGAGCAGAAAATAAAATCATAAATAAAAAAAAGGAAAACCCTTATCTGGGCTGATTTCCCTTACTCGGCCCACCATGCATATCCTTTGCACAGCTGCCGTGTCCCTTGCACCGACAGCTGGGCCCCACCCGTCTGCCTCTGTGCGTCAACGCGTTTGGGCACTGCCGTGTGGGCCGCATGGCCAGTACCCCTGGTTGCGTGTGGGTGGGACTGCATGGTGGGGCACCTTGTCAGGCCGGCATCCGTCTTCCTCGCCGGGATCGCGGGCACCGTAACAGAAACGCCTGATTCTACGTCGCCGATCTACCGACCTTCTCGGCACGAACTTCTTCTCCCTTGCGGCCTTGCCTCTATAAACGCACTCGTCAACCTTTCTTCCCCCTCGCTCATCCGATTAGCGCTCGATGGCGCCACCATGGGGATGCAGTTCGGGTGGCCTGGGCGCGATTGGACTTCGGGCGCTGGAAGGGCCTTGGGGATGGTCATGGGAAACCTCGGCGCCGTCGCAATTCCTTGTCGACGGCCGTACTCCGCCACGGACCTGCCATGGTGTGAGGGCAGCTTCATCTGCACGTTAATCCTTGGTGAGATGCTCCTCAGCTCATTCTCCTTTGGCGCGATTGCGGGGTAGAGGCGCTGTGGATCTCGCTGGTGTGAGTTGGGTGATCGGTCGGCGCCGCTTCTTCACTGGCCTCGGGCCACCTGATCGAAAGCCATGCCCATGGCGCCACCGCACCCTTACTTGCGCCGCCGCACCTTCTTTACTCCGCCGCCCTGGTGTTTGGGTGAAGAAGACATGCTCTCAGTCGTTAGATGCGTGACGGATGGCTGGGATTCAACGCGAAGATAACCCTTCGCCGCATTGATCCGGAGCGTGGATCTGTGAAGCTACGGCTGAGATCAGAGCCTGGTGTCTCGCCTCGGGATGGATCAGGGACCGTGGGATCGTGATCCATTGGCTGCAGGCGTGTAATGATTTGTGGAGTTGGGATTCCAATCTGATCCGTTAGCGTTTGATCGGACGGCTGGAAATCACCGATACCCCCTTCGCGGGGCATTTTTCTAAAGAGACCCCAAGGAAGGCAGAAATCAACCCGCCATCCACGCGCATGGTGGGAATGAGTCTTAGAGACTTTTACGCAAGACCCCCTGTGTTCCTGTTTAAATGAGGCCTAGTCCAGAGCTGTTTTAATTTGATTAAATGAAATGGGAATTTGATTTTTGATATGAAAATAAACCCTATAACTTGTGAAATTCATAGAAAATGCATATGAACTCCAAATTAATCCATTCCACTTCCTATAATTTTGTAATATTATTGTTTATCAATTATTGCCACTGGTTTTACATAAAAGTCACATTAAAATTGTTATCTTAATTAATCTTGTACCAAGCACATAGAATCTTTGGAAATCCATAACTTAAAATCTATAACTCCAAAATTAATGATTCCTGTTCCTAGAATCTTATTTTAATGTGTAGATTATTATTATGTATTTTGTTTACTTGTTTGGTGTGATGTTAAATTTTGCCTACACTGTTTGCTTGTATTACTACGACTAGCAGTGAGGTCACGTGTCACCTGAAGATCATCCTGGTACCTGGAATCTCAAGGCCCAGGCAAGTTGTGCCCTTGATCACTTCTTTTTACCCAGCCATGTTCTAATTAATCATAATGATCTGCATAGGTTAATTTTGATGGGACCCAATAGGTTACCCTAGTTTGTCTATCTTTATACCTTGTTTACCACTGAACTTTCTGGGTAGTACTTGCTAGTGCTTTATGTGGTTTTGGGTATGAAGATTACAATATTCATGATTATACTTTTGTTATCAGTTGTTATTTATGGTTCATGTTAAGATCATTATGTTAATTGGAACATGGAGAACCACCCGGGAAAACAGTGCTACCACGAGGGTGGAATGGGACGCCCTTGGCTGATTAATTAGGAAAGCTAGTGGAAGACTACCTTACCCGAAAGGGGCAAGGGCAGTAGGGGAGAGGTCAGTGTAGGGAGGCCCTCGGGAGGATTTTG
This sequence comes from Zea luxurians, assembly GCA_029449295.1. NCBI lineage: Eukaryota > Viridiplantae > Streptophyta > Magnoliopsida > Poales > Poaceae > Zea > Zea luxurians. Next base: position 82,800 of record JAOPSE010000247.1, on the reverse strand, counting down.
CTGCGATGGCGGTCCTGCAAGGGATTCCTGCACTGGATCTTCCTATAAACTGTAGCGGGTTTTCGGAAGCTAGTGGAACTTTGTAAAGGCCTCGTAGTGGATCCCTAGCCATTCACCTCGGAAGTGTCTAAGGGCTTTGCAAACCCTGGCGACATGGGATACACGACTTGTGGGTAAAGATGCGCAACCTCTGCAGAGTGTAAAACTGGTATACTAGCCGTGCTCACGGTCAAGAGCAGCTCGGACCCTCACATGATTAATTTATGGAACTAAATTCAATTTGTCATATGCATTGCATTGCAGGTGATGTTGTTGTTACTTTTGTTCCATTACTTAATTGGGTTTGGTATTTACTTATACTTAGTAACTGCTAATAAAATTTTGACCAACTTTAAAAGCAATGCTCAGCTCTAACCATCTTCTTTGGTAAGCCTTACACTTCACATGAGCTCCCATCTTTGGCGAGTTCATGCACATTATTCCCCACAACTTGTTGAGCGATGAGCGTATGTGAGCTCACTCTTGCTGTCTCACATACACCACAGGTCAAGACCAGGTACTGCAGGATGATGCTCATGGAGGATGCTGTGATGAGTTCGTGAGAGGTCTAGGTCGTCGTCTCCCAGTCAACTTTGGGTTGCTGGACCGTTGTCTCCTTATAATGTAATTATTTATTTTGTATAGAACTCCTGTTATATATATATATAAAGATGTGACATTCGATCCTGTGCCACTATACATCATATGTGTGAGACTTGGTCCCAGCATACCTGGTGTTTATGTTAGCGCCCGGGTTTTGGACCCCTAAAATCCGGGTGTTACACGGACAGCAGGGCCGACCGAGCCGAGGGACTCCTACGCCTTCGGGATACGGATACCTCACTCGTCACCTTGACACGGGGTGACTCATGCTTGGTGAAGCGGTTCAGATAATCAGAAGACGAGTCTTAGTGCTCGAAAAATGAGGAAAAAAACACGGCTCCGTGCCGACATACATGTTCAGGCCCCAAAAGCCGAAATGAACAAAAAACCCGGCACTCGAAGTGCCATTACAAACGGAACTCTGGTTCCCCCTCCGCAGGTACGAACAACCCCACTCGATAGGGGTGGGCCTGCGGGGCAACAGAAGACCGACGAACGGCATGTCGCCGCCCGCCCCGACAGTGGCGACGATGAAGACTTCTGCCCTGGGGGACCGAACAGCAGCAATGATGGCCTCAGGGCGGATGCTGCTGCTAGGAGGCCCCCGCCCTTGCCCAAACTCGAGAGGCAAGGACGGGCAGAAGGCCGTAGAGTTAGAGGTCGGTCCATGGCCAACCTTGGCTGTCGCGCCGGCGGAAGAACCTCTTCCAGCTGCCGTGGCGGGAGGCGGCACCGGGAGCGGCTCCGAAACTGCTCGGCTCAAAGAGCCGGGCACGGTGCAGCTGTTAGCGCCACGGACGACTCCCGCCCTTCCCCCCGATCACTGAGGGAAGGAGCGGGCCACCACCCGCGCAGGGACCGACCCCAACTCGGCCCACTCCCCTCCTCAGCCCTGGTGATGAAAATCCTTGAGGCTGAGGAAGGGGCGGAGGCCGCAGCCCGGCTCGCTTTCCCCCACCATCAAGCTGGAGGTCACCATCTTGGGTGACCGCCGGTGGAGGGGTGCAGCCGGGCTGCATGATGAAAATCCTTGAAGCCGAACGATGGCTGAAAGGTACCCGCTCCCACGGAAGTTGTGTCCTCCGACGATGAGGCGAGGAGACGGCGGTTTCCCCCATCCGGGGGCTTGAAAGGTGGAAAAACACGATGCATAAGGGAGGGAGAAGACATGGTCGCCTTACGAAAGGGGTCGCCCTCCTTTTAAAGGCGACTCTCCCTGCTTGCTCCCCCAACCGTCACGGGCTGAGTCTTCTCCAACACGCCTCCAAAGCCCTCCCCTGCGGCGCGGGGGCTGGGACCCACATGTCATGCAGACCGGCTCCGAGCAGAAGAAGCCGAACAGCCGCGCACGGCGCGCGCAACCACCCAGCGGTTACAAGCGACCCTCCACTTTTGCCCAGACCAACGGGCGAAAGGGGCGGGCAGCCATGCGGGCGGCATGCAACCGCGCCAAGTGGACGCGCCTCTCCGACTCCTGACGGGCCAGCACGGAGGCTCGAGCCCACGCGTCGCGCAACCGGCGCGCCGGATGCTGCATGCAAGCCATTGTACCACTTGCGCCACCGCCGCACCTCCTCGATTGCGGAACCGATACCGCGACCCGAGGCGACCTAGCGCGCGACCCAGCAGCGCCAGCCGGACGCAGCGGTCGAACGCGGTCAAAAGTGGGCCGGCAGTAATGACGGTGGCAGGCGCACGGGAGCAGCGGTCACGCCGTCAGCCAAGCTCACGTCCCATCCAGAGGCAGCGAGAGAACCCCCTCTCACGGTGTGAAGACGACGCGCCCGTGACCCGTTCCTCGAACAGATCGCGCACGCGCAACGGCAGCCTCGCCAACTACTCGCCCTGGCGCATTAACTCCACGGCTGGACAGGCGACGCTTCTGCCAGGAGCAGCTGGCGACGCTTCGCCTTCGCCAAAACGACCACACCAAAAAAGGTACGCCACGTCGTTCAAATTCGTATCCTTTTTCCCTTTTTCCTCTTTCTCTATCTCTTGCAACAGGGACCGGGAAAGGGGATACCCCCAAAGGGATCCTTCCCCGTGAAGGAACTAGGCTCCGAGCCTCCTTACTGATCAGGGGTTCGAAGGCTGGCCCCCCGAAGGGTTCAACAGCCGCCTCAGATCGCGTGGGCCCGACACCCACTACTGGTCAGGGGTTCGAAGGTCGGCCTCCCGAAAGGTTCCACGACCGCCTCAGGCTACTCGGGCTCCGCGCCCATTACTGATCAGGGGTTCGAAGGCTGGCCCTCCGAAGGGTTCACAGTCGCCTCAGACACCGAGCGAGGGATGACCAGGGGTACGTTCGATACATAACCAAGGCTCGGGCTGCGCTCCCGAGGTACCCTAGGACATTTCCGAGACCAGCGGGAACGATCCTGTAACGGAATCCCATCGGAGGGAGGCAACGAGCCCTCGGACCCCGTCGCCAGGGGACCGGGTCCGGCAGATCACCCGCAGGTACTTTTGGGCGTGCCTCCGGGCCCCTAGCCGACCCCCAACGAACGGGGCACGGACGTCCACTCGGATTACCCGCTTGCAGCTCACCGGAGACACCATGTTCGGTGCCCATCGAGGGTAACATGGCGCTCTCCCCCCCCCCTCCTCCTTGCGGAAAGGCGACGTAGGGGCGTATGTAAAAAAGCCGAGTCTGTCCCTGATCGTCCTCTCGCCCTGTGCGGAGGCTCGGGGGCTGCTCTCGCAAACCCGGCTCCGGCCAAACCGTTGACAGCGTCAACATACCAGCCCGAGAACTTGGGCCCTGACAGTGCACCCGGGCTACGGCCTGTTCGCATGAGGGAACCGCCAGACCAGCCGAAGCATTACGCAAGGCATTAAGACCTCGAAGGAGTGAAACCACTCCTCCGAGGCCTCGGGGGCTACACCCGGCGGGTGCGCTCGCGCGCACCCACCGGAACAAAGTGCAACCGAGAAAGGCTGGTCCCCTTGCAAAAAAGTGCGACGAAAGCCTCCAAGCGAGTGCTAACACTCCCTTCGAGGCTCGGGGGCTACTGTCGGGGACCATAATTAGGGGTACCCTCAAGACGCCTAATTCTCAGCTGGTAACCCCCATCAGCATAAAGCTGCAGAGGCATGATGGGTTTGATTAAGTCAGGGATCAGTCCATACGAGCGACTCGATCACGCCACGCCCGAGCCTAGCCTCGGGCAAGGGCAGCCGACCCTGAGGTGTTTCCGTCTCGCCCGAGGCCCCCTTTTTTACGGCAGACGCATCTCCGGCTCGCCCGAGGCCTTGCCTTCGTTAAGAAGCAACCCTGACTAAATCACCGCGCCGACCGACCAAGTCACTGGGGCATTTAACGCAAAGAGTGAGACTGACGGGCGGCCAGGCTTTGCCAAAGGCGCCATAGGAAGTTCCGCCCGACCCAGGGCTCGGACTCGGGCTAAGGCCCCGGAAGACGGCGAACTCCGCTCCGCCCGACCCAGGGCTCGGACTCGGGCTAAGGCCGCGGAAGACGGCGAACTCCGCTCCGCCCGACCCAGGGCTCGGACTCGGGCTAAGGCCCCGGAAGACGGCGAACTCCGCTCCGCCCGACCCAGGGCTCGGACTCGGGCTAAGGCCCCGGAAGACGGCGAACTCCGCTCTGCCCGACCCAGGGCTCGGACTCGGGCTAAGGCCCCGGAAGACGGCGAACTCCGCTCCGCCCGACCCAGGGCTCGGACTCGGGCTAAGGCCCCGGAAGACGACGAACTCCGCTTCGCCCGACCCAGGGCTCGGACTCCGCCCTGGCCTCTGCCGAACGACCTCCGCCTCGCCCGACCCAGGAGCTCGGGCTCGGCCTCGGCCATGGAAGACAGACTCGACCTCGGCCTCGGAGGAGCCTCCACGTCGCCCGACCTAGGGCACAAGTCCGCCACGTCAACAGGAAGCGCCATCATCACCCTGCCCTGAGCCGACTTGGGTCGCAGAGAACAAGACCTACGTCCCATCCGGCTAGCTCCGCCAGATAGGCAATAATGGCGCCCCGCTAGACCCATGACGACGGCGGCTCTCGGCTCCCTTACGGAAGCAGGGAGACGTCAGCAAGAGCCCAACTGTTCCAACAGCTGTCCCTCCACCAGGCTCCGTTACTCCTCCGACGGCCACGACACCACACCGGCTGGGTGCCAAGTTCTCTCCGGCTGCCACATTGGCATGTACCCAGGGCGCTAGCTCTCCCCCGCTAGACACGTAGCACTCTGCTGCACCCCCATTGTACACCTGGATCCTCTCCTTGCGCCTATAAAAGGAAGGACCAGGGCCTTCTTAGAGAAGGTTGGCCTCGCGGGAACGAGGGCAGGGGCAGGCGCTCTCTTGGGGCCGCTCGCTCCCCTCACCCACGCGGACGCTTGTAACCCCCTACTGCAAGCGCACCCGACCTGGGCGCGGGACGAACACGAAGGCCGCGGGATCTCCACCTCCCTCACGACCCGGCTCCGGCCACCTCGCTCTCCCCCCTTCGCGCTCGCCCACGCGCTCGACCCATCTGGGCTGGGGCACGCGGCACACTCACTCGTCGGCTCGGGGACCCCCCGGTCTCGAAACGCCGACAGTTGGCGCGCCAGGTAGGGGCCTGCTGCGTGTTGACGAGCAGATTCCCGTCAAGCTCCAGATGGGCAGTCTCCAACGACCTCTTCAACCCGGGACGGTGCTCCGTTTCGGGAGCCTCGAGTTCATGTCTTTCGACGGCAGCTACGACATGATACTCCTTCCACCGCCGCGCGACAGCGACAATGGTGGCGGACAGCCCGCCAGCCGGCGGCGGAATCGACGACGTCTTTCCCGCGTGGGGGAAGGACAACTTTTGAGCTCGCCCCATCCTCTCCCTCGCCATCGGAGGAGGAGGCGGGGCAACCAGGGCCAAGCGGGAGGCTGCGCTCAGTCAGCTGTCGAGCAAATCGACATCCCCAGCGCCCCAACGGAGGACGCGTCGGGCGTCACCCTCGCGTTTGAGGCGAAGGCGAGCGCCGTCCCCCCGCGACGCGCCAACCCCGAGCAAGTGGACGACGCCAGCGTGCTCACGGAGGGCCTGCAGGACGTCGCACTCGTACCCAGGACGACGGCGCGGTCAGCCCCCGATGTGACTTCGTCGCTCCTCGTCGACCAAAAGGTACTGGCTGATTCCCATCCTTTGTCATTTCAACTCGACCTCAACCCGCCTAGTGACCTCGCTCTGGCGGGCGCTCACGTTGAGGCGAGTGCAACCCCTTTCGGGTTTCGTGTGCGGTCGCCTTGGGACCGATTGACGGGCATCTCGACCTACGGACCCTCTGGGTCCGAGGAAGATGACGGCCCCAGCATCTGCTGGGATTTCTCTGGATCTGGCAACCCCAGTGCCATGCGGGACTTCATGACCGCATGCAACTACTGCCTCTCCGACTGTTCCGACGGCAGCCGCAGCCTTGACGACAAGGACTGCGGCCCGAGCCGCGAATGTTTCCACGTCGAGCTAGGGGATCCCTCCGGAGGCAGCTGTCTCGGCATGCCGGAGGATGGTGATCTCCCTAGGCCAGCGCCTCGCGCCGACATCCCGCGGGAGCTAGCTGTGGTCCCCGTTCCGGCGGGGGGTCACGGCCCACAGCTCGAGCAAGTCCGCGGGGCGCAGGCCGAGCTCAATGAGGGAGCAGGAGCGCTCGAGGCAATCCGCCGGGACGTCGGGCAGGTATGGGCGGGCCAGCCCCCGGCCGGAGAAATACGTCACCTGCCCCAGGGTCTCCAGCACCGCATCGCCAACGATGCCAGGGACAGACCGCCACCCGCATCCGGCGGAACCGGTCAGGACCTGGCAGCCGCAGCGATGCTCCTCCGCGCGATGCCGGAGTCATCAACCACCGAGGGTCGGCGAATCCAGGGAGAGCTCAAGCATCTCCTGGAAGGCGCTGCGGCCCGGCGGGCCGAGAGCTCTGCCTCCCGAAGGCAGGGGTACCCCTCGGAACCTCGTGCCGCGACTTCCCGACTCATGCGGGAAGCCTCGGTCTACACCGGGCGCACGCGCAACACCGCGCCTGCGACCCTGGGCCACCTCGGCGACGAGCACCCTCATCGCGACCGTCGGGCCCGCCTCGACGAAAGGGTGCGCCGAGGTTATCACCCCAGGCGTGGGGGACGCTACGACAGCGGGGAGGATCGGAGTCCCTCGCCCGAACCACCCGGTCCGCAGGTCTTCAGCCGGGCCATTCGGCGGGCGCCGTTTCCGACCCGGTTCCGACCCCCGACTACTATCACAAAGTACTCGGGGGAAACGAGACCGGAATTGTGGCTCGCGGACTACCGCCTGGCCTGTCAACTGGGTGGAACGGACGACGACAACCTCATCATCCGCAACCTCCCCCTGTTCCTCTCCGACACTGCTCGCGCTTGGTTGGAGCACCTGCCTCCGGGGCAGATTTCCAACTGGGAGGATCTGGTCCAAGCTTTCGCCGGCAACTTCCAGGGCACGTACGTGCGCCCCGGGAATTCCTGGGACCTCCGAAGCTGCCGGCAACAGCCGGGAGAGTCTCTTTGGGACTACATCCGGCGATTCTCGAAGCAGCGCACCGAGCTGCCCAACATCACCGACTCCGATGTCATCGGCGCGTTCCTTGCCGGCACCACCTGCCGTGACCTGGTGAGCAGGTTGGGTCGCAAGACCCCCACCAGGGCGAGCGAGCTGATGGACATCGCCACCAAGTTCGCCTCTGGTCAGGAGGCGGTCGAGGCCATCTTCCGAAAGGACAAGCAGCCCCAGGGCCGCCCGTCGGAAGAGGCTCCCGAGGCATCTACTCCGCTCGGCGCCAAGAAGAAAGGCAGGAGGAAGTCGCAAGCGAAACGCGACGCCGCCAGCACGGACCTTGTCGCCGCCGCCAAATGCAAGAACCCTCGGAAGCCCTCCGGAGGTGCCAACCTCTTCGACAAGATGCTCAAGGAGACGTGCCCTTACCATCAGGGGCCCGTCAAGCACACCCTCGAGGAGTGCGTCATGCTTCGGCGCCACTTCCACCGGGCCGGGCCACCCGCAGAAGGTGGCAGGGCCCGAGACGACGACAAAAAGGAAGATCACCAAGCAGGAGAGTTCCCCGAGGTCCGCGACTGCTTCATGATCTACGGAGGGCATGCGGCGAATGCCTCGGCTCGGCATCGTAAGCAAGAGCGTCGGGAGGTCTGCTCGGTGAAGGTGGCGGCGCCAGTCTACCTAGACTGGTCCGACAAGCCCATCACCTTCGACCAAGATGACCACCCCGACCACGTGCCGAGCCCGGGGAAGTACCCGCTCGTCATCGACCCCGTCATCGGCGACGTCAGGCTCACCAAGGTCCTGATGGATGCGGGCAGCTGCCTCAATATCATCTACGCCGAGACCCTCAGGCTCCTGCGCGTCGATCTGTCATCCGTCCGAGCAGGCGCTGCGCCCTTCCACGGGATCATTCCTGGGAAGCGCGTCCAGCCCCTCGGACAGCTCGACCTTCCTGTCTGCTTCGGAACACCCTCCAACTTCCGAAGGGAGACTTTGACGTTCGAGGTGGTCGGGTTCCGAGGAACCTACCACGCAGTATTGGGAAGGCCATGCTACGCGAAGTTCATGGCCATCCCCAACTACACCTACCTGAAGCTCAAGATGCCGGGCCCCAACGGGGTCATCACCGTTGGCCCCACGTACAAACACGCGTTCGAATGCGATGTGGAGTGCGTGGAGTACGCCGAGGCCCTCGCCGAGTCCGAGGCCCTCATCGCCAACCTGGAAAGCCTCTCCCGAGAGGTGCCGGACGTGAAGCGACACGCCGGCAACTTCGAGCCAGCGGAGACGGTTAAGGCCATCCCTCTCGACCCCAGTGGCGACACCCCCAAGCAGATCCGGATCGGTTCCGGGCTCGACCCCAAATAGGAAGCAGTGCTCGTCGACTTTCTCCGCGCAAACGCCGACGTCTTTGCGTGGAGTCCCTCGGACATGCCCGGCATACCGAGGGATGTCGCCGAGCACTCGCTGGATATTCGGGCCGGAGCCCGACCGGTCAGACAGCCTCTGCGCCGATTCAACGAGGAAAGGCGCAGGGTGATAGGCGAGGAGATCCACAAGCTGATGGCAGCAGGGTTCATCAAAGAGGTATTCCATCCCGAATGGCTTGCCAACCCTGTACTTGTGAGGAAGAAAGGGGGGAAATGGCGGATGTGTGTAGACTACACTGGTCTCAACAAAGCGTGTCCGAAGGTCCCCTACCCTCTACCTCGCATCGACCAAGTCATGAAGAACTCCCACTGCCGCGACCCGAAGATGGAGGCCTACTGTGATGAGGTTCGACGCCTGGAAGACAAGTTCTACGGGCTCGAGCTTAACCACATCGCCCGGCGCTACAACGAGACTGCGGACGAGCTGGCAAAGATAGCCTCGGGGCGAACGACGGTTCCCCCGGACGTCTTCTCCCGGGATCTGCACCAACCCTCCGTCAAGATCGGCGACACGCCCGAGCCCGAGGCGCCCTCGGCCCCGTCCGAGGTGGCCTCGGCCCAGCCCGAGCCATCCTCGGTTCAGCCCGAGGAACCCTCGGCCCCCGAGGGCGAAGCACTGCGCATCGAGGAGGAGCGGAGTGGGGTCACGCCAGATCAAGATTGGCAGACCCCATACCTGCAATATCTCCGCCAAGGAGAACTGCCCCTCGACCGAGCCGAGGCTCGGTGGGTAGCGCGACGCGCCAAGTCGTTCGTCTTGTTGGGCGATGAGAAGGAGCTCTACCACCGTAGCCCCTCGGGCATCCTCCAGCGATGCATCTCCATCGCCGAAGGTCAGGAACTCCTGCAGGAAATACACTCGGGGGCTTGCGGCCATCATGCAGCACCTCGAACCCTCGTCGGGAACGCTTTCCGGCAAGGCTTCTACTGGCCGACGGCGGTGGCTGACGCCACTAGAATTGTCCGCGCCTGCGAGGGGTGCCAATTCTATGCGAAGCAGACCCACCTGCCCGCTCAGGCTCTGCAGACGATACCCATCACCTGGCCCTTCGCTGTGTGGGGTCTGGACCTCGTCGGCCCTATGCAGAAGGCGCCCGGGGGCTACACACACCTGCTGGTCGCCATCGACAAATTCTCCAAGTGGATCGAGGTCCGACCCCTGAACAGCATCAGGTCCGAGCAGGCGGTGGCGTTCTTCACCAACATCATCCATCGCTTCGGGGTCCCGAACTCCATCATCACCGACAACGGCACCCAGTTCACCGGCAAAAAATTCTTGGATTTTTGCGAGGATCACAACATCCGGGTAGACTGGGCCGCCGTAGCTCATCCCATGTCGAATGGGCAAGTAGAGCGCGCCAATGGCATGATTCTACAAGGGCTCAAGCCTCGGATTTACAATGACCTCAACAAGTTCGGCAAGCGATGGATGAAGGAACTCCCCTCGGTGGTCTGGAGCCTGAGGACGACGCCGAGCCGAGCCACGGGTTTTACGCCGTTCTTCCTGGTCTACGGGGCCGAGGCCGTCTTGCCCACGGACCTGGAATACGGCTCCCCGAGGACGAGAGCCTACGACGATCAAAGCAACCAAGCTAGCCGAGAAGACTCGCTGGACCAGCTGGAAGAGGCTCGGGACAAGGCCTTACTACACTCGGCACGGTATCAGCAGTCCCTGCGACGCTACCACGCCCGAGGGGTCCGACCCCGAGACCTCCAGGTGGGCGACCTGGTGCTTCGGCTGCGGCAAGACGCCCGAGGGAGGCACAAGCTCACGCCCCCCTGGGAGGGGCCGTTCGTCATCGCCAAAGTTCTGAAGCCCGGAATGTACAAGCTGGCCAACAGTCAAGGCGAGGTCTACGGCAACGCTTGGAACATCCAACAGCTACGTCGCTTCTACCCTTAAGATGTTTCCAAGTTGTTCATATACCTCGCACCCGCGCAAAGTTTAGTCAACAAGGAAGGGTCGGCCTCGCCTCGGCAAAGCCCGACCCTCCCTCGGGGGCTAAAAGGGGGGAACCCCCTCTGCGTCAAAATTTTCCTCGAAAAAAAAATCTCTTTTACCAGAATGTCTTTCGTGCTTTTTGACTACTTCGAAAAGTGGGTCCCGGAAACGACGGGGTACGCGTAAGCAGTCAAGGCTGACCGAGCCGAGGGACTCCTACGCCTCCGGGATACGGATACCTCACTCATCACCTTCTGCGATAAATGACTCACGTTCGGATAAAGCGGCTCCACAGATCGAACAAGTCTTTACGTTCGGAAGCCCTTCTGCCGAAGTGATCTTTCGGGCCTTCTCGACCAAGTCGGTGACGGGGCCTCATGGACGGGTGAAAGTACACGTAAGCGGCAAGGCCGACCGAGCCGAGGGACTCCCACGCCTCCGGGATACGGATACCTCACTCATCACCTTCCGCGAGAAGCAACTCTCGCTCGCACTAACATCCCTGTTACCGACAAAAAGTCCAGATGCTCGAAACAAGAGGAAAAGAGACACAGCTTTACAACACAGCAAGGGTGTGTGTTCTGGCCTCGACGGCCGCACAAGGCCCACGCTACAAGACAATCTGATCCTGCAGGCTCGGGTCTTGACGCTGGAAGGGGGCGGCAACACCCTCGGCATCAACGGCACCTTCGGCGAGGCCCGACCTAGCCTCGAACGGCAACGCGGTCCGAGGGTCTCCGCTCCGAAGGACGACGTCATCACCACGCCCGAGCGATCACTGTCAGGGACTTCTCCGGGATCCGGCCCGAGCGGGCGGCTCGGCCGGCCACCTCCGGGGCCTCGGCCAACCACCTTCCGAGGGCACCAACCCGGTCCGAAGCCTCGGCTTACCAACTCCGGCGTCGATCCTGCCAGCGGACAACTCGGCTAGGCTCCGGCCAAACAGGTTTCATTTTCGAGCCAACTCCGCCTCTGCTCATGCTGATATCGCTACCCCTGGCCTCGGCTCGTCGAAGAGCGGCCGAGGGGTCTCTTTAACTAAGCTAGAGGAGCCTCGGACAGCAGGGCTGACCGAGCCGAGGGACTCCTACGCCTCCGGGATACGGATACCTCACTCGTCACCTTGACACTGGGCGACTCATGCTTGGTGAAGCGGTTCAGATAATCAGAAGACGAGTCTTAGTGCTCGAAAAATGAGGAAAAAACACGGCTCCGTGCCGACATACATGTTCAGGCCCCGAAAGCCGAAATGAACAAAAAACCCGGCACTCGAAGTGCCATTACAAACGGAACTCTGGTTCCCCCTCCGCAGGTACGAACAACCCCACTCGATAGGGGTGGGCCTACGGGGCAACAGAAGACCGACGAACGGCATGTCGCCGCCCGCCCCGACAGCGGCGACGATGAAGACTTCTGCCCTGGGGGACCGAACAGCAGCAATGATGGCCTCAGCGCGGATGCTGCTGCTAGGAGGCCCTCGCCCTTGCCCAAACTCGAGAGGCAAGGACGGGCAGAAGGCCGTAGAGTTAGAGGTCGGTCCATGGCCAACCTTGGCTGTCGTGCCGGCGGAAGAACCTCTTCCAGCTGCCGTGGCGGGAGGCGGCACCGGGAGCGGCTCCGAAACTGCTCGGCTCAAAGAGCCGGGCACGGTGCAGCTGTTAGCGCCACGGACGACTCCCGCCCTTCCCCCCGATCACTGAGGGAAGGAGCGGGCCACCGCCCGCGCAGGGACCGACCCCAACTCGGCCCACTCCCCTCCTCAGCCCTGGTGATGAAAATCCTTGAGGCTGAGGAAGGGGCGGAGGCCGCAGCCCGGCTCGCTTTCCCCCACCATCAAGCCGGAGGTCACCATCTTGGGTGACCGCCGGTGGAGGGGTGCAGCCGGGCTGCATGATGAAAATCCTTGAAGCCGAATGATGGCTGAAAGGTACCCGCTCCCACGGAAGTTGTGTCCTCCGACGATGAGGCGAGGAGACGGCGGTTTCCCGCATCCGGGGGCTTGAAAGGTGGAAAAACACGATGCATAAGGGAGGGAGAAGACATGGTCGCCTTACGAAAGGGGTCGCCCTCCTTTTAAAGGCGACTCTCCCTGCTTGCGCCCCCAACCGTCACGGGCTGAGTCTTCTCCAACACGCCTCCAAAGCCCTCCCCTGCGGCGCGGGGGCTGGGACCCACATGTCATGCAGACCGGCTCCGAGCAGAAGAAGCTGAACCGCCGCGCACGGCGCGCGCAACCACCCAGCGGTTACAAGTGACCCTCCACTTTTGCCCAGACCAACGGGCGAAAGGGGCGGGCAGCCATGCGGGCGGCATGCAACCGCGCCAAGTGGACGCGCCTCTCCGACTCCTGACGGGCCAGCACGGAGGCTCGAGCCCACGCGTCGCGCAACCGGCGCGCCGGATGCTGCATGCAAGCCACTGTACCACTTGCGCCACCGCCGCACCTCCTCGATTGCGGAACCGATACCGCGACCCGAGGCGACCTAGCGCGCGACCCAGCAGCGCCAGCCGGACGCAGCGGTCGAACGCGGTCAAAAGTGGGCCGGCAGTAATGACGGTGGCAGGCGCACGGGAGCAGCGGTCACGCCGTCAGCCAAGCTCACGTCCCATCCGGAGGCAGCGAGAGAACCCCCTCTCACGGTGTGAAGACGACGCGCCCGTGACCCGTTCCTCGAACAGATCGCACACGCGCAACGGCAGCCTCGCCAACTACTCGCCCCGGCGCATTAACTCCGCGGCTGGACAGGCGACGCTTCTGGCAGGAGCAGCTGGCGACGCTTCGCCTTCGCCAAAACGACCACACCAAAAAAGGTACGCCACGTCGTTCAAATTCGTATCCTTTTTCCCTTTTTCTCTTTCTCTATCTCTTGCAACAGGGACCGGGAAAGGGGATACCCCCAAAGGGATCCTTCCCCGTGAAGGAACTAGGCTCCGAGCCTCCTTACTGATCAGGGGTTCGAAGGCTGGCCCCCCGAAGGGTTCAACAGCCGCCTCAGATCACGTGGGCCCGACACCCACTACTGGTCAGGGGTTCGAAGGTCGGCCTCCCGAAAGGTTCCACGACCGCTTCAGGCTACTCGGGCTCCGCGCCCATTACTGATCAGGGGTTCGAAGGCTGGCCCTCCGAAGGGTTCACAGTCGCCTCAGACACCGAGCGAGGGATGACCAGGGGTACGTTCGATACATAACCAAGGCTCGGGCTGCGCTCCCGAGGTACCCTAGGACATTTCCGAGACCAGCGGGAACGATCCTGTAACGGAATCCCATCGGAGGGAGGCAACGAGCCCTCAGACCCCGTCGCCAGGGGACCGGGTCCGGCAGATCACCCGCAGGTACTTTTGGGCGTGCCTCCGGGCCCCTAGCCGACCCCCAACGAACGGGGCACGGACGTCCACTCGGATTACCCGCTTGCAGCTCACCGGAGACACCATGTTCGGTGCCCATCGAGGGTAACATGGCGCTCTCCCCCCCTCCTCCTTGCGGAAAGGCGACGTAGGGGCGTATGTAAAAAAGCCGAGTCTGTCCCTGATCGTCCTCTCGCCCTGTGCGGAGGCTCGGGGGCTGCTCTCGCAAACCCGGCTCCGGCCAAACCATTGACAGCGTCAACATACCAGCCCGAGAACTTGGGCCCCGACAGTGCACCCGGGCTACGGCCTGTTCGCATGAGGGAACCGCCAGACCAGCCGAAGCATTACGCAAGGCATTAAGACCTCGAAGGAGTGAAACCACTCCTCCGAGGCCTCGGGGGCTACACCTGGCGGGTGCGCTCGCGCGCACCCACCGGAACAAAGTGCAACCGAGAAAGGCTGGTCCCCTTGCAAAAAAGTGCGACGAAAGCCTCCAAGCGAGTGCTAACACTCCCTTCGAGGCTCGGGGGCTACTGTCGGGGACCATAATTAGGGGTACCCTCAAGACGCCTAATTCTCAGCTGGTAACCCCCATCAGCATAAAGCTGAAGAGGCCTGATGGGTTTGATTAAGTCAGGGATCAGTCCATACGAGCGACTCGATCACGCCACGCCCGAGCCTAGCCTCGGGCAAGGGCAGCCGACCCTGAGGTGTTTCCGTCTCGCCCGAGGCCCCCTTTTTTATGGCAGACGCATCTCTGGCTCGCCCGAGGCCTTGCCTTCGTTAAGAAGCAACCCTGACTAAATCACCGCGCCGACCGACCAAGTCACTAGGGCATTTAACGCAAAGAGTGAGACTGACGGGCGGCCAGGCTTTGCCAAAGGCGCCATAGGAAGTTCCGCCCGACCCAGGGCTCGGACTCGGGCTAAGGCCCCGGAAGACGGCGAACTCCGCTCCGCCCGACCCAGGGCTCAGACTCGGGCTAAGGCCCCGGAAGACGGCGAACTCCGCTCCGCCCGACCCAGGGCTCGGACTCGGGCTAAGGCCCCGGAAGACGGCGAACTCCGCTCCGCCCGACCCAGGGCTCGGACTCGGGCTAAGGCCCCGGAAGACGGCGAACTCCGCTCCGCCCGACCCAGGGCTCGGACTCGGGCTAAGCCCCCGGAAGACGACGAACTCCGCCTCGCCCGACCCAGGAGCTCGGGCTCGGCCTCGGCCATGGAAGACAGACTCGACCTCGGCCTCGGAGGAGCCTCCACGTCGCCCGACCTAGGGCACAAGTCCGCCACGTCAACAGGAAGCGCCATCATCACCCTGCCCCGAGCCGACTTGGGTCGCAGAGAACAAGACCGACGTCCCATCCGGCTAGCTCCGCCAGATAGGCAATAATGGCGCCCCGCTAGACCCATGACGACGGCGGCTCTCGGCTCCCTTACGGAAGCAGGGAGACGTCAGCAAGAGCCCAACTGTTCCAACAGCTGTCCCTCCACCAGGCTCCGTTACTCCTCCGACGGCCACGACACCACACCGGCTGGGTGCCAAGTTCTCTCCGGCTGCCACATTGGCATGTACCCAGGGTGCTAGCTCTCCCCCGCTAGACACGTAGCACTCTGCTGCACCCCCATTGTACACCTGGATCCTCTCCTTGCGCCTATAAAAGGAAGGAACAGGGCCTTCTTAGAGAAGGTTGGCCTCGCGGGAACGAGGGCAGGGGCAGGCGCTCTCTTGGGGCCGCTCGCTCCCCTCACCCGCGCGGACGCTTGTAACCCCCTACTGCAAGCGCACCCGACCTGGGCGCGGGACGAACACGAAGGCCGCGGGATCTCCGCCTCCCTCACGACCCGGCTCCGGCCACCTCGCTCTCCCCCCTTCGCGCTCGCCCACGCGCTCGACCCATCTGGGCTGGGGCACGCGGCACACTCACTCGTCGGCTCGGGGACCCCCCCGATCTCGAAACGCCGACAGTTGGCGCGCCAGGTAGGGGCCTGCTGCGTGTTGACGAGCAGATTCCCGTCAAGCTCCAGATGGGCAGTCTCCAACGACCTCTTCAACCCTTGACGGTGCTCCGTTTCGGGAGCCTCGAGTTCATGTCTTTCGACGGCAGCTACGACATGATACTCCTTCCACCGCCGCGCGACAGCGACAATGGTGGCGGACAGCCCGCCCGCCGGCGGCGGAATCGACGACGTCTTTCCCGCGTGGGGGACGGACAACTTTTGAGCTCGCCCCATCCTCTCCCTCGCCATCGGAGGAGGAGGCGGGGCAACCAGGGCCAAGCGGGAGGCTGCGCTCAGTCGGATGTTGAGCAAATCGACATCCCCAGCGCCCCAACGGAGGACGCGTCGGGCGTCACCCTCGCGTTTGAGGCGAAGGCGAGCGCCGTCCCCCCGCGACACGCCAACCCCGAGCAAGTGGACGACGCCAGCGCGCTCACGGAGGGCCTGCAGGACGTCGCACTCGTACCCAGGACGACGGCGCGATCAGCCCCCGATGTGACTTCTTCGCTCCTCGTCGACCACAAGGTACCGGCTGATTCCCATCCTTTGTCATTTCAACTCGACCTCAACCCGCCTAGTGACCTCGCTCTGGCGGGCGCTCACGTTGAGGCGAGTGCAACCCCTTTCGGGTTTCGTGTGCGGTCGCCTTGGGACCGATTGACGGGCGTCTCGACCTACGGACCCTCTGGGTCCGAGGAAGATGACGACCCCAGCATCTGCTGGGATTTCTCTGGATCTGGCAACCCCAGTGCCATGCGGGACTTCATGACCGCATGCAACTACTGCCTCTCCGACTGTTCCGACGGCAGCCGCAGCCTTGACGACAAGGACTGCGGCCTGAGCCGCGAATGTTTCCACGTCGAGCTAGGGGATCCCTCCGGAGGCAGCTGTCTCGGCATGCCGGAGGATGGTGATCTCCCTAGGCCAGCGCCTCGCGCCGACATCCCGCGGGAGCTAGCTGTGGTCCCCGTTCCGGCGGGGGGTCACGACCCACAGCTCGAGCAAGTCCGCGGGGCGCAGGCCGGGCTCGATGAGGGAGCAGGAGCGCTCGGGGCAATCCGCCGGGACGTCGGGCAGGTATGGGCGGGCCAGCCCCCGGCCGGAGAAATACGTCACCTGCCCCAGGGTCTCCAGCACCGCATCGCCAACGATGCCAGGGACAGACCGCCACCCGCATCCGGCGGAACCGGTCAGGACCTGGCAGCCGCAGCGATGCTCCTCCGCGCGATGCCGGAGTCATCAACCACCGAGGGTCGGCGAATCCAGGGAGAGCTCAAGCATCTCCTGGAAGGTGCTGCGGCCCGGCGGGCCGAGAGCTCTGCCTCCCGAAGGCAGGGGTACCCCTCGGAACCTCGTGCCGCGACTTCCCGACTCATGCGGGAAGCCTCGGTCTACACCGGGCGCACGCGCAACACCGCGCCTGCGGCCCTGGGCCACCTCGGCGACGAGCACCATCATCGCGACCGTCGGGCCCGCCTCGACGAAAGGGTGCGCCGAGGTTATCACCCCAGGCGTGGGGGACGCTACGACAGTGGGGAGGATCGGAGTCCCTCGCCCGAACCACCCGGTCCGCAGGTCTTCAGCCGGGCCATTCGGCGGGCGCCGTTTCCGACCCGATTCCGACCCCCGACTACTATCACAAAGTACTCGGGGGAAACGAGACCGGAATTGTGGCTCGCGGACTACCGCCTGGCCTGTCAACTGGGTGGAACGGACGACGACAACCTCATCATCCGCAACCTCCCCCTGTTCCTCTTCGACACTGCTCGCGCTTGGTTGGAGCACCTGCCTCCGGGGCAGATTTCCAACTGGGAGGATCTGGTCCAAGCTTTCGCCGGCAACTTCCAGGGCACGTACGTGCGCCCCGGGAATTCCTGGGACCTCCAAAGCTGCCGGCATCAGCCGGGAGAGTCTCTTCGGGACTACATCCGGCGGTTCTCGAAGCAGCGCACCGAGCTGCCCAACATCACCGACTCTGATGTCATCGGCGCGTTCCTTGCCGGCACCACCTGCCGTGACCTGGTGAGCAAGTTGGGTCGCAAGACCCCCACCAGGGTGAGCGAGCTGATGGACATCGCCACCAAGTTCGCCTCTGGTCAGGAGGCGGTCGAGGCCATCTTCCGAAAGGACAAGAAGCCCCAGGGCCGCCCGTCGGAAGATGCTCCCGAGGCGTCTACTCCGCTCGGCGCCAAGAAGAAAGGCAGGAGGAAGTCGCAAGCGAAACGCGACGCCGCCAGCACGGACCTTGTCGCCGCCGCCGAATGCAAGAACCCTCGGAAGCCCCCCGGAGGTGCCAACCTCTTCGACAAGATGCTCAAGGAGACGTGCCCTTACCATCAGGGGCCCGTCAAGCACACCCTCGAGGAGTGCGTCATGCTTCGGCGCCACTTCCACCGGGCCGGGCCACCCGCAGAGGGTGGCAGGGCCTGCGACGACGACAAAAAAGAAGATCACCAAGCAGGAGAGTTCCCCGAGGTCCGCGACTGCTTCATGATCTATGGAGGGCATGCGGCGAATGCCTCGGCTCGGCATCGTAAGCAAGAGCATCGGGAGGTCTGCTCGGTGAAGGTGGCGGCGCCAGTCTACCTAGACTGGTCCGACAAGCCCATCACCTTCGACCAAGATGACCACCCCGACCACGTGCCGAGCCCGGGGAAGTACCCGCTCGTCGTCGACCCCGTCATCGGCGACGTCAGGCTCACCAGGGTCCTGATGGATGGGGGCAGCTGCCTCAATATCATCTACGCCGAGACCCTCAGGCTCCTGCGCGTCGATCTGTCATCCGTCCGAGCAGGCGCTGCGCCCTTCCACGGGATCATTCCTGGGAAGCGCGTCTAGCCCCTCCCTGACTTAATCAAACCCATCAGGCCTCTGCAGCTTTATGCTGATGGGGGTTACCAGCTGAGAATTAGGCGTCTTGAGGGTACCCCTAATTATGGTCCCCGACAGTAGCCCCCGAGCCTCGAAGGGAGTGTTAGCACTCGCTTGGAGGCTTTCGTCGCACTTTTTTGCAAGGGGACCAGCCTTTCTCGGTTGCACTTTGTTCCGGCGGGTGCGCTCTGTCGGCGTTTCGAGACCGGGGGGTCCCCGAGCCGACGAGTGAGTGTGTCGCGTGCCCCAGCCCAGATGGGTCGAGCGCGTGGGCGAGCGCGAAGGGGGGAGAGCGAGGTGGCCGGAGCCGGGTCGTGAGGGAGGCGGAGATCCCGCGGCCTTCGTGTTCGTCCCGCGCCCAGGTCGGGTGCGCTTGCAGTAGGGGGTTACAAGCGTCCGCGCGGGTGAGGGGAGCGAGCGGCCCCAAGAGAGCGCCTGCCCCTGCCCTCGTTCCCGCGAGGCCAACCTTCTCTAAGAAAGCCCTGGTCCTTCCTTTTATAGGCGCAAGGAGAGGATCCAGGTGTACAATGGGGGTGCAGCAGAGTGCTACGTGTCTAGCGGGGGAGAGCTAGCGCCCTGGGTACATGCCAATGTGGCAGCCGGAGAGAACTTGGCACCCAGCCGGTGTGGTGTCGTGGCCGTCGGAGGAGTAACGGAGCCTGGTGGAGGGACAGCTGTTGGAACAGTTGGGCTCTTGCTGACGTCTCCCTGCTTCCGTAAGGGAGCCGAGAGCCGCCGTCGTCATGGGTCTAGCGGGGCGCCATTATTGCCTATCTGGCGGAGCTAGCCGGATGGGACGTCGGTCTTGTTCTCTGCGACCCAAGTCGGCTCGGGGCAGGGTGATGATGGCGCTTCCTGTTGACGTGGCGGACTTGTGCCCTAGGTCGGGCGACGTGGAGGCTCCTCCGAGGCCGAGGTCGAGTCTGTCTTCCATGGCCGAGGCCGAGCCCGAGCTCCTGGGTCAGGCGAGGCGGAGGTCGTTCGGCAGAGGCCAGGGCGGAGTCCGAGCCCTGGGTCGGGCGAAGCGGAGTTCGTCGTCTTCCGGGGCCTTAGCCCGAGTCCGAGCCCTGGGTCGGGCGGAGCGGAGTTCGCCGTCTTCCGGGGCCTTAGCCCGAGTCCGAGCCCTGGGTCGGGCGGAGCGGAGTTCGCCGTCTTCCGGGGCCTTAGCCCGAGTCCGAGCCCTGGGTCGGGCGGAGCGGAGTTCGCCATCTTCCGGGGCCTTAGCCCGAGTCCGAGCCCTGGGTCGGGCGGAGCGGAGTTCGCCGTCTTCCGGGGCCTTAGCCCGAGTCCGAGCCCTGGGTCGGGCGGAGCTTCCTATGGCGCCTTTGGCAAAGCCTGGCCGCCCGTCAGTCTCACTCTTTGCGTTAAATGCCCTAGTGACTTGGTCGGTCGGCGCGGTGATTTAGTCAGGGTTGCTTCTTAACGAAGGCAAGGCCTCGGGCGAGCTGGAGATGCGTCTGCCGTAAAAAAGGGGGCCTCGGGCGAGACGGACACACCTCAGGGTCGGCTGCCCTTGCCCGAGGCTAGGCTCGGGTGTGGCGTGATCGAGTCGCTCGTATGGACTGATCCCCGACTTAATCAAACCCATCAGGCCTCTGCAGCTTTATGCTGATGGGGGTTACCAGCTGAGAATTAGGCGTCTTGAGGGTACCCCTAATTATGGTCCCCGACAGTAGCCCCCGAGCCTCGAAGGGAGTGTTAGCACTCGCTTGGAGGCTTTCGTCGCACTTTTTTGCAAGGGGACCAGCCTTTCTCGGTTGCACTTTGTTCCGGTGGGTGCGCGCGAGCGCACCCGCCGGGTGTAGCCCCCGAGGCCTCGGAGGAGTGGTTTCACTCCTTCGAGGTCTTAATGCCTTGCGTAATGCTTCGGCTGGTCTGGCGGTTCCCTCATGCGAACAGGCCGTAGCCCGGGTGCACTGTCGGGGCCCAAGTTCTCGGGCTGGTATGTTGACGCTGTCAACGGTTTGGCCGGAGCCGGGTTTGCGAGAGCAGCCCCCGAGCCTCCGCACAGGGCGAGAGGACGATCAGGGACAGACTCGGCTTTTTTACATACGCCCCTACGTCGCCTTTCCGCAAGGAGGAGGGGGGGAGAGCGCCATGTTACCCTCGATGGGCACCGAACATGGTGTCTCCGGTGAGCTGCAAGCGGGTAATCCGAGTGGACGTCCGTGCCCCGTTCGTTGGGGGTCGGCTAGGGGCCCGGAGGCACGCCCAAAAGTACCTGCGAGTGATCTGCCGGACCCGGTCCCCTGGCGACGAGGTCCGAGGGCTCGTTGCCTCCCTCCGATGGGATTCCGTTACAGGATCGTTCCCGCTGGTCTCGGAAATGTCCTAGGGTACCTCGGGAGCGCAGCCCGAGCCTTGGTTATGTATCGAACGTACCCCTGGTCATCCCTCGCTCGGTGTCTGAGGCGACTGTGAACCCTTCGGAGGGCCAGCCTTCGAACCCCTGATCAGTAATGGGCGCGGAGCCCGAGTAGCCTGAGGCGGTCGTGAAACCTTTCGGGAGGCCGACCTTCGAACCCCTGACCAGTAGTGGGTGTCGGGCCCACGCGATCTGAGGCGGCTGTTGAACCCTTCGGGGAGCCAGCCTTCGAACCCCTGATCAGTAAGGAGGCTCGGAGCCTAGTTCCTTCACGGGGAAGGATCCCTTTGGGGGTATCCCCTTTCCCGGTCCCTGTTGCAAGAGATAGAGAAAGAGGAAAAAGGGAAAAAGGATACGAATTTGAACGACGTGGCGTACCTTTTTTGGTGTGGTCGTTTTGGCGAAGGCGAAGCGTCGCCAGCTGCTCCTGCCAGAAGCGTCGCCTGTCCAGCCGCGGAGTTAATGCGCCGGGGCGAGTAGTTGGCGAGGCTGCCGTTGCGCGTGCGCGATCTGTTCGAGGAACGGGTCACGGGCGCGTCGTCTTCACACCGTGAGAGGGGGTTCTCTCGCTGCCTCCGGATGGGACGTGAGCTTGGCTGACGGCGTGACCGCTGCTCCCGTGCGCCTGCCACCGTCATTACTGCCGGCCCACTTTTGACCGCGTTTGACCGCTGCGTCCGGCTGGCACTGCTGGGTCGTGCGCTAGGTCGCCTCGGGTCGCGGTATCGGTTCCACAATCGAGGAGGTGCGGCGGTGGCGCAAGTGGTACAGTGGCTTGCATGCAGCATCCGGCGCGCCGGTCGCGCGACGTGTGGGCTTGAGCCTCCGTGCTAGCATGTCAGGAGTCGGAGAGGCGCGTCCACTTGGCGCGGTTGCATGCCGCCCGCATGGCTGCCCGCCCCTTTCGCCCGTTGGTCTGGGCAAAAGTGGAGGGTCACTTGTAACCGCTGGGTGGTTGCGCGCGCCGTGCGCGGCGGTTCGGCTTCTTCTGCTCGGAGCCGGTCTGCATAACATGTGGGTCCCAGCCCCCGCGCCGCAGGGGAGGGCTTTGGAGGCGCGTTGGAGAAGACTCAGCCCGTGACGGCTGGGGGCGCAAGCAGGGAGAGTCGCCTTTAAAAGGAGGGCGACCCCTTTCGTAAGGCGACCATGTCTTCTTCCTCCCTTATGCATCGTGTTTTTCCACCTTTCAAGCCCCCGGACGGGGGAAACCGCCGTCTCCTTGCCTCATCGTCGGAGGACACAACTCCGTGGGAGCGGGTACCTTTCAGCCATTGTTCGGCTTCAAGGATTTTCATCACATAGCCCGGTTGCTCCCCTCCGCTGGTGGTCACCCAAGACGGTGACCTCCAGCTCCTGGATGGGGAGAGGCAAACCGGGCTGTGATCCCGGCCCCGCCCTCAGTGTTGAGGGTGTTCGTCATCCTCGCTGGGGCAGGGGGCGAGGCGAGCCGGGGCTCCACCTCCTGCGCGGGTAGGCGGACCACCTCTTCTTCCAGCTTCTGGTGGTGGCAATCGCCCTTTAGCCCTGTGGCGGAGACATCCTCCAGCCATGCCGGGGAAGGCGAACTGTTGCTGCCCAGCTAGGATGCAACATTCCGTCTTCTTCATCGCATTCGCGGCGAGGACGGCTGCGAGGATCTGCCGGGGTGCTCGGGGACGTCCCGCGTTTCACTGGTGATTCGCCCAGAGCTCGTCGCTCCACGGGCTTCCCCGTCGCGGGGGTTGCCCATACCCGCGGGGACGGAACCGGAGTTCCGTTTGTAATGGCACTTCGAATGCCGGGCTCTTTGTTCATTTCGGCTTTTGGGGCCTGAACATGTATGTAACGTTGGCACAGAGCCGTATTTTTTCCTCATTTCCGAGCACTAAGACTCGTCTGCTGATTGTCTGAACCGCTTCACCAAGCATGAGTCGCCCCGTGTCAAGGTGACGAGTGAGGTATCCGTATCCCGGAGGCGTAGGAGTCCCTCGGCTCGGTCGGCCCTGTTGTCCGAGGCTCCTCTAGCTTAGTTAAAGAGACCCCTCGGCCGCTCTTCGAAGAGCCGAGGCCAGGGGTAGCGATATCAGCATGAGCAGAGGCTGAGTTGGCTTGAAAATGAAACCTGTTTGGCCGGAGCCTAGCCGAGTTGTTCGCTGGCAGGATCGACGCCGGAGTTGGTCAGCCGAGGCTTCGGACCGGGCTGGTGCCCTCGGAAGGTGGTTGGCCGAGGCCCCGGAGGTGGCCGGCCGAGCCGCCCGCTCGGGTCGGATCCCGGAGAAGTCCCTGACAGCGATCGCTCGGGCGTGGTGATGACGTCGTCCTTCGGAGCGGAGACCCTCGGACCGTGTTGCCGTTCGAGGCTAGGTCGGGCCTCGCCGAAGGTGCCGTTGATGCCGAGGGTGTTGCCGCCCCCTTCCAGCGTCAAGACCCGAGCCTGCAGGATCAGATTGTCTTGTAGCGTGGGCCTTGTGCGGCCGTCGAGGCCAGAACACACACCCTTGTTGTGTTGTAAAGCTGCGTCTCTTTTCCTCTTGTTTCGAGCATCTGGACTTTTTGTCGGTAACAGGGATGTTAGTGCGAGCGAGAGTTGCTTCTCGCGGAAGGTGATGAGTGAGGTATCCATATCCCGGAGGCGTGGGAGTCCCTCGGCTCAGTCGGCCTTGCCGCTTACGCGTACTTTCACCCGTCCATGAGGCCCCGTCACCGACTTGGTCGAGAAGGCCCGAAAGATCGCTTCGGCAGAAGGGCTTCCGAACGTAAAGACTTGTTCGATCCGTGGAGCCGCTTTATCCGAACGTGAGTCACTTATCGCAGAAGGTGATGAGTGAGGTATCCGTATCCCGGAGGCGTAGGAGTCCCTCGGCTCGGTCAGCCTTGACTGCTTACGCGTACCCCGTCGTTTCCGGGACCCACTTTTCGAAGTAGTCAAAAAGCACGAAAGACATTCTGGTAAAAGAGATTTTTTTTTCGAGGAAAATTTTGACGCAGAGGGGGTTTCCCCCCTTTTAGCCCCCGAGGGAGGGTCGGGCTTTGCCGAGGCGAGGCCGACCCTTCCTTGTTGACTAAACTTTGCGCGGGTGCGAGGTATATGAACAACTTGGAAACATCTTAAGGGTAGAAGCGACGTAGCTGTTGGATGTTCCAAGCGTTGCCGTAGACCTCGCCTTGACAGTTGGCCAGCTTGTACGTTCCGGGCTTCAGAACTTTGGCGATGACGAACGGCCCCTCCCAGGGGGGCGTGAGCTTGTGCCTCCCTCGGGCGTCTTGCCGCAGCCGAAGCACCAGGTCGCCCACCTGGAGGTCTCGGGGTCGGACCCCTCGGGCGTGGTAGCGTCGCAGGGACTGCTGATACCGTGCCGAGTGTAGTAAGGCCTTGTCCCGAGCCTCTTCCAGCTGGTCCAGCGAGTCTTCTCGGCTAGCTTGGTTGCTTTGATCGTCGTAGGTTCTCGTCCTCGGGGAGCCGTATTCCAGGTCCGTGGGCAAGACGGCCTCGGCCCCGTAGACCAGGAAGAACGGCGTAAAACCCGTGGCTCGGCTCGGCGTCGTCCTCAGGCTCCAGACCACTGAGGGGAGTTCCTTCATCCATTGCTTGCCGAACTTGTTGAGGTCATTGTAAATCCGAGGCTTGAGCCCTTGTAGAATCATGCCATTGGCGCGCTCTACTTGCCCATTCGACATGGGATGAGCTACGGCGGCCCAGTCTACCTGGATGTTGTGATCCTCGCAAAAATCCAAGAATTTTTTGCCGGTGAACTGGGTGCCGTTGTCGGTGATGATGGAGTTCAGGACCCCGAAGCGATGGATGATGTTGGTGAAGAACGCCACCGCCTGCTCGGACCTGATGCTGTTCAGGGGTCGGACCTCGATCCACATGGAGAATTTGTCGATGGCGACCAACAGGTGCGTGTAGCCCCCGGGCGCCTTCTGCAGAGGGCCGACGAGGTCCAGACCCCACACAGCGAAGGGCCAGGTGATGGGTATCGTCTGCAGAGCCTGAGCGGGCAGGTGGGTCTGCTTCGCATAGAATTGGCACCCCTCGCAGGCGCGGACAATTCTAGTGGCGTCAGCCACCGCCGTCGGCCAGTAGAAGCCTTGCCGGAAAGCGTTCCCGACGAGGGTTCGAGGTGCTGCATGATGGCCGCAAGCCCCCGAGTGTATTTCCTGCAGGAGTTCCTGACCTTCGGCGATGGAGATGCATCGCTGGAGGATGCCCGAGGGGCTACGGTGGTAGAGCTCCTTCTCATCGCCCAACAAGACGAACGACTTGGCGCGTCGCGCTACCCGCCGAGCCTCGGCTCGGTCGAGGGGCAGTTCTCCTTGGCGGAGATATTGCAGGTACGGGGTCTGCCAATCTTGATCTGGCGTGACCCCGCTCCGCTCCTCCTCGATGCGCAGTGCTTCGCCCTCGGGGGCCGAGGGTTCCTCGGGCTGAACCGAGGATGGCTCGGGCTGGGCCGAGGCCACCTCGGACGGGGCCGAGGGCGCCTCGGGCTCGGGCGTGTCGCTGATCTTGACGGAGGGTTGGTGCAGATCCCAGGAGAAGACGTCCGGGGGAACCGTCGTTCGCCCCGAGGCTATCTTTGCCAGCTCGTCCGCAGTCACGTTGTAGCGCCGGGCGATGTGGTTAAGCTCGAGCCCGTAGAACTTGTCTTCCAGGCGTCGAACCTCATCACAGTAGGCCTCCATCTTCGGGTCGCGGCAGTGGGAGTTCTTCATGACTTGGTCGATGACGAGCTGCGAGTCGCCGCGAGCATCGAGGCGTCGGACCCCTAGCTCGATGGCGATTCGCAATCCGTTGATCAGAGCCTCGTACTCAGCCACATTGTTGGACGCCGGGAAATGGAGGCGGAGCACGTAGCGCAGGTGTTTCCCGAGGGGCGAGACGAAGAGCAGGCCCGCGCCAGCTCCCGTCTTCATCAGCGACCCGTCGAAAAACATGGTCCAGAGCTCCGGTTGGATCGGAGCCGTCGGCAACTGGGTGTCGACCCATTCGGCTACGAAGTCCGCCAGTACCTGGGACTTGATGGCCTTCCGAGGGGCGAACGAGATTGTCTCGCCCATGATTTCCACCGCCCACTTTGCGATCCGTCCCGAGGCTTCTCGGCACTGGATGATCTCCCCCAGGGGGAAGGATGACACCACAGTCACCGGATGAGACTCGAAGTAATGTCGCAGCTTTCGCCTCGTCAGGATCACTGCATACAGTAGCTTCTGGACTTGTGGGTAGCGGATCTTGGTCTCGGACAGCACCTCGCTGACGAAGTAAACTGGCCTCTGAATGGGCAAAGCATGCCCCTCTTCCTGCCTTTCGACCACGATCGCGGCGCTGACCACCTGAGTGGTAGCGGCGACGTAGACCAAGAGGGCTTCTCCATCAGCTGGGGGTACCAAGACGGGCGCCTGGGTGAGGAGCGCCTTCAGGTTCCCGAGAGCTTCCTCGGCCTCGGGAGTCCAAGTGAAGCACTCGGCCTTCCTTAAGAGACGGTACAGGGGCAGGCCTCTTTCGCCGAGGCGCGAGATGAAACGGCTCAAGGCCGCGAGACATCCCATGACCCTCTGTACGCCTTTTAAGTCCTTGATGGGCCCCATGTTTGTGATGGCTGTGATCTTCTCCGGGTTGGCTTCGATGCCCCGCTCGGAGACGATGAATCCCAGGAGCATGCCTCGGGGCACCCCGAAGACGCACTTCTCGGGATTGAGCTTGACGCCCTTCGCCTTGAGACACCGGAATGTCACTTCAAGGTCGGAGAGAAGGTCGGAGGCTTTCCTTGTCTTGACTATGATGTCATCGACGTAGGCCTCGACCGTGCGACCGATGTGTTCGCCGAACACATGGTTCATGCACCGCTGGTACGTTGCACCCGCGTTCCTCAAACCGAACGGCATGGTGACATAACAGTACATGCCGAAGGGCGTGATGAAAGAAGTCACGAGCTGGTCGGACTCTTTCATCTTGATTTGATGATACCCTTAGTAGGCATCGAGGAAAGACAGGGTTTCGCACCCAGCGGTGGAGTCCACGATTTGATCGATGCGAGGTAGAGGGTAGGGGACCTTCGGACACGCTTTGTTGAGACCAGTGTAGTCTACACACATCCGCCATTTCCCCCCTTTCTTCCTCACAAGTACAGGGTTGGCAAGCCATTCGGGATGGAATACCTCTTTGATGAACCCTGCTGCCATCAGCTTGTGGATCACCTCGCCTATCACCCTGCGCCTTTCCTCGTCGAATCGGCGCAGAGGCTGTCTGACCGGTCGGGCTCCGGCCCGAATATCCAGCGAGTGCTCGGCGACATCCCTCGGTATGCCGGGCATGTCCAAGGGACTCCACTCAAAGACGTCGGCGTTTGCGCGGAGAAAGTCGACGAGCACTGCTTCCTATTTGGGGTCGAGCCCGGAACCGATCCAGATCTGCTTGGAGGTGTCGCCACTGGGGTCGAGAGGGATGGCCTTAACCGTCTCCGCTGGCTCGAAGTTGCCGGCGTGTCGCTTCACGTCCGGCACCTCTCGGGAGAGGCTTTCCAGGTCGGCGATGAGGGCCTCGGACTCGGCGAGGGCCTCGGCGTACTCCACGCACTCCACATCGCATTCGAACGCGTGTTTGTACGTGGGGCCGACGGTGATGACCCCGTTGGGGCCCGGCATCTTGAGCTTCAGGTAGGTGTAGTTGGGGATGGCCATGAACTTCGCGTAGCATGGCCTTCCCAATACTGCGTGGTAGGTTCCTCGGAACCCGACCACCTCGAACGTCAAAGTCTCCCTTCGGAAGTTGGAGGGTGTTCCGAAGCAGACAGGAAGGTCGAGCTGTCCGAGGGGCTGGACGCGCTTCCCAGGAATGATCCCGTGGAAGGGCGCAGCGCCTGCTCGGACGGATGACAGATCGACGCGCAGGAGCCTGAGGGTCTCGGCGTAGATGATATTGAGGCAGCTGCCCCCATCCATCAGGACCTTGGTGAGCCTGACGTCGCCGATGACGGGGTCGACGACGAGCGGGTACTTCCCCGGGCTCGGCACGTGGTCGGGGTGGTCATTTTGGTCGAAGGTGATGGGCTTGTCGGACCAGTCTAGGTAGACTGGCGCCGCCACCTTCACCGAGCAGACCTCCCGACGCTCTTGCTTACGATGCCGAGCCGAGGCATTCACCGCATGCCCTCCGTAGATCATGAAGCAGTCGCGGACCTCGGGGAACTCTCCTGCTTGGTGATCTTCCTTTTTGTCGTCGTCTCGGGCCCTGCCACCCTCTGCGGGTGGCCCGGCCCGGTGGAAGTGGCGCCGAAGCATGACGCACTCCTCGAGGGTGTGCTTGATGGGCCCCTGATGGTAAGGGCACGTCTCCTTGAGCATCTTGTCGAAGAGGTTGGCACCTCCGGGGGGCTTCCGAGGGTTCTTGCATTCGGCGGCGGCGACAAGGTCCGTGCTGGCGGCGTCGCGTTTCGCTTGCGACTTCCTCCTGCCTTTCTTCTTGGCGCCGAGCGGAGTAGACGCCTCGGGAGCATCTTCCGACGGGCGGCCCTGGGGCTGCTTGTCCTTTCGGAAGATGGCCTCGACCGCCTCCTGACCAGAGGCGAACTTGGTGGCGATGTCCATCAGCTCGCTCACCCTGGTGGGGGTCTTGCGACCCAACTTGCTCACCAGGTCACGGCAGGTGGTGCCGGCAAGGAACGCGCCGATGACATCGGAGTCGGTGATGTTGGGCAGCTCGGTGCGCTGCTTCGAGAATCGCCGGATGTAGTCCCGAAGAGACTCTCCCGGCTGTTGCCGGCAGCTTCGGAGGTCCCAGGAATTCCCAGGGCGCACGTACGTGCCCTGGAAGTTGCCGGCGAAAGCTTGGACCAGATCCTCCCAGTTGGAAATCTGCCCCGGAGGCAGGTGCTCCAACCAAGCGCGAGCAGTGTCGGAGAGGAACAGGGGGAGGTTGCGGATGATGAGGTTGTCGTCGTCCGTTCCACCCAGTTGACAGGCCAGGCGGTAGTCCGCGAGCCACAATTCCGGTCTCGTTTCCCCCGAGTACTTTGTGATAGTAGTCGGGGGTCGGAATCGGGTCGGAAACGGCGCCCGCCGAATGGCCCGGCTGAAGACCTGCGGATCGGGTGGTTCGGGCGAGGGACTCCGATCCTCCCCGCTGTCGTAGCGTCCCCCACGCCTGGGGTGATAACCTCGGCGCACCCTTTCGTCGAGGCGGGCCCGACGGTCGCGATGAGGGTGCTCGTCGCCGAGGTGGCCCGGGGCCGCAGGCGCGGTGTTGCGCGTGCGCCCGGTGTAGACCGAGGCTTCCCGCATGAGTCGGGAAGTCGCGGCACGAGGTTCCGAGGGGTACCCCTGCCTTCGGGAGGCAGAGCTCTCGGCCCGCCGGGCTGCAGCGCCTTCCAGGAGATGCTTGAGCTCTCCCTGGATTCGCCGACCCTCGGTGGTTGATGACCCCGGCATTGCGCGGAGGAGCATCGCTGCGGCTGCCAGGTCCTGACCGGTTCTGCCGGATGCGGGTGGCGGTCTGTCCCTGGCATCGTTGGCGATGCGGTGCTGGAGACCCTGGGGCAGGTGACGTATTTCTCCGGCCGGGGGCTGGCCCGCCCATACCTGCCCGACGTCCCGGCGGATTGGCTCGAGCGCTCCTGCTCCCTCATCGAGCTCGGCCTGCGCCCCGCGGACTTGCTCGAGCTGTGGGCCGTGACCCCCCGCCGGAACGGGGACCACAGCTAGCTCCCGCGGGATGTCGGCGCGAGGCGCTGGCCTAGGGAGATCACCATCCTCCGGCATGCCGAGACAGCTGCCTCCGGAGGGATCCCCTAGCTCGACGTGGAAACATTCGCGGCTCGGGCCGCAGTCCTTGTCGTCAAGGCTGCGGCTGCCGTCGGAACAGTCGGAGAGGCAGTAGTTGCATGCGGTCATGAAGTCTCGCATGGCACTGGGGTTGCCAGATCCAGAGAAATCCCAGCAGATGCTGGGGTCGTCATCTTCCTCGGACCCAGAGGGTCCGTAGGTCGAGACGCCCGTCAATCGGTCCCAAGGCGACCACACACGAAACCCGAAAGGGGTTGCACTCGCCTCAACGTGAGCGCCCGCCAGAGCGAGGTCACTAGGCGGGTTGAGGTCGAGTTGAAATGACAAAGGATGGGAATCAGCCGGTACCTTGTGGTCGACGAGGAGCGACGAAGTCACATCGGGGGCTGATCGCACCGTCGTCCTGGGTATGAGCGCGACGTCCTGCATGCCCTCCGTGAGCGCGCTGGCGTCGTCCACTTGCTCGGGGTTGGCGTGTCGCGGGGGGACGGCGCTCGCCTTCGCCTCAAACGCGAGGGTGACGCCCGACGCGTCCTCCGTTGGGGCGCTGGGGATGTCGATTTGCCCGACAGCCGACTGAGCGCAGCCTCCCGCTTGGCCCTGGTTGCCCCGCCTCCTCCTCCGATGGCGAGGGAGAGGATGGGGCGAGCTCAAAAGTTGTCCTTCCCCCACGCGGGAAAGACGTCGTTGATTCCGCCGCCGGCGGGCGGGCTGTCCGCCACCATTGTCGCTGTCGCGCGGCGGTGGAAGGAGTATCATGTCGTAGCTGCCGTCGAAAGACATGAACTCGAGGCTCCCGAAACGGAGCACCGTCCCGGGTTGAAGAGGTCGTTGGAGACTGCCCATCTGGAGCTTGACGGGAATCTGCTCGTCAACACGCAGCAGGCCCCTACCTGGCGCGCCAACTGTCGGCGTTTCGAGACCGGGGGGTCCCCGAGCCGACGAGTGAGTGTGCCGCGTGCCCCAGCCCAGATGGGTCGAGCGCGTGGGCGAGCGCGAAGGGGGGAGAGCGAGGTGGCCGGAGCCGGGTCGTGAGGGAGGCGGAGATCCTGCGGCCTTCGTGTTCGTCCCGCGCCCAGGTCGGGTGCGCTTGCAGTAGGGGGTTACAAGCGTCCGCGCGGGTGAGGGGAGCGAGCGGCCCCAAGAGAGCGCCTGCCCCTGCCCTCGTTCCCGCGAGGCCAACCTTCTCTAAGAAGGCCCTGGTCCTTCCTTTTATAGGCGCAAGGAGAGGATCCAGGTGTACAATGGGGGTGCAGCAGAGTGCTACGTGTCTAGCGGGGGAGAGCTAGCGCCCTGGGTACATGCCAATGTGGCAGCCGGAGAGAACTTGGCACCCAGCCGGTGTGGTGTCGTGGCCGTCGGAGGAGTAACGGAGCCTGGTGGAGGGACAGCTGTTGGAACAGTTGGGCTCTTGCTGACGTCTCCCTGCTTCCGTAAGGGAGCCGAGAGCCGCCGTCGTCATGGGTCTAGCGGGGCGCCATTATTGCCTATCTGGCGGAGCTAGCCGGATGGGACGTCGGTCTTGTTCTCTGCGACCCAAGTCGGCTCGGGGCAGGGTGATGATGGCGCTTCCTGTTGACGTGGCGGACTTGTGCCCTAGGTCGGGCGACGTGGAGGCTCCTCCGAGGCCGAGGTCGAGTCTGTCTTCCATGGCCGAGGCCGAGCCCGAGCTCCTGGGTCAGGCGAGGCGGAGGTCGTTCGGCAGAGGCCAGGGCGGAGTCCGAGCCCTGGGTCAGGCGGAGCGGAGTTCGTCGTCTTCCGGGGCCTTAGCCCGAGTCCGAGCCCTGGGTCGGGCGGAGCGGAGTTCGCCGTCTTCCGGGGCCTTAGCCCGAGTCCGAGCCCTGGGTCGGGCGGAGCTTCCTATGGCGCCTTTGGCAAAGCCTGGCCGCCCGTTAGTCTCACTCTTTGCGTTAAATGCCCCAGTGACTTGGTCGGTCGGCGCGGTGATTTAGTCAGGGTTGCTTCTTAACGAAGGCAAGGCCTCGGGCGAGCCGGAGATGCGTCTGCCGTAAAAAAGGGGGCCTCGGGCGAGACGGACACACCTCAGGGTCGGCTGCCCTTGCCCGAGGCTAGGCTCGGGTGTGGCGTGATCGAGTCGCTCGTATGGACTGATCCCTGACTTAATCAAACCCATCAGGCCTCTGCAGCTTTATGCTGATGGGGGTTACCAGCTGAGAATTAGGCGTCTTGAGGGTACCCCTAATTATGGTCCCCGACAGTGGTTTACCTAAAACCGTGGTATTTTTGGAGTTTTCGAAACTCCACTCCGGACCTCAGTTTTCTTTTCTTCCCTCTACATATACTTTGTCTTTCCAATGGAACCAAACATATCTCGGTTTTGAGCAATACTGTGGTTTTACTGTGGTAAAGTAATATCATAGTATTTATGTCATGTACAATTGTAAACTGTGGTATCTCAAAATTACAGTATTTTAAAACCGCATTTCCAAACAGGCCCTACATCATATGCATGTTTTGTAGTGACATAAACAAGATGCACCTGTTTTTTTTTTCCTTTCTTTATGAAAGCTCTGTGAGCTATTATGAAACTGATAAAATGCTAAGAACCAAGCCCGTAAGCAAATTGGCCTTGAGGCTAAAAACACGCATCGCAGTAGGTGGAACGTAGCACCTAACAACACACACAATGCAAAGAGCTCCTCCCACTTGACTAGTACGACGGCCGCCGCCACGTCGTCACACATACACAGCAAACCCGCCCACGAATCGACGGCCCAACGCCGCCGGACAGGGGGGAGAAGAGAACGCACCCCCAAAATTTCGCCGCCGCCGTTCGCGTAGCCACAAACATCAGCGAAGTCAAGGCCGGCGAGCTGGATCCATGCAGCAATTGAATGAGGTGCAGCGCGTTTTGTTTTGTTTTGTTTTGTTCCTTCTACCCGGCCGGACAGAAAACGCCAGCCTAACTCCGCCGGTTGCGGTGACATGATGTACGTGCCGTGCGAGCGCGACGGATCAGCCTGTTCGGGGGGGGGGAGGCGCGGGTAAGTTGGATCCGGTGGCCGTGCGCGTGCAGATATAGCGTACTGCCAAGGTACGGAACCACGCATATATTTAATCGTAAGAACCGCATTTGCGTGTGCTTAAATCGTTAATATAAACTTGCAGCCCACAACACCAACGAACGGGGCGCGCTAGCTAAGCGTCGGTGCACGCGAAGCCTCGTCTCATATATGGGCAAATATGAAAACGCGAGAAACCAGCTCATCCTCCGCACAAGGCACACGTGTATTGCGATACAAGGAAAGGAAGATTAGCTCCGGCGCCCTTTTTTTTTTAATAAGTTTCCTGCTAGCTCAGCCGGGTCGTCTTTGGGAACAAAATAAATCCCAGATCAATTAGTATACTAGTAGCAGTTGTGTATTACAGCGCGGACTGCTGTGCTGCGCGTCACCGATTCCCGGATTCTCCCCTTCGCCCGCGACCGACAGAACCCGATGGAAATCGGCGTTAGGCTATCAGCAACAGTTTTCCTAAAATTTTCTCCCTCTATATATATTCTCTTATCTCTGTCACAGCTTAAGGATGGGCCATAACCCCTGCTGACCCCTTCTTGACTCCGCTCTTGACTGGTGCCATTAAGGCTATCTCTAGCAACTTATCTATTTCTATACATATATTTAAATTTTACTCTAACTTATCTATTTCTATACATATATTTAAATTTTACTCTACGAATATTACAGTTTATAGTGTAAAAGGGTGTTTTTGAGTAAATTTTGGGTACCTGCAAACGGCCTAACCGAGGGGAGGGAGAGTCGAGCGGTAGGCGGTGCATATAGTCTTAGCCGAAAGAAACGTTTCGCTGCTGAACGTGCATGGGAAAAGGACGGAATGGTTGGCGCGTTGCGTTCCATGTGCTCAGACCTCGCAGTCGCGCGCAGGCCGGAGCGCCGCCGAGTTCGTCCTTCGTCGGGAGTCGGGACAGTGTGTCGGCCCCCTGTGTGTCCTCTGGTTGTTTCCATTTCCCCTGTTTCGGCTTCGGGTGGCGGGTTTCATTCCGTCGTAACCAACTCCTTGCTTCATCTGCAAGATGCACCAGACGGGGCTGCTAGGTGCTACTACTATTGCTGTGGAGGAGTAGGGATGTCCATCGTCACCATTTTACTAGGGTGCCAAATAATTTGGGGGGGGGGGGACAGAAAGGTGGTCGCTTTTGAACGGCAAAGTTGTTCATGAGCGGCAAGGCAAACGAATGATGAATGACGAACATTGAGCAAAGCGAGATGTCAGATGGTCCAGGTTTCTTTCCTCCTCTTTTTTTTTCGGGGGGGGGGGGGGGCGGTTGTGGGCACGAAACATGCATGCCCTGTCACTCCTTTTGATGGATTACATACACACAGTCCGCGTGATGGTTCAATAACACGTGCCTTTTGAGCTGACTGACGACTGACAAACATTCGGGGGTCAGTACCCACGACCCAGCCGGTTGCTGACAATCAGCTCGGACAGAGCAGGCCACAGCAGAACAACAACACAAGAAGACCAGACCAGACCGGGCCGGGCCGGGCTGGGAAGGATAAAAGCGTTCATCGACGCGAGTGCCGTGGGGGTTGGTCAGAAACGATGGCAGGCACCACATCAGTTCAGATCAGACACCAACAACTGGAACCCACCAAAAGAGGGCCTTCAACTCAACCACCGGAGAAGGTGAACGTCCGGCCCCGACGCTAGTGTTTCTGGATTCTACTCCCCGCTCCGGATCCCCACCCAACCGGCCGCCACCTGCCGCTGCTAGCTGCTGCCCACTAGCTCCCCCGCCAGGCCGACACCCTCTCTCACGCTCACCAAAAAAATAATCAAAAAAAACCTTGACCCTGTTTCAACCGTGGCCTGAAATTGTTGCTTACATGCAGTAGTGCAGTCACTAGATTAGAGTGACCAACCACTGTCGTTATCTACATACGTCAGAGTTTAAACTGTATGCCAGGTACAGAGTACTCTGTGCTTAGTCTGGTCTATACGTTGGCTTTGTAAGATAGCAGCTCGGAGAAATGGGATGGTGCAAGGAGGATGGCAGTGGCAGGGCCGAGCATAACGGAGACAACTCTACAAGTGACGTGGTATCTTCATGCACTACAGACGTACACTAAAATACAGTAGTAGTACTAGCGAAGCACGGGCACGGGCAAGAGTTCGGAATGGGACTGGTACGAAGAAATTACACCATCCTGCCACGCAGACACACACATATACGCTTGGTCGGGGAAGTGTTAGTATTAGTGCGTCACTTGCTCGCACACGGCACACCTAATAATGATTGCTGCTGCTCCGGAATGATAAAGGGAAAAAAAAAGCGTGACACCAACACGACATCCTCTCCCCTCGTCCGCTCCGCTCTAGCCTGCTGCCATCCTGTCCTCTCGTCTCGTCTCGTCTCGCCCCCTCGCGGCGCTCGTCCCCTGCTCGCCACCTCCCGCCCTTTTTAAACCACCACCACTACCAAATTCGCTTGCCTCCCCAACACCGCTTGGGCGCTTGGCGCTTGCTGCTGCGGCCCGTCGGTCGTCTAGCTAAGCTACCACGTTATTTAGGCGACGCTTGCATAGCACAGGGCTTTGACACGACGCGACGCCGATTAAGCGACACGAGGCCAGCCAGGTCCCGGTCCCGGGAGCTCGATCGAGGAGCTAAAGCAGGCGCCGTTCTTCTGGTTGGCCTCTGTGATGGGGTCGTCCACGGACCACGGCGGCAGCGGTTGGCGGGGCAAGAAGCAGGGGTCGCAGCTGTGGAAGAAGGCACTGCTGCATTCCTCCCTCTGCTTCGTCATGGGCTTCTTCACCGGCTTCGCGCCGTCGTCCGTGTCCGACTGGACGTCCGCCGCGGCGGCGGCGGCGGGCCGGGTGGGCAGCAGCAGCAGCCACGTGGTACGGGCGCTGCCGGCGGCGGCGGCGGGGGGCGGGGCCTTGAACCGTAGCCTGCTGGCGCACGGCGCGGGGCCTGGCTACGACCGGGCAGCGTCCCCGCGGCCGCTCCTGGTGGTCGTCACGACGACGGAGTCGACGCCCGTGGCGTCCGGCGAGCGCGCCGCCGCGCTGACGCGGACGGCGCACGCGCTGCGGCTGGTGGCGCCGCCGCTGCTGTGGGTGGTCGTGGAGGCCGCCCCGGACGCGCCGGCCACGGCGCGGCTGCTGCGCGCCACGGGGCTCATGTACCGCCACCTGACGTACAGGGACAACTTCACCGCCGCGGGCGCGGGCAAGGAGCGCCACCACCAGCGCAACGTGGCGCTCGGGCACGTCGAGCACCACCGCCTCGCCGGCGTCGTCCTATTCGCGGGCCTCGACGACGTGCTCGACCTCCGCCTCTTCGACCAGATCAGGGAGATCAGGTAGGTTAGGTACCACACAGCCATCCATCATCCTTGCTTCGCGTCGCGTATTGCCGAAGCAAAGCTCGCTGCTTTTTTTTTTCATTGCACGGCAGTCAAACAAAACGAAGGGAAATGGTTAAAGCGAGCGCCGATCTTTCTTGATGCGAGCAAAATATAAGCTAGGCGCACGTCGACGCCAACGCCAACGCCTTCACGCCATGGGCGCTAGCGCACAAAGCACAGTAGCCATCGCTCGCTGCGAGCGGCTTTTGTCAGGCTGTCGTCCCGAGAGCAACAGCTCACGCACAGAGCACAGTAGCCAGCCCACCGCCTGGTGACCTCTGCGGGCGGTGAGAATCCGGGGCATGTGCTGTGAGGAGGTCGCCCTGCCGCTCCCGGCGTCCGCCATTCAAGGGTCCTTTTATCCTTTTGGCTGGCCACTTGGACTCCTTTTCCCGGCGCCTGCGCTGTACTGTACGACTACACTTCGCAGTTGAGATCTCGGCGTACAGACAGACAGAGAGACAGACAGCCGTGGTGGCTTTGCCTCTGTTCCTTTGCGTCCTTTTTATTTGTTTTATTTTATTTGCTGCAAGTGTCGCGGTACAGCCGTGCTCGGGCGACATCACGACGGGTGGCTGGTGTCCGTCCGGTGTGCTACCGGTTTGGTCGCCGGTCATGTGGTAGCGTACGAGACGCCCAAACGTGTCGGCGAGATGATGATTGCCACCCCTCAACTAACGGGGAGACTGGAGAGCCTCCGGCGTCGTATCTGATAGGGCGCCCGGAAAAGAAATGGTGGTGGTGACCGCGGACGCCAGAGCGCGGTTGCATTGCATTGCATTGCATGCCGTTGGATCCACGGCCGTTGCATCGCCGTCTCACAAAAAAAAAATCTTCCCGCTCGTTCTCGTGCTCGTGCCAATCCCGGGTTTCCAGTCACGTTTCTTCTGGACTGAACGCGTAAATCCGCCCTTCTTTCAAGTTTGCTTTGCTTCAAAGCCTGCCTTTTGTTGGCGGCTAGCTATCATGCTAACCACCTTTCGCGATTCAACAACACGCGTGTCCAGTCTGTACTGCGATTTCGCCTACCCGCGCGCTATCTGATATATATGAACACCACCGCCATCATCACATCACATGGTGTTCTGGTTAGATAGTACGCACGGCTAGCTACACCTGTTACGTATGTTACCGTACACACAGGAGCGCTCCAGACACAAACTACTCACGACACGATCTGTCTCGTGAAACGCTGATCGAGAATCTGACGACCTCTGATCAATAATTCTTTTGCAGCGCGTTCGGCGCGTGGCCGGTGGCGACGATGTGGCGCGACGAGAGGGAGGTCGTCGTGCGGGGCCCCGCGTGCAGCTCGTCCGCGGTCACCGGCTGGTTCTCCCAGGACCTGAGCAACGGCACCGCGGCTGCTGCCTCTACCACCTCCACCGCGAGGGCGAGGCCTTCTGGCGAGGTGGACGTCCACGGCTTCGCCTTCAACAGCTCCGTGCTCTGGGACCCCGAGCGCTGGGGCCGCTACCCGACCTCCGAGCCCGACAAGTCCCAGGTCCGTCAGTCGATCACCCACCCTTCACGCACCTACTGCTTTCGACACGACATGCATGTGTGATGTACCCAGAGAGTATACATACTACTGTACGTAATTAGCAAGCGCTCGCCTCGCCTCGCCTTTCGCACGGCGCCCTTGCGTTAAATACGGCCCCCGGGTTTTTCCTGGGTCAGATTGAAAGACGCATTTCCGCCATGAAAGCGGCGTCTCGGCCGTCGGCTAGCGCGCCGGTCGTGCCTCCCGCATGTGGCACAGGTAGTTCCGTAGCTGTGAGCTGTGATGGGGAGGGAGGACGAGCCGAGGGGGGCAAGCGTGTGTCTCGTGTCGTGGCCCATCTGTTCCTAACTTTCCCGGGTCAAACACATCAACCCGATTCACCGGTCAGGCGGTGACAGTGACAGGTCACTAACGCAGCCTCCTCATGTCTGCGTAAAGACCAGTGTGATTATGATTAGCTGCTGGTTTTCTTCTAGCAAATGGCGTGGGTGCAGTGCAGGTGCAGCAATCGACAACAGAACAGATCGGATCCCAGAGGATCTGGAGAGATGGCATTTTGCAAATGCCAACTCGTCCTTATTTTCTTTATTATATTCCATTACTCCGATGCGTTGGGCTGATCTGGTGCCAAGAGAAAAAGATGGGGTTCTTTTAGGGTTACGATTGTCTGTCGACCTAACAACTAAAAGTAGCCCGTTTGGT
Source organism: Zea luxurians (assembly GCA_029449295.1). Classification (NCBI taxonomy): domain Eukaryota; kingdom Viridiplantae; phylum Streptophyta; class Magnoliopsida; order Poales; family Poaceae; genus Zea; species Zea luxurians. The sequence continues at coordinate 44,350 of JAOPSE010000247.1, read as the reverse complement.
GTGACGGTCAATCATCCAAGGCCGTGTTCACCGCTCCCCTGTGTGGCTGTGTGACGCCAAAAGAAACCATGGTTTCTTCTTTCTTGCTTGAAAACTCCAAGGTTATCACTCGCCCTGACATGGTTTTTATTGTTGGCTCTTCTACTGTTTTTTTTTCAGGACTCCACGAAGTTCGTCCAGCAAGTGGTTCTGGAAGATCTTAGCAAGGTGAAGGGCATTCCTTCCGATTGTTCAGAGGTCATGGTATGGCACGTCGATACGGCCGCGCCTTCTCCCTCGTCTCCGCAACCGTCTACGCAGAGCAAGAGGAGATAGAGAGCTGAACCATAGAAGAGAACGGACGAGCCTGGAGGACGGCCGGAGTGGTGCGCATTGTACATGCATGGCTACACCACTGAGATGCTGATTGTCCTGCTAGCTGCCTGCAAAGAAGGAAAAAATTTTGGTTTTCTCACCGGAGGATGGATCGACCTGTGACCCCCCCCCCCCCCCTCTCCATCATAATGTGCGATTTTCTACTATTCTTTTTTCCCTAAAAATGTGATATATGTATATTTTTTCCCTTTTTCTTTTTTCTTTTTACTCAAGAGGGTTTAGGTGAATACATACATAATAACCCCTCTCAAGGATGTAATGGATAGAAGGCAAGCTAAAAAAAATCAACTTAACAATGATGATACGCATCATGTTCCCTTTTATTCAGAAGTTTACTCCAATGCAATGCAAGGTGTCCAATTCGTAGAAAAGGATAGACACCTGTACCAACAAGCATGCTTCGGAAGCGCACAAAGCTATGGCATTGTTCTTGGTGCCCCCCCCCCCCCACCCCCCCCCCCTGTACCCGCTCTTGAGTGCCATGGCATGGGCTGTTGTTTTGTTGGCCCGTCGCCATCGTGCGGGAAAATCAACTATGGTGAGGCTAGGAAGTAGGAACTAGGAGCTGCTGATGTGGATTGGACACATGCTTTTGAAACACAGGAAGCTTCAGCAGTCTAGGTGCAACAAGCGGCCATTATATATATGGAACGTGGTCTTGCAGATAATCCATTATCAGTTACTTAATTTTGAGAGCCTGAGGGGAAGGGAAAGCAAAAAAAAACTGAACAAAAAAAACCTGCACCAACCTGGCAAATGTTTCTCTTTTTCTGTGGAGCGGGTGCCCTTTCCGTTGGTTCTGAATCTCTGAAAGCCTTGAAGAACTGCATGTCCACAGTCCAAACGACACTAGTAGTAGTGCCGTTGTGTAACGTACGGCATAGTCTAATGCTGCACCTTTTTGTTCTTGGGCGAAGACTATCTTCAGGGGTTTGTATGTAAGCAACAACTCCAACAATGCAGTACCATAACATTCAATGGCTACAAAGAACTCAGCAACATAAGCGAATATTCATTTGGAGTGATGCCGATGACTTGGTATTTGTTGGGCTTTTATGGGCCGATAGGTACGGTCCCTTTGTGAACTTCTGGGCCTTCCGCACTGTCTTCGTGATTGCAGCCCAGTTCGCATTGTCGCATAGCGACTCGCCCAGCTTTTCGTGGTTTCTGCGGACTCTCCTGTGTGGTGTACTTTGCTGGCGTCTACTGCTGTCTCCACTTCGATCTCCGTGGCGATCACAGCATAGTAGTAAAAACCCACACCACAGTCTTTTTTTTTCATCGTAATATAAAATGATAAAACCTACTGCTGTTCATTCACGAGAACTTCTCCCTGGCGGTGGTGCAGCAGAGCATGGTACCGCGAGAAGTTGATGCTCTCTCTATAGTCTACATGATGCAGCGAATTACCTACAGGTCAGATAGAAAGTATTGTTTTATACTACAGATCACACTATTTACAAAATCTATACTACTTATTAAGGCTCTAAGAGTAGCCTGCCTTTTTTTGTTCTGCCATCGGTAAATCTGGACCGTTCGCTTCATCCAACGAGATCCGACCGTGCTCCGCCCCCTCCCCTCCCCTCCCCTCCCCCGTCCCAGCCTTTGGCAACCACCCCGCCCCCACCCTTCGGCGGCGTCGCCCACGAGGGCACGAGGCCGATCCACCGCCAACAGCCCGCCACCGCCACCACCCGCCTCTGCGCCGTCTCACCGTCCCCGTCCCCGTCCTCGCCCTCCCCCGTGGGCTCGTTCGGCTTCGATGCACTCAAGGAGACCTTCTCCGTGGACGTGTCGGCGACCGGCGCGCGCCCGCTTCGCGTCCCGCTTGTCGCGCCCTTCACCATCGCGTCCTCGCGCCTCGCCGCGCTCTCCAACGTCGTCGTGCGCGTCGATCTCCGCAGCGGCGCCATCGGCTGGGGCGAGGCACCCGTGCTGCCCTCCGTCACCGCCGAGGACCAGCCGGCGGCGCTCGGAGCCGCGGGCCGGACGTGCGCCGCGATGCCCCGCCGTGGGCGCTCTGGCGCGGCCGCCCCCTCCTCCCCGGTCTCGCACGCGATGCCCCGCCGTGACAGTCGCCGCCCATCAACGGTCTCGCCCTCCTTCCTCCATCGTCCCGCTCGCACGAATCTAGCTAGCTAGGCGAAGAGCTCGAGCAAGACGGGCGGGTCGGCGGCGCCCCCGCGGGCCCGCTGCAGCGTGTCGTCGGCGCGTCAGACCCAGGCATCGGCGGCGCCCGTCGTCGTCTCCTCGCGGTGCCGCCTCATATGGCCGCCCAGCGCCTGCCCCATCTCGAAGCCGAGCCCGCAGACGTGGCACTCGTGCTGCGCCTGCGGCTCCCTGTCTCCTCCTCCGCCTCTGCCGCCGCCGACGCCGTCGCCGGCCTGCTGATGATGCTTGTGCTGCTGCCTGAGCGCCCTGGCGCCGACGCCGAGCTCGAGGCCGTGGCGGCCCCGCAGGTGGCTGGTCCGGTGGCCGCCGAGCGCCTGGAACGAGGTGAAGGCGCGGCTGCAGGTCCTGCACACGAACAAGCTATTCCATGGCGGAGCAGGATGGCGACGCGGGGCAGAGGCCACCCGACTCCGTTCCGGTAAGATTCGTTACCTTCTGATGGGTTGGTTTGGACTCTTCAATTTCTAGGTCCCGCTGGAGGCGGAAGCTTGCGAGGTAGGAGTACACTTGGGCTTGGAGGCTTGAAGCCTCAGGGTTTACCAATTAAGGGTGTGTTTTTTTCTCGGATGATTGACTTGCAGTGTGATTCTTGCGTCAGGGCTTTGACATTTTAGTTTGTTCTCTGTCTGGGTTATTATATTGGTTTAACCTTGGATCGCGTTAATTCGGGCCATGAGGAGGTTATTCCGGTGGTTTGATATCGGATCTCGTTAATTCGGGCCCTGAGGAGTTTGTGCGGGTTGAAATCCCCAACACGCTAATTCGGTAAGGACGCCTCAGCTGTTGCTAATTGCAGGAACGATCGCTATTAATATCTCTAATTCAGAAAGGGGGCAGTGATGAGGTTGTCGTTTTCTTTGTTCAAATCGTCTCAATTGCTAATGGAATGGTCAACCCAGGTCAAAACAAAATAAGAATGGTCATAGTTCTGATCTCCGTTCGTTCTGAACTATCTGCTTTGCCAATTTGCTGTGAACGGGAAATGGGTATCATAGGAAGTAATAGCTGTAGTTTTTGTGTCATGATGTTAATATATTACCATCATCACTTCTGTTAGGTGGTTCGTGTAGGGGATCAAAATACTAATCAGCATCAACCATTTTTTCGACGATGTGCCAACCACTTCGCACTGTTGTAAGTCAAAAACTCATGATTCTGTACAGAATTAGCAGTGTCAATTTGTTATTATTCTTAAGTTCATAACCTGCCTACATGTTTCCCTGCTGCTTACAGGGCTCCTTTAACATATACTAGCACATATGGTTGATTAAAATACTAATCAGTATCAACCATTTTAGTTGTGGTTTCGTTTGCGAAACTATTCTCTTAATAAGGAATTTTATTTCACATTTTCTAATACTAATTGCAGCAGTTAATGTTATGATGCTATGGTCCTATATGCCGTATTAAAATATTTGTCATACATGGTACTAAACCAATAATTGAGTGCATAATGGTGATCAAGGTAAAGTTAGAAAGGAATCTTCATATGCTGGTGGATTTTTTGAGCCTAAAATGGGTCTATATGACAAGTATGTTCTACTTATTGACTTCAACAGCCTTTACCCTTCAATAATCCAGGCAAATGATGAATACTTACAATCTCATTGAACTGATGGATCCTTATGCCAAACAGTTCGGGAACATTCCTCGGTGCTAATGAAGACTCAACTAGAACCCTTGCAGAAATCGAGAAGAAGATTGCAAGGGCTACCGTGTTACCCAGAAATCATGGGGAGGTACTACATAATATTTGCAATTATATACCATATTTTGTGATTTAATTGTTCCAGTTTGGTCAGAGAATTGATTAGCTCTAGGAATATACATGTGCTCTAGGAATATACCATAGCTTTAGGAATATACCATATTTGCAATTATATACCATATTTTTTCTGATGAGAACCAACACACTTGGGAACAAACCAACTCAATAGTTACAGTAAAATAACAAGGGATATAGTGATTTACATGAAAAAAATAAATGTTAAACAATATGCAGTAAAAAATGCTACTTGTTAGTAACATTTTTCCTCCAGGGAACCCTTCACTGATATAATGAACTACTCCTTCAGTTTATACCTTGGATTTGTGTTTGCTTTTGTCTTAAAATTAATTAATTATTAAATTGTTACTAATGAGCTATTGGAATGCAATTCCCTACGTGGCATCTTTCTTGATTTATCTCATGGATGTCGAAGAAGGGGAGAAACTATGTTCCCATATGAGGTGAGTGCAAGAAAAAATTATGAATTTTTATTTTTTATTATGCATTTATTTATGCAGCCATTCCAAACTCCTCCACCTGGTCCCTTGGTCTCCATCAGGAAGCCACCATAGGCTCATAACATAAGTTCTATCAGCGTTCAGCGTGCCTTTATGTCCTTCCCTTGTGATTCCCTAGCAATTGGACCATGTCCATCCTTTGGTTAGATACTGAACATATATTGCTATGTTAAGTTAGTCAACACAAGGATTTTACATAATGTTGTCACCATGGTGCTCTTAGGTTGGTGGTTGTTCAAATTGCTTTATTTATTTACATCTCCATTGCACGCTGTTGGTTGTTGGCGATTTCTTATTTTTATCTCCAATTGACTGAACTTCAGTTTTCTTATATAGTTTGAGGCTTGGCCATGCCTTTAAATATAGATATTGCACTATTCAAGCTAGACATTGATGAGCTAATAGCTGATTATGCCAAGGTAATTTTTCAAATTCTCTCCTTGTGTACACATGTGGTAACACCGAAACCGAAGTTTCGGCGTTTACTCAAATCATGGGCAGGTCTGGTAGATATTACTAGCCTAATCGAGAGGCAATTTACAAAATCTCTAGGCTCCAGCCGAAAGTGTCCTGTGTTCACAGGCCCAAGTCCTACTTCAACAGCTGAAAAAACTAAACGAAAAGATTTGAGAAACTCGCATCAATCTAAATTTGCAATACTATCAACGAAGATGTTAGCATTATTCCACCACCATAACTCAAGACGATGATGGGGGACCTTGTTCCAGGTCTAGATTGTCCACCATCTTCTGTATAGATTCGATATCACCTGTTGCTGAGAGGGAGTGAATCTGTAGGCTATCTGCATCCTCACTGCTCATAAGAAAACAGAAAATAATGACAATTACCAACAAGGGGCAAAAATCTTCACAATAAAATGGACATGACAAAAGAACTGTTTGAGGTACAAAGAAAACAAGGGGGTTTAGTAAAATATAGACATACTCTGTAACTCCAAAGATTTCTTTGACTACAAGTGAGCTGTCCCGTGAACAGAACTCCGGAAGATGGACAGAGATTCACAAACAATTTCTATTAAGATCTGATTCATCATGGTAACTTTTATGTAGGCTAATCAGTAACAAACTACAAAAAAGACAACCTAAGAGTATCTCCAAGAGTTCTCAAAACACTCTCCTAATCCAGAAGTTTTGGAAACATTGAAAAACACATCCCTAAAAACTGCCAACCTTAGCTCCCAATCTTTTAGCACTTGGGAAAACTGAGACCCCTGCACGTGGGACTAGGCATTTTTTTCATCGACACCAAAACATTGAACTGCTTCATCCATTTCAGTTTAGATCAGAATTTGTATATGGTATGTTTAGGATATATATAATCTAGACCAAGATAATTACTGCTCACGATATGTTCTGTTCTTCATAGCTATTTATTGATTGGGTAATGCATGGCCAGATTATGTTGTTTGGCCATTGTGAGACAAACTTTTTCTGCATTTCTAGGTCATATATGAATTCTTATTCATGGAGAACTCCATCTTAAAGTGTTTAGTTTGCAGTTCAACCTTTATTGAAAGATGGCACTGACAAAAAAAATTTACTGCTAAGCTTATTCTGTCTTTGAATTTATCCATGATTCTGAATCATATTATTTTTACGTTATCTGTATCACCTTCTTTTTTCCTATATAAAAAGTGTCTATAAATTCCGGTATTAAAACACGAACCTACTGCTTGGTACATAGTAGTATTGAATGTGGGGAACCTAATTGGCCCTTTTTTGCTTTTATTTAGCTTATTCTTCTGACAACACCGATTTAGTTAGATATAGATCTTCTGTTCTATGATCGCGCTGTGTTATTTAAATCCTGCTCCAAATTGCAAATGCAATTCTGTTATTGGAAGGTTTTAATTAAGATACTTGTTTTCGAATCAAACTGCTGCTCAGGTCTCCTATTCTTCAGCTGAAGATCATACTTGCTGTGGAGCCTTTGATCCCTTCAGAGGGACCAAGGATTGGAGAGAACATTTTTGGTTACACGGTCAGTACATAATCTATTTAAAGGTTCATTTGTCTCACTCTCACCAGTATTTATAATCTGTCTAGCTGTCCTGATTTATATTCGTCAAGCTGTGCGAACATAGTTTTTCATAAATACAGTGTTTTGTAGCGATTAATGGTGTTGTCTCAATGAACTCATACATGCGTTTTCTTCGATCGTACCAGGAATCGAATGTTGCTGGTTAGATTCATTTATGTTTTGTTCGTGCTCATCTTGTCTTGTAGAATAGATAGAGTGTATGCCTGTGTTCTCTTCGGAAAGTGTATTTTGGTGCAACAAGCCTATTTTTTGAACTTAGGTTGATGCTTCTCTTTTTGAATGTTTCTCCACATATAATGAATATGGGTTGGGTTTAGAAGGTGCTAGACAGAGACCGATTTTTTTAAGGTTGACAGCCTAATTATGAGGCATACAATTTTTTGGCTCTCCTGTATGACATTTCATGGAAACAATAATTTTCTCTGTATAGGTGTTTGAAAGACCGTAACTATTTGTTGATAAGCTCTAGATGGTGTTGGTTGACCTCTTACTGATGCTATTTTATTTTAGAATATTTTTTGACCTCTGATTTAGTCTAGAATATTTCTTACAATTCTTCGAGTTCATCAAAATTTGCAAGTGTTCTGAATACAAATCTATACATGTAACTTCTCAGCAATATAGTCTAGCTCATCAATGAACTACAAATCTATACATGTAACTTCTTAGCAATACATTCTAGAATATTGTCTTAGTGGTTATCCAGTCCTACCATGTCGATGCTGTCACAACAGCTAAGGAGTTGCCTCGGGACATCACCACATTTGTTCGTTGGAGCCAGCCAAGTCGTCATTTCTTCTGTTTTTATTTTTATTGTTTGATTTGAATCTGTTTTCTCTTCTATGTTCTGTATTTTGATTGCCATCATGTGTTGACTGCTTGAAGTTTGTTCTGTTATCTCATCTGTTGTTCCTCTTCTTCCTGGTATGGAGAGGGAAGCTAGGTTGTAAGGGCAATGATGATGTGAAAGTCATGCACCACTCTGAATGAGAGGATTTTCTCTCTTTGGGCTGACAAGCAAACTTTCTACCCATTTTTTGGCGAAACTTAGTTGGTTGTGTTTTGTGGAGTTCTTGAGTGATTTCTAAGAACTGGATGATGTGGGCTGACAGATCCAACCATGATGTGGACTGAATTTTATTTGTCGTCAAGAATTAATAAACAGAATAACCAGTGTACAGTTTTTTATACAAAATTGAAAGTTGGTCGCATATTTTATCAAGGCTATTATTATTTTATCATTTCAATGATAGGTTGGTATGCATGTTCATCGTATCCCTCAACTGTGAACCTGATGTTTAATGATAATTTAGGACCTAGGTCCATATTCTGCCACCATTTTTACCTATCGGTCCTTTACGATTGTGCTAGCTTCCAATTGTACTTGAAAGTGGTCAGATAAAAAACTAGAGACATTTATAGAGACGTTCTCACCTCCTTTGGCTTTTTGCCATCCATGATGTGCAGATAGTGGACATCTTCAGTAGCAGCTGCCGTGGCCACCATAAGAATCCTCCTTCAGAGCCATATGTCCTTGAGGTGAGAGACTGGGCGACACTGCCCAAGTCCCAACAATGTGTTGCTCAACATCTTTCTTAGGTTGGGGTTTTGCAAGATTATGTTGGAAGTGGAGGCTGTGTGCAAGGCATGACAGCGTGTCGTGGTCAAGGACCCTAAGCTCTAGCGCCAAATTCATATCACATTTGTTCTAGAATGGTCATCCACTGAGCTCAATTTCCTGTAAGCTATAATTACCGCTGAATTAGCTGACCAACATTTATATTGCCACTTGTAGAGATCATGAATGGTCCCTGGGGTTGGCATGGTTCACGCTCCATTCTCAGTGCGTTTTCCGACATCGTTCTTCAAGCAAGCATGCGAGCTGGCTCCTATTTTCACTGAGCTTGTGGATTGTGTGAGCTTAGATGGGGAGTCCTTGCAAGCTGCTTTGTCTAGGCAAGTTCTGAATTCTATACACTGGATTCTTGTGATACCAATGTGGTATATATCTTTGTTCAGAGCATACAGTGAATAGATGAGATTATCAACTGATTTTTTTCATCACAAGATTGTTGCCTTGAATTTTGAGGAGAATATAACTCTCTGTTAGTTAGGTTATCGAAGGTCGAGCTAATTTTTACATTCCTAGCTATATAATGGTTTTAGGTTAACAGGGACTTATCATTTTATAATTTTAGAACAAAGCAGGTTCATGAATTTACCGCAAGGCTGCTAGATATTCATGATAAGATGATGTTGATAAATAATAAAGAGGTGAGTAAACTGTTTCTTATCCGTCTCTGTGTCTCAGTTTTGACCTTTAGGAAATGCTTTTTTAAAAAACTTTCTCTTGTTTTTTAGCCAGCCACTGATATGTGTTTGATACACTTTTAGGATATACGCTTAATATTGCACCGGTCGGACTATATGTTGGATTCTGAAATCAATTCACTGCTTCAAATTGAAAACTCTAGGAGCTATATTTTGCCACCAACGCTGCAACTTTCTGTTGTTCCATCAGGTTGCTACTGAATTTACCTGACCATGCTTGCCTGGTTGTTTTGTTTAGCTATTTTGGGGTGCACAGATTATTTTGCACTAGACACTGAGTTCATTTTATCTCCTGCCTAACGATGGCCACATTAGCTTTCAGCACGCGATTCAATATAATTAATTCTAATGATCTATGTAGTTGTCTCTATAGCTATTTGAATGGATAGCATGTAGTTTTGTGTGCTTTGTTCTGCTTTGTTGGCTTCTATTTTTATTCAAAACTGCTCCGTTACAAGTGAGTCTTTTGTAACAATGGATAATACTTTTTGAGTGGCAATTAGCTATTTTTATTCGAAACTTTTGTAGCAATGGATAATCTTTTGTTGGCTACTATTTTTTCCCATTGGCGTCCATGGCAGGACCTACCTAAGTTAGCCCAGCAAAGCACAAGCCCCTATCCGCACGACATTGCCCCTACCTTTCGCCGTCCAGATGCTAGACACAGTGCCCAGTGCCCAGCCGCCATGGCCAGGTCCCCAATGCTCAGTGCTAGGACGCCCGCCTTGACTTCATGGAATATTATAGCTATGTTCCCTCCAACACTGGAAAATGAGCCGCTAATGTGGAAAACTAGGAGTTAGATTGACCGATTGGTTGGGAGTTTGGAGGTATTGTTTTTACACCATATTTCTAAAGAATGATGCTTGGTCACTTGATTGGCATGGTCATTTCTATTTTTTCTTTGTCCGCTCAGGATTACCAATGCTAGAATCTGTATGGATTCTATCAGCTGTTCGCCTACTGATGCTTATGTGCCAATTTAGTGAGACTGGAGTCATACACTCCATACAAATCTATACAAAATCAAAGTAAGTTTGTTTTGGTCTTGATTTTTATGGATGTTCTGGTGTAAATTCGTTTATTTGTTTTGTTTGATTTATTTCTTGAGAAGTTGGAGCTATTGAAGGTTTGTCCTTACCAGTTTGTAGTTACAGGTATCCAATTGTGTTGGTTAATGTCCTTTGGTGAATTACTGAAATTTCTATTGGAGTTGAATAGTCTACTGTATGGAACTCTATAGATAGCATGCTATGCTAAAAATGGCTCATGATTATATATACAGATAGATAGAGAGAGAAATGTAAAGAGAACGTTTTAAAAAGCTAACATAGATATTGCTAAAGAAGGTGCTAAGAGTTTAGTGTTATATATCTAAATATATGTATCTGTTCAGACATTAGATTTTTCGTTTCAGGTGGTTGGCAATGCAGTGATGCTCGGTGAAATCATAAACTACGTGCAGTCCCTACAACGACAAGTTGAGGTAAATTTCCACTATCAGTTCACAACTGGAACGACTCATTGTTTTGTCGTTCTAGAATGGAAAGGGTCGACCTATTCTCTCTGAAAACCCTTTTTCTTTTCGCATTCTGTTTTGCAGTTTATGTCCATGAAACTGGCCACCGTGAATCCCCAGGTGGACTTAAATAGCCTGCCTAACGTCCTCCCTAAAGATGTGAGGACACACAAACATGATCGCTCGCTTCACATTACTACATTTGGTTTCAGGTATGGATCGAGGGGCCCTAGCTCACATTTTGTTCCTGTTTGTGATCAGGTACATCAGTCTTGTGGTCCGCCACATTTCTCGCTGGAGACCTCAGGCGCTTCGTTGTCGTACCTCAGCCAGCCTCACCATGGAAGCCCTCTTGGCTGCATGGACAACCAGAGTTGTATGCATCCACTTGACACGACGTTTTGCCTGGCGATAAATCCGCAGTATCATTTCCTCAACGGTGTTAGCGATGCATCGTCTCAGGTAAAAAATGCAACCATTGTCTTGTGACTCTTAACCAGCTTAGACCATATTCATGCAGTGACACTGATGGTGAACATCGATACGTCACATAGGTTGGGAATTTCTAGCCTTGCATTTCCAAGGGCCGGTGAATAGGCGATCTTGTAGTCTTTGTGTTGTTGTGCGCTTGCTGATTTTAGAGATCCAGTTAGCTTTAACAATGCTTGCTCATGCCTTAACATCCTGCCAGTAATGTGTGACTAACACAAGATTTTGTTTTCACTCCCCACAGGTTGAAACAATTGAGCTTTTTGTTTATTTTCATAAAATGAAACAATTAGTGTGGACGTAGCATAATCTTTTGCTATTGCTTGTTCTCTGAAGCCACCTGATCGACCATCAATTTTTATTCTGCGATTCAATCAATGAATCAATGTTCCAACATTTTATATATATGTACTAATATTCTATTTTCTTTTCAGTTGCAGCTAATTTGATGCTTGTGTTTATGGAAACCAAGAGGTGGCGCTGATCCATTGGAAACCTGGTTGTGTATGAATGGGTTTCCAGCTACTTCTATTCTTGGAGATAGAAACCAACATGTTTGGTTTTTGTTTTTATTCGCTTTAGAACAACTCATTTTTGTACGAAAAGAGGCATTTAGCTATAATTGTTTGTTGTAGTATGTTTACCGCAGGATAGCCGGTTCCATGAAATACATAAAAACCTGATACTGTTGCTATATTTGGTTTAGTCATGCTCTTATGGAACCTTTAATGAGGATTTTTCTATATCAAGATATCATCGTCATTATTATTGCATATCATACTTCCAGATCTATATAGCACACTTAAAAAGAGTTTGTTATTTATGTGTACTTGTTTGCTCATAAATCAACCTTCTTTGTTGTTGTCTCAAGGAGGAGCGGGCGTTCACGAGGCCGCTCGGCGCTCCGCCTCGCCTCGCCCTTTTGAAGGACTCCGCTTTCTAATTTTTACCTCTTCTAAATTGTTCCTAGACATTGGAGCTCGTTGCAAGTGACAAATCCCTTATACTTGAAGGTTGTAATGTAGCGGCCCCGTTGCAACGCACGGGCACTGACCTAGTATAGTTTATAATAAAGGTTAAGATAAGAAGTCTGCTGGAGCTTAGCCGCAGCGAATGATAGCACCGCCCTGGAGGCTGGAGGGGTATATGTATGTATATTCCCTCCCGGTCAGCCGCAGCGAATTTACTTCCTTCGTCTGTAAAAAGAACGGGACTTAAAACCAAATCTAATCAAGTCTATAATAAATATATATACATTTAAAAATTATTATAGAAATATATTCGGTAACTATTCTAGTAAAGTTTACTTCATGTTATGGATATCCGGCCTCTTCATCTTGTCGAAAAACGAGACGAAGCGCAAGGTCGATCGCTGGTTCGTTAAGGCTTCCGGCGGCCTGTAGTGATGCGTCAACCTTTTTTTTTTGGATAGGGCAGAATCGAAAGGAAGAAACAAGGAAGGAAAGAAAAGGTGCACTGGCCGGGGTTGTTGTTGACCGACAGCCTTGGCGTCTCGTCTGGCACACTCGCTTCGCTGCCTAGTGACTAGACTACTGACTAGTAGGTGTACTCCTCCTGCTCCATGTGGAATGTGTGATTCTCAGCTTGAGAGCTGTCGTTGAAAGAGAGAGGACCATCCGTCCACTCCGGCGGCAACGATGACACGGCCACTGGACTTTCCGCCTGAGCCCTTCGGGCCTGCCATGCGGCCGGCGGAACAAAGTGACACTCGCGCCAGACCTAGCTACTATGCTGTAGAGTATTCCAGTTCAGAATCACGGAAGGATCAAATCAAACCGCCATATTCCCCGGCCCACGGCACCACGCCATCGATCCCGCTGTCGTAGCGGCTGCCCCACTTGTCATGAACCAACCACCCAGCGCACGGGCACGTTCCGCTTCAGCACCGCTCCGCTCGCTCATTCGCCGGTTGGAGTTGGATGTCTTTGCATGGCACCTTATCTCGATCGGCCGGTTACGTCTCGCTGGACGGGCATCTTATCAAATTCGTCCTTTTTCCTGTGGAATCAGAGGCGCCAGAGAACTAATTATCGTGTGATGACTCATCAGCGGCCAAGACGAGGCCTAGCCGCGGGGCCTATTATTATCCTCTCTCCGTCCCTCCACCACCTGTCCCGTGGACAGCTCACCTCTTGGTTCTCGAAGCAAAGATCATATGCAAAGACCTGCCTCCTTTCGTTCCATTGTTTTCTTTTGTCCCTTTTAGCGCCATGGGCAATTGTTATTAAGAAGCCAGCTTTGCATCGTAATCTCGTCGGCGTTACTGCAACTGCAATATAGGGACGCACACACCCTGCAACCCATTCCGGCCTTGTTTGGATTGGATACCCAGTTCCAGACGGAGAAAAGTGGAGCCTGCCGCATGCATCAGCTACGAACAGACCCCACCGTACACTCCCGAGACCCAGCCTGCGAGATCGCGGGGTCGCTGCGCGAACCGGAGCACGCGATCCTGCCGCCCGAGGTGCGGTACTGCGGTGCGGTGGGCGCCCACTCCACCTGCTCGAAGCGTAACCGGTACGCGGCGGCTGTGGCCCGTGTTGTTTTGCCGCCGCGTCGTGGACTCGTGGTGGCCTTGTGGCAGTGCAGGTGGCGAATCGTGGCGGTTGGAGGCTAGCGTGCGTAGTATGATGATGGGCCAGGGGCGGTCGCCAGCCGGTCCAAGCGTCCTCGTCCGTTTGCGCCGCCGTCCCATCTCTGCTAGAGCCACACAAGGAATTTTTAAGAACAGTCAAAACACGGACAGTCTCTCGATATTCTACTATCTCCTTTCTACTCCATATTTTAAATTATAAACCATTTCAACTATTTTAGATATATTGTATATCTAGACGTATAACGGGATCTATATAAAAAACCAAAATACATCATAATTTAGAATAGATAAAATAAACCATAAGATATTTTATATTTTCTAGATAAATCACTTTCAATATACATACATACAGATGCATGTACATAGTAAAAACTCAAGGGTTAACCACTCTAATGACACAACATTATAAATATGCATATAATGTTAATTAAAAACTAAAATCGTGTTTGAACAAAAAATTTATTTAAACAAAAACTAATTATATGATATATAAAAAACGTAGCAATAAACGAACAACTAACTAATTATAGTTTAAAGTGACACTTTATTAATTGATGCTAGTACTGTTTTTTGTTTGTTTTTGCCCTTAAAGCAACATTCTTTTTTACTTAATGGTGGATGTAAATTTGGTTCCATATTAGTGTTAAATACTGCCATTAGTTCTAACCTCTAACAGTATTAGTGTTAAATTTCACGTGAAAAGATGTTTTCCTTATTGTCGGCGTTTCGAGACCGGGGGTCCCTAAACCGACGAGTGAGTGTGCCGCGTGCCCCAGCCCAGATGGGTCGAGCGCGTGGGCGAGCGCGAAGGGGGGAAGCGAGGTGGCCGGAGACGGGCGTGAGAGAGGTGGAAATCCCGCGGCCTTCGTGTTCGTCCCGCGCCCAGGTCAGATGCGCTTGCAGTAGGGGGTTACAAGCGTCCACGCGGGTGAGGGAAGCGAGCGGCCCCAAGAGAGCGCCTGCCCCGTCCTCGTCCCCGCGCGGCCAACCTCCTCTAAGAAGGCCCTGGTCCTTCCTTTTATAGGCGTAAGGAGAGGATCCAGGTGTACAATGGGGGTGCAGCAGAGTGCTACGTGTCTAGCGGGGGAGAGCTAGCGCCCTAAGTACATGCCAAGGTGGCAGCCGGAGAGATCTTGGCACCCAGCTGGTGTGGTGTCGTGGCTGTCGGTGGAGCAACGGAGCCTGGCGGAGGGACAGCTGTCGGAGCTGTTAGGTCCTTGCTGACGTCCCCCTGCTTTCGTAAGGGAGCTGAGAGCCGCCGCCGTCACAGGGCTAGCGGGGCGCCATCATTGCCTATCTGGCGGAGCTAGCCAGATGGGACGTCGGTCTTGTTCTCTGCGGCCCGAGTCGGCTCGGGGTAGGGTGATGATGGCGCTTTCTGTTGACGTGGCGGACTTGTGCCCTAGGTCGGGCGACGTGGAGGTTCCTCCGAGGCCGAGGTCGAGTCTGTCTTCCATGGCCGGGGCCGAGCCCGAGCTCCTGGGTCGGGCGAGGCGGAGGTCGTTCGGCAGAGGCCAGGGCGGAGTCTGACCCATGGGGTCGGGCGAAGCGGAGTTCGTCGTCTTCCGGGGCCTTAGCCCGAGTCCGAGCCCTGGGTCGGGCGGAGCGGAGTTCGCCGTCTTCCAGGGCCTTAGCCCGAGTTCGAGCCCTGGGTCGGGCGGAGCGGAGTTCGCCGTCTTCCGGGGCCTTAGCCCGAGTCCGAGCCCTGGGTCGGGCGGAGCGGAGTTCGCCGTCTTCCGGGGCCTTAGCCCGAGTCCGAGCCCTGGGTCGGGCGGAGCGGAGTTCGCCGTCTTCTGGGGCCTTAGCCCGAGTCCGAGCCCTGGGTCGGGCGGAGCTTCCTATGGCGCCTTTGGCAAGGCCTGACTGCCTGTCAGTCTCACTCTGTCAAGTGGCACTGCAGTTGGGATGGCGCAGGCGGCGCTGTCCTTCTGTCAGACCGGTCAGTGGAGCGGCGAAGTGACGGCGGTCACTTCGGCTCTGCCGGGGGGCGCGCGTCAGGATAAAGGTGTCAGGCTACCTTTGCGTTAAATGCCCCTGCGACTCGGTCGGTTGGTGCGGCGATTTAGTCAGGGTTGCTTCTTAGCGAAGGCAAGGCCTCGGGCGAGCCGGAGATGCGTCTGCCGTTAAAAGGGGGCCTCGGGCGAGACGGAAACACCTCGGGGTCGGCTGCCCTTGCCCGAGGCTAGGCTCGGGCGAGGCGTGATCGAGTCGCTCGTATGGACTGATCCCTGACTTAATCGCACCCATTAGGCCTCTGCAGCTTTATGCTGATGGGGGTTACCAGCTGAGAATTAGGCGTCTTGAGGGTACCCCTAATTATGGTCCCCGACAGTAGCCCCCGAGCCTCGAAGGGAGTGTTAGCACTCGCTTGGAGGCTTTCGTCGCACTTTTTTGCAAGGGGACCAGCCTTTCTCGGTTGCATTTTGTTCCGGTGGGTGCGCGCGAGCGCACCCGCCGGGTGTAGCCCCCGAGGCCTCAGAGGAGTGGTTTCACTCCTTCGAGGTCTTAATGCCTTGCGTAATGCTTCGGCTGGTCTGGCGTGGTTCCCTCATGCGAACTGGCCGTAGCCCGGGTGCACGGTCGGGGCCCAAGTTCTCGGGCTGGTATGTTGACGCTGTCAACGGTTTGGCCGGAGCCGGGTTTGCGAGAGCAGCCCCCGAGCCTCCGTACAGGGCGATAGAGGGCGATCAGGGACATACTCGGCTTTTTTTACATACGCCCCTACGTCGCCTTTTCGCAAGGAGGAGGGGGGGGAGAGCTCCATGTTACCCTCGATGGGCATCGAACATGGTGTCTCCGGTGAGCTGCAAGCGGGTAATCCGAGTGGACGTCCGTGCCCCGTTCGTTGGGGGTCGGCTAGGGGCCCAGAGGCACGCCCAAAAGTACCTGCGGGTGATCTGCCGGACCCGGTCCCCTGGCGACGGGGTCCGAGGGCTCGATGCCTCCCTCCGATGGGATTCCGTTACAGGATCGCTCCCGCTGGTCTCGGAAATGTCCTAGGGTACCTCGGGAGCGCAGCCCGAGCCTCGGTTATGTATCGAACGTACCCCTGGTCATCCCTCGCTCGGTGTCTGAGGCGACTGTGAATCCTTCGGGGGGCCAGCCTTCGAACCCCTGATCAGTAATGGGCGCGGAGCCCGAGTAGCCTGAGGCGGCCGTGGAACCTTTCGGGGGGCCGGCCTTCGAACCTCTGACCAGTAGTGGGTGTAGGGCCCACGCGATCTGAGGCGGCTGTTGAACCCTTGGGGGGCCAGCCTTCGAACCCCTGATCAGTAAGGAGGCTCGGAGCCTAGTTCCTTCACGGGGAAGGATCCCTTTCGGGGTATCCCCCTTTCCCGGTCCCTGTCGCAAGAGATAGAGAAAGAGGAAAAAAGGAAAAAGGATACGAAGCCGAACGACGCGGCGTACCTTTTTTGGCGTGGTTGTTTCGGCGAAGGCGAAGCGTCGCCCGCTGCTCCTGCCAGAAGCGCCGCCTGTCCAGCCGCGGAGTTAATGCGACGGGGCGAGTAGTTGGCGGGGCTGCCGTTGCGCGTGCGCGAGCCGTTCGAGGAACGGCCGTTTCGCTTTGCGTTTTTTGAACCCCGCATCCGGTCCGGGCGGAACATTGGAAACCGTCTTCGCCTTGGTCTTTATATACCCCGGAGAGGGTCCGGTGACGGTTCTTTACTCCACTTCCTGTTTCCCTCTTAGGTTTTTGCAGCCTGAGAGATTTAGCCAGGGAAAAGGAAACCGCCCTCCCTGTCCTTTTGCGCCGCCACCCCTTCCGCTCGGCGATGGCTGACCGGGGTGACCATCATCTCGCCACGCGACCCATGGCCCTTCTCCACGGTGACGGCGAGTGATCTAGAGGATCTCGTCGGCGAGGGTTTGCTCCGCCCTCTCACCGATGAGCAGCGGCCGGAATGGATTCCTCCCATGGGCGGAGTCGCTCCATCCCCACCGCCGGGGTACGTCGTGAGCTTCGTCTCCTTCCACGAGCGGGGATTCGGTGTGCCGACGAGCCGCTTTATGCGGGCTATCCTGTTCCACTATGGGGTGGAGTTGCATAACCTCACCCCCAACTCCATCTCGCAGGCCGCTATCTTCGTAGCGGTGTGCGAAGGGTATTTGGGGATCGCCCCCCATTGGGATTTGTGGACTCATCTCTTCTTCGCCGAGCTTTTTGCCTTGCCGACGGGGGAGAGGAAGGTCCGTGCAGCGGTGCGGGCCGGCGGCTGCACCCTCTTGTTGAGGCAGTCGCGGGCGTCGCAAGTACATCCCTGCCGTCCTCGCGTCCTCGAACAAGGGGTGGCAGCGCCGGTGGTTCTACCTCCGGAATGACGGAGAGTTGCTCCCGCCGTTCTCTCAGCGGGTTGTCACCGCCGCCACCGACGCCTGGCGCCACGGGACTCCACACGAGAGACAGAAGAACCTCGAACCCCTTCTCCAGGCCCTGAAGGCGTTGCGGGAGGGAGGACTCACCGCTGCGGGAGTGGTTGCCGCCATCCACCGTCGGAGAGTGCTCCCCTTGGCGGAGCGGCGGCTGCCGCTTTGGGAGATGACCCTGGAGGCCGACTGGGAGGGGTCACGAATGTCCCCTGATTCTCTTCCCTTCGACGCCCTCCAATGGCGGGTGTCGGCCGCGATGGGGAAGCCGGACCCCCACGCCTTCTCCCAGCCTCGGATGCGCCCCGACCAGGGGTGCGTGACTCTGGTGAGTGTTCGCTCCTTCCTTCTTCATACACCGGGTTGCTCCTGGTTCTTACGACTGGGTTTCATTCCCCCCTTCTTTAGGAGGTGGGGTGGCACAAGCCCTCCCTGCCGCGGGTCCCGGAGGACGCGGTGGATCGGGCAGCGCGGCGGGTCGCCGCGGAGGAGAAGAAGAAGAAGAAGGACGCGGAGAAGGCCCGGGCCCGCGAGGCGGAGGCGGGCTCGGGACGCCTTGGAGAAGCGCCGTCGCCAGCAGGAGAGGGAAGGACTCCCAAGGGAGCCGTCGCCGGAGACATCCGATGACGATGATGACGACGATGATGAGGAGGAGGACGACATGGCCGCCCGTCTCGGCCTTAGCCCCAGCTTGGGGCGTGGCCAGGAGCCGTCGAGCCAGCCCCCGAGCGGGCTGATGCCGTCAGTTCCCGGAAGCCGGGACGCCGGGTCCTCGACCCGAGGGGCGGGGGCAACCCGAGAGGGTACTTGACCCCTCGGCTGGAGGAGCTGAGGCGACCCCAGGGAGCTAGGCCGAGGCATCCGTTCCTCGAGAGCCGCCACCTGCGCCGGCAGCGCGGGGGAGCGACCCTCAGGTCGCCGTGGCGGCGCCTGGGCAGTCCGCCTCCCGGGCGTCCGGGGCGCCCAAAGCGAGGGTGGTGCCGAAGCTGTCGGCGAAGCGGACCTCGGCGGCGGTTCCGGGGAGCGGGATCCAAGAGACCTCCCCCCAGGCGCGGTTGATCATGGCCCGGAGCGGGTAAGTATCTTGGAATGTCTTCGTCCTGGCGCTTCGTTCACATGTCCCGACCGTGATTTTCCCTTTCTCTTTTTTTTCTTTATCCAGCAAGCGAAGCCATGGCCAGACCGACCTGGCGCCCCGGAAGGCCCTTAAGACAGCGTCGGTCCGGGCGGCCAGCGCCGCCCCAGGCCCTGTCGTTCAGCCGACCCTTTCGCAGGGCGTTTCACCGCAGGGGGCTCGGGTGTCGCATGTCTCTGGGGAGCAGGTTCTCGAGGCGGGCTCTTCTGCCGAGGCGGCCATCGTGATAGGGGAGGCGGCCGGCGCCGACGTGGTCCCGAGCCCGCCTGTTGTGCCGGCCATGCCGGCGCCTGCCGCCACCGAAGTCGCCGCCGTTCCAGTCGGAGAGCGACTGGTTGCTGCCAGCGTCGGGATGGCTGCTGCGTCGGTTGCCCAGTGCCTCGGAAGAGGTGGGCGTGGACGCGCAGTTCATCCAGGCGGGCGGCAGCCTCGTCGCTGTGTGGCGGAGCCCCGAGGCCCGGCGCCAGTTGCTCCGATTCCGGACCCGCGAGGCCTCGGACCCTGTTTCGTTCTTGACGATGAACAGGAGGACCAGTCCTGGGACGAGCTCCGCGAGCGTGCTGAAGCAACGGTGGGGTCGCTCCGGTCGTCGCTGGAGGTTCTCTACAGGGACGTCCCCAAAATCCTCTAGGTAACGGTTTCAGGCATACCTTTTCCTTTCTGTGAGCGAGGCGTTCGTCGTGACGCCTTGTTTCCCTTCCCCAGGATCTGACGGATCGGAGTGCCGCCAAGTCGTCGTTCATCCGCCGCGAGGCCGATGTCTGGGGCTCGCTGCGATCCCTGAGGACCTCGCTCGCCGGTGCTACCGCGCGCCTTTCTCAGCAGGACGCTAAGATAGCGGACCTCCAGTTGCTCTGCGCTGACCTGAGAGCCGAGGCGGCGGCAGCGCGCGCGGAGGCGCAACGGCAGCGGTCGGAGTTCGTCCAGGTCGCCGAGGAGCGGGACCAATCTCGGGGCCGGGCTGCCGAGGCCGAAAGCCGGGCTGAGACCCTTGCGACCGACCTAGCCGCAGCCCAAGTCGCGGCCTCGGAGCAGCGTGTCCGAGCCGGAGGTATGCCTTGGCCGTCCCCGGTTCTTGTTCTTGTCTGTTTTTTCTGCTTGTGCTTGAGGTCTTTCTTCTGGTTGTTCGCAGAGCTCGAGTCCGCCCTTGACGAGTCTGCCAAGGCGCTCGCCGAGGCGCTTGCTGGAGCTGCCGAGCAGAGGGAGGCCGACCTCGCGGCCATGTCCGAGGCTGTCTCGGACGTTTATCGGATCCTTGGCCCCGGCGACGTCCCTTCAGGAAGCTCCCCTCAAAGCCATCTTCAAGCCTTGGGTGATTACGCGCGCGGTAAAGTCCGCGAGGCGCTACACCACGGCGTCAGGCGGGCCTTCGCCGTGCTCGCTTTTCATTACGTTGTGGACCTGGAACGGGTCAGTGAGGGGTATTGTCTTCCTGACGAAGACGAAGCCGCCCTGGCAGAAGTTCAGCGGCTCGACGCGGTCGCCGCGGGTCCGAGCGCGGCGCTGGCGACCACCTTTGAGGCGGAGATCCTTCCTCCTGCGCCGCCGCTGGAAGCGGAGGTGGACCTTACCGACGGCGGGGGCGGAACTGAGGGCACGGCTCCTTCCCAAGGCGGCGCCTAACTTTTGTTGGAACAGTTTCTGTTGGATGTGCGCTTTACCGCGGCCGCCGAGGCCTGAACACTTTGCTTTTCTTACATGAAGTCGTACTCTCTTTTCTTTCAATTTGCGCGTCTGGCCTGGCTCGTCAACAATAGGGTGATTTCCCGAGTTGGGTCATTTTTCGTGGCAGGTGATGAGTGAGGTGTCCCTAACCCGGAGGCATAGGGGTTCCTCGGCTCAGTCGGCCTCGCCACTTATTTGTACCCACGTTCGCTCCTCGGGACCCTGCTTCTGACATAGCCGAGAGAACGCAAAAGCCCCTTCTTGATCGAAAATTTTTGATGCGAAAAAGTGCACCCAATCTCGACGCGGAGGGGTTCCCCCTTTTTAGCCCCCGAGGGAGGGTCGGGCTCCGCCAAGGCGAGGCCGACCCTTCCTTGACGACTGATACTCGTGTATGAGCGGGGGGGGGGGGGGGGGGCGCAGCCCCCGGGCGTCATCCATGCAGAGGCCATTTGACGGGCCGGGCTCCTGCCCGAATATCCGGCGAGTGCTCGGCGACATCCCTCGGTATGCCGGGCATGTCCGAGGGTCCCCACGCAAAGATGTCGGCGTTTGCGCGGAGAAGGTCGACGAGCACTGCTTCCTATTTGGGGTCGAGCCCGGGACCGGTCGGGATCTGCTTGGAGGTGTCGCCACTGGGGTCGAGAGGGACGGCCTTAACCGTCTCCGCTGGCTCGAAGTTGCCGGCGTGTCGCTTCACGTCTGGCACCTCTCGGGAGAGGTTCTCCAGGTCGGCGATGAGGGCCTCGGCGTACTCCACGCACTCCACGTCGCATTCGAGCGCGTGTTTGTACGTGGGGCCGACGGTGATGACCCCGTTGGGGCCCGGCATCTTGAGCTTCAGGTAGTTGTAGTTGGGGATGGCCATGAACTTCGCGTAGCATGGCCTCCCCAACACCGCGTGGTAGGTTCCTCGGAACCCGACCACCACGAACGTCAAAGTCTCCCTTCGGAAGTTGGAGGGTGTTCCGAAGCAGACAGGAAGGTCGAGCCGTCCGAGGGGCTGGACGCGCTTCCCAGGAATGATCCGTGGAAGGGCGCAGCGCCTGCTCGGACGGAGGACAGATCGACGCGCAGAAGCCTGAGGGTCTCAGCGTAGATGATGTTGAGGCAGCTGCCCCCATCCATCAGGACCTTGGTGAGCCTAACGTCGCCGATGATGGGGTCGACGACGAGTGGGTACTTCCCCGGGCTCGGCACGTGGTCGGGGTGGTCAGCTTGGTCGAAGGTGATGGGCTTGTCGGACCAGTCTAGGTAGACTGGCGCCGCCTCCTTCACCGAGCAGACCTCCCGACGCTCTCGCTTGCGATGCCGAGCCGAGGCATTCGCCGCATGCCCTCTGTAGATCATGAAGCAGTCGCGGACCTCGGGGAACTCTCCTGCTTGGTGATCTTCCTTTTTGTCATCGTCGTGGGCCCTGCCACCCTCTGCGGGTGGCCCGGCCTTGTGGAAGTGGCGCCGAAGCATGACGCACTCCTCGAGGGTGTGCTTGACGGGCCCCTGATGGTAAGGGCACGACTCCTTGAGCATCTTGTCGAAAAGGTTAGCACCTCCAGGGGGCTTTCGAGGGTTCTTGTACTCGGCGGCGGCGACAAGGTCCGCGTCGGCGGCGTCGCGTTTCGCTTGCGACTTCTTCCTGCTTTTCTTCTTGGCGTCGCGCGGAGTAGACGCCTCGGGAGCCTCTTGCGATGGGCGGCCCCGGGGCTGCTTTGTCCTTTCGGAAGATGGCCTCGACCGCCTCCTGGCCAGAGGCGAACTTGGTGGCGATGTCCATCAGCTCACTCGCCCTGGTGGGGGTCTTGCGACCCAACTTGCTCACCAGGTCACGGCAAGTGGTGCCGGCAAGGAACGCGCCGATGACATCTGAGTCGGTGATGTTGGGCAGCTCGGTGCGCTGCTTCGAGAATCGCCGGATGTAGTCCCGAAGAGACTCTCCCGGCTGTTGCCGGCAGCTTCGGAGGTCCCAGGAATTCCCGGGGCGCACGTACGTGCCCTGGAAGTTGCCGGCGAAGGCTTGGACCAAATCCTCCCAGTTGGAGATCTGCCCCGGAGGCAGGTGCTCCAACCAGGCGCGAGCAGTGTCGGAGAGGAACAGGGGGAGGTTGCGGATGATGAGGTTGTCGTCGTCCGCTCCACCCAGTTGACAGGCCAGGCGGTAGTCCGCGAGCCACAATTCCGGTCTCGTTTCCCCCGAGTACTTTGTGAT
Source organism: Zea luxurians (assembly GCA_029449295.1). Classification (NCBI taxonomy): domain Eukaryota; kingdom Viridiplantae; phylum Streptophyta; class Magnoliopsida; order Poales; family Poaceae; genus Zea; species Zea luxurians. The sequence continues at coordinate 21,129 of JAOPSE010000247.1, read as the reverse complement.
AGTAGTCGGGGGTCGGAATTGGGCCGGAAACGGCGCCCGCCGGATGGCCCGGCTGAAGGCCTGCGGACCGGGTGGTTCGGGCGAGGGACTCCGATCCTCCCCGCTGTCGTAGCGTCCCCCACGCCTGGGGTGATAGCCTCGGCGCACCCTTTCGTCGAGGCAGGCCCGACGGTCGCGACGATGGTGCTCGTTGCCGAGGTGGCCCGGGGCCGCAGGCGCGGTGTTGCGCGTGCGCCCGGTGTAGACGAGGCTTCCCGCATGAATCGGGAAGTCGCGGCATGAGGTTCCGAGGGGTACCCCTGCCTTCGGGAGGCAGAGCTCTCGGCCCACCGGGCCGCAGCGCCTTCCAGGAGATTCTTGAGCTCTCCCTGGATTCGCCGACCCTCGGTGGTTGATGGCTCCGGCATCGCGTGGAGGAGCATCGCTGCGGCTGCCAGGTTCTGACCGATCCCGCTGGATGCGGGTGGCGGCCTGTCCCTGGCATCGTTGGCGACGCGGTGCTGGAAACCCTGGGGCAGGTGACGTATTTCTCCGGCCGGGGGCTGGCCCGCCCATACCTGTCCGACGTCCCGGCGGATCGACTCGAGCGCTCCTGCTCCCCTCGTCGAGCCTGGCCTGCGCCCCGCGGACTTGCTCGAGCTGTGGGTCGTGACCCCCCGCCGGAACGGGGACCACAGCTAGCTCCCGCGGGATGTCGGCGCGAGGCACTGGCCTAGGGAGATCGCCATCCTCCGGCATGCCGAGACGGTTGCCTTCGGAGGGATCCCCTAGCTCGACGTGGAAACATTCGCGACTCGGGCCGCAGTCCTTGTCGTCAAGGCTGCGGCTGCCATCGGAACAGTCGGAGAGGCAGTAGTCACATGCGGTCATGAAGTCCCGCATGGCACTGGGGTTGCCAGATCCAGAGAAATCCCAGCAGATGCTGGGATCGTCATCTTCCTTGGACCCAGAGGGCCCGTAGGTCGAGACGTCCGTCAATCGGTCCCAAGGCGACCGCACACGAAACCCCAGAGGGGTTGCACTTGCCTCAACGTGAGCGCCCGCCAAAGCGAGGTCGCTAGGCGGGTTGAGGTCGAGTCGAAAGGACGTAGGATGGGAATCAGTCGGTACCTTTTGGTCGACGAGGAGCGACGTAGTCACATCGGGGACTGATTGCGCCGTCGTCTTGGGTACGAGGGCGACGTCCTGCAGGCCCTCCGCGAGCGTGCTGGCGTCGTCCACTTGCTCGGGATTGGCGTGTCGCGGGGGGGACGGCGCCCGCCTTCGTCTCAAACGCGAGGTCGACGCCCGACGCGTCCTCCGTTGGGGCGCTGGGGATGTCGATTCGCTCGACAGCCGACGGAGCGCAGCCTCCCGCCCGGCCTTGGTTGCCCCGCCTCCCCCTCCGATGGCGAGGGAGAGGACGGGGCGAGCTCGAATGTTGTTCTTCCACCACGCGGGGAAGACGTCGTCGATTCCGCCGCCGGCGGGCGGGCTGTCGGCCGCCATTGTCGTCGTCGCGCGGCGGTGGAAGGAGTATCATGTCGTAGCTGCCGTCGAGAGACATGAACTCGAGACTCCCGAAACGGAGCACCGTCCCGGGTTGGAGAGGTCGTTGGAGACTGCCCATCTGGAGCTTGATGGGAAACTGCTCGTCAACACGCAGCAGGCCCCTACCTGGCGCGCCAACTGTCGGCGTTTCGAGACCGGGGGGTCCCTAAGCCGACGAGTGAGTGTGCCACGTGCCCCAGCCCAGATGGGTCGAGCGCGTGGGCGAGCGCGAAGGGGGGAAAGCGAGGTGGCCGGAGCCGAGTCGTGAGGGAGGTGGAGATCCCGCGGCCTTCGTGTTCGTCCCGCGCCCAGGTCGGGTGCGCTTGCAGTAGGGGGTTACAAGCGTCCACGCGGGTGAGGGAAGCGAGCGGCCCCAAGAGAGCGCCTGCCCCGTCCTCGTTCCCGCGCGCCCACCTCCTCTAAGAAGGCCCTGGTCCTTCCTTTTATAGGCGTAAGGAGAGGATCCAGGTGTACAATGGGGGTGCAGCAGAGTGCTACGTGTCTAGCGGGGGAGAGCTAGCGCCCTAAGTACATGCCAAGGTGGCAGCCAGAGAGATCTTGGCACCCAGCTGGTGTGTGTCGTGGCTTGTCGGTGGAGCAACGGAGCCTGGCGGAGGGACAGCTGTCGGAAGCTGTTAGGTCCTTGCTGACGTCCCCCTGCTTTCGTAAGGGAGCTGAGAGCCGCCGCCGTCACAGGGCTAGCGGGGCGCCATCATTGCCTATCTGGCGGAGCTAGCCAGATGGGACGTCGGTCTTGTTCTCTGCGGCCGAGTCGGCTCGGGGTAGGGTGATGATGGCGCTTTCTGTTGACGTGGCAGACTTGTGCCCTAGGTCGGGCGACGTGGAGGTTCCTCCGAGGCCGAGGTCGAGTCTGTCTTCCATGGCCGGGGCCGAGCCCGAGCTCCTGGGTCGGGCGAGGCGGAGGTCGTTTCGGCAGAGGCCAGGGCGGAGTCCGACCCCTGGGGTCGGGCGAAGCGGAGTTCGTCGTCTTCCGGGGCCTTAGCCCGAGTCCGAGCCCTGGGTCGGGCGGAGCGGAGTTCGCCGTCTTCCGGGGCCTTAGCCCGAGTCCGAGCCCTGGGTCGGGCGGAGCGGAGTTCGCCGTCTTCCGGGGCCTTAGGCCCGAGTCCGAGCCCTGGGTCGGGCGGAGCGGAGTTCGCCGTCTTCCGGGGCCTTAGCCCGAGTCCGAGCCTGGGTCGGGCGGAGCGGAGTTCGCCGTCTTCCGGGGCCTTAGCCCGAGTCCGAGCCCTGGGTCGGGCAGAGCGGAGTTCGCCGTCTTCCGGGGCCTTAGCCCGAGTCCGAGCCCTGGGTCGGGCGGAGCTTCCTATGGCGCCTTTGGCAAGGCCTGACTGCCTATCAGTCTCACTCTGTCAAGTGGCACTGCAGTTGGGATGGCGCAGGCGGCGCTATCCTTCTGTCAGACCAGTCAGTGGAGCGGCGAAGTGACGGCGGTCACTTCGGCTCTGCCGGGGGCGCGCGTCAGGATAAAAGTGTCAGGCTACCTTTGCGTTAAATGCCCCTGCGACTCGGTCGGTTGGTGCGGCGATTTAGTCAGGGTTGCTTCTTAGCGAAGGCAAGGCCTCGGGCGAGCCGGAGATGCGTCTGCCGTTAAAAGGGGGCCTCGGGCGAGACGGAAACACCTCGGGGTCGGCTGCCCTTGCCCGAGGCTAGGCTCGGGCGAGGCGTGATCGAGTCGCTCGTATGGACTGATCCCTGACTTAATCGCACCCATCAGGCCTCTGCAGCTTTATGCTGATGGGGGTTACCAGCTGAGAATTAGGCGTCTTGAGGGTACCCCTAATTATGGTCCCCGACACCGCCGTTAAAAAAGGGGGGCCTCGGGCGAGACGGAAACCCCTCGAGGTCGGCTGCCCTTGCCCGAGGCTAGGCTCGTGCGAGGCGTGATCGAGTCGCTCGTATGGACTGATTTCTGACTTAATCGCACCCATCAGGCCTCTGCAGCTTTATGCTGATGGGGGTTACCAGCTGAGAATTAGGCGTCTTGAGGGTACCCCTAATTATGGTCCTCGACAGTAGCCCCCGAGCCTCGAAGGGAGTGTTAGCACTCGCTTGGAGGCTTTCGTCGCACTTTTTTGCAAGGGGACCAGCCTTTCTTGGTTGCATTTTGTTCCGGTGGGTGCGCGCGAGCGCACCCGCCGGGTGTAGCCCCCGAGGCCTCGGAGGAGTGGTTTCACTCCTTCGAGGTCTTAATGCCTTGCGTAATGCTTCGGCTGGTCTGGTGGTTCCCTCATGCGAACTGGCCGTAGCCCGGGTGCACGGTCAGGGCCCAAGTTCTCGGGCTGGTATATTGACGCTGTCAACGGTTCGGCCGGAGCCGGGTTGCGAGAGCAGCCCCGAGCCTCCGCACAGGGCGAGAGGGCGATCAGGGACAGACTCGGCTTTTTTACATACGCCCCTACGTCGCCTTTCCGCAAGGAGGAGGGGGGAGAGCGCCATGTTACCCTCGATGGGCACCGAACATGGTGTCTCCGGTGAGCTGCAAGCGGGTAATCCGAGTGGACGTCCGTGCCCCGTTCGTTAGGGGTCGGCTAGGGGCCCAGAGGCACGCCCAAAAGTACCTGCGGGTGATCTGCGGGACCCGGTCCCCTGGCGACGGGATCCGAGGGCTCGATGCCTCCCTCCGATGGGATTCTGTTACAAGATCGCTCCCGCTGGTCTTGGAAATGTCCTAGGGTACCTCGGGAGCGCAGTTCGAGCCTTGGTTATGTATCGAACGTACCCCTGGTCATCCCTCGCTCGGTGTCTGAGCGACTGTGAACCCTTCGGGGGCCAGCCTTCGAACCCCTGATCAGTAATGGGCGTGGAGCCCGAGTAGCCTGAGGCGGCCGTGGAACCCTTCGGGGGCCGGCCTTCGAACCTCTGACCAGTAGTGGGTGTAGGGCCCACGCGATCTGAGGCGGCTGTTGAACCCTTCGGGGGGCCAGCCTTCGAACCCCTGATCAGTAAGGAGGCTCGGAGCCTGGTTCCTTCACGGGGAAGGACCCCTTTCGGGGTATCCCCTTTCCCGGTCCCTGTCGCAAGAGATAGAGAAAGAGGAAAAAAGGAAAAAGGATACGAAACTGAACGACGCGGCGTACCTTTTTTGGCGCGGTTGTTTCGGCGAAGGCGAAGCGTCGCCCGCTGCGCCTGCCAGAAGCGCCGCCTGTCCAGCCGCGAAGTTAATGCGACGGGGCGAGTAGTTGGCGGGGCTGCCGTTGCGCGTGCGTGAGCCGTTCGAGGAACGGACCACGGGCGCGTTGTCTTCACGCCGTGAGAGGGGGTTCTCTTGCTGCCCCCGGATGGGACGTGAGCTTGGCTGACGACGTGTCCGCTGCTCCCGCGCGCCTGCCACCGTCATTACTGCCGGCCCACCTTTGGCCGCGTTGGCCGCCGCGCCAGGCTGGCGCTGCTGGGTCGCGCGCTGGGTCGCCTCGAGTCGCGGTATTGGTTCCGCAATTGAGGAGGCGCGGTGGTGGCACAGGCGGTACAGTTGCTTGCATGCAGCATCCGGCGCGCCGGTCGCGCGACGCGTGGGCCTGGTCCTCCATGCTGGGTGTCGGGAGTCGGAGAAGCGCGTCCACTTGGCGCGGTTGCATGCCGCCTGCATGGCTGCCCGCCCCTTTCGCCCGTTGGTCTGGGCAAAAGTGGAGGGTCACTTGTAACCGCTGGGCGGTTGCGTGCACCACGCGCGCGCGGTTTGGCTTCTTCTGCTCGGAGCCGGTCTGCATGACGTGCGGGACCCAGCCCCCGCGCCGCAGGGGAGGGCTTTGGAGCGTGTTGGAGAAGACTCAGCCCGTGACGGTTGGGGGTGCAAGCAGGGAGAGTCGCCTTTAAAAGGAGGGCGACCCCTTTCGTAAGGCGACCATGTCTTCTTGCTCCCTTATGCACCGCATCTTTCCACCTTCGAAGCCCCCGGATGGGGGAAACCGCCGTCTTTTCGCCTCATCGTTGGAGGAACGCAACTCCGTGGGAGTTGGTACCTTTCAGCCATCGTTCGGCTTCAAGGATTTTCATCACACAGCCCGGTTGCTCCCCTCCGCTGGTGGTCACCCAAGACGGTGACCTCCAGCTCCTGGATGGGGAGAGGCAAAACGGGCTGTGATCCCGGTCCCGCCCTCAGTGTTGAGGGTGTTCGTCATCCTCGCTGGGGCGGGGAGCGAGGCGAGCCGGGGCTCCACCTCCTGCGCGGGTCGGGGACCACCTCTTCTTCCAGCTTCTGGTGGTGGCAATCGCCCTTTAGCCCTACGGCGGAGACATCCTCCAGCCATGCCGGGGAAGGCGAACTGTTGCTGCCCAGCTAGGACGCAACATTCCGTCCTCTTCCTCGCATTCGCGGCGAGGACGGCTGCGAGGATCTGCCGGGATGCTTGGGGGCGACCCGCGTTTTGCTGGTGATTTGCCCAGAGCTTGTCGCTCCACGGGCTTCCCCATCGTGGAGGTTGTCCATACCCGTGGAGACGGAACCGGAGTTCCATTTGTGATGGCACTTCAAATGCCGGTGTTTTTTGTTCATTACGGCTTTCGGGGCCTGAACATGTATGTAACGTCGGCACGGAGCCGTGTTTTTTCCTCATTTTCGAGCGCTAAGACTCGTCTGCTGATTATCTGAACCGCTTCACCAAGCATGAGTCGCCCCGTGTCAAGGTGACGAGTGAGGTATCCGTATCCCGGAGGCGTAGGAGTCCCTCGGCTCCGTCGGCCCTGCTGTCCGAGGCTCCTCTAGCTTAGTTAAAGAGACCCCTCGGCCGCTCTTCGACGAGCCGAGGCCAGGGGTAGCGATATCAATATGAACAGAGGCGGAGTCGGCTCGAAAATGAAACCTGGTTGGCCGGAGCCTAGCCGGGTTATCCGTTGGCGGGATCGACGTCGGAGTTGATCAGCCGAGGCCTCAGGTGGGCTGGCTCCCTTGGAAGATGGTTGGCCGAGGCCCCAGGGGTAACCGGCCGAGCCGCCTGCTCGGGCCGGATTCCCGGAGAAGTCCCTGGGAGCGATTGCCCGGGCGTGGTGATGACGTCGTCCTTCAGAGCGGAGAACCTCGGACCGCGTCGCCGTCCGAGGCTAGATCGGGCCTCGCCGAAGGTGCCGTCGATGCCGAGGGGTGTTGCTGCTCCCTTCCAGCGTCAAGACCCGAACCTGCAGGATCAGATTGTCTTGTAGCGTGTGCCTTGTGCGGCCGTCGAGGCTAGAACACACACCCTCACTGCGTTGTAAAGCTGCGTCTCTTTTCCTCTTGTTTCGAGTATCTGGACTTTGTCGGTAACAGGGATGTTTGTGCGAGCGAGAGTTGCTTCTCGCGGAAGGTGATGAGTGAGGTATCCGTATCCCGGAGGCGTGGGAGTCCCTCGGCTCGGTCAGCCTTGCCGCTTACGCGTACTTTCACCCGTCCATGAGGCCCTGTCACCGACTCGGTCGAGAAGGCTCGAAGGATCGCTTCGGCAGAAGGGCTTCCGAACGTAAAGACTTGTTCGATCCGCGGAGCCACTTTATCCGAACGCGAGTTACTTATCGCAGAAGGTGATGAGTGAGGTATCCGTATCCCGGAGGCGTAGGAGTCCCTCGGCTCGGTCAGCCTTGGCTGCTTACGTGTACTCCGTCGTTTCCAGGACCCACTTTTCGAAGTAGTCAAAAAGCACGAAAGATATTCTGGTAAAAGAGATTTTTTTTCGAGGAAAATTTTGACGCAGAGGGGGTTTCCCCCTTTTAGCCCCCGAGGGAGGGTCGGGCTTTGCCGAGGCGAGGCCGGCCCTTCCTTGTTGACTAAAACTTTGTGTGGGTGCGAGGTATATGAACAACTTGGAAACATCTTAAGGGTAGAAGCGACGTAGCTGTTGGATGTTCCAAGCGTTGCCGTAGACCTCGCCTTGACTGTTGGCCAGCTTGTACGTTCCGGGCTTCAGAACTTTGGTGATTACGAATGGCCCCTCCCAGGGGGGCGTGAGCTTGTGCCTCCCTCGGGCGTCTTGCCGCAGCCGAAGCACCAGGTCGCCCACCTGGAGGTCTCGGGGTCGGACCCCTCGGGCGTGGTAGCGTCGCAGGGACTGCTGATACCGCGCCAAGTGTAGTAAGGCCCTGTCCGAGCCTCTTCCAGCTGGTCCAGCGAGTCTTCTCGGCTAGCTTGGTTGCTTTGATCGTCGTAGGCCCTCGTCCTCGGGGAGCCGTATTCCAGGTCAGTGGGCAAGACGGCCTCGGCCCCGTAGACCAGGAAGAACGGCGTGAAACCCGTGGCCCGGCTCGGCGTTGTCCTCAGGCTCCAGACCACCGAGGGGAGTTCCTTCATCCATCGCTTGCCGAACTTGTTGGTTGTTGTAAATCCGAGGCTTGAGCCCTTGTAGAATCATGCCGTTGGCACGCTCTACTTGCCCATTCGACATGGGATGAGCTACGTGAGATCACCTAGAGGGGGGGGGTGAATAGGTGATCCTGTAACACTTAAAAAAACTTAAGCCACAAAACTTGGTTACTTGTTAGCACAGTAATATGCCAAGTGGCTAGAGAAGGATCTCAACACAACACAATAACCAAAATATATCAATCACAGAGATGGCACAGTGGTTATCCCGTGGTTCGGCCAAGACCAACGCTTGCCTACTCCACGTTGTGGCGTCCCAACGGACGAGGGTTGCAATCAACCCCTCTCAAGCGGTCCAAAGACCAACTTGAATACCACGGTGTTGCTTTGCTTCTCTTAATCCCGTTTGCGAGGAATCTCCACAGCTTGGAGCCTCTTGCCCTTACACAAGATGTTCACGAAGAATCACAGAGCAAGGGAGGGATTAGCAACTCACACACGACACAAAGATCACATCGAATACGCACACGCAAAACCCAGACTTGAGCTCAAGAGACTAGCACACTAGAACGGAGCTCAAATCACTAAAATGTCGAACAAGTGCGTGAGAATGAAGTATGAGTGATCAATGATGCTCAAAGGATGCTTGGTATACTCCTCCATGCGCCTAGGGGTCCCTTTTATAGCCCCAAGGCAGCTAGGAGCCGTTGAGAGCAATCTTGGAAGGCAAGCGCACCGGACAGTCCGGTGCACACCGGACATGTCCGGTGCCCGATTTCTTTCCATAAACAGCGCAGTCGACCGTTGGCAGCCTGGGAGCCGTTGGTGCACTTGACATGTCCGGTGCACACCGGACAGTCCGGTGCCATCTTCTAGCCGTTGGCTCGGCCACGTGTCCCGCGCAGATTGCGCGGCCGACCGTTGGCCCGGCCGACCGTTGGCTCACCGGACAGTCCGGTGCACACCGGACAGTCCGGTGAATTTTAGCCGTACGCCGTTGATGGTTTCCCGAGAGCGACGAGTTTGCCTGTGAGCGGCCCACCGGACAGTCCGGTGCACACCGGACAGTCCGGTGAATTTTAGCCGTACACCGCCGTCGAAGTCCCGAGAGCAGCCACTTTGCCCAAGCCAGCCTGGCGCACCGGACACTGTCCGGTGCACCACCGGACAGTCCGGTGCACCCAGACTGGGCAGACTTTGGCTGCTCGAGCCATCACTTCTCCAACTCGATTTTTCTGTTTCCAGCACTTAGACACAATACATTAGTCCATAAAACAATGTACTAAGTTTGAGAACATACCTTTATCCTTGATTTGTACTTTGTCCACCATTTTACAATTAGGCACCTGTGTTGGGCACTAAATCACCAAAACACTTAGAAATGGCCCAAGGGCACATTTCCCTTTCAATCTCCCCCTTTTTGGTGATTTATGCCAACACAACATAAAGCAAGTAGAACAAGTACAAAATCAAATCAAATAAGAAATCAAAATTGTTTTGATTCAATTTTGACATATATGGATCACTCTATGCCACCACTTGGTTTGTTTTTTGCAAATCAAACTTAAATTCCTATCTCTAAGTCAAGACCACTTGTAGAGACATAAAGAGAGGTTTTCCAAAGAAATTTGATCAAGGATTTCAAAAACTCCCCCTTTTTCCCATAATCAACACTTCTCCCCACAAGAGGCCAACTTTTGACATAAGAGACAATAAAAGAGTTTTGACAAACCAAAAGCTCTAATCTACTATTTTCAAAATTTCTCAAGTGGTAGCTGATCCATTTATTGCTTTAGCCTTTATTTTTCCCCCTTTGGCATCAAGCACCAAAACGGGATCAATCTTGGCCCTTTAACCCCATTGCCTCACCAAAATCTTCAAATAAGAACACAAAGGCAATAAGAGTATGAAGATGAACTTGGAAAAGTTACTCTTTTCATCGGAGTGCAGTGGAAGTCTTGCTTGGTCCAAGTCCACCTTTTCCCTTTCAATTTCCTTGGAGACTAAAACAACGAAACTCAAGTACATGGTTAGTCTCAAAGGGTCAAGTTGTAGCACAGCTCCCCCTAAATATGTGCATTACTTGCAAACAGGACTTGTGAGGTCCAGGGAGTGTTTGTACAACTTGAGCACCACAATAAGCAACAAAATGCAGAATGAACATGATCAAAGGCATAAACACATGTATGCTACATTTCAATCCAAGTTCCGCGAATCTAAGATATTGAGCTCACTACGCAGCCTGCAAAAGGTCTTCTCATCTAGAGGCTTGGTAAAGATATCGGCTAGCTGGTTCTCGGTGCTAACATGAAACACTTCGATATCTCCCTTTTGCTGGTGGTCTCTCAAAAAGTGATGCCGAATGTCAATGTGCTTTGTGCGGATGTGCTCAACAGGATTTTCCGCTATTCGGATAGCACTCTCATTATCACATAGGAGTGGGACTTTGCTCAGATTGTAGCCAAAGTCCCGGAGGGTTTGCCTCATCCAAAGTAGTTGCGCACAAACACTGTCCCGCAGCAACGTACTCGGCCTCAGCGGTGGATAGGGCAACAGAGGTTTGTTTCTTGGAGTTCCATGACACCAGGGACCTTCCTAAGAATTGGCACGTCCCGATGTACTTCCTATCGACCTTACATCCAGCATAGTCGGAATCTGAGTACCCAATCAAGTCAAAGTTAGACCCTTTGGATACCAGATCCCGAAGCAAGGCGTAGCGACTAAATATCGAAGAATTCGCTTCACAGCCACTAAGTGACACTCCTTAGGATCGGATTGAAATCTAGCACACATGCATACGCAAAGCATAATATCCGGTCTACTAGCACATAGATAAAGCAGAGAACCTATCATGGACCGGTATGCTTTTTGATCAACGGACTTACCACCTTTGTTGAGGTCGGTGTGTCCGTCAGTTCCCATCGGCGTCTTGCGGGCTTGGCGTCCTTCATCCCAAACCGCTTTAGCAAGTCTTGCGTGTACTTTGTTTGGGAGATGAAAGTGCCATCCTTGAGTTGCTTCACTTGGAACCCAAGGAAGTAGTTCAACTCGCCCATCATTGACATCTCGAATTTCTGCGTCATCACCCTGCTAAACTCTTCACAAGACTTTTGATTAGTAGAACCAAATATTATGTCATCGACATAAATTTGGCACACAAAAAGATCACCATTGTAAGTCTTAGTAAAAAGAGTTGGATCGGCTTTCCCAACCTTGAAAGCATTAGCAATTAAAAAGTCTCTAAGGCATTCATACCATGCTCTTGGGGCTTGCTTAAGTCCATAGAGCGCCTTAGAGAGCTTACACACGTGGTCGGGGTACCGTTCATCCTCGAAGCCAGGGGGCTCCACGTACACCTCCTCCTTGATCGGCCCGTTGAGGAAAGCGCTCTTCACATCCATTTGGTACAACCTGAAAGAATGGTGAGCGGCATATGATAGCAAGATACGAATTGATTCTAGCCTAGCCACAGGAGCAGAAGTCTCCTCAAAGTCCAAACCTGCGACTTGAGCATAACCTTTTTGCCACAAGTCGAGCCTTGTTCCTCGTCACCACCCCGTGCTCGTCCTGTTTGTTGCGGAACACCCACTTGGTTCCTACAACATTTTGTTTGGGACGAGGCACCAGTGTCCAAACTTCGTTGCGCTTGAAGTTGTTGAGTTCCTCCTGCATGGCCAACACCCAGGCCGGATCTAGCAAGGCCTCTTCTACCCTGAAAGGCTCAATAGAAGAGACAAAAGAGTAATGCTCACAAAAATTAACTAATCTTGAGCGAGTAGTTACTCCCTTGTAATATCACCCAATATCTGGTCGACGGGATGATCCCTTTGAATTGTCGCTCGAACTTGGGTTGGAGGTGCCTGAGGTGCTTCTTCCTCTTGAACATCCTGTGCTCCCCCTTGATCATGTGCCTCCACTTGAGATACCTGTTCGTCATCTTGGGTTGGGGGATGCACCATTGAGGAAGACGGTTGATCTTGCTCCAAATGTTCCTGAGGCCGTACATTTCCAATCGCCATGGTGCGTATTGCGGCCGTTGGAACGTCTTCTTCATCTACATCATCAAGATCAACAACTTGCTCTCTTGGAGAGCCATTAGTCTCATCAAATACAACGTCGCTAGAGACTTCAACCAAACCCGATGATTTGTTGAAGACCTATACGCCTTTGTATTTGAATCATAACCTAATAAAAATCCTTCTACGGCTTTGGGAGCAAATTTGGAATTCCTACCTTCTTCACTAGAATGTAGCATTTACTCCCAAAAACACGAAAATACGATACATTAGGTTTGTTACCGGTTAGCAGCTCATACGACGTCTTCTTGAGGAGGCGGTGAAGGTAGACCCTGTTGATGGCGTGGCAAGCCGTGTTCACGGCTTCCGACCAAAAGCACTCGGGGGTCTTGAATTCTCCAAGCATAGTCCTCGCCATATCTATGAGCGTCCTGTTCTTCCTCTCTACCACACCATTTTGCTGAGGTGTGTAGGGAGCGGAGAACTCGTGCTTGATCCCCTCCTCCTCAAGAAACTCCTCCACTTGAAGGTTCTTGAATTCGGACCCGTTGTCGCTCCTTATCTTCACCTTGAGCTCAAACTCATTTTGAGCTCTCCTTAGGAAGCGCTTGAGGGTCCCTTGGGTTTCAGACTTATCCTGCAAAAAGAACACCCAAGTGAAGCGGGAAAAGTCATCAACGATAACTAGACCATACTTACTTCCTCCTATGCTCAGATAGGCGACGGGTCCGAAGAGGTCCATATGTAGCAGCTCCAGGGGTCTTGATGTTGTCATCACATTTTTGGTGTGATGAGAGCCTCCCACCTGTTTCCCTGCTTGACAAGCTGCACAAGGTCTATCTTTTTCGAAATGAACATTGGTTGGACCTATCACGTGTTCTCCCTTTAGAAGCTTGTGGAGGTTCTTCATCCCCACATGTGCTAAGCGGCGATGCCACAGCCAGCCCCATGCAAGTCTTAGCCATTAAGCATGCATCTAGACCGGCCTCTTCTTTTGAAAAATCAACTAAGTAAAGCTTGCCGTCTAGTACACCCTTAAAAGCTAGTGAACCATCACATCTTCTAAAGACAGACACATCTACATTTGTAAACAAACAGTTATATCCCATATTGCATAATTGACTGACAGATAGCAAATTATATCCAACAGACTCTACTAAAAACACATTAGAGATAGAGTGCTCATTTGAGATTGCAATTTTACCTAACCCTTTTACCTTGCCTTGATTCCCATCACCGAAAATTATTGAATCTTGGGAATCTTTATTCTTGACGTAGGAGGTGAACATCTTCTTCTCCCCCGTCATATGGTTTGTGCATCCGCTGTCAATAATCCAGCTTGAACCCCCGGATGCATAAACCTGCAAGGCAAATTTAGGCTTGGGTCTTAGGTACCCAACTCATGTTGGGTCCTACAAGGTTAGCACAAATCCTTAGGGACCCAAATGCAAGTTTTGTCTCCCTTGCATCTTGCCCCTAATTTTCTAGCAACTATCTTCCTATCCTTTCTACAAATAGCAAAAGAAGCATTTAAAGCAGATATATTGTAGAAGGTTCATTACCTTTCCTAGGAACATTAACGATATTTCTCCTAGGCATATTATGAATAACATTTCTTCTACCAACATTTCTATTATCCACATAAGAAGAACTAGAAGCAACCATGGCATGAGAATCAAAGGCATTATATACATTACAACTCCTATAAGCATTTCTAGGTTGTCTTCTATCATAGTACATAAAGGCATGGTTCTTTTGCACACTACTAGCCATAGGGGCCTTCCCTTTCTCCTTGGCGGAGATGGGAGCCTTATGGCTTGTCAAGTTCTTGGCTTCCCTCTTGTAGCCAAGTCCATCCTTAATTGAGGGGTGTCTACCAATCGTGTAGGCATCCCTTGCAAATTTTAGCTTGTCAAATTCATTCTTGCTAGTCTTAAGTTGGGCATTAAGACTAGCTAATTCATCATTTAATTTGGAAATTGAAACTAAATGATCACTACAAGCATCAATGTCAAAATCTTTACACCTATTACAAGTTTCAACAATTTCTACACAAGAATTAGATTTACTAGCTATTTCTAGTTTAGCATTTAAATCATCATTAAAACTTTTTAACTTAGCAATAGTTTCATGACAAGAAGATAATTCACTAGAGAGCATTTCATTCTCTTAATTTCTAGAACAAGAGATTTCTGTGCTTCTACAAATTTGTCATGTTCTTCATACAGCAAATCCTCTTGTTTTTCTAAAAGCATATTCTTGTCATTCAAGGCATCAATTAATTCATTAATTTTGTCTACCTTGGTTCTATCTAATCCCTTGAATAAGCATGAGTAATCTATCTCATCATCATCACTAGACTCATCTTCACTCGAAGAAGCATAAGTACTGGTATGAGTGCTTACTTTCTTCTCTCTTGCCATGAGGCAAGTGTGACGCTCGTTGGGGAAGAGGGATGACTTGTTGAAGGCGGTGGCGGCGAGTCCTTCATTGTCAGAGTCGGAGGAGGAACAATCCGAATCCCACTCCTTTCCGATATGTGCCTCGCCCTTGGCCTTCTTGTAATGCTTCCTTTTCTCCCTCTTGTTCCCTTGTCCTGATCACATTATTGTCGGGACAGTTAGCAATAAAATGACCAAGCTTACCGCATTTGAAGCATGAGGCGCTTCCCCTTGGCTTTGGTCTTGCTTGGCTGCCCCTTGCGACCTTTAAGCGCCGTCTTGAAGCGCTTAATGATGAGGGCCATCTTCTCATCATTGAGTCCGGCCGCCTCAACTTGTGCCACCTTGCTTGGTAGCGCCTCCTTGCTCCTTGTTGCCTTGAGAGCAATGGGTTGAGGCTCATGACTAGGACCGTTCAACGCGTCGTCCACGTATCTTGCCTCCTTGATCATCATTCGCCCGCTTACGAACTTCCCAAGAACTTCTTCGGGCGACATCTTGGTGTACCTGGGATTTTCACGTATATTGTTCACCAAATGAGGATCAAGAACGGTAAATGACCTTAGCATTAGGCGGATGACGTCGTGGTCCGTCCATCGCGTGCTCCCATAGCTCCTTATTTTGTTGATAAGGGTCTTGAGCCGGTTGTATGTTTGTGTCGGCTCCTCGCCCCTTATCATCGCGAACCGTCCAAGCTCGCCCTCCACCAACTCCATTTTGGTGAGCAAGGTGACGTCGTTTCCCTCATGAGAGATCTTGAGGGTGTCCCAGATCTGCTTGGCATTGTCCAAGCCGCTCACCTTGTGATACTCGTCCCTGCACAAAGAGGCTAGCAACACAGTAGTAGCTTGTGCATTTTTGTGAATCTGTTCATTAATAAACACAGGGCTATCCGAGCTATCAAATTTCATTCCACTTTCCACAATCTCCCAAATGCTTGGATGGAGAGAAAACAGGTGAGTACGCATTTTGTGGCTCCAAAATCCGTAATCCTCTCCATCAAAGTGAGGGGGCTTGCCAAGTGGAATGGGAAGCAATTGAGCATTTGAACTATGCGGGATGCGCGAATAATCGAAAGAAAAGTTTGAGTTAACCGTCTTTCGTCTATCGTAGTCGTCGTCGTCCTTTTGGGAGGAGGAAGATTCGTCGCTGTCGTAGTAGACAATTTCCTTGATGCGCCTTGTCTTCTTCTTCCTCCCGTCTTTCTTTTGTGGCCCGAGCCTGAGTCGGTGGGCCTGTCATCATTGGGCTCGTTGACGAAGGACTCCTTCTCCTTGTCGTTGATCACCATCCCCTTGCCTTTAGGATCCATCTCTTCAGGCGGTTAGTCCCTTCTTGAAGAGAACGGCTCCGATACCAATTGAGAGCACCTAGAGGGGGGGGTGAATAGGTGATCCTGTAACACTTAAAAAAAACTTAAGCCACAAAACTTGGTTACTTGTTAGCACAGTAATATGCCAAGTGGCTAGAGAAGGATCTCAACATAACACAATAACCAAAAGATATCAATCACAGAGATGGCACAGTGGTTATCCCGTGGTTCGGCCAAGACCAACGCTTGCCTACTCCACGTTGTGGCGTCCCAACGGACGAGGGTTGCAATCAACCCCTCTCAAGCGGTCCAAAGACCAACTTGAATACCACGGTATTGCTTTGCTTCTCTTAATCCCGTTTGCGAGGAATCTCCACAGCTTGGAGCCTCTTGCCCTTACACAAGATGTTCACGAAGAATCACAGAGCAAGGGAGGGATTAGCAACTCACACACGACACAAAGATCACAGCGAATACGCACACGCAAAACCCAGACTTGAGCTCAAGAGACTAGCACACTAGAACGGAGCTCAAATCACTAAAATGTCGAACAAGTGCGTGAGAATGAAGTATGAGTGATCAATGATGCTCAAAGGATGCTTGGTATACTCCTCCATGCGCCTAGGGGTCCCTTTTATAGCCCCAAGGCAGCTAGGAGCCGTTGAGAGCAATCTTGGAAGGCAAGCGCACCGGACAGTCCGGTGCACACCGGACATGTCCGTGCCCGATTTCTTTCCATAAACAGCGCAGTCGACCGTTGGCAGCCTGGGAGCCATTGGTGCACTTGACATGTCCGGTGCACACCGGACAGTCCGGTGCCATCTTCTAGCCGTTGGCTCGGCCACGTGTCCCGCGCAGATTGCGCGGCCGACCGTTGGCCCGGCCGACCGTTGGCTCACCGGACAGTCCGGTGCACACCGGACAGTCCGGTGAATTTTAGCCGTACGCCGTTGATGGTTTCCCGAGAGCGACGAGTTTGCCTGTGAGCGGCCCACCGGACAGTCCGGTGCACCGGACAGTCCGGTGAATTTTAGCCATACACCGCCGTCGAAGTCCCGAGAGCAGTCACTTTGCCCAAGCCAGCCTGGCGCACCGGACACTGTCCGGTGCACCACCGGACAGTCCGGTGCACCCAGACTAGGCAGACTTTGGCTGCTCAAGCCATCACTTCTCCAACTCGATTTTTTCTATTTCCAGCACTTAGACACAATACATTAGTCCATAAAACAATGTACTAAGTTTGAGAAACATACCTTTATCCTTGATTTGTACTTTGTCCACCATTTTACAATTAGGCACCTGTGTTGGGCACTAAATCACCAAAACACTTAGAAATGGCCCAAGGGCACATTTCCCTTTCACTACGGCAGCCCAGTCCACCCGGATGTGGTGATCCTCGCAAAAATCCAAGAATTTTCTGCCGGTGAACTGGGTGCCGTTGTCGGTGATGATGGAGTTTGGGACCCGAAGCGATGGATGATGTTGGTGAAGAACGCCACCGCCTGCTCGGACCTGATGCTGTTCAGGGGTCGAACCTCGATCCACTTGGAGAATTTGTCGACGGCGACCAGCAGGTGCGTGTAGCCCCCGGGCGCCTTCTGCAGAGGGCCGACGAGGTCCAGACCCCACACAGCGAAGGGCCAGGTGATGGGTATCGTCTGCAGAGCCTGAGCGGGCAGGTGGGTCTGCTTCGCATAGAATTGACACCCTTCGCAGGTACGGACAATTCTAGTGGCGTCAGCCACCGCCGTCGGCCAGTAGAAGCCTTGCCGGAAAGCGTTCCCGACGAGGGCTCGAGGCGCTGCATGATGGCCGCAAGCCCCCGAGTGTATCTCTTGCAGGAGTTCCTGACCTTCGGCGATGGAGATGCATCGCTGGAGGATGCCCGAGGGGCTGCGGTGGTAGAGCTCCTTCTCATCCCAGCAAGACGAACGACTTGGCGCGTCGTGCTACCCGCCGAGCCTCGGCTTGGTCGAGGGGTAGCTCTCCTTGGCGGAGATATTGCAGGTACGGGGTCTGCCAATCTCGATCAGGCGTGACCCCGCTCTGCTCCTCCTCGATGCGCAGCGCCTCGCCCTCGGGGGCCGAGGGTACCTCGGGCTGAACCGAGGACGCCTCGGGCTGGGCCGAGGGTACCTCGGACTCAGGCGTGTCGTTGATCTTGACGGAGGGTTGGTGCAGATCCCGGGAGAAGACGTCCGGGGGAACCGTCGTTCACCCCGAGGCTATTTTTGCCAGCTCGTTCGCAGTCTCGTTGTAGCGCCGGGCGATGTGGTTAAGCTCGAGCCCGTAGAACTTGTCTTCCAGGCGCCGAACCTCATCGCAGTAGGCCTCCATCTTCGGGTTGCGGCAGTGGGAGTTCTTCATGACTTGGTTGATGACGAGCTGCGAGTCGCCACGAGCGTCGAGGCGTCGGACCCCTAGCTCGATGGCGATTCGCAATCCGTTGATCAGAGCTTCGTACTCAGCCACATTGTTGGACGCCGGGAAATGGAGGCGCAACACGTAGCGTAGGTGTTCCCGAGGGGTGAGATGAAGAGCAGGCCCGCGCCGGCTCCTGTCTTCATCAGCGACCCGTCGAAAAAACATGGTCCAGAGCTCCGGTTGGATCGGAGCCGTCGGCAGCTGGGTCGACCCATTCGGCTACGAAGTCCGCCAATACCTGGGACTTGATGGCCTTCCGAGGGGCGAATGAGATTGTCTCGCCCATGATTTCCACCGCCCACTTTGCGATCCTGCTCGAGGCCTCTCGGCACTGGATGATCTCCCCCAGGGGGAAGGATGACACCACAGTTACCTGATGAGACTCGAAGTAATGTCGCAACTTTTGCCTCGTCAGGATCACTGCGTACAGTAGCTTCTGAACTTGTGGGTAGCGGATCTTGGTTTCGGACAACACCTCGCTGACGAAGTAAACTGGCCTCTGAACGGGCAATGCATGCCCCTCTTCTTGCCTTTCGACCACGATCGCGGCGCTAACCACCTGAGTGCGCGGCGACGTAGACCAAGAGGGCTTCTCCATCAGCTGGGGGTACCAAGATAGGCGCCTTGGTGAGGAGCGCCTTCAGGCTCCCGAGAGCTTCCTCGGCCTCAGGGGTCCAAGTGATGCACTCGGCCTTCCTTAAGAGGCGGTACAGAGGCAGGCCTCTTTCGCCGAGGCGTGAGATGAAATGGCTCAAGGCCGCGAGACATCCCATGACCCTCTGTACACCTTTTAAGTCCTTGATGGGCCCCATGCTGGTGATGGCTGCGATCTTCTCCGGGTTGGCTTCGATGCCCCGCTCGGAGACGATGAACCCCAGGAGCATGCCTCGGGGCACCCCGAAGACACACTTCTCGGGATTGAGCTTGACGTCCTTTGCCTTGAGACACCGGAATGTCACTTCAAGGTCGGAGAGGAGGTCGGAGGCTTTCCTTGTCTTGACTACGATGTCATCGACGTAGGCCTCGACCGTACGACCGATGTGTTCGCCGAACACATGGTTCATGCACCGCTGGTACGTCGCACCCGCGTTCCTCAAACCGAACGGCATGGTGACATAGCAGTACATGCCGAAGGGCGTGATGAAAGAAGTCGCGAGCTGGTCGGACTCTTTCATCTTGATTTGATGATACCCTGAGTAGGCATCGAGGAAAGACAGGGTTTCGCACCCAGCAGTGGAATCCACGATTTGATCGATGCGAGGTAGAGGGTAGGGAACCTTCGGACATGCTTTGTTGAGACCAGTGTAGTCTACACACATCCGCCATTTCCCCCCTTTCTTTCTCACAAGCATAGGGTTGGCAAGCCATTCGGGATGGAATACCTCTTTGATGAACCCTGCTGCCATTAGCTTGTGGATCTCCTCGCCTATCACTCTGCGCTTCTCCTCGTCGAATCGGCACAGAGGCTGCCTGACCGGTCGGGCTCCGGCCCGAATATCCAGCGAGTGCTCGGCGACATTGAAAGGGAAATGTGCCCTTGGGCCATTTCTAAGTATTTTGGTGATTTAGTGCCCAACACAGGTGCCTAATTGTAAAATGGTGGACAAAGTACAAATCAAGGATAAAGGTATGTTTCTCAGACTTAGTACATTGTTTTATGGACTAATGTATTGTGTCTAAGTGCTGGAAACAGAAAAAATCGAGTTGGAAAAGAGATGGCTCGAGCAGCCAAAGTCTGTCCAGTCTGGGTGCACCGGACTGTCCGGTGGTGCACCGGACAGTGTCCGGTGCGCCAGGCTGGCTCGGCGTGAAGTGGCCGCTCTCGGGAATTCGCCGACGGCGTACGGCTAAAATTCACCGGACTGTCCGGTGTGCACCGGACTGTCCGGTGAGCCAACGGTCGGCCGGGCCAACGGTCGGCCGCGGGATATGCGCGCGACACGTGGCCGGGCCAACGGTCGGAAGGGGGCACCGGACTGTCCGGTGCGCCAACGGCTCCCAGATCTGCAACGGTCGGCAGCGCCATTTTAGGAAGGAAATCGGGCACCGGACAGTGTCCGGTGTGCACCGGACTGTCCGGTGCACCCGACGACAGAAGGCAAGATTGGCCTTCCAGATTTGCTCTCAACGGCTCCTAGCTGCCTTGGGGCTATAAAAGGGGCCCCTAGGCACATGGAGAAGACAACCAAGCAACCTTAGAGCATTCTTGATCATCCACACTCAGTCTTTGCGCATTCGTTTGTCATTCTCAGTGATTCGAGCTCCGTTCTAGTGAGAACCTTGAGATAGTCTTTTGAGCTCGATTCTTGGCCGTGTGTGTGCGCATTTTGCTGTGGATTTGTGTGTGTTGCTTTCCTCCTTTACTCTGAATTTCTTGTGAATCTCAAGTGTAAGGGCGAGAGGCTCCAAGTTGTGGAGATTCCTCGCAAACGGGATATTGAAAGGCAAAACAAAACACCGTGGTATTCAAGTTGGTCTTTGGACCGCTTGAGAGGGGTTGATTGCAACCCTTGTCCGTTGGGACGCCACAACGTGGAGTAGGCAAGCGTTGGTCTTGGCCGAACCATGGGATAAACCACTGTGTCATCTCTGTGTTTGATCTCTTGTGGTATTGTGTTTTGTTGAGACTCCTCTCTAGCCACTTGGCGATTATTGTGCTAACACTTAAAAAAGTTTTTGTGGCTATAAGTTTAAGTTTCACAGGATCACCTATTCACCCCCCCTCTAGGTGCTCTCAATTGGTATCAGAGCCGTTCTCTTCAAGAAAGGGACTAACCGCCCGAAGAGATGGATCCTAAGGGGAAGGGAATCGTGATCAACGACAAGGAGAAGGAGTCCTTCGTCAACGAGCCAAAAGACGACAAGACTACTGACTCAGGCTCGGGGCACAGACGCAAAGAAGGGAAGAAGAAGAAGACAAGACACATCAAGGAGATCATCTACTATGACAGCGACGAATCTTCCTCTTCCCAAAAGGACGATGACAACGACTACAAAAAGACGGTCAATTCGAACTTTTCATTTGATTATTCTCGTATTCAACATAGTTCGAATTCGCATTTGCTTTCCATTCCTCTTGGCAAACCTCCACACTTCGATGGGGAGGACTACGGATTTTGG